>JAVANC010000016.1:11546861-12746861 GCA_033319125.1 Parnassius glacialis
GAGGGGGATGAGTCGCTCGCGTCCGTAGGCTTTGACCACCTAATCCTAGGCCCACCCTACACGTGTCCCCCGGGTGGTGCTAAACAAGCGACAAAGCCGAAAGAACTGACTCGGCTCCTCGCCGTGTGGTAGCGGCGTAAAAAATACCACACCCTACTTCCGCACCATGAGGCATAAAATTAAAGAAATGGCCCCGAGTTCCCGGCGCCCCTTTAATGGGGCAGGGGTGCGAAGAATCTCCGGGAGGAAAACCGGTGACGAGGTTTGCCACCCGTCACGTTCTGTCCCCCGGAGGGGCGAAAAGTGGATTGCGGAAGCCCGTCTGGCTACATTGAATGTATGTGGAGGAATGAATGATAAGATGGATGAAGTATGCGATATGATGCATGATAGAGGAATAGACGAGTTATGTGTAAATGAGACGAAACGGAAGGGAAAGGATGCGACTACACATGGCATGTATACCGCGTACTGGTCGGGTGTAGACGAGACCGAGCGGGCATGCCAGGGAGTCGGTATCATCCTTTCAGAAAGAATGGGTCATTGTGTGAAAGAGTATGAATGTGTAAGCCCGAGACTGCTATGGATACGAATGAAAGTGGGCTTAAAGAAGTTGTTTGTTTTAGGGGTCTACGCCCCAGACATGTCTAAACCCACTTATATCCGAGAGCAGTTTTGGGAGTTGGTAAGGATGGTGCTAATGAAATGCAAGGTTAATGAAAATATTGTCATATTAGGCGATTTTAATGGAAGGGTTGGGGTAAGGAGGCTTGGTTATGCAAGGATATTGGGCACGTTTGGTGATGAAAGTATAAATGAGAATGGTGAAAGCCTTCTCGCCGTATGCGTGGAAAAGAATCTTTTTGTGACGAACACTTTCTTTCGTCATAAGAAGATTCACACGTATACATGGGAAAGAGGTGATGAAAGAAGTATGATAGATTTCATAATTGTTGATGAAAGAATGAGGAGCGCGGTGGTAGATACAAGGGTTTACCGGGGCTCTAACGTAGGGACGGATCATTACTTGGTCTTATGCCGAATTAATGGTCTTTTCAGACGTTGGAGGCATCGGAAATCTGTGTCTACCACTGCGTTACAGCGTATAAGAACAGAGAGGTTACAAGATGAAGGCGTGAAAGAGAAGTTCAAATATAGATTGAGAGAAAATATAAGTGGTATGGCTGAATTGTGTATGAATGATTTAGACTTGGAGACTGTGTGGTATAATGTCAAGAAAGGTTTAGTGGATGCAGCTACCGAAGTATGTGGTGTAAGCAAGAGAACGAATGAAAGGAAAAATAACACGTTATGGTGGGATGATGAGGTACGGATGGAAGTTGAAGCAAAGAAGAAAGCATGTCTAGATTTACTAGCAACCAAGGCTAGTAATTCTAGCAGTATGAATGATGATATTGAAAGGAAAAAGGCAGTCTTTAGACCCCTAAATAAGAGAGTAAAAGAAGTAGTTGAAAGGAAAAAGCAAGAAAGAACGGATAAGAATGATAGAAGAATATCGGATAACTTCCAGGCAAACATTAAAATGTTCTGGAAATTCGTAAGAACTACCAGGGGACATTCAAAACAGCCTAGAATGAATGCTATACGAGACCAGAATGGCTGTATTCTGAATGACGAAGTTTTGAGTTTAAGGAGATGGAAGGAATACTTTGAAAGCGTGTTTATGAGTGATGAGACGTTTGAATTAAATGAAATAGAAATTCCGGAAGAAGAGGAAATAGATAGAGATATAAGTATAGATGAAATAATGAAAGCAATGAAAAGTATGAAAGCAGGTAAGGCAGCCGGTTATGATAGAGTATCTCTCGAAATGCTAAGGGCTGGAGAAGGAGTGGTAGCAGACCTGCTGTACACCTTGTTTAATTTATGTTGGGAACTTAAGCGGGTACCGGGAGACTGGTGCAAAGCCGTGATAGTCCCAATATATAAAGGAAAAGGATCATAGCAGGACTGTAAAAACTACCGTGGTATCAGCCTTCTTAGCATTGTGGGAAAACTGTATGCTAAGGTACTAATTGAAAGAGTTATGAAAGGAACTGATGGAAAAATTTGGGATGTGCAAGCGGGATTTAGAAAGGGAATGGGATGTACGGATCAGGTCTTTTCCATGCGCATGATCTCGGACAAGTTTTTGGCCACAAACCAAAGAGTTTTTTGTGCGTTCATAGACTTGGAGAAGGCTTATAACAGAGTGGACAGGGATGTGTTATGGCAAACACTGAACTTATTTGGGTTGAGCACTGGCTTGATACGGGCATTGAAGTCTCTATATAGGGACTCTAATGCTTGTGTCAGGATCAACGGGGCCTACTCGGACTGGTTTGGCATCCATAAAGGTGTCAGACAGGGCTGTGTGGCTTCCCCGTGGCTTTTCAACCTATTTATGGACAGTTGTTTGGAAAATTTGAAAGTAGAAAAATGCGGGTTAAGAATGGGTGAGTTAACCGTCAAATGCCTTTTGTACGCCGATGATCAAGTCATACTTGCGTCGTCGGCAGCCGAGTTGCAAATGATGGTTACATTAATGAACAGGACATTAAAAGAAAAGGGAATGACAGTGAACGCAAGTAAGACGAAAGTTATGGTTTTTGAAAGAGAAGAAAGTAAAACGATATGTGAAATAAGAATAGAAGGGGAGTTGGTAGAGCAAGTAGATGAGTTTGTGTATTTGGGATGTGTGTTTAGCAAGGATGGTAGATATGATAAGGATATAGAACGACGAGTGAATGCAGGAAATAGATTGAATGGGGCTCTACACTCTATTGTGAAAAGTCAGAATGTGTCCAAAAAGGCACGTATGGCAATTCACAATGCTGTGTTGGTGCCTACTTTAATGTATGGTAGTGAAAGTTGGGTGTGGCAGAAGAAGCACGAGAGTAGAATAAATGCTGTAGAAATGCGGTCATTACGTAGTATGCTAGGGCTGAATCTGAATGACAGGTTGAGAAATAGTGTGATAAGAGAAATGTGTGGTTTGCAAGATGATGTTGTGACTAGGATTAAGAAAGGAATGCTTCGGTGGTTTGGTCATGTAGAAAAAATGAATGAGGAAACAGTGACAAAGCAAATTTATGTTGCAGAGGTGAATGGCAGAGTCGGGAAAGGTCCCCCTAGGCGAAAGTTTATCGACCAAATTGGCGATATATTGAAAATGGGCCAAATTAAGAGTACCTTTAACAGACGAGCGTGTATGCGTAGGTATATGGATGTGGAGGAAGCGAGAGAGGTGTGTCAGGATCGTGCCAAATGGAAGTCCATAGTATCTGCCTACCCCTCTGGGTGACAGGCGTGAGTGTTTATGTTATGTTATGTTATTCAATTGAGAAGTTAGTTAAAAGTTTATCAATGTTTAAAGTATTATATTAATACCCAAAACAATGCCTCAGTGATTTGCTCTTTAATTTTTTGCACATATTTTACTCTATTTTTTATTTTTCTTCTTTTATGAATATCTTTGGTTTGGTTTATTTATTTTTAATGTAATTAATTTTAACTTTTTTTTAAATAATTATTAAATAAAAAAAATTAAAATGAATTAACGGGGAAGTTAATTTCGAATAAATTAACTTCCCCGTTATGAAATCTGTCAAATATTATGCACTTCGTTTTTAAGTGGCGCCGCCCTGGTGGCAGAAAGAATCGTGAATGCTCTCATGGTAAGTCATGTTTGTTGTCTTTGTCTTTTCAGAATGCAGAAAAACGCCCGGAAGGTTGCCTAATTGTGGCACGACCGATCACAGCCAGTTATTGAAAGCGCCGTCTATTGGGTGGAGTATGTAGCTCGACATCGTAAAGCGCTTTCGTCTCTACCATCTAAAGGGAAAACGTTGTTAGAGAAAATGCTACTAGATGTCAGTGCTACGTTATGTTTAAATTATTAAAGCTAATTTTAGTAGAATTTTTAAGAAATTACATACATACATATAATCACGCCTCTTTCCCGTAGGGGTAGGCAGAGACCACTTCTTTCCACTTGCTACAATCGATTAAAGAAATTTTAATCGAATTTTACACCAAAAATTAAAAACGAGTACAAGGGAAAAGGCTATGAATTTATATTTAAGCCAAGTTGATCGGTGATAAAATGTAGAAACGAGATGTTTTAAAGTATTATAATTTAGTTTTTTGTACTGAGTTTATTTTAATAATTATAGTGTGTGGAATTAAAGAACATACACCGTATGAACACGCTTGTATATTTTAACAATTCTAGATATTTAAAAAGTCTGAAAGAAGATGTAGTGACAAAAATTGAGAAAGGTATGCTGAGATGGTTTGGCCATGTCGAGAGAATAAATGAAGAACGATTGACGAAAAAAGTGTATAAGGCGAGTGTGAATGAAAGTGTTGGAAGGGGTAGACCTAGGCGGATATTTCTAGACCAAATCAGGGACGTCTTGAAAAAAGGCCAGGTCAAGAGTACCCTAAACCGTAGAGCATGTATGAAGGGAATAATGAAAGTGGACGAAGCGAAACAAGTATGTAAGGATCGTAGCAAGTGGAAAGAAGTGGTCTCTGCCTACCCTTACGGGAAAGAGGCGTGATTATATGTATGTATCTTTAAAAACTGTTTACTCAAAAACATTTATTTACCCTACGTATTACTTTCTATAGTAGTATGTAGTATGTAACAAAGGTATACTTTTTATTTATATTAAAATATGTAAGTATCTAAATTTGGTTTATTTCATGTTATTCTGAATTTAGAAAGAAAACCTATATTTTCTCAAAAAATTATACCGGCAAGAACCAGACATGAATAGCGGTAAGTTTTCACCAAAGACATTTAAGAAGTAGTAGTTATATATATTTTAATCTCTTTTTTTTCACCCTTATTTTTGTTTATATTTTATGTAAAATCCTACAGTGAGATTAAAGTAAAGACAAAGTATATTTATAGACTAGCCAGAATGAATTCCAAACATGATTGCCATCCTCTTAGGACAATATTTTATAACATAATCTTCCTAAGAATAGGTTGCTGCAAAATTTGTTCAAATTAACTTTCAGTGCGCTAATCTAATTCTTGCTTCTCAAAACTTGAAGTACTTGTGAAGGGCCATATAGCTTGAAGAACCGGCAACCGATGGGTAGGAAAGGCTCTCGTGTAGCAGCCACGTACCGGCATGTGTAGGGCGGCCACCCACTAGATGGAGTAACGATCTGGTAAAAGATGCAGGAAGTCGATGGATGCGGGACCGTGCTTTGTGGTATTCCTCGGGAGAGACATATGTGCAGCAGTGAACATTTAATGGGCTGTAATTGTGATGATGATCATGATGAAGCTTATTATATAGAAAACTAGTTTTATCTAATTTCGTGAATCTGTAATTGAAAATATAAACGTTGGAAACTATGGAGACTATTGTGGCGAACGTGATAGACGTTTTTAGAAATAATTGGAATTCTTTCGCACTTACGCAATATTCCCAAAACCACAGAAATGAAAGAGTCAGTACATATGATTATGTTTGTGTCTATAAAGTTTGTTAAATTTTAACTAGTTATAATGTTTATCATATTCGAGCGTCAGATTTTATAGAAATAGTTAAGCTGGTAACATCAGGTCAAAATGCAGATACAAACAATACTTATCAAAAATAGTTTGTTTTTGCCACTGGTTCAGAAATGAACTTTATTGTGGTACGAGTATTTACTAGTTTGCATTTTTTTTTCTAGTATTTACGGAATATATTACTCAAATTATTTTTTTAATAATGTTTATTTTTTTGGTTTTGTATTTTTTATTTAAATACAGCGTAAACTCTATATAACGAAATACTATTTAACGGAAAATTCATTAAAATAGAAAATTGATTAACTTTGGTTGAATTACCTTATTTATCATACATTGATATTGACGCTACATACGTAACACACAATAGTGAAACAATACTTCTTCATTTATTTAAGTTATTATACATTTATTTAAGTTGCGAAAAAGATAAGAAATTCAGCTGCGTGTGGTTTTTTTATAGGTTAGGGTGACAAACGAGCGCACATTCCACCTGATGGTAAGTGGTTGCTGTGAACCATAGACATCTACATCTATCCTCAATAAAGAATCCAAATGCAGATGCGTTGTCACCCGTGAGGACTAAGATGGAATGCCTCTGGTCATTGGAAATTACTACAACCATAATATGCTGCTGCGTGGCTCTACCGCGTAGAAAGATGTAAGGATATCCACTTCCCCATATCGTCCCGTGGGTGTCGTTAGAGGTAACAGAAGGAAACTGAAGCAGCAATATCTTCCTCGTAACAACTCCAATTTATAAATAACTGCAGTTGCCAACATACTTATGAAGCTATCTACGGCCTATTTTCTACAGTGGACTTTTATAACCTGTAATGGACAAATGGATGGATGAATATGATACTCGCAAATTAATTTTTAATAATTATAATATATAATATAAAATTATACATACTTAATTATATTTTTTTGACTTTTCATTTAACAAAAACTCAAAAACGGAAGAAAATGCTCAGTGAAGTCAGTCAAAACATTTGAGGATCGCAGTTAGTACCTTTAACCATTAGGATACTATCGTGTCTTCTTCGCTTTCTCCATAACTAGTTATTTATTTTTGTATCTAAAATTGCTTTTTTAATTTTATTTCCTAGTAACCAGTATAAAGTCTAGGGATTGTAATTTATTGTGTGAATAGCACGCGTACAGTAACAATAATATATCCAGCCCCTAAAACCAGCAATTGGTGTTTTTTGCATAAATCTTCCAAATTATATTTGAACCTAGTACTTCTACTTATAACAAATCCATGGGATTGATCAAAAGAGACACAATCCACATTTTTTGGACTGTGATTGTTAGGCCGGTATTCAGAGACAACACCGAGTTTAAACTTAAACTTTACAACGTTAAGCTTTTTGTAACATTATATTGTCTAGACTCTAGACTGAAATTCTCGCCTTAAAGTTGACCGCCTATCCGAAAGCAATAGTTGTCTAGACGCGACGATTTCGCCTACGAAGTGTTTGACGTTACGTAACTCAAATATATTAAGATTACTAGATTGTTTTGCCTACGAGACGTGTTAAAGAAGTATAGCAATGGTGGGGCTGAGGTTGCGTTTCTAACGTAGTCAGCGGGCTAAAATAAAAAAAATAAATAAAAAAATCATGGGGTTTTAGCCGATAATACTCCAACGTAACCTTTCCGTTGCTATCACCGCTGGTTATATCCACCACGTTGTGACGGCTCTGTGGCGCAATGGCTATGTTACCGATTACAAGCCCATTAACCCTGACAAGGCTGCCTGATATCCCCAACGCTGTTTCTTCTACATATAAATGATATGTTGCAAACCGGTAATATTCATTGTTATGCAGACGATAGCACAGGTGATGCTTTATACACCAGCCGTGCCAATATTTCTCGGGAAAACGTCGCCGAGTACCGGGACAAACTTGTGTCTGAAGTCGAGTCTTTGCTGAACAAAGTCTCAGATTGGGGGCGACTAAATCTAGTCCAGTTCAATCCCCAGAAGACACAAATTTGCGCGTTTACCGCTAAAAAGAACCCCTTTGTCGTATCTCCTCAGTTTCAAGGCACTTCCCTTGCTGCTTCAGCTAGCATCGGAATCCTTGGCGTCGACATATCAAATAGTATGCAGAATCGTGGCCACTTGGAAGGTAAGGAAGGTAAAGGTAAATTGGCCTCTAAAAAGCTTGGCGTGTTCAGCAGAGCGAGACAGTATTTCATGCCGGCACATCGCTTGCAACTTTACAAAGCGCAAGTTTGGCTTCACATGGAATACTGTTCTCATCTCTGGGCCGGGGCACCCCAGTGCCAGCTCCTTTTACTTGACCGCATCCAGCGCAGAGCGGTTCGAATCGTCGACGACCGAGTTCTTTCTGATCGGCTGGATACACTGGCACTGCGTAGGGATGTTGCATCCCTTTGCATTTTCTATCGAATTTACCATGAGGAGTGCTCTGAGGAATTGTTCGGATTAATTCCAGCCGCCAAATTTCACAAACGCACATCGCGTCAAAATTCACGATACCATCCTCACCATCTGGATGCTTGGCGGTCCACGACTGTGCGTTTTACTAGGAGTTTTCTTCCTCGTACGACTTCTCTGTGGAATTGTTTACCACCGGCGATTTTCCGGACCGATACGACTTAGGGACCTTCAAAAATAGAGCTTACAATTTTCTAAAAGGCCGGCAACGTATCTGCAATTCCCCTGGTGTTGCGGTTGTTCATGGGCGGCGCTAGTCACTTACCACCAGGTGAGCCGCATGCTCGTTTGCCCCCTCGTCTATATAAAAAAAGTCAACCGGAGAGACAATGTATCTGTATTTTGATTCTTAATCGAAGATAAATGTAGATCGTCACAGCATCCACTTACCATCAAGTGAACTGTGTGCTTGTTTGTAGATCGGACATGTGTACGTTAGACGAGCGTGTCTCTTCTAGTGTGATGAATCATATACAACGCCATATGATTCATAATAATCATTATTTACCTTA
This sequence comes from Parnassius glacialis, assembly GCA_033319125.1. NCBI lineage: Eukaryota > Metazoa > Arthropoda > Insecta > Lepidoptera > Papilionidae > Parnassius > Parnassius glacialis. The sequence continues at coordinate 11,555,383 of JAVANC010000016.1, forward strand.
GTATTCTGTTTGTCTGTTATTATCAAAGGATCTACCTAACTTTTTTTATAGGATAGGGTGACAAACGAGCGCATAGTCCACCTGATGGTAAGTGGTTGCTGTGATCCATAGACATCTACACCTATCCTCAATAAAGAATCAAAATGAAGATGCGTTGTCACCCGTGAAGACTAAGATGGAATGCCTCATTTCCAGTAAAAGGGTCTCCGGTTCTCTACACTCACCATACGAAACACAGCAGCATTAAGCTGCTATTTTACGCTGGTATTCTGTGAGAGCGTGGTCCTTCCCCGGTCGAGCCGACCCATTCGTGCTACAACTATACTACTAATATAGCTGCAGCATGGCTCTACCACGTTAGAGAACGTAAAAACGTCGGCGTTACGAAACTACGAATATTTTACCCATGCTACGTTTTGTGGCATCATCATCATCATCATCATCATAATTATCACCACCATGATCATCACCATCATCGCCATCACCATCATCATGACAACCTACCAAACGTCCTCTGAATATGGGCCTCTACCATAGACTCATATTTGTTTTGCTATTTTTTTATAGTTCCCATGCTTGGTAAATAATAATAAGTAGTAAAATTAAAAATTTTGTACAACAGACTTCAATATAAAATATTAAGGATAACTCAAAAACCATTAGTCAGACCTTATTCATTTATATGGGACGACTTGAGAAGCACCAGCTTTCAAATAAAAAAAGAATCATCGAATTCGGTTCACCTAGAAAAAAGTAACACATATATATAATCGAATTGAGTACCTCCTACATTTTGAAATCCGTAGAAAAATAGTTTTGCCTTGCCAGTTCTACCCATCTACTCTTTTATTTCCCTCTTTCGCTTTCTACAACTTCTACGGGATAGTATGGGGTAGTATATTCTTTTACTCCGCCACTACACTTGCAAGCTTACGCCTGGGTCATAAAAGTTGATTATTAGAAATATCAAAAAAAAAATCACCTCTGCTGAAAGATGGGAATAGCCATCTCGTTCTCGTTTGTGGTGTGAGACCTCTGGCTCAACGATCGCCACAACTCATCCTTCTGAATTTTGTAAAAAATTTTTACAAAATTTTACTTTTCCTTTGTCCAAAAATCATGTTTTACTTAATGTTACGAAAAGATCTTCTTACATGCGTGTAACAGTTAATTTTCAATTAAAACCCTTAGTAGTTTAATAGTCTATTGCTGACCACAAGTATTTCGCGTTTTTCGTTCAGGTCTTCCAAGATCAGTTTGATCTATTATGATCGTTGTAGCACTCTACATTTTCAATGAATTATAGGAGTTGTTCAACTGTAAGGGTTTTTCACTTTCTCTGAATTTAGTAAGTTATTACCTAGATTGTATCCATTGCACATTCGGTGAGAATGGAAAGGAACGGAATCTGCACATCCTTGAATAACTGAGTTCCAAAAAAGACGGGACTCAATAGTTCATTTAATATCGTGTTAATTCAGGGCTCATACCAAAACGCTTGCTTTACTTGATAGTTGCATTGGCGATTGTAGTATATATATACATATATATATATATATATATATATATATATATATATATATATATATATATCGGGAATAAAATAAGATAATTAGAATTATCCTGTTGTACGTAATATGGCAGCTTCAGCTGTCAAGATACATTACTACGAGAATAAAGCGAAACTTAAGAGACTGAATTAACGATGAAGAATGTCGATTTTATAGGCTCGTGACACGAATAATGACTTTACACGTATAAAACGTGTTACATCCAATCTTCTAATTGCCTAAGACCTTAACCTACTTAAGTAAATGGACCGCCTCCGTAATAATTTTACATCGAGTGAATGTATTGGTAACGCATAGACTTACGACTAAAACGTAGTGTGTCTAAATCATTGCTATATGCCGAATGTGCAGATACACCTAAGATTAGCCGGCTACAAATAGTGCAACCGATTGCGGTTGGTTAAACTAGGCACTCGTATATTCGAATTACGTGTACATGTAATGTTAGGAGAAATAATAAATCTTGTTTTACTTATGTAAGAAATTACCCTTGATTTTGACCATCTTTGAACGTTAAAGTTAATACATATTACTTCAAAGTCTTGTTAACAGAAAAATCAACGATACTCATTTCATTTTAGAGTTATTCTATATTTAAAAATATATTTATTTTATAATCATATTCCAATTTATTATTTGTTACAGAATAATTAAAATAAAATAAAACCTTTGTGCCCATCGGTATTACACCCAGCTCGTTTGAACCTGTTTCTATAATAACTTAGATTAAAAATTAAAAAAAAAACCCTAAACATAGACAGCTGATGATTTTCAAAATACTGAGCAGATTTTCTTTAAAAAATTGCTCATAACACTCGATTAAGGCGCCTTAAACACGAAAAAACTCAATAAAAACTGTTCATCCGTTCAGGAGCTATGATACCACAGACAGACTTATAGATACTCAGATATACACTACAAACGCCGTTTATAACCCTCCGTTTTCGTCGGAGGTTAAAAAAACCCACTTGACTGAATTTCCAGTCGCAACTGGTGTTAATAATCTCTAATTTGTTGTTATATTACTATTTAGGGTGTAACAAACACATTAATAAGCTTCTTATCAATTTATATATATTTATTTTATATAAATATGTATAATTATCCTGATTTATCGTTAGTTCTTACTAAAACCGAATTTTTCCGAACCGATGATAAGGGTAATGAGCGATTACAAGAAAGGTTATTACTAATGACCTTTAGTAAGAAGTATTTTTACTCTTTAGTTTATTAAAAAAAATGTACATGTAATTGTGTACACCCGTACGATGTGAAACTTCTTTACGACATATCATTCTTCTTTTATTTTATGTTTTACATAAGTAAATTAGATAATAGTATACTCATGCAACCCCGGTGAAGCGTTACAATATAACGTGACGTTTTTGTTTTTGAAACGAAGTTCTTTACGTAAGGTACGAATTTGACGGATGGGGGCTAGGCGAGAAAAAGTGTAAGATTTTTCCGTTACGACCCTTTTTCTATAGTGCGAGCGTGATGTAATAATATCCATCTTCATTTTTTCTTATCTTGCCATGAAAGAAATATTATTTTAAATGACGCTTCATTTTAATAGACGCTAGTAATTAATTTATTTGTATTTGTTAATCAATAATATACGTTTATTCAATAATAATATACTACGAAAGGAACTTCGTTCCAACCGAGTGTTCCACGATACTCACGCATGTTTTCTTTAATACCGTACTAAAATTTCATAAATACGTAAAGAAGTTTCACTTCAAAAAAAATATTTTCAATTAGAGTAGAATAGAAAATTTTTATTCAATATAAATTACAGTAATACTTATTCAAAGTAAAAGCTTTACCACTGGTTCTGAAAAACCTCTGTCGAAAACTTCGAAACGCTCCGAAATAATTTATAAATTCTATTTCTATTCTATTATATTTTGAGAAATACAAAAATAAAATGTTCAAGTAAATGTTTTTTTGGAATAACTTTTGAACAGATGTAACGATCAATTCTACTCGACTCACAAACAGACGTCGATTGCTGCGAAACTGTTAATGCGTTGAAGAGAAATCAACGACGAAAAGGAGAAGGAGACGAGACGAGAAGTTGACGGCTCCGTGGCTCAGTGGCTTAGCAATGAGTTGCTATGCTGGGGGGCGCGGGTTCGAATCCCGCACGGAACAAGTATTTGTATGGTCTACAAATAATTGTTCCGGGTCTGGATGTTTGTCCTTGTGCAATTTGTGTTTGTAAACTGCCTTCACGATACAGGAGAAAATCCTAGTGTGGGGGTAACGTTTTTTTAATAAAAAGAAGAAAAAAAAAAGAAAAGGATTCCTACCATTTTGTCAGCGAGATTAAAGACCTACATCTGGCAGACAATGAAACTATGGTCAGTTTTGATGTGCAGTCTCTGTTCACATGCTTACCTGTTGAAGACTGCATCTCGATTGTTACTAGAAGGCTAGAGCAAAACAACATGCCCGTAGAATATGCAGTATTACTTAGACACTGCCTTACATCTGGCTACCTATTGTGGAAGGAGGAGTTCTACAAGCAAGTAGATGGAGTGGCGATGGGCTCACCTGTATCTCCCATTGTTGCCGATATATTCATGGAGGACTTTGAGGAGAAAGCCCTGCGTACTTCTCCCGTAAACCCAAGATTCTACAAGCGGTACGTAGACGACACTTTCACAATTCTCCCTTTAGATAAAGTAACTGCATTTCTAGACCATCTAAACTCCTTAAATTCTAAAATTCAGTTCACAATGGAGTTAGAGGCAAACAATTCTTTAGCTTTTCTAGATGTGTTAGTAATTCGGAATCCTGATAACACCTTGAGCCACACTGTGTATAGAAAAAAGACCCATACAGATAGATATTTAAACGGTGATTCTCACCACCATCCTTCACAGTTAGCTACCGTGGGTAAATCTTTGTTTCAGAGAGCACGAGGGATCTGTGACAGTAAACACCTGGCCGCCGAGCTCCAACACGTCAAGCAAGTTTTGCACGACAATAAGCTTCGGGTCCCGCGCCTACGTCACAGTGAACGAGTGAAGCCGGCCACAGTCGAGCGAGTGCCTGCTGTACTGCCATATGTCAGAGGTGTCACTGACAAGATTGGCTACATCTTGAAGCGGGCTTCCATTAAAACATATTTCAAGCCGCCGAAGAAGATTAGTCAGTTTTTACCATCAGTCAAGTGTAATATTCCTCTGCAAGATGCAGGAGTGTACAAGCTTGATTGTGAATGTGGTCTCTCTTATATAGGACAAACTAAAAGATCTATAAAAACCCGTGTTAAAGAACACATAGCTGATATGAAGAATAGACGCTCCGGGAAGTCTGCAGTCTGTGAACACGTACAGGATCGCCCCCGTCACTACATTAGATTTGATAGACCACAAATCCTCGCTAAAGAACACCGATTCCTTCTAAGGATGATTCGCGAGGCTATTGAAATCAAGAAACATCCTAATTTCAATAGAGAAGATGGCTGGGTGCTACCATCTGCTTGGGATCCCATAATTAATAAAATTAAATCCCAACCCAAGCATACAACTGCAAGACTTCATGATACTGTAAGTTCATACTGCGTGGATCGGAACAAAAATTAATAATTTTTAATCTGGAGGTAGCCGTGGTTAACTATGACATTGGGACGTCATACACCTCAGTCCCCCCCGTGACCATGGGTGCTGTAAAGTGCTCGAAACGTCGGGAATATAAAATAAGTTAATATACGCGATAAAATCCGTAAAATTAGTTTTATTTAAATGTGTAGTGTTCGCGTAAATATAAGAAATCATTATAAAAAAAAAGAAGACGTCTCGTTACATTCTTGGACCCAAGTGTTAACAAGATGAAAGTAGGACCATTTGAAAGCGTATATATAAACAATTCATAGCTGAAAATCTGGAAAGATTCGTCAATCTAGGAGCTGAGTTATTGTAGAATAAGTAAAAGTGAGATTATCTATTACCTACATTGTAACAGGTAATTTTTCACTGTTATTACACTGTAACAGGCTATTTTTTACTATAACTACAATTAAAGATATAAAAGCAGGGTCAGTATAAAATAATCAAAAAGCTGTGGTTAATAATAAAACGAAATGGTGAAACGATTAATGAAAATAATCGAAAATAGATATTAAAATGTTCAATTTAATCGAGAATCGATTATATTGCGCTCGTTTCAAATCGAATCGAAAATCTGTCTTTTTCTTTTAAGTAAATAGTTTGAAGTTTGATCTGTCAAGTCAAGTTTCAAAACAAAGTCTATGTTTCATAATGAGAAGTCCTCTATTGGAAGATAACGTTCAGAAACGAGAATTTCACTAGTGTATTCTTTATAGTATCGACATATTGCCATAAATAATACACCACAATCGATTTTATAACATTTCTTATTTTATTGTTCTTTCGAAATCTAGATTGCAAAAAGAGCTACTTTTTTGTATTTTACTTAAGAAAAATATGGCCACTCTTTTAAAGTATAAACCAATTAGATAACTTAAGGCGCAAAATCCCCATTCTCCTTTTGAAAAAAGTACTGTATCTCACACAAATTACACCAAAATCGGTTGATCCGTTCGAAAGTTAAAACAATTAAAACAAAAGTGTTTTTTGTTAATAACTTCGAAATTTCTGCTCGGATCGTTTTTGATGTAATGAGTACGACCCAATAAATATAGTTCGTAAAAATATTTGTCGAGCGTTTTGAGATCGAAATATAAATATAACACAAACAAACGAGGATAAATGTAAATGTCTATGGGCCACAGAAACCACTTACCATCAGGTGGACTGTGTGCTCGTTTGTCACCCGATCCTATAAAAAAGAAAGGAATCTTTTGGTTATTTCAATTCGCTGGTTGTTTGAAGTACTTAGTAACAATCATTATATTTTTATAGTATAACATAAAAACCAACCCCAATAAATGGAACATATTATGTCAGGTTGAAAAACGTTATCATTTGATTCCCATAGTAATAAACTGGTAATGCTTGATTCCTCAATACCATAGAACGAGAGGGTGCTACCAATGGGTTGGCAATGTGCTCCTTCACTGCTGACCATATGAGGAATCATAAGGACGCTCTCCGAACTATGAAGAGGGCTATGCTCGGAGTTTCTCTGAGTGATGAGGAACTTAGTAATGAGGATATCCGCAGTAGATGCAAAGTAACCGACATAGACCTTAGATCAATAAGTCCGACAGACAATTGATTGGGAAGAAAGGTATAGAGTATAAGGGGTGTAGAACATGGAGGAGATTGACTTATGGTGGTGGCTCAGGACCGTGCTTGGTGATACTCCTTGGGTTCGGTCTATGTTCAGCAGTGGACTTGTGATGAGCTATAATTATTTATCAGCCCGCAACAGTCCATTGATGAAGATGGGACACTTTCACTTCAGGAAGGATTAACATGATAACTTTAAATTGTCTTTAATCGTGATATATGTATTAAACAGGTACATAATGATTAGGAGTATGAGTCTCTTAGGGATAAAGTGAAGGAAAAAAATATCGGTGCGTCTATATACCTGATGGATCGAGAGTGAGCGAGAGGTTGCATTACTTACTATAATCCTGTCCTGCGCCGATGGCCAGTCTCCGTTGACACTGGCCACCGTGGCCGAAATTGGGTCTGGAGGATATTATTATAATTCCTTCATAAGACAATGTTTACGTTTTTACAATAAAGTCCCAGAGAATATGCAGGACCTATCTATCAAAATGTTTCGAATGTTTATTAAATACGAGGGTGGATTGAAAAGTACTCGGCCTAACCAAGAAAATAAACACATACTAAATCAGTTATATTTTTATTTTTCTTCATATACACCATCAAGTTTAATACACTTTTGCCACCTCCCCTTCCAAGCATTTAGACCGTTGAAAAAAATGATTCTTCCTTAGAGTCAAAATATGCGTCTACAGCTGCTTTGACCTCGTCGTTTGTCGAAAATCTTTGACCTCCCAAGTGCTTTTTTAGGTTAGGGATCAGAAAGAAGTCCGATGGTGCCAGATCAGGTGAACACGGCAGATGCGGGAACAGTTCAAAGCCACAGTTGTGAATTTCAGCCATTGACTGTACTGACGTGTGAACACGGGCGTTATCTTGATGAAACAGGACTTTTCTTCTGAGCATTCCTTGACATTTTTCTTTTATTTCCTCTCGTAAATGACGTAGTAAGGTGCAGTAGTAATCAGAGTTTATAGTCTGACCCCTTTCAAGATAATCAATCATAATCACACCTTTCGAGTTCCAGAATACTGAAGCCATCACCTTATTTGCCGACAAAATCGACTTAGCCTTTTTAGGGGGTGGTGAACCAGGTCTTCTCCACTGTTTTGATTGTTGTTTTGTTTCCGGTGTACAGTAATGAACCCATGTTTTGTCTATAGTAACAAAACGATTTAAAAAATCATCTGCATCGGCTTCAAATAACTCCAAACAGTCGCGTGAAATAGTCAATCGCGTCCTTTTTTGTTCAACTGAAAGCATTCGCGGAACCCACCTCGCAGACATCTTGTGGAAACCCAACTCGTTGACAATGATGTTTTGAGTTCGTTCATAAGAGATGCCTATAATCTCGGCTATCTCTCTAATTTTTAATCTGCGGTCTCCCATTATTAAATCAACTACTTTTTTAATATTTTCGTCAGTAGTTGACGTCGAAGGCCTTCCAGAGCGGGGTTCATCTTTCACACTCTCTCTACCACGCTTAAATTCTGCTATCCATTTTTTGACGGATGAATATGACAGAGCACAATCGCCTAATGTACTGACCATGTCATCATGGATGGCTTTTGATAATAGCCCCTTCTTATGGAGGTACTTAATGACGGCACGCTGCTCGATTTGCTCCATTCGCGGAAATTATGTCCGATTACTTTGTTAATAAATTTATAAAATCACAACTAATTAACGCACACGTTTCGATCTTCACACAATGAACTAGTCTGAACTGAACTAAATAATGTGGGTATATTTGATTTTTAGAATTGAATGAATCTGTGTTAGGCCGAGTACTTTTCAATCCACCCTCGTAAAATTGTCTAATAATGGTTATTATAATATTTAAGAGTATAAAATGTTAATAATCACTGGGGAAGAGGAGATCGCAGTACTATTTGAGTCGCAACTTTGCCCTCGTTCGATGGCCATTGGGTCTTTTTGGCCTAATCCAAAGTCGTAAGAGATGGGGTGATCGATTCTCTGCACCACCAAATAATAATATTATCCAAGTTCATTGCATTCTTGAAATGAAAAACACTTAGAACCATATACATTCATAAACTTTTATTTTATATTATTGTGAAAAAAAATATACTCGTATATCCATTGACTATGAATGTATTGTTTGTGCATAAATGTTTAAACGAGGATGATCCATATACAGGAGAATGTATGTATGTATGAAGCCACATTGGACATTATCCATTGTTTTATTTTTGTAATAAAATGTTTATGTTGATAAGTAAATACTATAAAGAAATGATAAATTATAATTATTATGTTTTTCCAGCAGATGTTTATAGTATGAGCTATGCAAAGATAATAATTAAAACACGTTGGATTTCAAATTACGTTACATATTTGTGATTAAAAAACTCCGCCAGTGTCTTCTACGAGCACGTTGATGGTTATGTGTCGAAGCATTGTTAATATTTTAAAAGCAACTTTTTATTGTTATAGCTTGGGTATATGGCATTCCAAATGGGATATTATATGAAAAAAAAAATAAACATCCGCTGAATTATTAAATACTTGGGGCTAGAGAAAAGATTCAAATTGCCATGAACTGATAAATATTTTTCATCAAGTATAAATACCAGTTTATTTGGTTAGTATATATGTATGTAATTACTTTAAGGTTAGTATGACAACTGACAAGGGATGGTCATCTGTGGTTGATTAGTTAAAATCATAGACATATAAAAGAAGGAGATATGCCCGGTGGTTGAAAATGTATCGGAACCCGGTGTCTCCAGTTGGCCCCTACCACCCGCCTATTACTACTCTTGCAGGTCAGTAAAAGCAATAGATACGCAGTCACGTACACACCCGCATTTTATAAATCAGAACGTACTACACAATAAATTATAAACCGTATCCTTACCAACACAGCGTGCATTTACCATGCACAATAAATATTATAATAAAAATAAACAATCTGTAGCAAAACGTAAATTATTAAGTACCTAACCTACCTAAAAATTAAAGCAATAAAAATCTGATTATGTTGGTTTAGATTGTCATAGCGTATAAAAAAGTTGGTATTTTGGAACTCTGCTATGGTGTTTACTCACTGACCTGTAAAGTGGAGGTATTTGTGCAGAACTTGACGTTTTGATATTTATGGGGTGGCAATTTTTGTCAAATAGTGTAATCTTAAATCAATGTATTTTGCCATGACTGCTTTAATACGAAATATTATGTAATTATTCATCGGGGACTGCTCAAATTGGTGAAACTTAACATTATCAAAAATATTTAACCCTATGAAATGTGGCAAAGCAATAAAAAGCTCTTTGCAATTTTTAGTTTTAACTGTTAATTTATCATCGGTGAGACACGCTGTTTTTATAATTATTTCCATTCTCTTACAAATCACGACGACATCAGGAGATGGGTACATAAGCCCACATTTGTCCTTATACTTTATAAAATGATGTGCTTCTTCATATTTGTCAAATAGCAAGAAGAATTATCTTGACTTATTTTTAGCAAAAGTCACTATTATAATATTATCTGAATTCTGAATCATGCCGAATCGCAATCGAAACTTTTGAAAACATAAAAGTATGGAATTAGCACGAAGATAAGGCATATAACATAATAAACTAATATAATAAAAATTATAAATATATAATATACTATAATTCAACCCAAATACTTCACCGATGATTAACCTAATTATTTAAGCAACTTGCTTTACGATCGGTGGTTACGCATTTAGTGTAGTAAACGTTGTAAATAATCAAAATAATTAAATACCATTATGTCATATCAGTCTTCCCACCGGGTTGTAACGGTTGACAAATTGAAAAAATAAACTATAATAGCAATTCGCCAATGGACATTGTTGTCGATAGCACACGTTAGTTAGTGGATCTGCACAAGCACATCATTAACTCATCGTAAAATACAGTGGCCGTACTATGCGATGCATCCCCATAAATAAAGTATCGTTTCGTCATATTTACATTGCTTGTTCAGTCGCTTAGCGACATACATAAGTAGTGATTAAGGAGCAATGTATTTACTATAAAGTAGTACAGTCGCAGTGATATTTGAAAACAAAAAAAAAACGCATTAAGAGCAAGAAAATTTAAACGATTTGTTGTTTTGCATGATTTTAATGATAAATATAGTAAAATACTTGTACTTGCATATGGTAAGTGATTCTATGATGTAAAAAGTTTTTGTTTTGGCTTCAGTTTTTACAAGAAACCCCTGAACAACACGGCATTCTGATATTGTTTCACGATTACGGTCGAAAGCACACTAATACGCGGAGTCGGCCATTTGAATAGAACTTGAGGATTTTGATCATAGCGCGCGGACACAGACACGCCCCCTTGCCACTTCTCCTCTTTTTAATATTTCTATGGTTAAAATAGATATCACTTACTACATTATAGAAATTGAAAATTTTAAGATTTGGACGTTTAGAGATTTTGAACGTTACATTAAAGATATTTTGAAATATGGGTGTGGCAATTTGGATACTTTCAGATATAGACGTTACACCATGTGCGCATTTATGCAAATGCCATCAGTACAGTTTCGGACAAGAAGTTTCGTTGCATTATAGTCTAACTTCACTTAACATAAGTTCGTTTAACCATGTAATAATTTAGCAAATCGCATGCAACAAAATGTAATGTTATATAATTTTGTAATACACCTTCAATTCAGCACAAACGAAGCACATGGCGACCCGACGTTATTTTGACGTATGTATGCGCTAAGTGAACCCGGAAGCTGAGTCCGGAGCGTAAGGTAGAAACACGAGCACAGCTGTTATCCGTACAGTCGATGAACTTTAGAGGCCGATTATAAATTGATGGGGTTCTTATTTAAAGGCAAGTTTAGTGCAAGCCCCATTTTTCTACCGACTTAAAAAAGGAGGAGGTACTCAATTCGACTATATGTTTTTTTCATGTGTACCTCATAACTTTTTTCTAGGTGAATCGATTTCGATGTTTCTTTTTTTATTTGAAAGCTGGCGCTTCTTATATATGTCCGTATAAATTTGATCAAGGTTTGACCAATAGTTTTTGAGTTATTGAGTTATATTGAAGTCGGTTGCACAAATTTTTTAATTTTACCACATGTATTCTTGAGAGTAAATGCAAGATAATATATTTTTTGTAAAATATATCTTGCATTCATAAATTCTTGCCAGCCGTTAAAGTAGTAATGACGATCAAGCGTAATAAAATATTAAGAATTTAACTGTAAATAAAAAGGAAAATTGACTTAAAAATTAAGACAAATAAAATAATTCCTTCATAGTATATGTATTCTAAAGTCGGTGATTCACCGACTTTAGAATACATCGATTTCGATGATATTCGATACTATATTCACCTCCGTGAATATAGTATCGACCGGTGTATAAAGCATCACCAGTGCTGTCGTCCATATAGTAATGAATTGAATGTTACCAGTTTGCAACATATCAATAATATGCAGGAGAAACAGCCTTGGTTAGCTTTTACGTGGTAGAGCCATGCTGCAGCTTTTATATTATGGTAGTACCACGAATGGGTCGGCTTTTACGTTGCATAGCCAGCTGTATTATGGTAGTAGCACAAATGGGTTGGCTCAACCGGGGAAGGACCACGCTCTCCACGTTACAGAATACGCTGGTAAAATATCAGCTTAATGATGCTGTGTTTAGTATGGTGAACCAGAGACCTTTTTTACTGGATATGAGGAATTTCACCTTAGTCCTCAGGTGTGGCAACGCATCTGAATTTTGATTCTTAATCGAGGATAGATGTAGGTGTACATAGGCCACAGCATCCACTTTCCATCAGGTAGACTGTGTGCTCGTTAGTCACCCTTATTCTATAAAAATACGTATTATGACCTTGTTGCCTGTTGCCGTTCTTGGTATTTTACGTCTGGCGTAAACGAAACGGTTATACTGCCATCTATCGGAAGTAATTACGTGTTTCTGGCATTTCCCATGGTCCTTATGGTCGATTCTCTGATGCCACCACCACACGGCACCATTGCGTAATATGGCAACATAATACATGAACATTATGCAAGGTTTTTATTTTGAGCAATTTTACAGTATTATTTAAAATAAATAAAAATAAACGGATATTAAAAAAGTCGAAGTTTTCTATTCTCAGGATTGTCTTATGATATATATCCCTAGTATATATGGCGTGTCATTTATTTGAGTTTTATTAATGTTCGGACTGTTAATCCCAGATCGTGGAGCTACAGCGACTCGCTGCACGGCCTTACCGAGCACAGCGGCCCGCTGTACGAGGCCGTGGCGCGCTGGTCAGTGCACCGCTCCACACGTACACTGCACGCACACGCACGCACTGCGCCTGCTGGCGACGCTGCATGGCCTCACCGACCACAGCGGCCCGCTGTACGAGGCCGTGGCACGCTGGTCAGTGCACCGTTCCACACGTACACTGCACGCACACGCACACGCTACGCCTGCTGGCGACGCTGCACGGCCTCACCGAGCACAGCGGCCCGCTGTTCGAGGCCGTGGCGCGCTGGTCAGTGCACCGCTCCACACGTACACTGCACGCACACGCACACGCACACGCTGCGCCTGCTGGCGATGCTGCACGGCCTCACCGAGCACAGCGGTCCGCTGTACGAGGCCGTGGCGCGCTGATCAGTGCACCGTTCCACACGTACACTGCATGCACACGCACACGCTGCGCCTGCTGGCGACCCTGCACGGCCTCACCGAGCACAGCGGCCCGCTGTTCGAGGCCGTGGCGCGCTGGTCAGTGCACCGCTCCACACGTACACTGCACGCACACGCACACGCTGCGCCTACTGGCGACGCTGCACGGCCTCACCGAGCAAAGCGGCCCGCTGTACGAGGCCGTGGCGCGCTGGTCAGTGCATCGCTCCACACGTACACTGCACGCACACGCACACGCTGCGCCTGCTGGTGACGCTGCACGGCCTTACCGAGCACAGCGGCCCGCTGTACGAGGCCGTGGCGCGCTGGTCAGTGCATCGCTCCACACGTACACTGCACGCACACGCACACGCTGCGCCTGCTGGCGACGTTGCACGGCCTCACCGAGCACAGCGGCCCGCTGTTCGAGGCCGTGGCGCGCTGGTCAGTGCACCGCTCCACACGTACACTGCACGCACACGCACACGCACACGCTGCGCCTGCTAGCGACGCTGCACGGCCTCACCGAGCACAGCGGCCTGCTGTACGAGGCCGTGGCGCGCTGGTCAGTGCAGTGGTAACAGTGGTAGAGCCACGCGGCAGCTTTTGCTGTTGCACGGATGGGCCGGCTCGAACCGGGGTGGTACCACGACCTCACAGAATACCAGCGTGAAGTAGAGGTTTACCTCTGCATTTCGCTTGGTGAGTGCAGGTGGCCGGAGGCCCTTTTTACTGGAAATGAGCTATGCCATCTTAGTCCTCACGGGTGACAACGCATCAGCATTTTGATTCGCAAACGAGGATAGATGTAGATGTCTATGGGCCGCAGCAACCGCTTACCATCAGGTGGACTGTGTGCTCGTTTGTCACCCTTATCCTATAAAAAAAAATCGCTCCACACGTACACTGCACGCACACGCACACGCTGCGCCTGCTGGCAACGCTGCACGGCCTCACCGAGCACAGCGGCCCACTGTACATGGCAGGGTAAGTATAATTCAAGGGAGGACCACACTCTCACAGAATATAGCGTAAAATAGCAGCTTAATGATGCTGTGTTTTGTATGGTAAATGAAGAAAACCGAAGTCCCTTTTTATTGGAAACGAGACATTCCATCTTAACTCTAAGGGGTGACGACGCATCTGCATTTTGATTCTTTATTGCGGATAAATATAGATGTCTATAGATCACAGCAACCACTTACCATCAGGTGGACTTTGTGCTCGTTTGTGACGACCCTATTCTATAAAAAAACCTCAAGTCAATTCAAGTCGTTCAAAAGTTACACGATCACTGACAGACCACTAATATTTTCTTATAGAATAAGGATGATTAAGGCTAAATCATTTTATAATGTCCATTTTTATTAGATGATTTATTATAATACCAGTTTCCTGTTTGCACCATAGTATCTATTATTTAAAAATAACTAAATTACTACGTTCACGTAATACTTTCCTACACCTGACATCGGGTCATTTTTTTTCCAGTAAAATGGGTCTCCGGTTCTCTACACTCACATACGAAACACAGCAGCGTTAAGCTGCTATTTTACGCTGGTATTCAAGTCATGTGTACACAATAAGTATTATTTGTTTAGTCGAGGGGATGGTTTCATAGCTTTGCTTAAATCCTGCGGATAGGCTTATTTTTTTATGTACCAGCAGTTATGCAGGTTTAGAGAGAGTATCACTGTGAACTAAAATATCTATTGTGATCGCTGCTATGGCGCCTACTACACACTCGATAATTATCACGATATTTAACGTGATTTTTATCTTGCAATATTTTAGATCGAATCTACATACTACACACTCGATACTAATCGCGTCAGTACAACGGTAGATTTCATTCACTAAAGACGTGTACGTTCCATAATTCGATGCCAGTAACGTAATGAGTGACTATAAAAATAAAGCTCGCGTTGCTATTATATTAGCGATAGCATTAAAAAGGCGTATAAAGAGAAAAAAATGGATGAAGCATTGGCTCCATCCATATTTTTCTCTTTACACGTCTCTCTCACGTGAATTCTTTCAAGGTTTTTTGGTCATTCGTTTGAGGCACGGCTGGCGCCGCCACTGCATCAAGAAGCGCGTCCTCCACCATCGCTGACAATGAATACTGACGATAAACATCGACCAAAGACTAGACACTCGATATTTATCGACGATACTTGATACAGATCGTTGGATTTCTGGATTTTTAGAAATCCAGCGATCCGTATCACGATCCAAGATATGCTATACTACACACTCGATAAATATCAATATTAATAATCTTAGATTACGATCCAAATATCGTGATAATTATCGAGTGTGTAGTAGGCGCCTATGGGTAGTCTTATAGTCAACCTATTAAAAATTCTATGTTAATGTATTAAAATGTCTCATTATATTTATGTTTATTTATTGCCAAAAAGAGAACCACAAACTTTGAAGCCTACATTTTGTATGGCCTACAAATAATTGTTCTGAATCTGAATGTTCGTCTTTGTAATTTTATGTACATGTAAACTGCCTCCACCATACGGGAGAAAATCCAAGTGTGAAGGTGACGGTTTTAAAAAAAATAAAATAAAACGAACTAACAGTTCACTTGGTGGGAAGTGGGGACGCCTGCAGCCAACAAATGGTTTATCGCCTCCGAGGAGTTAGGTGGAATGTCTCAAAGCCCAAAAGTATACAGGTTCCCTATACCAGGCCGGAACACAACAGTGTACGCACACTTTTTTGATCGCATAAATAGATAAGGGGGATTTCAAAACAGCTGCAACCTTGTAAAGCTCCTATTACCTGGTTTGATTTTACTAATTTCATCATCACCATTAAGCCCCAGCATATGTCATCTGTTATCCGTTACAAGTCTACTGATGAACATGGACCTCCTCCAAAGAATGCCACAAAGCACAGTCTTAATCCACTTGCATCCATCCACATCCATCATATCCTACCAGGCCGTCACTCGTATTTAATTAAATTAATAATTAATACCACACAACGAACACCCCAAGTTAAGCATGCAATAATAACATAAAAGGCTTAAATCTTTGTTGAGAATAAATGTATGCTTAAATAAATAAAACTCACATTTAAATAACAGATTCAACTCTATACAAAATCCCAATTACACGAAGACAAATTTTGTTTTGGGACACATTTATTGTATTTAACATTTCATGGCTCGTGGTCATAAAGGTCCTGCTCGTTCACTGTTTAAAATAAAAATTAACATCACAATAACTAGAGCTCGCATATTCAAAAGAGTTGACAAACAATTTACTGAAATATGATACGATTATAACTTTTGACGTGTCTGTGTCTGTCATAACAAAAAAGAAAAACTGTTTTATTTTCACTGTATTACCTGTTTAGGATAATTATTGTATAACAAAATTTTCGACACTACTTTATTACTTTTAATGAAAAATAAAATAAAACAATCAATTTTTGTAGAAGCAAGGATGACATACACACACACATACGCACGCACGCACGCACGCACGCACACACTTTGCTACATTCGTCACTGTTACCGTAAGTTGTAGGGAGTCTCTAGAACGTATTAAAATGAACCAATAAAAATGGCTAGTAGAGTTGATAACTCATGGCAAGAACAACATCATTATCATTATGTACCATATTTGTTGACAGTGTAGTGGCCGTGTTGACTGTGCAGTGGCCGATATAGTGGCAGTGTAAGAATATCCACTACTCCATATAGTCCCGTGGGTGTCGTAAAGGACGATATACAAAAAAAATCATGAGTAACAGCGTCTTCCATATAACAACTAAAAATAAAAAAAGCTACGGTTGCCTACCGTTCTGTCAGTGTGGTAAATAAGGCTACTATCCTCCATATGAGACGATCTATTGGGGAGGTCTATATGCTCAGTTGTGGACTTTGGAAGTTTAAAATTAACGTGATGAGCGACAGTCTACTCGATGCTAACTGGCTCTTAATGTCCATATATACACCTGCTACCAACTTCAGACAAAAGACGCTACAGAAGTGTTGTTACCTCCGAGGCCCAAGATGGAATGCCTCATATCCTGTAAATATTCAGGCTCTTTTTATCCTTCAGAACGGAAAATAGCAATGGTATTTACCCAGATCTACCTATGTACGTGGTAAAGTCAAGCTGTTGCTGTATTATGGCTGTAGCTCGAATGCGTTGGCTCGACCGGGGTAAGAAGAGAATAGAGTGACGACAGAGTTTTTTCCGAACAGCTTGACCCACTGGCACTGCGTAGAGATGTTGCATCTCTTTACGTATTTTATCGCATGTACCACGGGGAGTGATCTGAGGAATTGTTCGGACTAATTCCAGCCGCTCAATTTCACCATCGCACATCGCGACAAATATCGTGATACCATTTTATACGTAGTAGAGCCATGCTGCAGCTATATTAGTAGTATAGTTGTAGCACGAATGGGTCGGCTCGAGCGGCGAAGGAACACGCTCTCACAGAATACCAGCGTAAAATGGCAGCTTAACACTGCTGTGTTTCGTATGGTGAGTGTAGAGATCCGGAGACTCTTTTTACTGGAAAAGAGGCAACCCATCTTAGTCCTCATGGGTAACAACGCATCTGCGTTTTGATACGCAAACGAGGATAGGTGTAGATGTCTATGGGCCGAAGTAACCACTTACCATCAGGTGGACTGTGTGCTCGTTTGTCACCCTATTCTATAAAAAAAACCATCTGGATGATTGGTGGTCCACCACTGTGTAGTTTAGAAGATGTTTTCCTCCTCGGACAACTTCTTTGTAGAATCGATTACCACCAGCGATTTTTCCGGACCGATACGACTTAGGCACCTTCAAGAAAAGAGCCTACTCCTTTTTAAAAGGCCGGCAACGCATCTGCAATTCCCCTGGTTACCCTGGTGTTGCAGTTGTTCATGGGCGGCGGTATTCACTTACCATCAGGTGAGCCGCATGCTCGTTAAAAAAAATAAAAGGCGCTCTTACAGAATACTAGTTTAATACTGCTGTGTTTCTTATGGTGGTTAGAGACCCGGCGACATCTTTTACCGATATCTAGGGATTCCATCTTAGTCCTCACGGGTGGCAACGCATCTGTACTTGGATTCTTAATTGACGATAAATGTAGATGTCTGTAGGCCGCAGCATCCACTTACCATCAGGTGAACTATGTGATCGTTTGTCACCCTATTTCTATAAAAAAGAAAAAGTGCACCTAAGCAAAAAAGAAGTCCTACCATTTTTATATGTCAATAGAAATGATTGATGATTTTACTTTTAAGTTTTGTTTCATATGAAAGTGGAAAAGTTAGAGACGAGCGATCTAATTGTCGGTCATCAGTCACATCGCTGATGAATATGCATGGCAGACGTCGCCTAGCCGATATACATGCATTGATTAGCGCGTTCGGAAGCGTCCTGACTAACGATCAGCCTTGTATACATACGAAACTGCTCTGACAAAGCTGTGATTGGATTTGATATTACTGATCGCATTGTGGTCAATAGTAGGATAGCAAACGTTACTTAAGTAGCTATCTGCTCCTATTGTGCGAGTAAGACAATAACAATATCTAACGATTTAATGTATATTCATGTGTAGTTTCAAAGGTGAACGTGGTAGAGCCTTACTGCAGTTATATTATGATAGTAGCACAAATGGGTCGGCTCGACCGGGGAAGAACCACGCTCTCACTGAATACTAGTATAAAATAGCAGCTTAATGCTGCTGTGTTTCGTATGGTGAGTGTAGAGAACCGGAGACCTTTTTTTATAGAGAAAGGCATTTCATCTTAGTCTTGAGGGGTGACATAGCAACTGCATTTTGATTCTTAATTGAGGTTTAAAAAAAGTATATACACAATACACATATATACATTACTCTGCTGGGACCAGGCCTATTTTCGACTTTAAGAAGATTGTGCAGTGATTAATCAACCACGCTGCTCCAGTGCGATCGCGTGTGTTTGCAGTGCACATGTATTATTATTATTATGGGGTATTTTTATAGTGGGTATTTATATTATTATCTGGTTAGCGCTCGCTGTAAGCTTCACAGTACTCGAGCAACCCGGGTTCGATCCGCGCCGGCACCAATGAAATTGTTAATTGCAATTTTAAGTGCTGATTTACCACGTCCTCGACGGTGAAGGAAAACATCGTGAAGAAACCTGCATGTTCGAGAAATAAGAAAAAAATTTTCAAAGACATGTGAAGTTCGCCAACACGCATTGTTGCTGCGCGGTGGACATTTCCTTGCCCTAAAACCCTCTCAAAAATGAGAGAAGGCCTGTGCCCAGCAGTGCGACGTAAATAGGCTGCAACTTTTATGTAGTATTATCATCTGTTTGGACTGTATACATTTATAAAAGAACACGATAAGTATACATTAAAAATAGTCATCATCATCGTTATCATCATTACAGTCACAAGTCCACTGCTGAACATAGGTCTCCTTTTTTACCACAAAGCACGATTCTGAGCCACCGTCATTCATCGACTTCCTGCATGTCTTACCGTCGTCAGGTCAGGTCGTCACTCCATCTAGAGAGGGGGCCGCTCTACACTTCGTCTACCGGTACGAGGCTGCTACTGGAGAATCTTTCTTCCTCATCGGTTGTCGATTCTTCAAGCTATATGGGCGTCCCATTGACATTCTAGCTTACTAATCCGTTGAGCAATGTCGGTAACTCTGGTTCCACTGCGGATATCTTCATTTCCAAGCTTATCACGTAGAGAAACCTTAAAATATTATTGATAGAAGTAAGGCTAACAAACAAGCACTCAGTAAACCTAATGGTAAATGAATGCTGTGATCTTTAGACACCTACATTTACTCTCGATTAAAAACACCCCATAAGATAGAATGCCTTGTTACCAGTAAAAAGTGTTTTCGGTTATGTACACTCATTACACGAAATAGCATCTTTGTAATGTTTTAAATTTTTTTGCTTAATTCCGCGTAAAGAAAGAAAATGATGTGTCCTGCCTAGTTTTAAGGGGAGCTCCCCTTAAAACTGGATTTGTAATGTTTTACGCATAGATTAATGATAGGTCATCGCGCGTGACTTATCATTAATCTATGGTTTTACGCTAATATTCAGTGCGCGTGCTGTGCAGGTGAACATCGTAATGTAATAATAATATAACTTCTACAGGTGTGTGACCTCTGAGAACTAAGATGGAATGCCTTACATATTGTACGTATACTGTTCTCTATAGTTTACAAATCTGAACACGACAGTCGCACGGTTGCAGAAATTGGTGAACGTTCCTAACGTAACCCTATGCAGAAAAAGGGGCTCTATTTCTAGTTTGTCCTCCTTTTGGTTTTGGATTAAAAAACGTTGGACAAACGTCGGGTATGAACAGGTAGGTATCTTTAATATTTTGTATCATAACCACAATAGCGTCACGGTATGCTAGCAAGATATCCAGGTTTGAACCCCACTGACACCAAAGGTTTGTAAACTGCATTTTAAGTCTTGTTTAAACACGTGCCAACGTGGTTAAATAAGACTTACCTCCATAACACTCAGAAATGAGAGGAGGCGTGTGCACGGGCGTGGGAGTATATTATAGGCCGTAATTTCAATTTTTGAATTTTGAATTTTACCTTACGCATACGACAACACGCTTAATCTCTTTAATAGACATAAAATGTTTGAAATTGTTTTTCTATTTGAAATTCTAAAGATAATCGATGATTTATATTTTATGCAAGGTTTCCGTTTTTCTGAGCGCTACTCACTTTTATTACCACTATTTGTTCCTTCTGAGTTTCACCAAAATTATAAGCAACAAAATGATGACCCTTTTTTTTGTCATACTACCAACCTTTTTCAGAAATAGATCATTTCAGCACTAGTCCTAAATATCATATTTAAAAATGATTTTTCAGCAAATTTATCACTTGACTCAATTTAAAAATTTTATTAATTCGGGTACAAGTTCTTTTATGTAGATTTGTTGGTACTATTTGGTCTTGTGTCTAAAATAAAATTAAGTTAAAGAATATTATGTTTGTGATGTTATGAATGTTTAATGCCGAAATAAATAAATAAATAAACGTTTTTTATATTATTTTTAACATGTCATAACAAATAAATCTCTGGAAAATTGTGTCACACTGGTTTAATTTCTCACGTTCTATTTTATTTATACAAAAAAGTCAATTATGTATAACAAAGGAAAAACACTAAGCACCGCTGACAAATGTTCCACGCATATATATTACCATTTCATTCGTTGGATTAGGGACTGTACCGCGCTTTTTCACAGAGACAATCTTTGCAACCGCAATAAACGTTTGATATTTTCGTCGTGTAACTTGTGGCAATGGTAGTAATCAGTTCGGCTCCGACTTTTTAGAATCCGCTAACAAATTTTTAGTACAATGAACTTTGTAATTGGAGGAAAAAAACGGTCAGAATACTTCGTCACTGCATTCCGATTTGAATTGAAATTAACTGAGGCAGATTTTATTTACACAACACACAACAATATTATGCTGCTATTTTAAGAAAAAATTAATTAAGTAAAAAAAGAAATTAAACTGAGGAAAATATTTTTGTCACTAACCATTGACGTACACAACCATAATCATCATCATTACAGCTCTTCACAAGTCTGCTGCTGATAAAAGGCCGCCCTCATGGAATGCCACACAGCACCGGTCCAGAGTCACCAGCTCCGATCGACTCCAGACGGCTGTTCTACACTCCCCTTACCGGTACGAGGTTGCCACTCGAGAACTTTTCTTCCCCATTTGTAGTCGGTTCTTCGAGATATGAGTATATGGCCGGCCCATTGCTGCCGTTATTAATCCGTTGGGCTATGTCGATTACTCTGGTTCTACTGCAGATATCCTCATTTCTAAGTCTATCACGCAGAGAAGCCTTGGGCATACCCCTCTCCATAGGTCGCTGAGTAACTTTGAACTTCCTACAACCAGCAGTGAAGGACCACGTCTCCGATCCATATGTCATCACTGGCAACACGCACTGGTTGTACGATCTTGTTTTCAAGTTTTGAGGCATACAATATGTAACAAAAACCCTGTGATTCCCGTTAAGTACGTTATCAGGATCAGAATTCAAACGTATAGAAGTAACTTTTTTTTAAAACCTCGAACAATTTTATTTTATTTTATTAAAAAAAATAATTGTATGCAAATTGTGTGTGGTTTTATTACCTCTGCATTGTCTGGGGAGTAAGAGGATCGTCAAAGACCCCCCTTTACTTAGCTTTAGCATCGGCTAGTGTCAGTAAGAGGTAATAAAACCACATAAAATATTTTTTTAATAAAATTAAAAAAAATATGGTCGAGTTTTAAAAAAAGGTAATTTCTATAGGTAAGTTATTTCTATAGGTTTGAATACTGATCCTGATAACGTACTTAACGGCAACCACAGGGTTTTTGTTACATGTTGTATATGATGAGAGGATGTATCGTAATCAAATTTTTTCTTTAAGTTAATAACGTTTTTACGCTAGATTCTGTGTAAACGTGCTTCTTTCCCGGTCCAAAGGTGCTGTGCAGGTGAACATCGCAAAAAAAATAGTATAAACGTACGGAAACACGGGTAAGTGCATTTTTAATAAAGTTAAAAATGCTAAAGTAAGTTTGTTGGTTTGTCTCTTCCTTATGAGCTTACGCAAGACTCTTATTTTAATTTGACGGCATTAGCACTTTTCAATTTTAAAACGTATGTATAATTCCTTTTGTATAAAGAATGTCAGCGACAAACTACTTAACGTTTGATGATAAGGTGCTCGGGATAGAAATTTAATAAGGGCAGGATACTTGAGATCCTATTAAGCCGATACTTAACTTGCTGACATTTAAATTTTCCTTGTGGAATCATTTTCATACGTAGATTGACTTTGATAAGAGAGTCTTCATGCTTGTACGCAAAATAATTAAACAATACTTAGCGTGTCTGTTACATTAATACGATTTGACTAATTACAACAATCGCATGGGTTCGTAACATGCGACTATTCAGCTGTCAGTCGATAGATGTTCGACTGATAACGTGGATTTCTTATGAATTAGTCGAGAAAATATGAAGTAAATAATATCAAAGATCCTCCACACTGTTTAGATTTACTCGTCTATTCTTATAGATTTTAGACATACAATTAAACATTTGGTCGAATAAACATTGTATGTATCCGTCTAACGCAAAGGCCGAAAAACCCCGAATTTTTACGCAGACCTGGCAGTTAACATTCATATTATAAAAAATGGCTACATACATACGTCCCACTGATAGGTTGACTTCTATCTCTATCTATTCTTATTTGCAGAAGACGTTTAAGTGCGGGGAAGCATCCAATGCGCCGCCCGAATATGCATGCTGACTTAGGTCAAAAGGAGATGAACTTTATTCCATACAAGTTTCAGTTTTAAAAAAATGTTTTTATGATTGTAATGTAATGTATGGGACATTACAGAAATAAAAACCATATAATTATGCTTATAATTTATCTTTATAGTTTCTACATATTTTTGTATAACTGTTAAGAACGATGTCAAGCACCTAATTTTACACATCTCCTTTGAACATTAAACAAACATTGAACATTAAAACATTAAATGTTCTAGAAACATTTTTTGATTGTCGTGTTGGTCTAGTGGTCGTAGGAACGACTGATTATCTTTAGGTCCCGGGTTCGAAAATAAGTGATTGGATTTTTCTGTAAAGAAATTCTCAGGAGCAACACGAAGTTAGATAGTTAGCGGTGTTTCATCTCCATGCTTCGGACTGCACAAAAAACCTTTAGTCCTGCGCCTGATGTCCTTCGTTGTGTCAGACTGCCGTCCCGTCAGACTGTGAGAGCGAGGAAGTAGTAATGCTGTGCTGCGCAGATGGCTAGTCCCCTTTGAAACCGGCCACCGTAATCGTAATTAATTCTGGAAAACATTATTGTTTATCAAACAAGCATGTCAGTAACAATTTTATCTGTGCCGGCTGGGATCAACCAGTTTTCTCATTGTTTCAGAGTGTTCATTTAAAGAGTTAGCATGGTTATTTTCGTTTTTACAAAAGATGTATCAAATAAGCATGCCATTAACAATTTTACTTGTGTCCGCGCTGATCAAATAGTTTTCTCATTGTTTTCTGAATGCTCATTTAAAGAGTTACCATGGTTATTTACGTTTTTATAAAAGATGTGCATAAAATCTTCAAAAAGGCGATGGAGAGCAACGTCAAATATCTAATGACGGCAAAGTAACACGTAACGGACGATGACTTATGACGGCACTGCAGGCCGCAGGCCGTGGGTCCGAATCTCGAACAGAGCGACCATTGTATGGACTACTAATATGTAAAACGCATATAAAATACAGGAATAAATCATAATTATCTTAATAAGTAAAAAAAAACAAGGTATTTTGATTGCAAATGAGATGAAGTTATGCTCGTTTATAAATATCACATTTAATACGAAAAGAGTAAATTAATTTTACAGGCTATATACGTTCCAATGTTGACACAGACATCCTGTCATTTCTAAGAGTGTTTTAGAATATATGGAAAGTCGAAGCAAAGTCTATGTGTGACATAATACAGAATAAAGATATCTATATTATAACTAGAATAACTGAGACACTCCAACGAATGGCAGTGGGCCGGCCATATAGCTTGAGGAACCAACAGCCGATAGGAAAGTAAGGCTCTCAAGTAGCAACCTCGTATTAATAAGTGTAGCGCGGTCCCCCACTATGTAGGGTGACAACCTGGTAGGGGATTGAGGATGACGATGGATGCAGGTGGCTCATGACTTGGCTTTATGCAAAGATGTATAATCATGATGACGATAGATTCGAAGCTATCAAGTGAGCAAGAGTTATTATTGTTTCACAAGTGTACGTGCAAATACAGAGACATTTTACGTGGTAGACCCATACTGCAGATATATTATGGTCATAGCATGGGTCGGCTGGAACGGGAAATGAGCACACTCTCACAGAATACCAGCGTAAAATATAAGCTTAATGCTTCTGTGTTTCGTATAGTGAGTGTTAGACGGCTCCGTGGAGTAGTGGCTTAGCAATGAGGTGTTGCGCTGGGGGCCGCGGGTTCTAATCCCACACGGAACAAGTATTTGTATGGTCTACAAATAATTGTTTCGGGTCTGGATGTTTGTCCTCGTCCAATTTATGTTTGTAAACTGCCTCCATGATATACGAGAAAATCCTAGTGTGGAGGTAACTATTTTTAAAAAAGAAAAAAAGAAAGAAAAGTGTAGACAGACCCTTTTTACTGGAAACGAGGTATTCCATCTTAGTCCTCAGGGGTGACAACGCATCTACATTTTGATTTTTAATCAAGGATAAATGTAGATGTCTATGGGTCACAGCATCCACTTACCATCAGGTGGACTATGTGCTCGTTTGTCAACTTTATTCTAAAAAAAAACATGCGTGAGTGTCGTGGAACACTCTGTTGCAACGAAGTTCTTTTCGTAGTATATTATTATTGATAAACGTATTATATTATTGATTAACAAATACAAATAAATGAATGATGTATGTACTTCTATTATAATAAAGCGTCATTTAAAATAAAATGATGTTTCTTTCATGGCAAGATAAGAAAAAGTGCGAGGGAGATGGATATTTTTCCATCGCGCTTCTTTAAAGTCGCCAAGGCCGTCTACACTACGTAGGAAGGGGTCGTGACGGAAAAATCCTACACTATTTCTCACCTAGCCCCCATCCACCAAATTCATATCGTCCGACAAGGAACTTCGTTCCAAAAAGAGACATTCGCAATGGGGTATCCATTCTGTTGAAGTAAAATGACGATTAGATTTTGGTTTATAGCGTCTACTTCAGCCAGGTGTTTACTGCCCATTTAGTACTCAAGTGCTCTAGTGCTGTTAAGCGATAGCCGGTTTAGAACAGGAAGAGCACTTGTTAATGACGTACGGGTAGCTTTTCACGTCGTATACGTTAAAAGTGTGATAAAAACAAGATTTTATTTTTTCAGTGTGTTGAAGTTGAAATATCCCGAACTTTTTCATTAATTTTAGAGAGAAAAATAACATTAAAATTGTATGAAGTAGTGAGTATTTTTTTTAAATGATTAGGACATCTAAATTTATCCTCGATTAGGAATCAAAATATAGTCATAAATAATAATGTTCTACAGACTTAATTTCGGTCACGGTGGCCAGTCTCAATGGAGATTAGCCATTCCCGTGCGACAGGATCATAGAGCCTGAGTGTACGCGCAAGCACAGGTGCACTCTCTATTCCCCTACTCTCGTAGTCCGATGGGACAGCAATCCGAAACGACCGGAGGGAGATCAGCCACAGAACCAACGGCTTTACGTGCTTTCCATTATCTATTACCTGACCCGGGTTGCTACTGAGAATCTGTTGACAGAAAACCCGAACCCAGGATCACATAATCAGCAATTGCGCTTACCTCTTGATCAACGGAGGTATATATATATATATATATATCATATAATTTTGATGTATAAACTTCTATTAAATTTTTTGTTATTTTCGTGCTTTCTGTGGTACGAGCGTGAAATACCATCTGACACCGAGCTGCCTGGTACTGAGATTTTCTTGACAGAAAACTCAGTAAATGATTTTTGACCCCGATACGAGATTCGAACCCGGGACCTCATGATCAGCAACGTTTATGACCACTAGACTAACAAGGTAGCCAAAATATTATATTAATAGCAAAAACAAAATATCCTTTGTATTACATTATAAAAAAATGCTGGCGAAAGCCATCATTACAGCCCTTTACAAGTTCACTGCTGAACATAGGCCTCCCCCAAGGAATGCCACAAAGCATGGTCATGAGCCAACTGCATCCATTGACTTCCTGCATGTATAACCAGGTCGTCACTCCATCTAGCGGGGGGACGCCCTACACTTCACCTACCGGTACGAGGCTGCCACTCGAGAACCTTTCTTCCCCATCGGTTGTCGGTTCTTCGAGCTATATGGGCGGCCCATTGCCAATTCAGCATACTAATTCTTTGGGCTATGTCGGTTAGTCTGGTTCTACTGCGGATATCCTCGTTTATAAGTCTATCACGCAGAGAAACACCGAGCACAGCCCTTTCCATAGCTAGCTGAGCGCCCTTGAGCTTCTTTATACGGCCAGCAGTGTAAGACCACGTCTTAGTTTCATAGGTCATCACTGGAAACACGTACTGGTTGAACAATCTACTTTTGAGGTTTTGAGGTATATCTAACGAGAAGATTTATCGTAATCTTCCGAACGCTGCTCAGCTGAGTTGAATTCGTCGATTGACCTTTCGGTCGAAGTTGGACTTACCTAGTCGGACTATTTGTCCCAGGTAAACATATTCGTCAATAACTTCGAACTTAGTGCTCCCAACAACTACCGGCATTTGAGTGACATGAACGATATACATGATCTTTGTTTTGTCCATGTTCATCTTAAGACCTGTCCGTTGGGAGACACTTTGAGGTCATTGAGCATAGTGCTTAGGTCCTCCAGCGATTCTGCCATAAGGACTATATCGTCGGCAAATCGAAGGTGAGTGATGTACTAGCCATTGACGTTAATACCGTATCCTTTACAGTCTAGTAGCTTGAAAATATCTTCCAATGCAGCGGTGAAGAGTTTTGCGGATATTGCTTCACCCTGTCTTACACCTCTCTGCAGATGGATAGGTTTCGTACTCTGGTTCTGTACTCGGATAGCCATCGTAGCCCTACTGTACAAACACTTCAGTACTTCGATATACTGACAGTCCACGTGGCACCTCCGGAGGGATTGCAGCACCGCTCAAATTTCCACGGAATCAAAGGCTTTCGAAGGGTATGTATGTGGTCTATGCTGCTAAAGCCTTTTCGGAAACCGGCTTGTTCGGGAGGCTGGAAGTCATCGATTCTGCATGCGAGATGATTCGTAATGACTCTCGAAAACAGTACGTAGACGCGGGTCAGAAGGGAAATCGGTCTATAGTTATTCAAGAGAGCGTTGTCACCTTTATTGAAGAACAATACCACCGCACTTCTGCTCCACGCCTCCGGAGTAGTACCTGCATGAAGGATGGAGTTAAAGAGCTTCTGAAGGACTTTAAGTACTGGTTTTCCACCCGCTTCCAAAAGCTCCGCTGTAATTCCATCCTCGCCCGGGGACTTACCGTTTTTAAGATGTTGGAGAGCCATTCTATTTTGCTCAGACGTCCGGGATATCATCGGAATAGTGTCGGATAAGACTTTTCTTGGATCGTTACTCACACTTGTGTGTGGCTCCAACGATGACATGTACAGCCGCCCATAGAACCTCTCAATCTCACTCAAAATCTCAGGTGTCTCGGAAACGATGCTGCCACATTCGATCTTCAGCTTCGACAATTGGCACTTTCTGGTAGACAGATCTCTGGTAAAGATTTTGGAGCCCTGGTTCCGCTCAATTGCTTCTTCAATACGAGCAGTATTAAAGTTGTGTAAGTCCCGCCGCATGCATTTGGAGACCGGTGTGTTCAGTTGCTTATATGCTATCAAATCTACTGAAGACTGCAGTTTCATATACCGTATAACAGCTATGAGATTAACAGTGTTATCGGAGAGTTTTAGTGTTCTTCTGCGGCGGGTCTTGCAAAACTTAGCACCGACCGCGTGGACAGTTTCCACGAGCTTGTTATTTATATCGTCTTACTTATATTACAACTTAAGGTTTAGGTTCAATGTGCCTCTAACCATTCTGTGGTCGCTACCAGTTTTCACCCTCGCGATCACTGAGACATAACTGAACAGTTGTCGTCTAGTCGTCATAATGAAGTCAATTTAACTTATTGTCGAACCGGCGGGGCTCGACCAGGTAGATCTACTTCCTTCACCGCTTCTGGAAGAAAGAGTTCATCATAAAAGTCACTCTTTCTTCGTGAAGTCGGCCAGCTGACCCCTTGGATTCCGTTGCCCTAATCCAAATTTCCCTACTTTCACCTCACCGTTCTCTCTTGTGGTGGTTTTGCGTTAAAGTCTCTCATTAATACCGTATAGTGGGTTTTGGAGGAATGCATGGCTCTAGAGATATCCTCATATATTTCCTCCACCTCCTCATCCGGATGTGCTGATGTTGTTGCGTAAACCTGTATGACCTTCAACATATAACGTTTGGTGATTCTGGGTATAAGGTACGCAGCCCTCGTCGACACACTCCCAATCTTTACAACGTTGTTTACGAGAGACTTGTGGACGATAAATCCGACACCTCCTTGTGATAGATGGTCGCCCTCTCGGTGATAGAACTAGTTGTCGGATTCGAGGATTACCGTGTCCTCTCCCTCTTTTCGGACTTCGGATAATCCTATAATATTCCAGCGCAACTTGTCTATATCTTCTTCCAGCTCCAGGATTTTCTCGTCAGTTCTCAGGGTGCGTGCGTTATAAGTTGCCAGGTCGAGTCATCGTAGGTGGCAACCGAGCCTCCACCGGAGATTCTTAGCACACCCTGCCCCGCCGTTACCATGGTCGCCACCGTAGCCAGGCTATTCCTGGCTGGCCTGTCCCTGGCGGCCTGGCGGGCCGCCGGGGACTGGGTACCGTTTACTATTGTCGTTGCTCATGGGGGAGGGGGGGGGGGTATATTGCCATAGTTGCCACGCTTGGCAAGCGGGTTGTCAACCGCAGGTTTTTATTGCTTTTGCTACTACACGGGGGTAACAATACAGGTTGGCTCTAATATCTAGTTGTAATGCATTTTTAGTTATGATAACGATTCACGAATAATATAACTCGCTCAGGCCACAATTCATGTTTCGATAATAGTTTCATGTAAGTACACCACCGGAGCGTTTTTATTTATCTATTCTTAACGTTTGATTTATAGTAATACTGTTTGATATTGATTTATTTTTGGATGAAATGTATTGTTTAATAATCATATTCTTTTCGTGTATCGATTTAATACCACAGGATTAAGGAGTGGTTGTAAGTAATTATGATATGAGTTTAGTAGGTATACGAATATCTTACTCAGCTTTTACCAGCTAGTTTTGTAAAAATATAGAATAAGGGTGATAAAGGAGCACAAAGTCAACCTGATGGTGGATTATGTGGCCTATAGATGTCTAAATTTATCCTCGATTAATAATCAAATTTCAAAGAGTTGTCACCAATGAGGACTAAGATGCAATGTCTCGTTTCCAGCTAAAAGGGTCTCCGGTTCTCTACACTCACCATACTGAACACAGCTGCATTGAGCAATTATTTTACACCGTTACTCTATGAGAGCATGGTCCTACCCCGGTCAAACCGACCTATTTATGTCACAACCATAATATTATAGCTGTAGCGTGAGTCTACCACATCTAAATTTTCCGTAAACTGTATATAGAAAGAAAAAAAAAGAAAATTCGGTCAATATAGTTTCATCAAAAACATGCTGAATAATGTCAATTTTTAGAATGCCTTTAACTAAAAGACAAATTCATTAATTTAAGTATTTTTTTAAATTAGTATCTTGTTGTGTACGTTAATGGTCGTTTTTTTTTGATTATTCTAAGCCAGTGCTTGATTGATTGTAGCCAATCAAGTACTGGTTTACCCACCTGGTGGTAAGTCGCAATGAAACCCTAGATGGTAAATTGCTGTGTAAAGTATTGTTTCTTTTTTCTTCTTCTTCTCTGGCATCACAAGTATATTTGTTGCATTTATTTTACTAAAGCATTATTTTTATCTTAAAAAAAGTAACTTCCCGCACTAGAATCTTCTCAATACTCATCTTCTTTTTCATCAGTGCATAGAAGTCCACTGCTGGACTTTGGTCTCTCTTGTTGTAGGGAAGATTATCACGCTTGGCAATTGATCTGGATTGAAGATTGCGGTATCGGGTGCAAGACTGTTAAACGTGCGAAACGTCTGCTGCCCGTCACTGGTCTGTGTATTTTACATCTGGTGTACACGAGATGGTTACAACCCCATTAATTGGAAGCCATTAGATATTTTTGGCTTTTCCCATCATCGCCTCTTTCAACACCTGTTAACACGGCCACGTGGGGGAGGGGAGGTCATAAACATAATTTCTCTTATCTATCAAAATATACAACCTAATTTTTTATTTCATAACTCCACTCGCCCAACAAGATTGAAGTTGAATTTATTACAGCCACGTTAAGTGTTAAAACTTTGCTTTCTTAACTATTATGAACCAGTGCTTGAATACTATCCCACCAGACGGTAATTGTAGCTGTAGCTTAAGACGGTAAAACACACCGACTCGTACGGAGAAGTCCACGCTTGCACGAATAACGGTGTAAAATAGCAGCATGATACTGCTGCTGCATTTCGGATGGTGAGCGAGAAGAACCGGATAATTTTTTTACTCATAAGAAGGCATCCCATCATAGTGTATTTGACATAAGCATTACAATACATCAAAATTCCATTACTGAGTCTTTTCAATGCTTGGATGGTTATGCTTCGAGGTGGGTTGGCAACCTCAGTATTTGATTATTTTGAGTTGTTATCAGGAAAATGCTGCTGGTCATCTTTTGTTCCCTCTGTCGCTTCTTACGGTACTCATGGGATGATATTATGAGATAGTGGATTTTATTACGCTTCCACTACATGGCATGTCAGCATGTTTGTCTATCTGTACTTGTACTTGTAAGTTATAATCAAACAGTACACTGATGTTTTGACATAATTTACATATATTTTTTTCGTTTCTTGTATAATATTTAGATAATTATCATATGTTTTTTTCCGTATTCGAGGTGAGAATAGTGAATGAAGGAACATTCTACATGTTTAGCATTAGAACCGATTCGTCTTGTAAAATTTGTTTATTTTTATGTGCCCTTGATGTACGGGCAACGAGTTTGAAGTTTTATTTGTACGTCTATGATTTGGATGACTCTTTAAAAAGAAATCCATCTTTGATTTATTCAAATAGTATCAGTACTTCATTAAATACCAGATATAATATGTGACTTCTAAGCTATTTTATTTAGGAGTCACGAACCGTGTACATTTTAAGTGATGAACGATGATTGACTTTGATAATATTTATTAATGCGTTAAATAATTTGAAAAAGAGAATTGTAAATGTATAAAGAATAATGAAGCATAATTGATGAGTGATGAAAATAAGAACAAAACATAAAAATATTCATACTCGTAATATTATAATTCTGCATCTATACATATAGTAAATCTGCAGAAAAGTAGTGTACGTAATTCAAATATTTTCTGGTAACGATGATGTTTTAAAAGTGTTACACATTGGCGTGCGTGCGTGCATGCGTTTTTGCATCCGACCGTCCGTCCGTCCGTCCGTCCATCCGTCCATCCATGCTTGCGTACGTGCGTGCATGCGTATGTGCGTGCGTGCGTGCGTGCTCGCGTGAGTGAGTGTGTGAGTGCGTGCAAGCGTAGGTGCGTTTGTGCGTGTGTGTGTGCTTGCGTGAGTGAGTACGTGCGTACGTGTGTCCGTGAGTACGTGTGTGCGTGTGTGCGTGCGTGTGTGTGCGTGTGCGTGCGTGAGTGCGTGCGTGCGTACATGCTTGCTCGCGTGAGTGAGTGTGTGAGTGCGTGCGTGCGTAGGTGGGTTCGCAAAGTACTCTTCTTCCTGGACGTCAGCAAGTCGAGTGGGCCCGATGGAGTCCCTCCCATTGTGCTGAAGACGTGTGCTCCGGAGTTGGCACCGGTTTTAACGGGTCTTTTCCGGTACTCCTACTCCCAAGGCGTAGTCCCGAATTCATGGAAGACAGCTTTGGTCCACCCGATCCCTAAAAAAGGCGACCGCTCAGACCCGTCCAACTACAGGCCTATCGCCATCACATCCTTGTTCTCCAAAATAATGGAATCCATTATAAACTGCCAGGTCATGAGGTACCTTGAGGATCACCAGCTGATTAGTGACCGCCAGTACGGTTTTTGTCGGAGTCGATCAGCTGGTGATCTTCTAGTCTACTTAACTCATAGATGGGCGGAGGCAGTAGAGTCCATTGTCCATTGTCCATCACAGGCATTGGCCGTTAGTTTGGACATAGCGAAGGCCTTCGATCGGGTCTGGCACAAAGCGCTTCTTTCGAAGCTTCCTTCCTATGGGCTTCCCGAGAAATTGTGCAAATGGATCACCAGTTTCCTTGCTGATCTTAGCATCAATGTCGTAGTAGACGGTGCATGCTCTGATTTCAAGCCTATCAACGCTGGTGTTCCATAAGGTTGCGTGCCACTTGACCGCATCCAGTGCAGAGCGGTTCGAATCGTCGACGACCGAGTTCTTTCTGATCGGCTCGATACACTGGCACTGCGTAGAGATGTTGCATCTCTTTGCGTATTTTATCGCATCTATCACGGGGAGTGCTCTGAGGAATTGTTCGGACTAATTTCAGCCGCTCAATTTTACCATCGCATATCGCGACAAAACTCGCGTTACCATCCATACCATCTGGATGATTGGCGGTCCATCACTGTGCGATTTAGAAGAAGTTTTCTCCCTCGCACAACTTCCTTGTGGAATCAATTACCACCAGCTAATTTTCCGGACTGATACGACTTAGGAACCTTCAAGAAAAGAGCTTACACCTTTCTAAAAGGCCGGCAACGCATCTGTAATTCCCCTGGTGTTGCGGTTGTTCATGGGCGGAGGTAGTCACTTACCATCAGGTGAGTCGCATGCTCGTTTGCCCCCTATTCTATAAAAAAATTCAATTAATCACTATCGGTAATAAATCGTATCGTATCGTAACGTACTATACATTAAGTATAGAGTAATTTCAGTTCGACTACACCGTAACACGTTGCCACAATCACACACCAGTGTAACGTGAGGGACGTAATTACATGTTAACACCAAAGTATGCAAACAACAGCAACACTACACATCTTAGATCATCTTATCATAGAGCAGCCTCTCAGCATTACCATCTTCCTCGTCTGTACCAGAAGAATCACCACAACGGACAGAACCACGATATAGTCATAGCATGACTTCACTCGTAGAATGATTATGGCGGAATCTCTCACGCTCGGCATCTACACTGAACTTTGTATTGCTTAAACAAGTGGAGGTTTCCCAATCTACCCTCAATTCTACCCCCCCCCCCCCCCACCATCGATATGACTCTCCCATAAAATGACGAAACCTCTTGCTCACTCTCGATCCAACCGGTATTATATACACACCGACAAATACAACAATATAAATAAGTAAACAGGTCTACAAAGGTACATTTTATACGTGGAAGAGCCACGCTGCAGCTACGAGTATATTATGGATTTACCAAGAATTGGTCCGCTCAACCAGGTAAGAACCATGCTTTCACATAATACCAGCGTAAAATAGCAATGCTGCATTATTTAAGTCAATAGTAGTGATATAATTCGCTCCGTGGAATGAATTCAAAACATCTTATTGTATAGGTGGTTTCTCTGTTTCTGCAATCATTTTTTTATTTATGATTCTGGCATCTAGTAGAACTCTAATTGAGCCATCTTTTTTAAAAGTGAATGTCAAAGGACTACTGTAAGGAGTTAAAATTATGTTAAGATTATGTCCTTGTGATGATACCAGCTTGTTCCATTTCATTTAACTTTCTTCCATTTTCGCTCTATATGCATATGGAATAGGATAGGATCTAGTAACTATAGCTTCATCATCGATCATTTCAATTTTATGCTCATAGCAATTGGCTCCTCCCAATTTGCTCGAAAATATATTCTTATGCTTTTATAAAACCTTACTAAGTTTTGCCTTTTCAGAGACCTCCAAAGTAGATCCTATTTTTATATTTGTTAACAGATCATCAGTACATTTTTCGATGTAGTTATTATGTAATAGAGATTTATTATTATATTTGAAGGGTATGAAATAGTCTTTGTTTTTCACCTTAAATTCTATTCCAACAGTAGTATTTCTCAAATCAATCAATATTTTATTTCTCTTGAGCCAGTCAAAGCCTAATATTAAAGGTCTTATTAAATTACCTACATTAAAGTTTGTGTTTCAAAGACTACCTCATCTATCTTTATAGGCAATATGATCATATGTTGTATTTTTGTGCTGCGCTGCCCAACAGCACCTTTTATTTGCATTGATTTAACTGGCATTATTGATATTTTACGATTATTATCTTTAATTTGTAAATATAAACTTTCTGAAATGCATGTAACTTCGGTCCCAGTGTCGAGGAGCGCGTCTATTTCTTTGTCAAATATTGAAACTTTAATTTCAGATCTCATATTTCCTATAAATACCCTTTGGTATTTATCTTCGTCTTCCTCGAAGACGGTATGCAAGAATAACTCCGATATAAACAAGTCTGACCTGGCTTTTAAGGTGTTTAATATACTATTTACACTGTGGTTATAACCAAGGCCTTCTCTGTTAAAATTTGCTTTTAAAGTGATAGGTTTTGGCAACCCTCTATTATTTTTACCCAGTCTTTGACCAGGTCGCCAACCCAGTTTTAATAACGTATTTAATGCTTTGTTCCCTTTTACATTGTAACGGGTCTAATCGGGAACTAGTTCGACTTCTACAGCTCTAAACTTGACTCAGGGGCCGTAACATCAGATTGGTCATTGGTGAAATGTATTTCATGTACTTCATTAACCTTCTTTTTTCCCTCTTCGGATTTACGCCATGTTTTGTATGATTGTTGTATTTCTTTATGGTTTTGCTTCGTATTATTATTACATTTTCTCCTTTTCTCATTATAGTAAGGTTCACGACCTTCATCTTGTTTATTGATGTCATCTAAGTTTCTTAAGAAATCTGTCTTGTCTATTTTTAGCTATTCTCCATAATTGCTGCACAGTTTTAGGATAATGTCTGATGATATCAGTTACTAATTGTTTTTCATGTATCGGATATGATAATGTTTGTGCCTTTTCAATAACATAAAGAAAATAATTAACCATGGTGTGGTGTGTACTTCTATTCCATTTATTTTGCATAAGGAATCTCTTTACTTTATTTGGTTCTTCTTCACCCGAAAATACTCTTAGAAAGTCAGCTTTAAAATCATCAAAAGTTTCCAACGCACATTATTAATGCGAGCCCAATATTTGGCTTCACCTACTAAGCACTCTTGTGCTATTAATATTTCGGGACAATTAGATGGAACTTTCTTTAAATAATTGGTGAGATCTTCCAAAAATGGTACTGGATGAGTATTTCCATTTCCAAATTTCGGCTTTTCTATTGTTACACTATGTACATTATATACAATATTTAGTCTAGTATCATTTACA
The DNA here is from genome assembly GCA_033319125.1 of Parnassius glacialis. Lineage (NCBI taxonomy): Eukaryota > Metazoa > Arthropoda > Insecta > Lepidoptera > Papilionidae > Parnassius > Parnassius glacialis. Next base: position 11,592,054 of record JAVANC010000016.1, read on the forward strand.
TAAGAGGTGCTCGCCCCGGACACCTTATTGGACCCTTTATTTTAATTTGGTGACCTTTCGTTTGGTTAATAAATTTTTCCTCAAGATCCTTTATTTTAATCTCAAGGGTTTTCACTGCATTCTTAATTAATTTCGGAAGCATTTTCATTTCATTTTTAGGCTTAGCCTTAATTGAGTTTGATTTTTTCTTATTTTTATCCATTATTTTCACTTGTGTTTTTTTTTTACACATTTTGTGTCCTTCAATTAGTTTAATTGAGTCTTTCCACTTATCACTTATTTCACTTTAAAATATTATCTCGTTTTTTTACACCTTTTGTGTCCTTCACTCAGTTTAATTGAGTCTTTCCACCTATTTCACTTTAAAATATTATTTGTTTTTTTTTTATTAGACTCAATTTTAACGGACAACAAATTGTAGGCATATAGCCTACCTCATAATTTTATATTACCGGCCTTCTATTTAAAATTCAACCTCTATCCTGTTCACGGCACCAAATTGTAACGACCCCCTCCCCCTCTTCTATCTCTATATACTTATACTTGTATTTCTTTAGAATCTATATCTATAAGATATATAAATACAGTAAAACCCTCTTAAGACGATTTTGAAGGGACCCAGCCAAAATCGCGACTTAAGCGGGAAAGCGTAATATGCGGGATAGGAAAAATAAAACATCATTTACAAATATAGTGTAGGTATTGAATTATAGGTATACGTGTTTATAAATTTGTTAGGAAGATATAATGTTGTGCATATGTATATGTATTTAAATACGTTACATCATAGTTAATTATTATTTATAATGACATTACTTAAAATAATCACTTATTTTGGTTTGACATGAAGATTTTGATGCATTATTAATGACAAGGCAAGACAAGGCTTTCAATATAATTTAACTTTTGCAGTGCGTCTTCACTTTTCATGAAAGAAGATATATAGCGCCTTAAATCGTTTACTGCTGATAATGCCTCTGTATTTGACAAAATCGGAATTGACTCTCCTTCATCTTCATCGTCATTACTTAGGGCCTCTTTTTGGGTGTTATTCACATCGTGAATAAGATCTTCGATCGAACAGGTTTCGTAGGGTGCATTATTGTCATCAATGGAAGAATATCCAGAAAAACCCTGCAGTATCGCGGGTTCTTCTTCCAACACGATATCAGCTTCGTTATTTCGGAAACATGCTTTCTTGAAACAATTTTGTATGGTTTCAGGCTTAATTGCTTGCCATGCCGCTGCAACGTTTAGGATCGCGTCATGCACAGTCAAGGGTCGTTTGCTGTCAGGGTCTTCCATTTCTTTAAGGTAGCGATGTATCAATCGTGTTCTGTAGCCATGATTTGAGGACTTTTATAATGCCCTGATCCATCGGTAAGAAAACAAGCTTGATGTTCTTTAGTTCAACATCTTTAGGGTGAGCGGGGCAGTTATCAATGAAGAGAATTATGCGTCTACATTTAATCTGGAAGTGATCATCTAAAGCTTTTAACCAGTTAATAAAACGAAGGCCAGTCATCCAAGCTCGAGATTGTGCATCATATGTTACAGGGAGTGATTTCACGTTTTTGAAGCAACGTGAATTTTTCACTTACCAATCACTAGCAAAAGTAACTTTTCCGACCCAGATGGCGTATTAAACGGGACGACGAATCGTGTTAAAAATGTATGAAAACATGCCTCAAGTTGCAGGGACTGACATAAAATGGCGTATTAAACGAGAAATCGTATTAAACGTCATCGTATCAAGCGAGTTTTACTGAATATCTAATTTACGTGACCAGTATATTTTGATCTTTCTAAAGGTTTAAATATAGGCAGTATAATAAATTTATGGCGTGATCGTCTTAGTTAGGGCCCTTATTTACGTTGTGTTTGCATAGTAACTTAGTTCTTTTAGGTGTATCTTGAAAGAATGAATATTCACGAGAGTAATCGAAAGCTGTTGCTAGAGTCTTATAAGCTAAAGTACCCCGTTCACGAAGACAGCTCAAAAAGGTTAAGAACAATAAATTGTCCCTATTCCACTTGTACCTGGTTCACAACAGTCAATTCCTTATTAATTAATCTCTTCCCGCTTGGAAACGGCTCACAATATTTATATCAAATACCAGATACAAGGGCTTCGCTCTCCCACATTTAAAAAAAATGTGGAGGAGGCACACGGCTCCGCACACGCCGTGCATGGTGAGCACAACCATTTTAATGCGCTCCCCCCGCGAAGAGAACGTTAAGTTGAGAACTGGACCGCAGTCCACAGCAAAATAACTGACGAACCAGTAAAAGAGGACTTGGCTCCTTGATAGTGCCTAAGCATAAACATCGACCGAAATCGCGCATGTCAATGCGTGTAAACGCCATACAGAATACGATCAAATCCAGCCACAGTGAATGTACGTCACACGGGTTAGGCAACAATAGGCACACTGGCCATAAAAAGCCCTCCGTGAGCGCCACCACCTGCTAGACCGCCGTTCCTGCAGACGTGATGTAAGTGTAAGGCATCACCACCAATTGCATGGTCAGCATGGGCAATTGGCCGCAGAGCGTGTTATGAGTCTACCGCTCACCTCAAGGGAATGGGGTCCCACGTTGCGCGGCTTTCGGCCGCATCCTTGAGAGCCTCCTCAGATTCTCCCTCCAGTTACCACCCGTATGAGGTCGACACATATGCTCCACCAACCAATACAATGGCAGATATAGCCAATAGGCAGTTATAAGATATTAGTAATAATTCGCCATCAGAAAGGGTTTGTGTCACTGACGTTGAGTATATTATGCATATTTCGATCATGTTTGTCTCACCCACCAACAAGTTGCCTTCAATCTTTCAAAGGTGGGAACTTTATAGAGATATATTATTAAGTTGTTATATAAAACATCATGGAGGTCAGACAGTCTGCAGCCCCGCAATGAAGGGACCCGACTTGGGCAAAACTACTTAAGTTGTAAGTCGAACCAAGACGCAGGGAGCGCCATTGAGAATAGCGACCCGCCAAACAAGCATCGCAGAAACGCAATGCTGCAGAATGCAACAAGCATCAATACGACTATCATCGGGCTTACACCGTCCCAAGGTCCCCTATACAGTCCCAGCAGACATCACCACCAGCAAAATACCACCAACGTATCATAGTAATACGCCACTAAGACGCCAGTAGCCAAAATTCCACCTATCATAGCGCTATTGCACTAAAAATGGAGTAGTGTATGCTTGCTGCACTTAAAAGTACTACCAAACACACTCACCCCAATCCGACAGATAGCCGACGTATAATAACGCTATGCGCTAGGACGCCGCCCACAAACGGTAGGGGCGTGCGATGTCCACGAGCAAGTCGTATTGCTACAACAAACCCGCTTTTACCACCGACACTAAGATGATACTCGTATGTCTAGGACACATCGTTTAGTGAGTCCAAGTTTACCTCGGTCTCGGACGCTGTGAAGCAATGTACACGCCACTATAATAATCCTTTTCAAGTCCCATTTCTTTCAATATAATGTTTTTACATATATGAGACCTTTCACATATTTGCTTTATTTCATAGACCATACTACTGTATGTCTTATTCATATGGGACTTCAAGTCATAACTTTGCTATCATAATGCTTATGCATCATAGAGACTGCTTTGGTTCGTTAAACCTTACTATGATAAACCCCTAATATAGGACTAGTCATTGTGCAACCTTACAACCTTGGGTATGCGTCTTCGGCAACGCCTCCATATAAGGGAACATTACAAGAACACCTTCATCAACGTGATCCATTTTTTTCTATTATATTACAAATGTTATTTATCTTTATTATTGCAATATAATCGACTTGTATTTATATGATTTAATACATTTTGAATATTTTAAACAGAATTTTAATAAATTTAGAGATTTTTAGAGACAATTTATGCATTAACTATACTATAATATTCAATATTCCAAATGAACATATTTGAACTTTATACTTATTATTTGCATTTTAATTGTTTAAATTATAATTTCTATGACATTTTTAAATGTCTTTATAATGAATTTAATTATTATTTATTATTAATAATTATGAAGCGTCACACTATGTAGAAAGTTAGATAAATTTGTCTTTGTTCTATATCGTTTAAGACAAGTGGCTAACATAGAGGTCGCACTTTCTGCCTATCATGGATATGTTTCTTAGATCCTACATTACGGTTTAATAAATTGGGGTAATTCTATTGATTTAATTAGAGCTTTTCGCGGGCAGAAAAAATGTGTAAGGTCTTTGTGCGGAGCACACCAATCAGATAGTTGTATTCCCCTTTTTCACAACTTGAAATATTGCCGCTTCCAGCATTATACATATACGAAATTTGTATCTTTATTCATAAAAATGGTAATTTATTTGAAAAACAAAACGACGTCATAATTAGGACTAATAGAAACATACATAAATTGTGTGTACCATAGCAAAGAATACAAATTTACTCAAAAAATGTATATTGTATGGCAATACTTGTTTACAACAAATTGCCTGTTTGTTTCAAAGAAATTAATATAGGAATCTTTAAAAGTAAATTATATCAATTTGTTTTAAATAAATGTTATTAGTTATTACTCTATAAATTACTTCTTAAATGATAAATTTGACATGAATTGTAATTATTGAAATTAATCTCGACTTAATTTATTGACATGTTTTAACTAAAAAATATTATGAATTAATTGATTGACATTTTTGTTTTTATTTAGATGCTACTTAGATTCCTTAAGTATAGCTGTAAGTATATTTATATTCTATAATAATTAATGTCTTGGTTTTCTATTATATTCTAACATAATCTGTCTGAAAATATTTGTACGCAGGTAACTGCAGAATATTTAGGATCTCAATTATTCTGTAACAAGTAAAGTGTACCATATTCTAACAAATAAATCATCTTATCTTATCTTATCTTAAAACGAAGTAAGTATTCATTACAGCCGCTATTGATAGACCCATCCGAAAAATCTGGAACGTTTGGACGGTTTAATCATTATGTATATATTAAGACGTTTTATTTATAATACTTTTATAAGTTTTTATGTATAAGACAGCAAGTCAATAACGCTATACGTTACTAAGTCCTACACAAATAACCAAAAGGTCTCAATTTAGCCCCGAAGGCATAGTTTCGTTGGCGCTCAGTAAAGAGTCTCCCAAAAGACTTGAGATGTGAGAAACAGTAAGTATTATGTAAATGGTAACATACGAGTGTTTGTCTTAAAACTTCATTAGGCTTTATAGCGCTCTTGATAAACCTAACTATTGTTCTGTTGTTGTCACAGCTATGTAACCTTTTAGTTCAGGAGACCTTTAGTAGTTAGTTTGCGAATAAAAAAAAATCTACTTTGTTTTTAGTGGAATTTCTTTTTAAGGGTTTTTGTCGAGATTATTTTAACTTACTTTTAACTTCAGACTATTCGATTGATTTATCTATTTTCATTATTATTAGTAGGTAGTAATTTGCGCAAACGTAAGAAATCATTACTAGAATACAGGCAATTACACTTAATGATTTCTTATGTTTGAAACAAAAAAAGAAATTGGTACGAATTCTTATTTGTAAGAAAGTTTTACCTCTTCGAAACGACTCAAGGGCGACGGAGATGTTTGACGTCCTAATGTTGTTGCTAACCCGAATTTATGCAGAAAGAGCGTACTGTATCTTAAAAGTCCTGCAGCGGCGCACTTTGGATTGGACTTCAATTTTCTTATATATTATAATTTTTTCATCCATGGCAAAATAAGTTTTCTTTTCGAGTATTTGTTTTTTTTTCAATAATACTTAGGTAAGTGATGAACAAACTTAAAGTCCACTTGATTACACCTGCAATTACCTCTGAGGACCAAGATATGTACCGGGTACCGGAGAAGATGCGTTAAAACCGGTGTCAACTCCGGAGCACACGTATTTAGCACAATAGGAGATACACCATCAGGCCCGCCCGACTTGTTGACGTCCAGGGAGAAGAGTGCTTTGCGCACCGAGCACTGGGTAAACAGCACATCCTTAATGGCACTTACACCGCAGGATGGTCGGCGGTGTGATCCCCCGTCATCAAGGGTCGAGTTGGACGCAAAGAGAGAGCCTAGCAGATCGGTTTTCTTTTTTGCGGCGTGGGCCAGTGAGTCATCCTTCTCGTGCAGAGATGAGAGAGATGTCTGACAGAAGTTCCTTTGAACAGCCTTTGCTAGAGACCAGAATGCACGCGTTCCCGAAGGAAGTGGAACTAGTTTCTCGTCAATTATGCCAATGTGCTCTGACTATTTGCATTCCGAGACGTTGATGCGTAAGCCCAGGCCCGGTAGCACTCCTGCTTATAGCGTGATGCAATTTTGTAGGAGCAACTAAATCATGGCTGAGTTCTGTCTCCGATAGGTACCACAGATTATGGCATAAAAGTTACATTCCCTGAAGCACCACATGAGCATCAGAATCGTTGGGATTATCAAGCGAGAAGCAACCCCAAGGTTAGGATGCAAAAAAAATGCGTCCTGTCTCAATCGCCTCACCTATAGTGCCAAACACGGTGGTAACCTGCAAAACGCAACCGCGATGGGAGCATAAGAGGCACCGTACTCCAAATCAAACAATGCTCCGAAGTGCTAAGATGGGCATCGACAAAGACCTAATATCCAGCAGGATGAGAGGTCAGCAGAAGGTCTAACAGAGAAGGTGCATGATCCACATCTGGGATCCGCATAGGCGAAGTAATCAGTAGTGTCAAACCATATGTCAACGCAAATTCATAAACAGATCTAGTAGTATGATCGGTTTAACGGGAACCAAGCCATTCAGCGTGGTGGACGTTAAAGTCACGGTCCCACCTGTTGTAGCAATGAAGTCTCCAGCCATTTGGACTCGGCCAATGAGTCGGTTTGTGTCGACATTACTACTATGGGACCTATAGAGGCACCCTTAGACGTGGGGATGGTCGTCGCTGTCTACGCGCAGCCATAGGATGAACAGGTCCGTACTTTCAAGACTGCCGGAGCGTCGAAAACAGATGTCCTCTCTGACGTATACGCAAACCTCAGCCCGAGGCACAAATGAGTGTTCTAATCTGACCCCAGGTAGGAGATATACGAAGTATAAACCGGAGAAGACATTTGTGTCTTGGTTAGAAAGAGCAAGGCCGGCTTCGCCGTCTCCAGATGGTAGTTTTGAAAAGGAGGTCTTTATGGCATATCGGTCCGGAAAAATCGCTGGTGGTAATCGATTCCACAAGGAAATTGTGCGAAAAAAAACTTCTTCTAAATCGCACTGTGGTGAACCGCCAATCATCCAGATGGTATGGATGGTATCGCGACTTTTGCCGCGATGTGCAATGTTGAACTTGAGCGGAGAATTAGTCCGAACAATTCCTCAGAGCACTCCCCGTGATAGATAGCCTATCCTTCTAGGTAAGATACGTGAGACTTTACGTTAAGCTCTTGTTTAAAAAAATGTAATGCATGCGGTAGATAAGATTTTGAGGTGAGAATGTGATAAATGCCTATTGCAACTGTATTTAACAGATGACTTTAAGTACAGTTGTCCAGGCTAGTTGTAAAATAGCAATAGCTAACAACTTTTGATAAAATTTCTGACTCGGCCACAAATTTGCCACAACAAAGTTAGTGACCGATTTTCAATCACGACGTGCAGCTGATTCTTGTCTTACTATAATAATAGTAAGATAAGAATTCAGGCAAATACAAAGGCACTGACTCGTTATTTTAACTATTATACGTCAGTGTTTGACTACTTAACCCACCTGATGATAAGTGGTGATGTAGTCTAAGAGTGAATCTTGCCTTCAAAACACACATTTTAATCGGAAGAAAAGACAGACACAGGCTAATTATGTGAAGCTTGCCAACATGCACTGTAGCAGCGCGATGGCGGTCGAAACGCTTAATAAAAGTTACAGCCTATATATGTCCCACTGCTGGGCACAGGCCTCCTTTCATTTCTGAGAGGGGTTTAGGGCAAGGAAATGTCCGCCGCGCTGCTTCAATGCGTGTTGGTGAACTTCACATGTCTTCGATATTTTTTTCTTATTTCTCAGACATTCAAGTTTCCTCACGATATTTCCTTCACCGCTGAGTACGTGGTAATCAACACTTAAGATAGCAATGAACAATTTCATTGGTACCAGTGGGGATCGAACCCGGGTTGCTCGTGTACTGTGAAATTTACGGGCGCTAACCATCTGAGCTACCACGGCTAAACGCTCAATAACCATCTCAGAAATGAGAGAATACAACAGTTAGACGTAACAAAGTATATAACTTTACTTTTACTATAATGTAATATTATTGGGTTATTTCACTCACAGTTATTTCACACAAATCGCTCCGGCTGGGCCACGAAATTAGTGCATTCAGTCACTGTATAAACAGTCATTCTATAACCGACAAACAAAAGAGCTCGAGATACTTGGAACAGCTTCTGTGCCTAAAATATGTGACGTTTGCAATAACTATATGAAATAGAACACAAAATCTTACAACAACGTCCACGTACCGTGTGTGTTCATTCTGTGAGTGTGTGGTCATAGGTCACAGGGCTATGCCTAATACACTTGTTGATCGTATAGTGAACAAGTCCAAATCAAAGTTTTCTTTTTGATTACGTCATAGTTCTTAGAGAGTAAAAAGTATTTTATACAAATATTGGGATAAACAGAGTGACTTAAAACAATTATTAGAAGGTCGTAAATACGTCTACTTTTTTATACGGAAATTGAACAGATTTGTAAATGGGCGTGTTTTAAATTACACTCGTAGTTTGTCTGCGATATGAAAATAGAATATAAGTGCGATTAGCCCAATGTGGTTTTCATCCTCGTCTTTATCAGCCGTAGAAGTCTAGGTACTGCTGAACATGAGACTCTATATATTGTGGAGTATGTGTCACAATTGCCAGGCTTAGCAGGCGGGTTGGCAATTACATTACCAGACGTCTCATCTCTTTGTTGCTGCTCCTCTTGACCGGCCTAATTTTGACGTCTGGCATTAACGAGTTATACTGCCATCTTTCGGATGCCATTCGATCTTACTAACTATTCCTATAATCACATCTAACAACAGTGCTACTCGTATGTATTTAAAACACATCAATTTTGAAAAAAGTAAAGTTAATCAACATCCCTTTAATCGTAGGATGAGACGTCATACGACGAATACGGAACAACTAAAAGTTTACTAATCGGTACAAGCCATAAGTCATAAGTTGAATTTAAGCAAAAGATCTTCGTGTTAGTATACGGGCTTGGAGTTTTGAAATTATCTATTTATTATAATATATAAATATATTAAATTTATATTTTCAACCAAATTTTAGTTAATTTTGCCATGTTGTGGCGGTGTAGGAACATCCAGTACCCCATATCGCCACGTGGGTGTAAGAGGCGTCAGAGGGAAACAAACCAAGAGGTGGGCAGAAGCATATACCTCATCCAACAAGGGTGACAACTATGGCAAATATATCTAAGGGGAGACTTTTCAGCAATGGACTTTCATAGGCTATAGACTAGAAGCGTCAGTAGCCTATTGGCAGGGCGCGGACCGCGAACTCGAAAGGTCGTGGGTTCAAATCCGCCATTCGACTACTGTCGTAAGCCACTTCTAACATAAGCATTTTAAGCTTCCCAGAAGTGTTTAAAGGGAATATTAGTAATGTTTAATAGCATTACTAGTATTTAAAAAAAATCATTTAAATGGCTGACAATAGGAAAAAAATATTATAATAAATCATTTGAAGTTCGATATAAACGGTAGACGGATAAAACATACACTAAGTGCTAGATAGGCTATATATTATGCATTTTTAAGACGTAGTGCGCTCTCAATAAAAATAAAAGAATTTATAACGTATGTGGTAAAAGAAAAGGCAATATAAAGTTTTACAACTTGGAAAAGGGGCAAGCCCCTTGGAATTTTATCAGATTTTATTGTCACACGACAATCTTTTTGTATCGTACAAGAATTGCATGATTTGGCTCAAATCACGCGATTGATTTGCGCCATCCAAACATAGGGCGCATACATCAAAGTGATTCCGTGCTAGAGTTCTGACCCGTGAATATTTTATTTGCCGGGACTAGAGGATATAAAAGTGTGAGGGTAATGCGATGAAATAGGAATTTAACACAAATCTATTATTTTATTGTTTCTTTATATAAATGATAACCCTGGCCTAATTAATATCAACTGCAGACTGGAACAGAAAGCATTAAGTTACTTGATCCTGGTTATTGAAATAGGATGAGAAATTGTGTAATTTAATTATTCAATTCATGTAGCGTTATACCTTCATACCAAGGTGTTACATAAAAATCATAGCAAATAACACCAATATTTACCATCAGATGAGCCGCATGTTCGTTTGCCCCTCTGATATAAAAAGATTATACCGGTCTTGTCCCGAAAGAAACCTTTCTTTGCTCTTTCTTTAAAAATGTGTTAGCTTTTAATGAAATTGACATAGAAAATAAACCGACTTCTCTTTACTTCTAAATATAAGATTGGATAATTTTTACTTTTATATGATATAAATGGTGATAATAATACTACTATGCCAGTGTGTAGCACTGTCATAAATTACAGATTATAGAAAGTTGTTACTTGCTTAATTATTGTTTCACATTTGTTTTGATAACCGAAATCGACGTAGTTATGATATCATACTCAGAAACACCTTAATAATTTGACTTTGTAATTTAGGTGTCTTCTCTTCCTGTGTAGTTTCGAAACGATTTGCGAAATTAAGCCTTTCCAATGTTCTGCAGTAAACGCTTCAATGCGATTCCAGGGTACAGAACGTGAGACCGGCGGCGCGGCGCTCCGTGTTTATCAGCCGTAGGATAAATCGAGGCCGGTATATAAACTGTCGGCATCAGCACCCGGCACCATTCGCGACTAAACGCCAACGCTGTAAGCTTCCGCAGCACGGGGCCACACCGACCGCCAAGTAAATTAAGACAATTGCCACTTAACACCCTTCCGCGATGCCGACCATAAGAAATTCGATCCTGTTCGTCCTCCTTCTCCTAGCTGTGGTGAGCGTTGAATGCGCACCCTTCTTTTTCGGGATCTTCAAATACAAGTATGGACATAACCGTTATGGATACAATGGATATCAGAACACGCAGCGTCCAACGCAGCGTGGGAAGACGTATAAAGAAATCTGCAGGGTACATTTCCCAGATACGGTTTTAATTCCAGGTAGAGGTCGAGTACTTTGTCCCAAATGAGGGTCGGATCGCGTGTTCTACGCAATGGAGCGCTTGCTCCATCGTCGTAACATCATGGGGATGGGCTGATCTGGACCAAACCACCGAGCCACTTTTTAATATCGTATCTTATCAAGTAAGTCTTGCCAGTGCAGTCCTTGTAAGTTAAAATTATTTCTTTCGTTGAAGAGTTAAAATAGTTGCAATATTAATACGAATATATATTTTAAGAATTGAACTCACTGACGATAGAATATGAGGAATTTATCGAATATTTATTTCGGTCATTTGTCTTCAGTGCGATGAAAGAAATTAAGAAAAAACGTCAGTGGTCAATAAATTGTGATACGAAGTAAATAGACACTTGTGATAACCTTGTGATAGTGAGCTAGTTCATCTATTAATAAACGTTAATTGTTATGTTTAAGTTACGTTTCACTCAGTGCGCCGACCCAACGAACAGAGCTTAGAACAGGCGATATTAACTCATATTTAAATTGTTAATGCAGTTTTCAAAAGATAATGTATTTTAATTGGCTTGTTGTACTTAAAAAAACATTCAATACGTTGCTTGCAAAAATATTTTTTTTAAGAAATATCGCATTTTATAACGCATTATGCAAAAGTGCTAGATTTGCTATAACAGAATTCAAATAATTGCCATAAAGTGACACAGGGTTAGTTTGTTGGCACTTGTTTTTCTCGTGTGTGTTTTTTATAATGATACATATTATGTTCTTCAATGTTGATTGATTTTACGAACGTCTTTATACCATGTTAATGATTTTAAATTAAAACTTTTTGTTGAGGCTAAACCCTAATTAATAGAATCAGGAATTACTATATTTAAAGTTAATGTCAAAGTTATTAAAATAAAGTTGTTAAAAAGTATATAACTAAGATCCGCGAGAAAAAATAAAGTAAAAAGATGTGTCTGAATCTAAAACTCAAGAGCATCCATTTATTATATATTACCTAAATTGAAGAGCGAAAGAATAAAATTGTTCTTCGATCTAGGTAAGACACGTCATTTTATTTTTTATTTTTACTACGCCAATCTTAGGTAATCACTTGTAAACTTGTTTGATTAATGTTTATCCTTATGATTTACAATATAGTCTAAAACGATGCAGTGATATTAAGTTCATATCTCGTTTTTGAGAATTAGAGATATTGGTTTATATATTTTATGTATTTTTTGGTATTAGGAATGAATTTTATCTTATGAACAAGCACGACAATGTTATCAAAACAAATTCTCAATTTAAATTAAAAACAACTACCTGAAAATGTAGTACTTAAAATTTATTACCAGATAACTTTAGAATTAACTTAATTTATTTCCAGTGCAATATCTAGTAGTGTAAATCGAAAGATGCGGTGGAGATTCTAAATGGTTCTATTAGATTTTGCCGGACAGCATTTACTGATGATAAGAAAACAGCAATTTCCAATGTATATCGACTTCTATTCATTACCTTATTTCGGATTTAATGGAACAAAAGAACGAAGTAAGCGAATTAGTCGTGCATCGTATTAGAATAGTGTGTTTTTTTAGTGAAAAGTTGATCAAAATTTTCTGACAAGACATTTTTACAAAATAAATGACAATTCTACTTAAAAAAAAAACAAAGAAAGAGTGAACATATTTTTTTAAACATTTTCTGCTTCATATCTCGCTTATTTTTAAGTAGTATTAATGAAATGTTATTAGGTAAATTAATTATTAAGTAAATTTTAAGTTATGTAACAATGTCATACATTGTGTTGATTGTGATCGTTGAAGTAAGTTAAGATATTTTTAGTCATGAAATAAATCAGTTTTAAACAATTAAATATTTAATTCACTCTATATTTAGCTTGACTTGTAATACACTTTTCACGCACTTCCAGTCGTCTTAATTTTCTAAAGTTTTGCAGACGTATTAAAACCGATTACATTACAATAAATTAATGAATTTCGCATTATATCTGTTATTAATATTAGGATTATCACAGCGCATGATTATTTTGTGTTATTTGTGTTTATTTGAAACTCTAATTTATTTAAAGTTAATTACCATCTATACAAATAAATAAAAGTGTCTGTTTGTAATGTCAAAATAAAATTTTAATTAAATTGTAACAGTGGTACAACCACGCGGCAGTTTTTGCTGTCGCACGGATGGGCCGGCTCGAACCGGGGTGGTACCACGACCTCACAGAATACCAGCATGAAGTAGAGGTTTACCTTTGCGTTTCGCTTGGTGAGTGCAGGTGGCCGGAGGCCCTTTTAACTGGAAATGAGGCATTCCATCTTAGTCCTTACGGGTGACAACGCATCTGCATTTTGATTCGCAAACGAGGATAGATGTAGGTGCCTATGGGCCGCAGCAACCACTTACCATCAGGTGGACTGTGTGCTCGTTTGTCACCCTTATCCTATAAAAAAAATAACAGCTTTTTACTAAATGCATATGAAAGTATAAACGGTGCTTATAACAAAAACACAGTTTTGTTTAATTTTTGTCTGTCTGTCTGTATGTTTATTCTGGTATAGAATAGAATAGAATATTTTTTTATTCAATATAGATCACATGTGTAATACTTATTGAAAGTCATTTTTTACTTTACCACTGGTTCGAAAAAAAAACCTCTGTCCTGGGAAGAACCAGCAAGAAACCCAGCGGGACTTTTTTTTAAAGCAAATTTTACAATAATGGTTGTACTAACTATATAAGTACAAAATTTATTTTAGAAACAGCTTGGAAGCGATCACCTCATTCCCAGGGGTTATTATCAACCATGTATTCATTTATACTATAATAACCCTTTTTATACAGTTTCAACTTAACAAAACATTTAAACTTGCTAATGGAGAGAGCCTGTACACTTTCCGGTACCTTGTTGTAATAGCGTATACATTGCCCCAAGAATGAATTACTGACTCTGTGGAGTCGAGAAACTGGTATCACTAGCTTGTGTTTGTTCCTAGTGTTTACAGAATGCACATCACTTTATTTACTAAAACTACCTTTGTTTTTGTGAACATACATTAAATTTTCGTAAATATACTGAGAGGCCAAAGTTAATATATTTATTTCTTTAAATTTATCTCTAAGAGACTCTCTCAGTTTTAGGTTGTAAATAGCTCTAATGGCCCTCTTCTGTAAAACAAAAATAGTTTCTGAATCAGCCGCATGTCCCCATAGCAAAATCCCATAAGACATTATGCTATGGAAATAACTGAAATAAACTAATCTAGCTGTCTCGACACTAGTGAGACCTCTAATCTTTTTTACAGCATAGGCTGCAGAACTTAGTCTGCTTGCTAGTTTGGATATATGGGGGCCCCACTGAAGCTTTGCGTCGAGAGTGATGCCAAGAAAAACAGTGGATTCAACAGGGCTCAGTTCTTTCCCATTTAAAAACACATTGGTACTCAGATTTCTAACATCCGTTGTTGTAAATTTAATACATTTAGTTTTATTTCCGTTTAAATGTAAATTAGTAACGTTAAACCAATGCACTAATTTTGATATAGCATTATTCACTTCGTCACATTTAAATGATTTACGTTTAAGTTTAAAAATCAAAGAAGTATCATCAGCAAATAATACTATATCATGATTGTCCTCTACAATAGAAGGTAAGTCATTAATATACACTAGAAACAGGTATGGGCCGAGAATTGAGCCCTGAGGGACACCCATTAGTACAGGTGAGCCGGAAGAACTTTTACCATTAATAATAACTTTCTGCATTCTATTACTTAAATATGAAATTATAAGTTTAAGCGCTGTGTTCTTGACACCATAGTACTGTAGCTTCCTGATTAATGTCTCATGGTGAACGCAGTCGAAGGCCTTGGAAAGGTCACAAAATATACCCAAAGCATCCTCTGAATTCTCCCATGCACAAAAAATATGTTTAATAAGCTCAACTCCAGCGTCAGTTGTTGAGCGACCCCTTGTAAAACCGAATTGATTTCTATGTAGCAATTTATTAATATTAAAGAAACTTAACATTTGATCTAAAATTATTTTTTCAAAAATTTTACTAAATGTTGGTAGTACAGAAATTGGTCTAAAATTGGCGGGGTCTAATGTACTACCAGATTTATATAAAGGTATGACTTTACTTAGTTTCATTAAATCAGGAAACACACCAGATTCGACGCTTGTATTAAATATAGTGGCTAGATAAGGTGCTATTATATCTATTATAGATAAAATAACTTTAACGGAAATCCCCCATAAATCTGCCGTTTTCTTAACATCAATAGTTTTAAAATATTTAACGATATCTTTTGGCAGTACTCTGTGGAATTTAAAAGTATTTGAACAAGCCTTTACATTTTGTTTAAGCAATGATTCGGCGACAGTAGGAGAAGAGTTTAATGATTTAGTTGTCAAAAAAGGAACATCAGTAAAATGTTTCTCAAAAGCCATAGCAACTTCTTGATCAGATTAGGTTAAATTATTGTTAATATTCAATTAAAAATCCGAGTTGCGCGATTTGACCTTGCCCGTTTCACTATTTATTATTCTCCAGGTCATTTTAATTTTGTTTGATGCAGTTTTAATTTTGTTACTTAAATGTAAAGCCTTAGCTGTGGCGCACACTTTTTTAAATATTTTAGAATATGTTTTTACATAATCTCTAAATATAACACTACTATTAAATGATCTTTCATTATAAAGCTCGTATAACCTTCGCCTACTCTTATAAATTCCTACTGTCGCCCATTCATTAAATGATTTGCGACTGTTAAAAGAGAAAGTTTTAGAAGTAAATATCCTACTAAATTCACAAGTTATAATTTTAAATAACGTACCATACAAATAATTAGCACTGTTTTTAAATGAAAGTGATGGAAGTCTTTTTATTATATTACTTCTAAACCTCTCCAAGCGATGTTCATTTATTGGAACAAACACAACTTTCTTATTTTTAAAATAGGTAAATTTCCGTAATGGCT
The DNA here is from genome assembly GCA_033319125.1 of Parnassius glacialis. Classification (NCBI taxonomy): domain Eukaryota; kingdom Metazoa; phylum Arthropoda; class Insecta; order Lepidoptera; family Papilionidae; genus Parnassius; species Parnassius glacialis. The sequence goes on from JAVANC010000016.1 coordinate 11,608,254, forward strand.
GGACGGAATTTGATGGGACTTTCACTGGCAGATAGCTGAAGTTATAAGGAATATCTAAGGCTATTTTAATTTTAGGAAATGAACAATGACCATGTCAGGCCTTTAATCTTGTATTTCTCATCGTTGTTCGATTCCTTAATCGACACGTCGTTACGTGCTAAACAAAGGTTCAATGCTACATTTCGTCCCTGGAATAGTCAGGCCAATCTTGATTGCCTCGCATACAACTGAGTAAAATGGGGCGGCTTGAACAATCCAATCTGTGTATTCAACAAGGAATTCATTTAAGGCCACGTCACTGTCTTCATTGGTCCTGAGTAGAAACACGTTCTAAAGACGTAGGTATAATCAAATACGTACACGAGTATTTAATACTAATTACTTTAGATTGCTAATTTTATATCATCGTCATCGTCATTACAGCTCTACACGTTCACTAGTCCTTTGCTGAAAATATTCCAAGGACCGCCACAAGGTCTAACTTTATATAGCTGCCCATATTTTAACCTCCGACGAAAATAGATGGGTGTTATATGTTTAAGGTGTGTAATCTGAGTATCTCAGTATCTGTGTATGTCTGTGTTATCGTAGCTGCTTAAACGGATGGACCGATTGACTATCCTTTGGGAACTACTAGATTTAGTTTTTTTGTTCGAAGGGTGACTTGATCGGAGTTGTTCTTAGCTAGGACTAAAAGGAAATCTTTTCAGTCCTTTGAAGATCATAAACTCTGTTTCGGGGGTTTCCAAAATATTCAATTTAATATTATTTGTCCATTAGCTTACCGATACCTTTACCGTCTATTAAAATACTACTGCTAAACACACGCACACGCACACGCACACGCACACGCACACGCACACTCACACTCACACGCACACGCACACGCACACGCACACGCACACGCACACGCACACGCACACGCACACGCACACGCACACGCACACGCACACGCACACGCACACGCACACCCACACGCACACGCACACGCACACGCACACGCACACGCCTACAAGCACACGCACACGCACACGCACTCGCACATGCACATGCACATGCACACGCACACGTACACGCACACGCACACGCACACGCACACGCACACGCACACGCACACGCACACGCACACGCACACGTACACGCACACGCACACGCACACGCACACGCACACGCACACGCACACGCACACGCACTCGCACACGCACACGCACACGCACACGCACACGCACACATACACACACACACACACACACACACACACACACACACACAATTTCATCAAAATCGGTTCAGCCGTTTTTAAGTTTTAGCAAGACTAACGGACAGTAATTGATTTTTATATGTAGAGATATTGTTACGGCCTACGGCTGCACTAGCAAGGGTCAAATCTTCCGGGACCCATTCAGCAGAAGACTTCACGAGCAGACGCAGGTCGAGCCCCAATATGGCCATGTGGAATGTCCTATCACAATAAACTATATGGGAGAAAGCTAGAAACCAAAAGTACTTTCCAGTATCAGGAGCTAACTTCGCTCCAAGGCTTGGGCAGGCTGTGAGTGTGTGTAATAGTAGATGGCGAGTCGTGTACAGTAATGTGTAAATATGTGGGGCATGGGCAAGCATAGGCGACCAGCAGCAGCCGAGTTCCAGGCTGCTCTAAAATGCTGTATCGCTCCAGACTGCTCCATCGCCGGACCACTATCTAAGCTTCATTGTACATTTAACTAACTTCAATTCGCCTAATTCCACACTCATCGCAGAATCGAACACGTGATACTTAAGCCGTAAAACCCCATAAATGCCTCTCGTACAGGAACTTAAACCCTAGACCACCAAATCCAAAGCGGTTTTCACGAAAGCCAATTACGTAGCGAAGCCACGCGCCCAAAATCGAAATTCTAGACCTTAATCAAACAAAAACCGGTCTCACGCGGACTTCTGCAGCGATAGCCGAAACACGCGGATTAACCTTCTGCTCACACGACCTCTGGCGAGCAACGCACACGGGAGTGGGGAAAGGGTGACCTTTACAAAGTCAGCGGGCGGCCACGAGTGTTGTTAAAAATCTGAATACCAATGTGTTTTTAAATGGGGAGGAATTGAGCCCTGTTGTATCCACTGTTTTTCTTGGCATCACTCTCGACGCAAAGCTTCAGTGGGGCCCCCATATATCCAAATTAGCAAGCAGACTAAGTTCTGCAGCCTATGCTGTATAAAAGATTAGAGGTCTCACTAGTGACGAGACAACTAGATTAGTTTATTTCATTTATTTCCATAGCATAATGTCTTATGGGATTTTGCTATGGGGAAATGCGGCTGATTCAGAAACTATTTTTGTTTTACAGAAGAGGGCCATTAGAGCTATTTACAATCTAAAACCGAAAGAGTCTCTTATGCCGGGTTTCCACGCTTGCCAAGTCTCGGCAAGCATCCACAAGCACAAGTGTGTAAAGAGGGCGTTTGGCTTGGCTTGCGTGAGCTTGTGGACGCTTGTCCCCGATCCGGGCGAGTGTCGGTTTTTGGACACAGATCAAAGGGCGCTTGCGGCAAGCGCTTGCAATGCATTCACACGTTGGTGCGCATTTAGTAGAAATTGTGATTACGCGACGAGCGCATGTTTAGTTCTTTGTTTAAAATGAGTGACTGGTCGAACGAAGAAAGTTTATCGTTTCTGGAATATTACCAGAGCGAATCGTCTATCTGGAACCCCAAAGACGTTAATCATAAAAATAAAAAGAATATTGCAAATGCTTGGAGTCGTCTTGCCGAGTTAACGGGAAAGCCAGTAAAAGAATTAAAAGCCAAAAAATCCTTGTTTTTGTATTACTTTGCTTGTATTTCAAATAAAAGTATGTTAAACCAAACGCAATAGCCGACACAAGTTCGGTGTCCGCCATGCTTGGGTTTACGTAGCACAAAAACGCATTCACAAGCATGGAAACGACTTTCAAACGCCAAACGAGACTTGTGGACGCTTGGGGCTTGAAGACGTTTGCCGAGGCTTGGCAAGCGTGGAAAGGCACCATTAGAGATAAGTTTAAAGAAATAAATATATTAACTTTGGCCTCTTAGTATATTTACGAAAATTTAATGTATGTTCACAAAAACAAAGGTAGTTTTAGTAAATAAAGTGATGTGCATTCTGTAAACACTAGGAACAAACACAAGCTAGTGATACCAGTTTCTCGACTCCACAGAGTCAGTAATTCATTCTTGGGGCAATGTATACGCTATTACAACAAGGTACCGGAAAGTGTACAGGCTCTCTCCATTAGCAAGTTTAAATGTTTTGTTAAGTTGAAACTGTATAAAAAGGGTTATTATAGTATAAATGAATACATGGTTGATAATAACCCCTGGGAATGAGGTGATCGCTTCCAAGCTGTTTCTAAAATAAATTTTGTACTTATATAGTTAGTACAACCATTATTGTAAAATTTGCTTTAAAAAAAAGTCCCGCTGGGTTTCTTGCTGGTTCTTCCCAGGACAGAGGTTTTTTTTTCGAACCAGTGGTAAAGTAAAAAATGACTTTCAATAAGTATTACACATGTGATCTATATTGAATAAAAAAATATTCTATTCTATTCTATACCAGAATAAACATACAGACAGACAGACAAAAATTAAACAAAACTGTGTTTTTGTTATAAGCACCGTTTATACTTTCATATGCATTTAGTAAAAAGCTGTTATTTTTTTTATAGGATAAGGGTGACAAACGAGCACACAGTCCACCTGATGGTAAGTGGTTGCTGCGGCCCATAGGCACCTACATCTATCCTCGTTTGCGAATCAAAATGCAGATGCGTTGTCACCCGTAAGGACTAAGATGGAATGCCTCATTTCCAGTTAAAAGGGCCTCCGGCCACCTGCACTCACCAAGCGAAACGCAAAGGTAAACCTCTACTTCATGCTGGTATTCTGTGAGGTCGTGGTACCACCCCGGTTCGAGCCGGCCCATCCGTGCGACAGCAAAAACTGCCGCGTGGTTGTACCACTGTTACAATTTAATTAAAATTTTATTTTGACATTACAAACAGACACTTTTATTTATTTGTATAGATGGTAATTAGCTTTAAATAAATTAGAGTTTCAAATAAACACAAATAACACAAAATAATCATGGGCTGTGATAATCCTAATATTAATAATAGATATAATGCGAAATTCATTAATTTATTGTAATGTAATCGGTTTTAATACGTCTGCAAAACTTTAGAAAATTAAGACGACTGGAAGTGCGTGAAAAGTGTATTACAAGTCAAGCTAAATATAGAGTGAATTAAATATTTAATTGTTTAAAACTGATTTATTTCATGACTAAAAATATCTTAACTTACTTCAACGATCACAATCAACACAATGTATGACATTGTTACATAACTTAAAATTTACTTAATAATTAATTTACCTAATAACATTTCATTAATACTACTTAAAAATAAGCGAGATATGAAGCAGAAAATGTTTAAAAAAATATGTTCACTCTTTCTTTGTATTTTTTTTAAGTAGAATTGTCATTTATTTTGTAAAAATGTCTTGTCAGAAAATTTTGATCAACTTTTCACTAAAAAAACACACTATTCTAATACGATGCACGACTAATTCGCTTACTTCGTTCTTTTGTTCCATTAAATCCGAAATAAGGTAATGAATAGAAGTCGATATACATTGGAAATTGCTGTTTTCTTATCATCAGTAAATGCTGTCCGGCAAAATCTAATAGAACCATTTACAATCTCCACCGCATCTTTCGATTTACACTACTAGATATTGCACTGGAAATAAATTAAGTTAATTCTAAAGTTATCTGGTAATAAATTTTAAGTACTACATTTTCAGGTAGTTGTTTTTAATTTAAATTGAGAATTTGTTTTAATAACATTGTCGTGCTTGTTCATAAGATAAAATTCATTCCATAATACCAAAAAATACATAAAATATATAAACCAATATCTCTAATTCTTAAAAACGAGATATGAACTTAATATCACTGCATCGTTTTAGACTATATTGTAAATCATAAGGATAAACATTAATCAAACAAGTTTACAAGTGATTACCTAAGATTGGCGTAGTAAAAATAAAAAATAAAATGACGTGTCTTACCTAGATCGAAGAACAAATTTATTCTTTCGCTCTTCAATTTAGGTAATATATAATAAATGGATGCTCTTGAGTTTTAGATTCAGACACATCTTTTTACTTTATTTTTTCTCGCGGATCTTAGTTATATACTTTTTAACAACTTTATTTTAATAACTTTGACATTAACTTTAAATATAGTAATTCCTGATTCTATTAATTAGGGTTTAGCCTCAACAAAAAGTTTTAATTTAAAATCATTAACATGGTATAAAGACGTTCGTAAAATCAATCAACATTGAAGAACATAATATGTATCATTATAAAAAACACACACGAGAAAAACAAGTGCCAACAAACTAACCCTGTGTCACTTTATGGCAATTATTTGAATTCTGTTATAGCAAATCTAGCACTTTTGCATAATGCGTTATAAAATGCGATATTTCTTAAAAAAAATATTTTTGCAAGCAACGTATTGAATGTTTTTGTAAGTACAACAAGCCAATTAAAATACATTATCTTTTGAAAACTGCATTAACAATTTAAATATGAGTTAATATCGCCTGTTCTAAGCTCTGTTCGTTGGGTCGGCGCACTGAGTGAAACGTAAGTTAAACGTAACAATTAACGTTTATTAATAGATGAACTAGCTCACTATCACAAGGTTATCACCAGTGAGTATTTACTTTGTATCACAATTTATTGACCACTGACGTTTTTTCTTAATTTCTTTCATCGCATTGAAGACAAATGACCGGATTAAATACTCGATAAATTTCTCACATTCTATCGTCAGTGAGTTCAATTCTTAAAATATATATTAATATGGCAACTATTTTAACTCTTCAACGAAAATAACAATTTTAACTTACAAGGACTGCACTGGCAAGACTTACTTGATAAGATACGATATTAAAAAGTGGCTCGGTGGTTTGGTCCAGATCAGCCCATCCTCACGATGTTACGACGATGGAGCAAGCGCTCCATTGCGTAGAACACGCAATCCGACCCTCAGTAAGGACAAATTATTCCACCTGTACCTGGAATTGCAACCGCATCTGGGAAATGTACCCTGCAGATTTCTTTGAACGTCTTCCCACGCTGCGTGGGACGCTGCGTGTTCTGATATCCATTGTATCCATAACGGTTACGTCCATACTTGTATTTGAAGATCCCGAAAAAGAAGGGTGCGCATTCAACGTTCACCACAGCTAGGAGAAGGAGGACGAACAGGATCGAATTTCTTATGGTCGGCATCGCGGAAGGGTGTTAAGTGGCAATTGTCTTAATTTACTTGGCGGTCGGTGTGGCCCCGTGCTGCGGAAGCTTACAGCGTTGGCGTTTAGTCGCGAATGGTGCCGGGTGCTGATGCCGACAGTTTATATACCGGCCTCGATTTATCCTACGGCTGATAAACACGGAGCGCCGCGCCGCCGGTCTCACGTTCTGTACCCTGGAATCGCATTGAAGCGTTTACTGCAGAACATTGGAAAGGCTTAATTTCGCAAATCGTTTCGAAACTACACAGGAAGAGAAGACACCTAAATTACAAAGTCAAATTATTAAGGTGTTTCTGAGTATGATATTATAACTACGTCGATTTCGGTTAACAAAACAAATGTGAAACAATAATTAAGCAAGTAACAACTTACTATAATCTGTAATTTATGACAGTGCTACACACTGGCATAGTAGTATTATTATCACCATTTATATCATATAAAAGTAAAAATTATCCAATCTTATATTTAGAAGTAAAGAGAAGTCGGTTTTCTTTTCTATGTCAATTTCATTAAAAGCTAACACATTTTTAAAGAAAGAGCAAAGAAAGGTTTCTTTCGGGACAAGACCGGTATAATCTTTTTATATCAGAGGGGCAAACGAACATGCGGCTCATCTGATGGTAAATATTGGTGTTATTTGCTATGATTTTTATGTAACACCTTGGTATGAAGGTATAACGCTACATGAATTGAATAATTAAATTACACAATTTCTCATCCTATTTCAATAACCAGGATCAATTAACTTAATGCTTTCTGTTCCAGTCTGCAGTTGATATTAATTAGGCCAGGGTTATCATTTATATAAAGAAACAATAAAATAATAGATTTGTGTTAAATTCCTATTTCATCGCATTACCCTCACACTTTTATATCCTCTAGTCCCGGCAAATAAAATATTCACGTGTCAGGACTCATAGCACGGAATCACTTTGATGTATGCGCCCTATGTTTGGATGGCGCAAATCAATCGCGTGATTTGAGCGAAATCATGCAATTCTTGTACGATACAAAAAGATTGTCGTGTGACAATAAAATCTGATAAAATTCCAAGGGGCTTGCCCCTTTTCCAAGTTGTAAAACTTTATATTGCCTTTTCTTTTACCACATACGTTATAAATTCTTTTATTTTTATTGAGAGCGCACTACGTCTTAAAAATGCATAATATATAGCCTATCTAGCACTTAGTGTGTGTTTTATCCGTCTACAGTTTATATCGAACTTCAAATGATTTATTATAATATTTTTTTCCTATTGTCAGCCATTTAAATGATTTTTTTAAATACTAGTAATGCTATTAAACATTACTAATATTCCCTTTAAACACTTCTGGGAAGCTTAAAATGCTTGTGTTAGAAGTGGCTCACGACAGTAGTCGAATGGCGGATTTGAACCCACGACCTTTCGAGTTCGCGGTCCGCGCCCTGCCAATAGGCTACTGACGCTTCTAGTCTATAGCCTATGAAAGTCCATTGCTGAAAAGTTTCCCCTTAGATATATTTGCCATAGTTGTCACCCTTGTTGGATGAGGTATACGCTTCTGCCCACCTCTTGGTTTGTTTCCCTCTGACGCCTCTTCACCCACGTGGCGATATGGGGTACTGGATGTTCCTACACCGCCACAACATGGCAAAATTAATGAGAATTTGGTTGAAAATATAAATTTAATATATTTATATATTATAATAAATAGATAATTTCAAAACTCCAAGCCCGTATACTAACACGAAGATCTTTTGCTTAAATTCAACTTATGACTTATGGCTTGTACCGATTAGTAAACTTTTAGTTGTTCCGTATTCGTCGTATGACGTCTCATCCTACGATTAAAGGGATGTTGATTAACTTTACTTTTTTCAAAATTGATGTGTTTTAAATACATACGAGTAGCACTGTTGTTAGATGTGATTATAGGAATAGTTAGTAAGATCGAATGATATCCGAAAGATGGCAGTATAACTCGTTAATGCCAGACGTCAAAATTAGGCCGGTCAAGAGGAGCAGCAACAAAGAGATGAGACGTCTGGTAATGTAATTGCCAACCCGCCTGCTAAGCCTGGCAATTGTGACACATACTCCACAATATATAGAGTCTCATGTCCAGCAGTACCTAGACTTCTACGGCTGATAAAGACGAGGATGAAAACCACATTGGGCTAATCGCTAAGTTCTGCAGCCTATGCTGTAAAAAAGATTAGAGGTCTCACTAGTGTCGAGACAGCTAGATTAGTTTATTTCAGTTATTTCCATAGCATAATGTCTTATGGGATTTTGCTATGGGGACATGCGGCTGATTCAGAAACTATTTTTGTTTTACAGAAGAGGGCCATTAGAGCTATTTACAACCTAAAACTGAGAGAGTCTCTTAGAGATAAATTTAAAGAAATAAATATATTAACTTTGGCCTCTCAGTATATTTACGAAAATTTAATGTATGTTCACAAAAACAAAGGTAGTTTTAGTAAAAAAAGTGATGTGCATTCTGTAAACACTAGGAACAAACACAAGCTAGTGATACCAGTTTCTCGACTCCACAGAGTCAGTAATTCATTCTTGGGGCAATGTATACGCTATTACAACAAGGTCCTGGAAAGTGTACAGGTTCTTTCTATTACCAAGTTTTAATGTTTTATTAAGCTGAAACTTAATAAAAAGGGTTATTATAGTATAAATGAATACATGGTTGATAATAACCCCTGGGAATGAGGTGGTCGCTTCCAAGCAGTTTCTAAAATAAATTTTGTAAATAGTTCGTAATCATTTATATTGTAAAATTTATTTTTTAAAATAAGTCCCGCTGGGCTTCTTACTGGTTCTTCCCAGGACAGAGGGTTTTTTTCGAACAAGTGGTAAAGTAAAAAATGACTTTCAATAAGAATTACACATATTACATGTACGAGTATATTGAATAAAAATAATTCTATTCTATTCTATTCTGCAAACAAGTGATGTCGCGGAAGGAGGCTGCGGAGAGGGAGAAATAAAGGACGGCAGATACCCCAATCAGCAGCCGGAGAGCTGGGCGCCGGAGGAGAGCACATCATGTTCTCCTACACCCACCATAATTGAGACTTAGGTGGCGGACACGGGGACTGTCCGTCGTTTTTTAAGGCCTCGAGGTAGTGCGTACGGTGTGATTCCCGTGCGTCCTTACATGAAGAAGGAGTGGAGATCTCCAGCCAAATTCCGACATCGAGACGGACCCTGTAAGATTTATCATCGTCGGGCCTGCGGTAGTGTGTGAAAGCGTTCCCGTAGCCCTGACAAAGGGCGAAGAGCTGATCACCGTGGGGGTTTAGCGGGTAGGAGTCCGATATAACCTGTCAGTCGCCTTCGCGACAGGCCGGGATTCATGAACATTTCCCCCAATTATAAAAAGGGGCAGGTGAATTGACGATCGCATTACCAGACATATTCTGAAGTACCTTTAATTATTTTTTTTATTTTTTTTCAAGATTAAGGTTCGAAAATATTTTGGTAATCTTGCAATTCTAGAAGGCTCCAATTCGTTTAACTGCAAAAACCTAACTGAACAAGGCTGAATAGGGTCTAATTAAAAAGCCGAAATTTGGTGGCATTTTTTTAGATTTAAATTAATTTAAATGAAATTAACAAAATAATTTTTACATTTGAACATGGGAAATAATTGTATTTTTAGTGAAACCCATACCAAAAATATATACAAAATAAATAATAATTGAATTAAAGGCCATGTCTGTTTGTTTTATAACGAGGAAATAAGAATTAAAACTTAAATGGGTTTGTTTTGTGTTAAATATAAGTGTTAAGTAACTTACTTTAAAAAAAAGTTATAGATTTTTAAACTGATATGAAATAAATAACATAAAGCAACTGAGGCGGACAGTTACTAAGGGGACTCCGTGACTATTCCGTTTTACTAAACTTAGTCCGGAATACTTTAAAACAAATGAAAATATGATAAAGGAAATGATAATATCTCCTTTCTTATTTTATTATTTTTTCATCAGTTCAGTAATCCTTTTTAAAATAATTTTACCAATTTTTGAACCCACAAAAAATATGACACAGCCTAAATTTCAATCCAGATTCTTGATTGAACTGCTATAAAGTAATCTGAAAGTACGTCTTTTCCTAATTTTTTTCAGTTTTGTTTAAATTTCTAAGTTCTAATTCTACCATCACTTTCGTAAATAAATACCCTTAACCAACGAGCATGTATGGGTGCGAAATAAGCGAGAGAGGTGAAAATGAAAGTTCTTAGTCTCTGCCTATCCTTCTAGGTAAGAGACGACTTTACGTTACGTTAATCTTATTACAAATTAATATTTTATATATATAATAGCCTATGCCCTTGTTATAAAAAATGTAATGCGGTAATAAGATTTCGAGCTGGGGATGTCATAAATGCCTATTGTAACTTTATTTAACAGCGGGCTTTCAAGTACAGTTGTCCAGGCTAGTTGTAAAATTGCAATAGTTAACTACTTTTAATAAAAATTTGACTCGACCACAAATTTGCCACAACAAAGTTAGTGACCGATTTCCAATCACGCTCACTATAATAATAGAAAGATAAAAATGCAGGCAAATACAAAGGCAGTGACTCGTTTTTTTTAACTATTATAAGTCAGCGTTTGACTACTTAACCCACCCGATGGTAAGTGGTGATGTAGTTCAAGAGTGAATCTTGCCTTCAAAATACACATTTTAATCGGAAGAAAAGACATATACAGGCAAATTATGTGAAGTTTGCCAACATGCACTGTAGCAGCGTGGCGGCGCGGCGGCCGAAACGTTTAATAAAAGTTACAGCCTATATATGTCCCACTACTGGCCACTTGCTTCCTTTCATTTCTGAGAGGGTTTTAGGGCAAGGAAATGTCCACCGTGCTGCCCCAATGCGTGTTGGTGAACATTACATGACTTCGAATTTTTTTTCTTATTTCTCAGACATGCAAGTTTCCTCACGATGTTTTCCTTCACCGGCGAGTATGTGGTAAATCAGCACTTAAAATTGCAATTAACAATTTCATTGGTGCCAGCTGGGATGGAAACCGGGTTGCTCGTGTACTTTGAAATTTATAGCGAGCGAACTCAATAACCATCTCAGAAATGAGAGAATACAACAGTTAGACGTTACAAAGTATATAACTTTACTTTTACTATAATGTAATATTATGGGGGCAATTCACTCACAGTTTTTTCACACAAATCGCTCCGGCTGGGACACGAAATCAGAGCATTCAGTCGCTGTACAAACGGAGTTATTCAATAACCGACAAACAAAATAGCTCGAGTGCTTAATAGAAAATACGTGGAACAGCTTCTGGTGCCTAAAATATGTAACGTGTGCAATAACTACATGAAATAGAACACAGAATCTTAAAAGAACGTCCACGTACCGTATGTGTTCATTCTGTGAGAGTGTGGTCACAGGTCACAGGACTATGTCTAATACACTTGCTGATCGTATGGTGAACAAGTCCAAATCTAAGTTTATTTTTTATTTTTTGATTACGTCATAGTCCTTAGAGTGATAAAAGTATTTTATACAAATATTGGGATAAATAGTGATTTTTTTTTACGGAAATTGAACAGATTTATAAATGGGCGAGTTTTAAATTACACTCGTAGTTTGTCTGCGATATGCAAATATGAAAATAGAACATAGGTGCGATTGGCCTAATGTGGTTTTCATCTTCGTCTTTATCAGCATGTAGAAGTCTAATGATGGACATGAGACACTATAGGGAATATATGCCACAATTGCCAAGCTTGGCAGGCGGATTGGCTATTAAATTACCAGACGTCTCATCCCTTTGTCGCTGTTCCTCTACGTCGGCCTAATTTTTACGTCTGGCATTAACCAGTTATAGCTTACCATCTTTCGGATACCATTCGATCTTACTAACCATTCCTATATTCACCCCTAACAACAGTGTTACTCGTATCTTTTTAAAACACCTTAATTTTCAAAAGTGTTAAGTTAATCAACAGCCCTTTAATCGTAGGATGAGACGTCATACGACGAATACGGAACAACTAAAAGTTTCCTACTCGACACAAGCCATGTACAAGTTGAATTTAAGCAAAAGATCTTCGTGTTAGTATGCTGGCTTGGAGTTTTGAAATCTGTCTAAAATTTAAACCAGCAAATATTATATTTTCAACCAAATTATAATTAATTTTGCCATGTTGTGGCAGTGTAGAAATATCCAGTACCCCATATCGCCACGTGGGTGTAAGAGGCGTCAGAGGGAAACAAACCAAGAGGTGGGCAGAAGCATATACCTCATCCAACAAGGGTGACAGCTATAGCAAATATATCTAAGGGAAGACTTTTCAGGAATGGACTTTCATAGGCTATAGACTAGCAGCGTCAGTAGCCTATTGGCAGGGCGCGAACCGCGAACTCAGAAGGTCGTGGGTTCGAATCCGCCATTCGACTACTGTCGTGAGCCACTTCTAACACAAGCATTTTAAGCTTCCCAGAAGTGTTTAAAGGGAATATTAGTAATGTTTAATAGCATTACTAGTATTTAAAAAAAATATCATTTAATTGGCTGACAAGAGGAAAACAATATTATAATAAATCATTTGAAGTTCGATATAAACGGTAGACGGATAAAACACACACTAAGTGCTAGATAGGCTATATATTATGCATTTTTAAGACGTAGTGCGCTCTCAATAAAAATAAAAGAATTTATAACGTATGTGGTAAAAGAAAAGGCAATATAAAGTTTTACAACTTGGAAAAGGGGCAAGCCTCTTGGAATTTTATCAGATTTTATTGTCACACGACAATCTTTTTGTATCGTACAAGAATTGCATGATTTCGCTCAAATCACGCGATTGATTTGCGCCATCCAAACAGCGCACATACATCAAAGTGATTCCGTGCTATGAGTTCTGACCCGTGAATATTTTATTTACCGAGACTAAAAGATATAAAAGTATGAGGGTAATGCGATGAAATAGGAATTTAACACAAGTCTATTATTTTATCGTTTCTTTATATTAATGATAACCCTGGCCTAATTAATATCAACTGCAGACTGGAACAGAAAGCATTAAGTTACTCGATCCTGGTTATTGAAATAGGATGAGAAGTTGTGTAATTTAATTATTCAATTCATGTAACGTTATACCTTCATACCAAGGTGTTACATAAAAATCATAGCAAATAACATCAATATTTACCATCAGATGAGCCGCATGTTCGTTTCCCCCTCTGATATAAACAAATGATACCGGTCTTGTCAATTTTGATGTTGGGTCAACATCCCATAGGGATGTTAGTGACAGCCGAGTGCCACAACGGCAGTTTAATAATTTATCGGGTAGGGTTAAGCTATGCCGAGTCATCGTTGCAGCCGAGAGTATGATCTCTAGCACTCTCTTTTGGTAAAAATTATAGCTATAGCGGTATTTCCTTTTCCAAACAGGTGATGTCACAGAGAGAGTGTCCGAAAAACGATTGAGGACTGATAACAATCAACCCACAATGCACAAGGAGAGTCAGACGTCAGAGAAGAGTATCAGGTGCACATCGATTCTTCAAACTCAACATAGTTTAAGCTTTATTTACTAATCTGGAAAGGGCCTTTGGGGACACATCACAGCGTAAAATAGTAGTATAATGCAGCTGTGTTTTGTACGGTGAGTGTAGTGAACCACAGATATATTTGACTGGAAAAGAGGCTATCTATATGTCCTTAACATTACATTACATCATTACATACATTATATTTCATCTAATTACCAGCAGGTTATAATTTGAACGTGGTTATGCAAAAAGGATCCAACCCGAGTTTGTATCAAAAATGTTGACCTGAAGAATAATGTTTGTGGTCTATACTATTGTGTGATGTAACAATTTTAGCAAACGTAACACAAATAAGAAGAAAAATTACAAACAGATAGAAACCATTCCGATAATCTGAGTTTATGATATTTGAAGTATCCATACTTCAAATATCATAAACTCAAATTAACTTATCGCAGGTTGGATCCTTTTTGCATAACTACGTCCATTTGTATTCTTATATTACCCTTATTATTTAAAAATAAATGGATCGTGTAAGAGCTGTAATTTAGCTTTTTTACAATTAATTTTATAATATATCAGTGAATATATTACGCAGTTGTGTATTCAGCGATTCCATTCGGACCAATTATTTGTAGACCTGTCTCCGTCCGACCATCTTCGGAAATGAGACAACTCATGGTCAGAGGTGAACGTACGTCGCGGCAAGAGGCTGAACTTGACACACCTTAACATTGTCCTCCCGAAAGAAACCTTTCTTTGCTCTTTCTTTAAAAATGTGTTTGCTTTTAATGAAATTGACATAGAAAAGAAAACCGACTTCTCTTTACTTCTAAATATAAGATTGGATAATTTTTACTTTTATATGATATAAATGGTGATAATAATACTACTATGCCAGTGTGTAGCACTGTCATAAATTACAGATTATAGAAAGTTGTTACTTGCTTAATTATTGTTTCACATTTGTTTTGTTAACCGAAATCGACGTAGTTATGATATCATACTCAGAAACACCTTAATAATTTGACTTTGTAATTTAGGTGACTTCTCTTCCTGTGTAGTTTCGAAACGATTTGCGAAATTAAGTCTTTCCAATGTTCTGCAGTAAACGCTTTAATGCGATTCCAGGGTACAGAATGTGAGTCCGGCAGCGTGGCGCTCCGTGTTTATCAGCCGTAGGATAAATCGAGGCCGGTATATAAACTGTCGGCATCAGCACTCGGCACCATTCGCGACTAAATGCCAACGCTGTAAGCTTCCGCAGCACGGGGCCACACTGACCGCCAACTAAATTAAGACAATTGCCACTTAACATACTTCCGCGATGTTGACCATAAGAAATTCGATCCTGTTCGTCCTCCTTCTCCTAGCTGTGGTGAGCGTTGAATGTGTACCCTTCTTTTTCGGGATCTTTAAATACAAGTATGGACATAACCGTTATGGATACAATGGATATAATAAGAACACGCAGCGTCCAACGCAGCGTGGGAAGACGTTCAAAGAAATCTGCAGGGTACATTTCCCAGATGCAGTTGCAATTCCAGGTACAGGTGGAATAATTTGTCCCTACTGAGGGTCGGATCACGTGTTCTACGCAATGGAGCGCTTGCTCCATCGTCGTAACATCATGAGGATGGGCTGATCTGGACCAAACCACCGAGCCACTTTTTAATATCGTATCTTATCAAGTAAGTCTTGCCAGTGCAGTCCTTGTAAGTTAAGATAGTTTTTTTTGGTTGTTAAGTTAAAATAGTTGCAATAAGTTAAAATAGTTAAAATAGTTGCCATATTAATAAATATTTTAAGAATTGAACACACTAACGTGAGGAATTCATCGAATATTTATTCCGGTCATTTGTCTTCAGTGCGATGAAAGAAATTATGAAAAAACGTCAGTGGTCAATAAATTGTGATACCTTGTGATAGTGAGCTAGTTCATCTATTAATGAACGTTAATTGTTACGTTTAAGTTACGTTTCACTCAGTGCGCCGACCCAACGAATAGAGCTTAGAACACGCGATTTTAACTCATATTTAAATTGTTAATGCAGTTCTCAAAAGATAATGTATTTTAATTAGCTTGTTGTACTTACAAAAACATTTTTTTTTTATAGAATAAGGGTGAAAAACGAGCACACAGTCCACCTGATGGTAAGTGGTTGCTGCGGCCCATAGACATCTACATCTATCATCTGTTACAAATCAAAATGTAGATGCGTTGTCACTGTGCACTCACCAAGCGAAACGCAGAGGTGAACCTCTACTTCACGCTGGTATTCTGTGAGGTCGTGGTACCACCCCGGTTCGAACCGGCCCATCCGTGCGACAGCAAAAGCTGCCGCGTGGCTCTAACACTGTTTACAAATTCGATACGTTGCTTGTGAAAATATTTTTTTTACAAGAAATATTGCTTTTTATTACGCATTATGCAAAAATGCTAGATTTGCTATAACAGAATTCAAATAATTGTTATACAAGTGACACAGGGTTAGTTTGTTGGTACTTGTTTTCCTCGTGTGTCATAATGTTATGTTCTTCAATGTTGATTGATTTTACGAACGTCTTTATACCATGTTAAAGTCATCTTTTTGTTGATGCTAAACCCTAATTAATAGAATCAGGAATCCTATATTTAAAGTTAATCTTAAAGTTATTAAATTAAAGTTGTTTTTACTTTTGTAAATAGCTAAGATCTGCGAGAAAAAATAAGATAAAAAGATGTGTCTGAACCTAGACTGAGGAGCATCCATTTTTTAATACATTACTTACCTAAATTGAAGAGCGAAAGAATAAATTTATTCTTCGATCTAGGTAAGACACGTCATTTTATTTAATCTTTTTACTACGCGAATCTTAGGTAATCTTTTGTAAACTTATTTAATTAATGCTTATCCTTATGATTTACAAAATTGTCTAATACGATGCAGTGATATTAAGCTCATATCTCGTTTTTGAGTATTAGAGATATTGGTTTAAATTTTTAAAGTAATTTTTGTTATCATGGAATGAATTTTATCTTATGAACAAGCACGACAATGTTATTAAAACAAAATTCTCAATTTAAATTAAAAACAAGTACCTGAAAATGTACTACTTAAAATTTATTACCAGATAACTTTAGAATTAACTTAATTTATTTCCAGTGCAATATCTAGTAGTGTAAATCGAAAGATGCGGTGGAGATTGTAAATGGTTCCATTAGATTTTGCCGGACAGCATTTAGTGATAATGAGAAAACAGCAATTTTAATTTATATCGACTTCTATTCATTACCTTATTTCGGATTTAATTGAACAAAAGAACGAACTAAGCGAATTAGTCGTGCATCGTATTAGAAGTCTATATTTTCTGACAAGACATTTTTACAAAATAAGAGACAATTCTACTTAAAAAAAAAACAAAGAAAGAGTAAACGTATTTTTTAAAACATTTTCTGCTTCATATCTCGCTTATTTTTAAGTAGTATTAATGAAATGTTATTAGGTAAATTAATTATTAAGTAAATTTTAAGTTATGTAACAATATCATACGTTGTGTTGATTGTGATCGTTGTAGTAAGCTAAGCTATTTTAAGTTATGAAATAAATCAGTTTTAAACAATTAAATATTTAAATCGCTCTATATTTAGTTTAACTTGTGTGTATCTATGTACTCGTACGTATGATGACATCGAACGTTAAAATACACTTTTCACGCACTTCCATTCGTCTTAATTTTCTAAAGTTTTGCAGACGTATTAAAACCGCTTACATTTAAATAATTTTACGAATTTTGTATTATATCTATTATTGTTATTAGGATTATCGCAGACATCTGTTTGTAATGTTAAAATAACAGCTTTTTACTAAATGCATTTGAAAGTATATACAGTACTTATAGCAAAAACACTATTTTTTGATTTTTGTCTGTCTATCTGTCTGTCTGTTTGTTCTGGCTAATCTCCGAAACGACCTGACCGATTTTGATGGAACTTTCACTGGCAGATAGCTGATGTTATAAAAAGTAACTTAGGCTACTTTAATTTTAGAAAATTAATTAGAATTCCGCGCAATGAACAATGACCATGACAGGCCTTTAGCCTTGTATTTCTCATCGTTGTTCGATTACATGTATAGACACGTCGTTACGTACTAAATGAAGTTTCAATGCTATATTTCGTCACTGGATCAGGCAGGCCAATCTTGATTGCTTCGCATACAACCGAGTAAAATGGGGCGGCTTGAACAATCCAATCTGTGTATTCATCAAGGAATTCATTTAAGGCCACGTCACTCCTTCATTTGTCCTAAGTAGAAACACGTTCTAAAGACGTAGGTATAATCAAATACGTACACGAGTATTTACCACTATTTTTTTTATAGGATAAGGGTGACAAACGAGCACACAGTCCACCTGATGGTAAGTGGTTGCTGCAGGCCATAGACATCTACATCTATCCTCTATTCCAAATCAAAATGTAAATGCGTTGTCACCCATGAGGACTAAGACGGAATGCCTCATTTCCAGTAAAAAGGGCCTCCGGCCACCTGCACTCACCAAGCGAAACGCAGAGGTAAACCTCTATTCACGCTGGTTTTCTGTGAGGTTTTGGTACCACCCCGGTTCGAGCCGACCCATCCGTGCGACAGCAAAAGCTGCGGAGTGACTCTACAAGTGTTAAAAATTTAATTAATTAATAACTTTCGATTGCTAACTTTATATCATCGTCATCGTCATTACAGCCCTACACATTTACTAGTCCTTTGCTGAAAATCTTCCAAGGACCGCCACAAGGTCTAACTTTATATAGCTACCCATATTTTAACCCCCGACGAACATAGATGGGTGTTATATGTTTAACGTGTGTATCTGTGTATCTCAGTATCCATGTCTGTGTGTGTTATTGTAGCTGCGTAATCGGATGGACTGATTGCCTATACGTTTGGGAGCTACTAGATTTAGTTTTTTTCGTTTGAAGGGTGACTTAATCGGAAATGTTCTTAGCTATGACTAGAAGAAATCTTTTCAGCCCTTTGAAGATCATCAGCTCTGTTTGTTTCGGGGGTTTTTTAAATTTTCAATTTAATATTATTTCTCCATTAGTTTACCGATACCTTTACCGACTATTAAAAGACTACTGCTGAACACAGATCTACCCCTAGATTGCCTCATAGGGGAGATATTGCAGGCAGGTTGACCTAGTTTTTAATTTTTCATTTGTAATTAGGAAGACGCTGCTTCGTATCTCCTGGTTTGTTCCCTCCTCTCGCCTCGCCTCTTACGACACCTGTGGAACGATATGAGGTAGTGGTAGTGTATGAATACACTGCCACTACACGTTGAGCATTAGTTTAATAATTAATTATTTTACTCGTTTGTTGTTTCTTGAAATTAAAGAAGACAAAAATTGTGGCGGCGCTGTCGTCGCGCAAATTCACCGAAGTCTAAATCACGTAATCAAAGTTCTGAAGTACCGCGATATACTCGTATATGGAATAGCTCCGAAATGATACAAAGGAGCGTTGGCTGCTCTCCGGGCTGAATACCTTGCACAGCGGAATATCTCCCCTTTTCCCTTCCACGGCTAAAGGTTGTTGTTACTATGACTTCAGTAGGAGATAAGAGAGTGGTACCTACACAGACGGACTCCTAGGCAGGTAAGGAGTACTGCCACCTAGTAGACGATCATGTGTGGTGACCACGAGATGTTCCTTAAATTTACTATTGTTTACACTTACATAATTTAAAAAAAATTACCCCCACACTAGGATTTTCTCCTGTATCGTGGAGGAAGTTTACAAACATAAATTGCACGAGGACAAACATCTAGACCCGGAACAATTATTTGTACGCCATACAAATAGTTGTGCGGGACCGTGCGGGATTCAAACCCGCGGCAGCCAGCGCAACAACTCATTGCTATCTGCGCCACGGAGCCGTCAAATAATACGGAATAGATTGATGGATTAATTTCTTCAACTTCTTCGTTAGCCTGTAAAAGTCTACTGCTGGACATGATCCTTTCCCGTTTCAGATAGGATTTTGTCTTAATCGACGTGACAGGCAGATATTTTGCTTCTATCACGTCGATATGATGAATTAGGCAACAGCAGACATCTCGCATCTATGGCGTCGATGCACGTCTTTGATCCGGATATTTTACGTTTGGAGCAAATGGGGTGGTATGCTGGTATCCATTTCTTATTTTATAAAATAAGAGTGACAAACGAGCACACAGTGGATGCTGTTTTCTATAGACATCTACATCTACCCTCGATTAAGAATAAAAATGCAGATACGTTACCACCCCTGAAAACTAAGATGGAATGACTCGTTTCCAGTAAAAAAAGGTCTGCGAATCACATAATTTACCGTTACTACTAACGACACTCACGGAACAAAATGGAGTGATAGTGAATTCTATCATGAGGACATTATATGACTCATTTTCATGGTTAGATGGCAACAAGTTATCGAACAAAATGGCACATATATATTATAATTAAATGTAATTAAATTTTGAAAATATATAAATCTTGTCTTGAATTTGAATATACTTATATATAAATAAAACGGGGAAGTTAATTAATTGTTGTTTACTTCTAAATAAAATTGTCGCACCAATATTTTCAACAAAAGCTTATTTGTAGTTTTCTTGACATAAGCGGGTGAGTCATTTCAGAGGAGAATATCCTGAACTGTGATAGAATTACCAATTTTATAGGTGCCGGCGGGGATCAAGCGCAGGCTGCTCGCGTGCATAAAATTTACTGAACTCTTAACCCCTGGGTTACCACTGCTCTTATAATCTGCTTAATTCAATTTTTTCGTATTCGTTAGGCCTCAGCCAAGGATGCGGCTTCCTAGCACGGTCCTACCTGAATCCATCGATTTCCTGAATAACCTATCAGGCTCTTTACTGCTCTTATGGGATTGTCACTTCAGAACCTATATCGAAATAAAGTCCAGGGCCACAACATCCACTTACCATCAGGTGCACTGTGTGCTCGTTTATGATCCTTATAAAGAAAAATATTATATCAGAAAGTTTGACAAATGAGCGCACACAGATCCTCAATTTAGAATCAAAATGGATATGCTGTGACGATAAGGGCAATTACAAAAATATTTTAGAAAATGCACAATGTTTTGCAGAATATTTTAATTATTTTTTGTTATTTTATATAATAAAGTTGACACAATCTCTCCGATACGAGTAGAAGTTGGTACTGTGCAGACAAGATACCTATATCTATCCTCGATTAAGAATGAATGAACTCGTTACATATTTGTATAAAAGTTAAATAGTAACACATGCAGTCTTAAATGATGGTCTGTATTTTTAGTAAAATTGTGAAATGTTTACGTTACAAAATCAAAATAGAGAATGAAATTAATAGCTTCATGACTATCTTTGTGTTGATACAGCTGAAACATTGCCATGGCAATCAAACGTTAAATTGTTAATAATAATAATTTATGATTATAATTACTTTTCTACCGACTTCTTAAAAGGAGACGGTACTCAATTCGACTGTATTTTTTTGTTTTTTTTTTTTATATTATTTATTTTTATGTGTGTTACCTTATAACTTTTTACTTGGTGAACCGATTTCAATGATTCTTTTTTTATATGAAAGCTGATACATCTCGTGTGGTCCCACATGAATTTGATCAAGGTCAGACCAATAGTTTTTGAGTTATTTTTAGAAGTCGGCTGTACAAAATTTTTAATTTTAAATTATGTTTAAAAGTTTCATAAACAATATTTAATCTCTCACTTTGTAACTACAACCCTTACACTGTCTTGTTTATAAATCAACTGGTGCTTACTCGTACATTCGCTTTTATCAAGTTATTGTTATATGGAAAGAAATTTTTGTGGCAATACCGATGTCTGTTCTAAGCCTTAAGTATTTATGAGACCGTACCAGCATACCTCAACTTTTTTTTCTACGATTATAGGATTATCGTCATACAAATTGTTATTATCATTACAAATTGTTTGAAAAGTTATAACGCTTGCAAACTGGTAAAGTAGCTGTGCAGACCTGCGAATACTATAACAATTTCGTCATACACTTTCGAAGTCCTAATACTCACGTGGAACTAAATGTAGGTCTTAACAGTTTATCACGGGTAGCTTTGACAGCTTATTGCTACGTGATAATGTTGTCCGTTTGCATTGTGCGAACAAATGTTCGCCTTGTTGGATTTATGTAATATAAGTAACTGAATTATTTGTAAAGGTTTGTTTGTTATTAAGATGAATAATATTTTAAAAATTTGCAATTCTACGAATTCAAAGTTAAGTAGTTTTACACTATAAGTGATTCGCGATCTTCGAGCTTTCGATGGTTGGATCATCTTCTTTAACGCATAAAAGTCCACTGCTATGTATGAACCTCTCCATCATGCTCGGACCATTCGCTCTATAGACGCGTCTGCTCGTTGCCGGTTCGGGTATCTTACATCAGGCGTCAAAGAGATGGCTCTCCGTCTATCGGAAGCTATGAGATTTTTCAGCATTTCCTATAGTTGCCTCTCACAACACTAACGGTATAAAATGGAGTGATGGATTCCTTTACACCACTATCACACGGCACTATAAACTTAGTTGCGTACATTATCAGCCCTAACATGCCTTGCCGAATCCTTTGAAAAAAAAATACGGATTTGTATGAAAGTTTTTCTACACTCAACACGCTGCTGCTGAGATGGTGGGCTCAAAACCGATACACTGAATTTGGTAATATCCTTTACCATGCCACAGCCTAAGAAGAACATAGTTAGACTGTGACCATACTGTGAAAAACCAGTAAGTTCTAAAAAAATCTAATATATTATTGTGTATAATACAACCTGCAAACAGTTAACCAAACACCAGTAAGTAGATGATGTGTCCTATATACACGTAGTAAGGTACATTTACTTCTGGTTAAAAATCAAAATTCTATTTGTCCTGAGAATTAAAATAGAAGGCCTCTAACCACTAAGGGTCTCCGGATCTTTAAATAAGGAAGCCAAAAACTTAATGCTGCTATTTTACACTGGTATTCTGTGAGAGCGTGTTCCTTCCCCGACCGTGTTTTGTTCGACTTCGAAATAACAACGCAACGGTTTGCAACATTTGTTTTCGATCAATCATTAACGTTATGTTGTAATATTGTGTTATTTAAGTTTATTTGGGAACTTAAGTCATTAAGTGTATTATTGGTAAAAGTGGCAACCAACGGCTTCTTGTTTAATACAATGAAAGTATTTTAGTATTAACCGTGAAGTGGTGGTTTATGAATAAAAAAACTGCGGTTGCCATCCCGCCTGCCAAGCATGGCAGCAATGGCAGCAATGGCAAGTATCAGCCTAATGTGGCAATGTTTGAGGAGGCTTATTTTCAGCAGTGGACTTTGATAGGCTGTAAAGAAGTCCTAGTTTGTTAGCCGTTAATAAAATGTAAAATTTAAATAAATATTGAATCAGTTCACATAAAGGGTTTTTCAATAAGGGTGGCTAGATGTTGAAATTATTTATTGCATTACACAAGTTGTGTGCGAGGTATTAACAATTTTTTTTTATTTGAAAGGCCCACATATGCCATTAAGTGTGGAATATGACATCGTTCAAATTCCCGCATCGGCTTTTTACAGTGGCATGGATCCAGTGGTCCGATTTTCAATGACTCTTCTGCATAGAACCGGTGCCACTGATGCCACTCAGTTCTCGGCACGGCCTCAACTTGACTTGGGTGTTTGGAGGAATGCACTACTTATTTCAACTTGAAGCTTACTTGTGCCTTACGATAAACAGTTCCAGGTTTGATTTTGGAGTTACCCTTCTCCTAGACAGGTTGCAAACCAATGCTGTTGACGCCTATCTCGCCAAATTACACACGTCAAAGTTAACCAACCGATGCTACAGACTCGAAAAATTCGACCTCAATATCATTATCGAGGACTGCAAAAACCCCAGTACACCAAAATTTCAGATGGATTGGAGCAAAACGAGTTTATGATCACCATCTTATTTTTGGTTAACTCGCATTCGTATTCTCAGCAAGTCCTTTCATTTGATACCCATATTGTAGGAAAGTATATAAAATTTAGTCCGCCATCTTTGGAAGTCCGTCATATTAGATTTAGAGTGACGTCACTTTATTTTTCGAGTTACACTAAGCAAGCCCTTTCATTTGATACCCATATTGTAGGAGTGCATTAAAAATAACTAGTCTGCTATCTTGGGGGTTCCACTATGTTGGATTTAGAATGACGTCACATAGCTAACCATGCATTGTCATCCAATCTTAACGTGTATACAAAATTTCAGCTCAATCGATTGAAGGTATTTGCTTCAAAATTGAGTTTTAATATTCCACCCGAACAAACATAGTTACATTGATAGTTAAATAAAAGCTTGTAAAATTAAATGTGCCAAATACGACGGCAAACGTTCTGTTCTTAATCCTTTTCTTGATTCATCTTTTACGCCACCAAAATCAAAACATACACATTGGCAAAAATGTGCTTGTTTTTTTAATGGTTAAGTTGGCTGGTGCTTTCTAGTGCTCTTTTCCTCTGGTCTCTTAGTCTCAGAGTAATTGATTCGTAAGCCGTTCGTCGCGCAGGTAGACTTAGAGGCCCTGTAAAAAAGTGCGAGATAAATTATTGTATTCCAGGACATCTTATTTGAGAAGTAATATGATTAAAAGCATAACCGTTGCCTTGCTTCTATACGAAGAAGGTATATGAGACCAACATAACCCATCATAATTCTGTGAGGCAGTAATGCTTAGGCACTCTCCTGTTACTGAAAGGTTAGATTTAGAATTTCTCAATAACGCTAGAAAATATACGTTACTTACTAGCTGATACCCGCTAGCTTCGCTATGCCCACAATAATATTTTATTGCGGAACCTAGATGTAAGATATTAAGAAAAATTTTCTGATGGTACTATATATCGTAAAATCCGTTCTTAGTGCACGCCCAGGGCCGGATTAACCTTTAGGCGGAGTAGGCAACTGCCTAGGGGCCCCGCATCAGTAGGGCCCAGAGCGCGCACAAATATAATGGAAAATGTTTTATACAGAGAAAATTTTATTGGAAAATTTGTAACCTCAGATGTCAGTTGATGAAATACTTCATAGTTACAGAACAAATCCATCTAATATCGAGTAGTAGAACTAATAATATTGTTACGAGCTTGGGGTTCGAGATAATTAAAAACTGCCCGAGAGAATTACTAAAACTGACATTTTAATTACACAACATTAATTACAACTTAAAATCACACTAATAATAAAACACAGTTGTAGCACTGATCACTTTAGTTCGTCATTATTTCGCTTCGAAGTATTCTCTTGTATCGCCAATTCAATACCGATTGGTCGTGATCTATACCGGCCTTATATAGGGCCTCAGATAGTTTCCAGAACCTTCTACTGTAGCGACATCTAGAATGTTCGAGTACATATCGGTCCCAAAAGTTCTAGAAGGATCTTGACTCTCCTAGTTCTGCTACTCGACATTAGAGGGCGCTAGTGGGAACTAGTGTTGCCATATACAAGACATTATTTTTTATTTTTATTTTATTTATTAAGATATACAAACAAATGTACAAAGGTATTTATAAAAGTATTATCAAAAAAGAGTATAATATATGTACATTCAACACCGTATACCACATATTAGTATAAACAATAAGTAATAAGTAACGAGATAAAGAGAAAAAATTACTATCACAAAAAAAATATATAACTATTAAACAGTATAAAAGAATCTAGCACAAATAAAATTTTAAATTTGTAATACCTGTAGTTTATTCTTAATATATTTTTAAAGCACATATTTGAGGCAGTAAAAATATCAATATCGCTAAAGTAATCATTATATGATTGCACTATGCGTCTTAATGGGGAACGAAGACCAGCGTTAGTACGACAGATTTTCGTCATAAATAGTTTATGTGAGTATTTCTCACGAATACGTTGTGAACCACTTGTAACGCGATAGAATATTTGATTAGTGAGTTGAATACAATCGATATCATTGTGACATAGTTTATACAAATATAAATTATTTATAAGTATCCTTCTTTTGTAAAGAGGTAGGAGCGAAAATTTATCTAATAAATTAATATAACTTGTATACGAACTGTTATAGCATCTATAGTTAACGGTTTTTAAGAATTTACGTTGGATACGCTCTAACTGAAGATTGTATTTCTCATAGAATGGGTTCCAAATGATAGACGCGTACTCCAATATCGGTCTGATCAGAGAATTAAACAAGTAGATATATGAAATGGGTCGAACGAATTCACTACAAGAGCGAATAATAAAACCAAATATACAAAATGCTTTGTTGGTAATATAGTTAATGTGATTGTTAAAATCAAGTTTTGCGTCTAGTATAACTCCTAGATCTTTAATTAGATCCACCTTACATAACTCTGTATTATTAATAGTTTATGTATTATTTATAAGATTACGCTTCTTTGTAAATGTTATTGATTTACATTTATCAACATTAAGCTGTAGTTTATTTTTAGTACAGTACAAAGATAAGCGATAAAGATCACTTTGTAACTTAAAGTTGTCATCAGCGCTTAAGATTGGCAGGTATACCTTTAGGTCGTCAGCGTAAAGTAGGAAATGGATGTGATGAAAGCAATCGTTGATGTCATTGATAAATAAGATAAACAGCAAGGGACTGAGAATAGAGCCTTGTGGTACACCTGATGTGACAGTAACTAAGTTAGATGAATGGCCGTTAACGACAACTCTCTGAGTCCTTTTTGTAATGTAAGAATGAAACCATCTGAGCAAATCACCACGAATCCCATTAAAAGCGATTTTCTTGAGTAATATATAGTGATCTACTTTATCAAAGGCCTTACGGAAGTCAGTATACACAGAATCGACCTGTATTCCTTTATCCATATGTTCAAATTAGTATGTAGTATAAACGAGGAGATTACTTATTGTGGGTCGCTTTTTAACAAATCCTTGTTGTTCGGGTATGATTACATTGTGAAGGACAGGATAAAAAACATTATGTACTAATCTTTCAAACACCTTTGACAATACGGATAGTAATGAGATTGGCCGATAATTCTCTACGTCGTTCTTGGATCCCTCTTTATGAATAGGCGTGATATTCGCTGTTTTCCAAATAGCAGGAAAGACATCATCTTGAATGCACTTATTGTAAAGAATCGTCACAGGAACACAGATTGCGTCCGCTGTATATTTAAGGAAGAAAGGAGGAATACCATCCGGTCCAGATCCCTTGCAAACATCTAAATTTTCAAGTTCTTTTTTTACCATATCGACAGTGAAATTTATAGTAGAAATAAATGGATGACTAGAATTGTTTGGTTCTGTTAAAAATTACTATCAGGTGTAAATTTCTCTGAATCTAAGTTAGATGGTTCAAATACGGATTTAAAGAAGCTTGAAAACAGATTACATGCTTCGTCTGGTAAGTTAGTTGCTTCCTGTTTGTATTTGATATTATCTGGAAATCTATTGCTATCTTTACGATTATGAATGTATTGCCAAAATTTCTTAACATCTTTTCGTAGGCCATCTTCTATGGTGTTTATGTACATGCGAAAACAAAGGATACATTCAGCTTTGAATCTGGAACGATAAATGGAAAAAGATTCGTAGTCGGAAGACGACTTATACTTTTTCCATTTTATCCAAGCTCTATTTTTGTTTTTGTATATATGTATTAGTGGTCTTGAAAACCAGATGGGAAAGCCTGAGGGTTTAAATGGTCGAAGTGGAACATGGTTTTTAATAACTAAATAAATCTGTTCATAAAATGTGTTTACAGATAATTCAGATGTTTTATTAGAAAATAAGGAAACTCAGTCAATTCTCTTAATACTGTTATTAATTTCATCATATTTGGCTTCAAAAAAAGCGTATTTCAAAACAGGTCCGCGCGGCATAGCCCGAGACAAGGAAAATAGATAAATACAAGTGTAAGAAGGTGGATGAAAAGGATCTAAGGGGACTAATTCCATTGAGGGTACTAGACATAAATTATTATTATTGTAGGGGTATCTATATAGTTTTCTCGTCTGGTTGGGCTGTATAAATATATAATTGTAAAAGAAAATGATAAACATACATAAATATCAACAAAATAAAATAAATACATAAAAAATACATAAATAAATAAAAACCCAACCAGATGGAAGCCCTCGGCAGGGGAGACCAAACGGCCGAGGGTTAGGGGGAAAGGGAAAGAAACCGGCGGACTATGCGGGCGGTATCGAGGAGCACCGCCTTCTGCATTTGAGCTTGGAGCGGTCCGTCACGGAGTCCCAGTCGCCTCAGATGACCCGAGAGGCTGACTGGGATTAACCCGTTCGCAGAAACGACCACAGGAATAATTTCGGCCGGCAATCCACATTATTATTATTATTATTGTTACTAATAAATAAATCAAGTATGTTTCCTTGGTGATTTCTTAAATAATTATTTTGGAAGCCGCCAATTATATTAATGAAATTAAGCATGTATTTCCCAATCAAAGTTAATTCGCATTCATTAGGCAATGCCCAATTAATAGAAGAAATATTAAAGTCGCCTAATATATAGAATTTGTCAATATTTCCCGATAACAGGATGTTTTGCAATGCATCCAAGTTTGACTTATAAGAATATAAAAGGCGGCTACAATATGTTTCATGTTATTTTTGGCTGCAATCTCCAGCAAAATGTAATCAACGCAAGTTGAATTAGTTAAGTTCCGTGAGTATGCTGTATTTAAAAGAAGACGATTTGCACACAAATCTTTTCTTACGGCTTTAAGTACCCCGCCACCGTCACCTTTCCCACAGGCAATTCGGTCTCGATCACAACGAAACACACTGTATCGGGAATCTATAAATTTATTATTAGCAATTGAAGGAGTTAACCAGGTTTCTGTTAAGACTATCAAATCGTAAGACTCCGATAATATATTCATATAAATAGTGTTCAACTTAGTCTGGAGTCCCCTACAGTTCTGATAATATAATAAGAGTTTATCAGTATTATGTGAAGTCATTGTAATGGGATACAAACAAGGCACGGGTTATAAGACGCGAGTAGCAATAAGTTAAATTTAGTAAATAATGACACTCATCAGGTACGATATAAATCTTTTTTCTAATATATGCAGTTGCTTCTATTTTAAAAACTTTTCTAGTGGGCTTATAGTTAGTTAATTTTAAAGGACATAAATAGCTTTTCTTTCCTCCAGTAAGACTTAGTACAATTATATCATTAAAAATATTAGACTTATTTTTAAATATCTCATGTAGATAATATAACATATAATTATAATGTACAACAAGGTATAGGTATAACAGTGGTAGAGCCACGCGGCAGCTTTTGCTGTCGCACGGATGGGCCGGCTCGAACCGGGGTGGTACCACGACCTCACAGAAAACCAGCGTGAAGTAGAGGTTTACCTCTGCGTTTCGCTTGGTGATTGCAGGTGGCCGGAGGCCCTTTTTACTGGAAATGGGGCATTCCATCTTAGTCCTCACGGGTGACAACGCATCTACATTTTGATTTGTAATAGAGGATAGATGTAGGTGTCAATGGGCCGCAGCAACCACTTACCATCAGGTGGACTGTGTGCTCGTTTGTCACCCTTATCCTATAAAAAAAGGTAATTTGAAAAGTAATGTAAAAGCAAAGAGCATCTATAATATAAAAAGTGGGTAAAATATAAAAGGTTGCAAGTTGTTGATAGTAAGCAATACTCGGAATGTAGTAAACAACGCATAGTGCAATGCATACAATAGAGGCAACATCTAAGCAATAAGATGCTGTAATTTAACATGTGTCTTAATGGGTGAAAATACAAAACATCTTTAGTTATAAAAAAATAAAAACAGATAATCTTAATATAGAAAAAAATAATAATACAAATATTATAAGTATTTGAATCATGCGGAGTTTTTAATGTGTATTTTCGACAAGTCGTTTCTATAACGGATGGAAAACACTGGAGATGTGTCCTTTTCTCGGACAAGTCTCGTATATTGCCGTGCTTAATCCATACGAAGCGAAAGTTATTCTTTTTTGCCACTTCTCGTGTCTCTTGAAATAACTTTTTCTTTTGTAATGTGAGGTGCTCATTAACGTATATTTTACGAGGAGACCCAGCAATGCCAATTTGATCAGTTGTCAGACCTTTGTTTTTGCGATATGCTGTTAGAAAACTGTCACGAACGACACGCGTACTGAATTTAACTAATATTTTTGGGATGTGGATTGCCAGTGTTTGCGTGAGGCACTCGGTGAATGGCAACAATGTCATTAGACACGGTGGTATGTTTGACTGCGGTTGCAATACTTTCAATAATGGTGATCAAATTTTCATTTCTTTTTTCCGGTAAATTGTTAATTTCTACATAACAAATACGTGACTGTTGTTCCATGTTTTCAATCTTTGATTCCAAGACAGCAATTTTTATTTAATTCTCATTTTCACCCCGCAAATTGGTCTTGGATTCTAAATCCGATATACGTTTTTCTAAGGCCACGGATGTCTTGTGCAAGTCTTCATATTTACTGCTTATAAATTCGATAGAATCTTTAATCTCACTCAGCTGTTTAACATAAAGTGACATTTTTTTATCTTGTCTAGAAAACCAGTTTTCCATTATGCTTAAAATTTTATCTTGGAACTTGAGAAAATCTGTTGTATTAATTATCTGGGAGCTACAGTCCAATCGTTTACGAAATGTGACATGTTCAGGAGGTGACTGATTATTAAAAACTGAAGGGTCTATGGGTATTAAAGAAGCATCACTTACTTCGGCTGCGATATCGTCCACTTTTAACATTAATAATGGCGCGCAACAATATGGATACGTTACATCCCTTTATGCTGGCTGCAAAGGGGCCCCGAGAATTCCATTGCCTAAGGGCCCCGACATGGTTAATCCAGCCCTGTGCACGCCTGTGGTTTTTCGTTTATATATAGATTGTCTTGTTGTGTTGCGCCTGGAAATATGGAATAAGCAAAGCTACTGCATAATAATCGATCTATTTATCTATCCTAACTTAAGGGCACAATACGGGCAAAGGTAAAGGATATTTGTGTGGTAATGGTAATGTTGTTTGTATACGTTTTATGATAATGTAAGTAATATAATATAATATTAGAACTATGATAGCTCAGGGAATAAGCTAGCTTTAAAACATTTTATAGAAAAAGTAGAATTTGTATGAAATCGTTTATTGCAATCCTATCTATCTAAAATGGAAGAGGCTCATGTCTTGTTGGGCTGGATTTTTCGTTTCAGTTCCGTTTTTCATCTTTTCCTGCTGGACATGGGTCTCCTTAATTGTAAATAGGATTTACCTTAGTCGTCATCTCGTCATTCGAATCAGAAGCAGATCGCAGTACTATACTTGCACTTTTGAAGTTGATCCCCTCGCTGGTCTGGTTATTTTAAGCCTGCCATAAAAGGAAACTACATCGCCATCCATCGAAAGCTATGGAAAATCTCCGGGACAAACTGGGGTTATGGATTACTGAGCAAATACAGGCGAAGTAAATATACGTTCAACATAAAATTTAAGCTGGGCTATCATTTACAAAAATGGCGCTCACGAAAAAGAAAACATACGTGAGTGTCGTGGAACACACGGTTGGAACGAAGTTCCTTATTATTGATAAACGTATTATATTATTGATTAACAAATACAAATAAATGTATTACTAGCGTCTATTAAAAGAAAGCGTCATTTAAAATAAAATACACTATGACAGAAGGGGTAGTGACGAAAAATCTTACACTTTTTGTCGCCTAACTCCCATCCGCCAAACCTGTACCGTCGGATAAGGAACTTCGTTCCAAAAAGGGCTTAATAGGGATTTTTATTATAAATTTATATTATAACCAAGTTTTTCCAACAGTACATTGTTAACTCACTAATTATACAAGTAGTTCTTGCGACCTCTGCACACACACAGGAAAAACATGCGTGGATGCAGGACTTTAAAATAGACATATTTTTAAACCGATTTAAACGAAATATTAATTCTTAGCATATTACTGAAAACCTCCTTTAAATTGGTTCTGTTATTGTGGATTTTTTTGTATGTTACCGTCACGTCGGACGTCAGTCTGAGCGAGATTAGAATGGCTCTCCAGTACCTTAAAAACGGCAAGGCCCCAGGCGAGGATGGAATTACAGCGGAGTTTGTGAAAGCGGGTGGAAGACCGGTACTTGAAGTCCTTCAGAAGCTCTTTAATTCCGTCCTCCATGGTGGCATTACACCAGAGGCGTGGAGCAGAAGTGCGGTGGTCTTGTTCTTCAAGAAAGGCGACAACGCTCTCTTGAAGAACTACAGACCGATTTCCCTTCTGAGCCGCGTCTACGTGCTGTTTTCGAGAGTCATTACGAATCGTCTCGCGCGCAGACTTGACGACTTCCAGCCTCCCGAACAAGCCGGATTCCGAAAAGGCTTTAGCACCATCGACAACATACACACCCTACGGCAAATTGTACAGAAGTCAGAAGAGTACAATTTGCCACTATGTCTGGCGTATGTGGACTATTAGAAAGCCTTTGATTCCGTCGAAATTTGGGCGGTGCTGCAGTCCCTTCAGCGGTGCCAAGTTGACTGTCGGTATATCGAAGTGCTGAAGTGTTTGTACAGTAGAGCTACGATGGCTATCCGCATACAGAACCAGAGTATGAAATCTATCCAATTGCAGAGAGGTGTAAGACAGGGTGATGTTATATCCCCGAAACTCTTCACCGCTGCATTGGAAGACGTTTTCAAGCTTCTGGACTGGAAAGGATACGGTACTAACATCAATGGCGAGTACATCACTCACCTTCGATTTGCCGACGATATAGTCCTTATGGCAGAATCGCTGGAGGACCTAAGCACTATGCTCAATGACCTCAATAGTGTCTCCCAACGGATAGGTCTTCAGATGAACATGGACAAAACAAAGATTATGTTTAATGTCCATGTCACACCTATGCCGGTAGTTGTTGGGAGCACTAAGCTCGAAGTTGTTGACGAGTATGTTTACCTGGGACAAATAGTCCGACCAGGTAAGTCCAACTTCGACCGAGAGGTCAATCGACGGATTCAACTCGGCTGGGCAGCGTTCGGGAAGCTACGACACATCTTCTCGTCAGACATACCTCAAAACCTTAAAACGAAATTGTACAACCAGTGCGTGTTGCCAGTGATGACTTACGGAACTGAGACGTGGTCCTTAACTGCTGGCCGTATGAGGATGCTCAATGTCGCTCAGCGAGCTATGGAGAGGGCTATGCTCGGAGTTTCACTGCGTGATAAACTTAGGAATAAGGATATCCGCAGTAGAACCAGAGTAACCGACATAGCCCCACGGATTAGTAAGCTGAAGTGGCAGTGGGCCGGCCATATAGCTCGAAGAACCGACAACCGATGGGGAAGAAAGGTTCTCGAGTGGCAGTCTCGTACCGGTAGGCGAAGTGTAGGGCGTCCCCCCACGAGATGGAGTGACGACCTGGTAAGACATGCAGGAAGTCGATGGATGCAGGTGGCTCAGGACCGTGCTTTGTGGCATTCTTTGGGGAAGGCCTATGTTCAGCAGTGGACTTGTGAAGGGCTGTAATGATGATGATGATGATTGTATGTTACCGGTGGTGTTACGTGGTGGGATCACCACACCCTTCACAAACGCTAGAACTTTCTCCTGTTTTGTGGGAGCAGTTGCCATGCATAAATTACACACGGAAAAACAATTCAGACACGGAACAATTATTTGTAGTTCCGTGTGTGATTCGAACGCGACTCTCAGCGTCGCCACTCTATGCTTAGCCACTGCGCCACGGGGCCACCAATTAAGATTAGCGTGCACAAAAGCATAAACCAACAGACAAATAATTTTTAATTTTGAATTTTGTACTACCGTCTTCAATATAAATTATTAAAAATAACTCAAAAACAATTGGTCAGACCTTGATAAAATTTACATAGGACCCCATATAATCATCAAAATCGGTTCACACAGAAAAAAGTTATGAGTTAACACATTAAAAAACATACAGTCGAACTGAGTACCTCCTCCTTTTTGAAGCCGGCAGAAAATCTGTTAACGTATAATACCTAGATAATCTAAAATGAATCTGATTAGTTTCTTGGTCACGCACAGTATAATTTTTTACAAACATAAATTGACTTATTTTTTGTTGTGAAAAGTTCCTTGCGTGTGCTGTTGTAAATTAATTTTATAAATGGAAGTGAAAGAAAATATTTTCATTCGTGTCTTGTAGTATTAAACATCATTTAGGAAGAGAGATAAAAAGGGCGACACAAGCTAGATAGACAAATTGGACCGTTTTCCTTGACATAAAACAATAAGATGCGATTCCCGAGGGCGGTCCGGGTAACGCTCGGCAGGTTTATGCCTGGATCATAAACTTGTACAGATTATATATAAATCGAGCGGGAAAACATACTGTCATGGTGAGTTACACTGGGGATCAAGGCGTGAAAGTGTGAAAATAAAGGTTAGAATAGGTTAGATACCTTCGTTATAATATAATATGGGACACGAGAGTTTTACTACTTTTACTAGCTTATTTATTCATTTATTTATTTGATCTTCATAGTAGTACACCTTAATCTTAGGGTTATTATGGGCGGGATTAATGTCTTATGCCATTCTCTACGATCATTATGACAATAATTATGATTTTTACATTTTTGATTTATGTGGCTTAGCTAATGCCCTATATTTGCTTCATAGTACATATTAGGGATTCCACCACGATTTTACCTTTTTACATTAAAATTACATGTTTATCGACTTTTTCTCTTAGTCCTTAAGAATGACAAAACATCCTTAGTATATTTTATATGAAGTTGGTAGTAGGTACAAAACCTTACAAAACCGAAACGAAACCTTACAAAATATTTACGATACCTCAATGGACGCATTTCATTATTTGGACGAGCAGAATTTATGTCTTAGTGCCGCTTTGAATATAAAACATTTACGTAGTAAATTTCAAGAAGTTTTAGATAACTATGATGTTAAAAATTTAAAAGTAAACCCTAATACAGACATTGACTATAACGCTTGGAACTCATTTGAGAATTTATATATTATGTAGTCGTATTAAGTGTCAAGTTACGAAACTATCCACATCGCCTTCCACTGTTACCTACATTAAAAATAGTTTTCCTACTAAATTAAAAAATTCGCTACCGCCAATGGTCCATATTTTATTTAAGACATTAATTATACTATATATATATATATATATATAATTTACAGTTAGCCGATGCGGAACGTGTTTATTATTTAGAAAATAAATTAAGTGCCAAAGCGTTATCGGTTTGTGCCGGGTTAGTAAATACCGCAGAAAATTATTCTATTATTTGGAATGCGCTTATATGTTAATATAACGACGAATGCACACTGGCATTTACGTATATTAACCGAGTATTGAACTTAAAATAGGTCATCATATTTTTATGGACCAATTTTATGCTTCAAAACTGCTCTAAAACAATTAAATATTGATAACTTAGCTAATTATTTGTTTTTAAATATTGCAATACATTTTTTTATTAGTGCATCGAGACATTTCAAATTCCTTAACTTGACACTGTTATAAGTCGTTTGAAATGTCTTGATACACTATTTACATACCAAAAGGGTTATATGACATACATTTAACAATTCGAATACTTTGTCTACTAACATTAATAATCGAAAGAAATCACTTTCAAATAAAATTAGTAAAACCTTTATTAATACCGATCCTTTGCATTCATGTATCTTTTGTAAATCAAATGATCATGAACACTTGTATGTTTGTGCACATTTAATAAAATTAAATACATAACATCGTTAGGATTTTCCTGCTGAGATATTCAATTAGGTGATAGCTAATTATGTGGGAGGCAAACAAATTATTACCAAAAAGAAATTCATACCAAGAAAGGTGTGTGGCTGCAGCAACTTCTATTGATACGAAAAGGCCAATATATACAATCCATAAACACATATTTGGCAAAAGTAAAATAAAAGTAAAGTTACAGCCTATATTTGTCCCACAGCTGGGGATAGGCCTCCTCTCAATTCTGAGAGGGTTTTAGGGCAAGGAAATGTCCGCCGCGCTGCCCCAATGCGTGTTGGTGGACTTCACATGTCTTGTAAATATTTTGTTTAATTTCTCAGACATGCAGGTTTCTTCACGGTGTTTTCCTTCACCTCCAAACACGTGGTAAATCAGCACTTAAAATTGCAATTAACAATATCACTGGTGCCGGCGGGGATTGAACCCGGTTTGCTCGCGTATTGTGAAATTTACAGCGAGCGCTAACGCACCCATATTTGGAAAGCCCACTGGTAAATATACAAATTCATATGCAGAAACAGAAACAGAAACAGAAACTTTTTTATTCAATATAGATTATAAATAATACTTATTGAAAGTCGCTCTTTTGTATAATTACCACTGGTTCGAAAAAAACCTCTGTCCTGGGAAGAACCAGCAAGAAACCCAGCGGGACTTTTTTTTTTAAATAACAGCTTACAATCATGTATGTTACACAAATTAACAACACAACAAATTAGAAATAGCTTGGGAGCGATCACCTCACTTCCAGGGGTTATTATCATCTATAAATTCTTTAATATTATAATAACCCTTTTTATATAAACTTAGTTTAATAAAGTTTTTGAACTTTGAGCAGGTCAAATTTTGTATATTTTCTGGAATTTTGTTGTAAAAGCGTATACATCGCCCCAAGAATGAATTACTGACTCGGTGGAGTCGAGTAACTGGTACTACTAGCTTGTGTCTGTTCCTAGTATTTACAGAATGAATATCACTTATTTTTGTAAAACTACTTTTATTTTTGTGTACGTACATTACATTTTCATAAATGTATTGAGAGGCCAAAGTTAATATATTAATTTCCTTAAATTTTTGTCGCAGCGACTCTTTAGGCTTTAAATCATAAATTGCTCTTATGGCCCTCTTCTGCAAAACAAATATAATTTCAGTGTCAGCTGCGTGTCCCCATAGCAAAATACCATACGACATTATGCTATGGAAATAGCTAAAGTAAACTAGTCTAGCTGTTTCAACACTAGTTAGACTTCTAATCTTTTTTACAGCATATGCTGCAGAACTAAGTCTGCTTGCTAGCTTTGATATATGGGGGCTCCATTGAAGCTTCGCGTCTAGTGTGATTCCAAGAAAAATGGTGGTATCTACAAGACTCAGTTTCTCCCCATTTAAAATTACATTAGTATTTAATTGTTTGACATTTGGAGTCATAAATTTCATACATTTTGTTTTAGTGCCATTTAAATGCAAATTATTGACATTGAACCAATTCACTAATTTAGATATAGCATTATTTACTTCGTCATATTTTAGCAAATGTCGACTTAATTTGAAAATTAAAGAAGTGTCATCTGCAAATAATACTATATCATGGTTATCTCCTACTATGTAAGGTAAGTCATTAATATATACAAGAAACAGAAAGGGGCCGAGAATTGAGCCTTGAGGCACGCCCATCTGTACCATCGACCCGGAAGAACTCGTACTGTTGATGACAACTTTTTGCGTTCTCTTACTTAAATATGAAATAATTAATTTTAGAGCATCACTTCTTACACCGTAGTATTGAAGTTTCCTGATTAATGTTTCATGGTGAACACAATCGAAGGCTTTGGATAGGTCACAAAATATACCCAAAGCATCCTGTGAATTCTCCCATGCATTAAATATATATTTAATTAGCTCAACACCGGCATCAGTTGTCGAGCGACCCCTTGTAAAACCAAATTGATTTTTATGAAGTAAACTATTTATATTAAA
Organism: Parnassius glacialis; assembly: GCA_033319125.1. Classification (NCBI taxonomy): domain Eukaryota; kingdom Metazoa; phylum Arthropoda; class Insecta; order Lepidoptera; family Papilionidae; genus Parnassius; species Parnassius glacialis. Next base: position 11,646,010 of record JAVANC010000016.1, read on the forward strand.
GAAATTTAACATTTGATCAAGAATAATTTTTTAAAAAATTTACTAAGTGTTGGTAGTACAGAAATAGGTCTAAAATTGGCGGGGTCTAATGTACTACCAGATTTAAATAAAGGTATTACTTTACTATACTTCATTAAATCAGGAAACACACCAGATTCGATACTAGTATTAAAAATAACAGCTAAATGAGGCGCGATTGTATCTATTATAGACGCAATAACTTTAACAGAAATCCCCCACAGATCCGCAGTTTTCTTAACATCAATAGTTTTAAAATATTTTACAATATCTTTTGATGATACTTTATGAAATGTAAAATTCTTTGTACACGCATTTACATTTTGTTTAAGTAATGATTCGGCGACCGCAGGAGAAGAATTCAGTGACTTAGTGGTTAATATCGGAATATCAGTAAAATATTTCTCAAAAACCACTGCAACGTCCTGATCTGATTCGGTTAATTTGTTATTAACACTTAACTTGTAGTTTGAATTGCGAGAGTTGATCTTACCAGTTGCGACACAAAAACTGAAAAGAAGAGTGTACAAAAGATCTTTTCGAAAAAGATTTCACAGAAATATGGATGATCCAGATTATGGACAACAGCAAAAAGACCAGACTGATGAAGACTTTCAGATGTCAAAATTTTAATTTCTTAAACAAATAGAACTTTCTGACCAATAAAGAGACGACCTACAGATACAGATGATAGATCAAAGTTCCGGTCAAGAATAGTTGACTGGAACTTTGATCATCTGTATCGTATATGTATTGTACCGAATCGCAGTCTCTGAAAAGAATTAGTTACAAATTTAAGAATCATTTTGCGCTAAATCAGTCATTAGAATTATGGCTGAACATAGGGAGGAGGTGTTTCTGTTTAAACTTTTACATAACTATATAGATTCCCCCTTCCTTCTAAGTCGTATTTCATTTAGATACCCTAGATTGAGTGCTACTTCAACGCAGTTTTCTCTACTCCTTTTTGCAGAACTAAGTATTCGAAAAATCGGTTTCTGGCCCGTGCTTGCAACACGCATTATGAGCGTCATAACCATATTGATATTATTTAATTGCAAACTAAGTCATCTGATCACGCTTAGGCGGTATGTGTATTTTTTGCTCTCTCTCTCTCTATGAATATAAAATTACCTTTACTAACATTGCTATTAGGTATGCATTAGGTATGTTTTTTTCTTTGTCAAAATACAAATATGTACTATATTTAATTATGTCGAATATTTTCGCAATGTATTTCTTAACCTTGGAAACTGTTCTGGCTAATGTATTGTTAATATTTATCTTACATTCAAATGTGATAAGAGCTGTAAGTTTGTTTGAATAAATAAATAAAAAAAAAATAAAAATCCACGGAGGCCCATGTAACCAAAGGTCACAATTTAAAATTTGCGATGATAACACTCCACGCGAAATATGATCTGCAGGATTTTCCGACTCTGCGATATGAATAAAATTATCCGGTAATAAATAAGTCTGTATCTGCAAAACGGTTAGAAACAAAGGTGTGAACTTATGCGGTGAAGAACACGGCGAACAGAGTGCGGCTTGCTAATTTGAAAATGTGTTGTCAATCGTATGCCTCAATGACAAGGATTCGTAAACGTTGCGTACTAATTTAGCGAGCAAAACTAAGCCACATAACTCAAACCTGGCTAAAGTTATAGTTTTTAATGGGTACACCCGAAATTTGAAACAGATGAGCGTTATAATGAGACTTTTCACTGGCGGGCGAAGGCGAGTAGCAACATATGCGATTTTTCATTTACGCCTGTATGACGTGAGAACGGTAAATGTGAGATTAAAGGTAATTCTCAAATATATTGCTGCCATATATTGACAATATTAGCGGGTAGAGTCTCGTCCCAGTCAAGTTTAAGAACCCACAAGGTTTTAATTAATAATTTACTGTAAAGTATTATAAGACCGACAAATATTAAAACATCGTACAAGCGAGCGATTACGGAAAGTATAATAGAGCGTTTGATACAAGCGACCGGTGGAGGCGAGACAAGATAGGAAAACTTATCGATAGGGGAATGCCAACGAAGGCCTAAAATTTTAATAATATCATCATCAAATGATACCGAGTCTTATTGCCGACGTGGCGCTGGTATATGTTGTAAAAGTTACTGTTTGTAATAACAGCGTAGATCGGAACAAAATTAATAATTTTAATCTGGAGTAAGCCGTGGTTAACTATGACATTAGGACATCAAACACCTCAGTCCCCCCGTAAACATGCGAGTTGTAATGTGCTTGAATCGTCGGAAATATAAAATAAGTTAATATACGCGATAAAATCCATTAAACTAGTTTTATTTAAAAGAAGACGAGAGTTTATTATTGAAACAGTTAATACAACAATTGTTTTGTTTAATAAAATCCTAACGATGTTATGTATTTAATTTTATTAAATGTGCACAAACATACAAGTGTTCATGATCATTTGATTTACAAAAGATACATGAATGCAGAGGATCGGTATTAATAAAGGTTTTACTAATTTTGTTTGAAAGTGATTTGTCACGATTTTACACACACGATATTAATGTTTGTAGACAAAGTATGCAAATTGTTAAATGTATGACATATAACCCTATTTAGTTCGTATAAAAATTGTACTAAAGAGGCATATTTTGGTATGTAAATAGTGTATCAAGACATTTCAAACGACTTATAACAGTGTCAAGTTAAGGAATTTGAAATGTCTTGATGCACTAATAAAAAAATGTATGCAATATTTAAAAACAAATAATTAGCTAAGTTATCAATATTTAATTGTTTTAGAGCAGTCTGAAGCATACAAATGGTCCCTAAATATATGATGACCTATTTTAAGTTCAATACTTGGTTAATATACGTAAATGCCAGTGTGCATTCGTCGTTATATTAACATATAAGCGCATTCCAAATAATAGAATATTTTTCTGCGGTATTTACTAACCCGGCACAAACCGATAACGCTTTGGCACTTAATTTATTTTCTAAATAATAAACACGTTCCGCATCGGCTAACTGTAAATTATATATATATTACTAATAATTGATATGTAGCGGTAGTTAGCTATACTGCCAAACGAAGTTATCTCGCGTAATGGCGGTTAATGAAACTAGAAAAATATCATTAAAGTAATAATGATGTGGTGTTGTATGCGTTACAAAAGGAAATTATATACGTGTAAAAAGCAGTGCGGGACCAATATAAATTATAGTGAATATAATATTATACTATATACGTATATAATTTTTGTAATATATAAAGAAAAGTATACATAAAGGATTACTGCTCCAGGCTGAAAGGTTAACCTCCACGATACAGGAGAAAATCCTAGTGTGGGGGTAATTTTTTTTAAATTATGTAAGTGTAAACAATAGTAAATTTAAGGAACATCTCGTGGTCACCACACATGATCGTCTACTAGGTGGCAGTACTCCTTACCTGCCTAGGAGTCCGTCTGTGTAGGTACCACTCTCTTATCTCCTACTGAAGTCATAGTAATAACAACCTTTAGCCGTGGAAGGGAAAAGGGGAGATATTCCGCTGTGCAAGGTATTCAGCCCGGAGAGCAGCCAACGCTCCTTTGTATCATTTCGGAGCTATTCCATATACGAGTATATCGCGGTACTTCAGAACTTTGATTACGTGATTTAGACTTCGGTGAATTTGCGCGACGACAGCGCCGCCACAATTTCTGTCTTCTTTAATTTCAAGAAACAACAAACGGGTAAAATAATTAATTATTAAACTAATGCTCAACGTGTAGTGGCCGTGTATTCATACACTACCACTACCTCATATCGTTCCACAGGTGTCGTAAGAGGCGAGGCGAGAGGAGGGAACAAACCAGGAGATACGAAGCAGCGTCTTCCTAATTACAAATTAAAAATTAAAAACTAGGTCAACCTGCCTGCAATATCTCCCCTATGAGGCAATCTAGGGGTAGATTTGTGTTCAGCAGTAGTCTTTTAATAGTCGGTAAAGGTATCGGTAAACTAATGGAGAAATAATATTAAATTGAAAATTTAAAAAACCCCCGAAACAAACAGAGCTGATGATCTTCAAAGGGCTGAAAAGATTTCTTCTAGTCATAGCTAAGAACATTTCCGATTAAGTCACCCTTCAAACGAAAAAAACTAAATCTAGTAGCTCCCAAACGTATAGGCAATCAGTCCATCCGATTACGCAGCTACAATAACACACACAGACATGGATACTGAGATACACAGATACACACGTTAAACATATAACACCCATCTATGTTCGTCGGGGGTTAAAATATGGGTAGCTATATAAAGTTAGACCTTGTGGCGGTCCTTGGAAGATTTTCAGCAAAGGACTAGTAAATGTGTAGGGTTGTAATGACGATGACGATGATATAAAATTAGCAATCGAAAGTTATTAATTAATTAAATTTTTAACAGTTGTAGAGTCACTCCGCAGCTTTTGCTGTCGCACGGATGGGTCGGCTCGAACCGGGGTGGTACCAAAACCTCACAGAAAACCAGCGTGAATAGAGGTTTACCTCTGCGTTTCGCTTGGTGAGTGCAGGTGGCCGGAGGCCCTTTTTACTGGGAACGAGACATTCCATCTTAGTCCTCAGGGTGACAACGCATCTGCATTTTAATTCTTAATTGAGGATAAATGTAGATGTCTATGGGCTACAGCATCCACTTATCATCAGGTGGACTGTGTACTCGATTGTCACCCCATTCTATAAAAAAAATATATTAGTGCGAGCGTGCGTGAATGTGCGTATGCGTGTACGTGTGCGTGTGAGTATGCGTGTGTGTGTGAGTGTGCGGTGCGTGTGCGTGTGCGTGTGAGTGTGCGTGTGCGTGTGCGTGTGCGTGTGCGTGTGCGTGTGCGGGCGCGTGTGCGTGTGCGTGTGCGTGTGCGTGTGCGTGTGCGTGTGCGTGTGCGTGTGCGTGTGCGTGTGCGTGTGCGTGTGTGTGTGAGTATGCGTGTGGGTGTGGGTGTGCGTTTGCGTGTATTTTATGTGTATTGTATTTAGGGTGTTTTATAGTGTAATGTATTAGTATAGTTTAACTGTTTTCTTTTAAGTTATTTTTGTCCTTAAATTACACCTACCAACATCTTTACTTATTCTATCTTTCTTAGGGTTGACTGGAGAATACCATAGGACATTAAGTCCACCATTTGTAACCCCCACTTGAAGGTATGTTTCAATAAAGGATAAATATATAATAATAAATATAAATGAATAAAAAAAGTGCAGGTGATCGGCAGTGAAGGGAAACATCCTGAGGAAACCACATGTCTGTTAAAAAAATATTTCGAAGGCATGTGAAGCCTGCTAGCTCGCAAAGAAGCAACATGCCGGACTAATTGCTCCATAAGCCTCACAAAAATGAGGGGAGGCCTGTGCCCGGCGATCCAGCCTATAAGTACCATTTATAAGTTGTAATAACTGCTTAGAGAAATACATAAACAGGTTTAGAAGATCTTTTGTGATTTTCTTGTAGTTTTAATATCATTTGAAGGTACAAGTGGTATATGTATAACGATTCGAATATTATTTTAATAAATTTTCTAACTAGAAAATATATTATAACAAAAATGTAAAATTGAATAAGCAACATGAAATCTCAACATAATTTATTCCGACGCCTGATTCCTTAACTTATATTAATTATTTTGACGTAATGAATTACTCGTCCTTCGTATTTTCATCGAAGCACCAAAGAATAAATTTAAACTTTAGTCCTCAACTCTTGGAAATGATGCCCGCAAGATACTCGCGGGGTTACTCGACCTCTGCATTGATTGATGAAACATAGCCGTCTCTATTCAGATGAGATATGTAACCTTATAATATAACATAGAGCAGATATTACCACCAAAGTAATATAAATATTATATCGCATTTATAACGCTATGTATTTATATAATGTGATAAAATAATATAACAAAAATGTACCTGAAAACTTTTAACTGCACAAGACGTTCTATCATATAGGTACAACCATAGCTGGGGGTTCACAGATCACCTAAATATCTGACACTATGTTGAATTATAATCCAAAAAAAACCTTTAATTTTAGGAAATCACGATTGAGTTTAGAAAATGCATTATATAAATAGTATTAAATAAAGATATCTACATTAATAAACTAAGTTGAACATAAAAAAGTAGTATTGACATAAATATAATCATGTGAATATTTTCATTATTTAATTAATTATGTTTCATACGCTTATTAGATAGTTAACTACTTACTACGCTCGTTACTAAATACCAATAAATATAGCAATATCACAAACATATTTGCATAAAATAAAAATAAAGCACATTTAGTTTTTTCATTTTCCGCAAGGAATTGCGCTAAAGCAAGCAACATTTAAAAAAAGTAAATTAATAAATAAATTGAATCAACTATTTATATTTTGGTCTTTACAATTTATACGTTCATTACAGTGGATTGGGTCCAAAGCAATTTAAAAAGGCTACCATATCCCCTTCAATCCTTAGCAGTCTAAATAGGCATTATCAAGCATATTGATCTTTTCAAGATTACGCCTATATGCAAGTCCCCGGAACTGTTGAGTGAAGAAGTGAACGCAAGACCCTAAGAATTTGATAAATTGTTGCAGTTAGTAACAGTTTACTAAATAAAATCATTAGCTGTCCGGTTAGTCTAGCTAAAACTCGAAACTGGCTCAACCGAGTGGGTCCATAGATGGCTTGGATTCGTATTTGGGTCCAGTAGGTGGAGCTGTTGTCAAGATCCAGAAATCACTCGTGCGAAGCCGAGGCGGCAATATGTTAATACGTAAAGGGAAACGCAATATATGCTTAAAAAGGGGTACAAGTACAAAGGGGGCGCTGGTGAGGCCCCGGATGTGTGCGAAAGCTATTCTGTGGCCAGGTAATATGCAGCGAAAGTGCAACACCGTAGCGTTTTAGCCACTGTCAGTCCAACATAACACGTCCTTGCCATCGCAAGGCGGGTATGCGTAGGTATTTCCTCATGTAAAGTACAAGGTGTCTTAAGACCACAGCATCCAATTACTAAAGGTGGACTGTGTGCTTGTTCTGAACCCTAACTTTTTAGTAAAATATGTTTAAAATTAATTGTAATGTAAAAAATTAAAATTGGTAGTATATAGTTGTAGCACGAATGTGTCGACTCGACCGGGGAAGGACCACGCTCTCATAGAATACCAGCGTAAATTAGCAGCTTAACACTACTGTATTTCGTATTGTGAGTGTAGAGAACCCTTTTTACTGGAAAAGTGGCGTTCCGCCTTAGTCCTCACGGGTTACAACGCATCTCCATTTTAATACTTTATTGAGGATAGATGTAGATGTCTATGGGTCATAACAACCACTTACAACCAGGTGGACTGTGTGCTCGTTTGGCACCCTACCATATAAAAAAAAATATTATGTATATTATCTGTGGCATTAGTATTTAGTTCGTTTTGATATAACGTCAATATCGTTTCGCTTTGTATATAATAGTAGAACGGGCTTAGTTTATTCGGTAATTAACAAAATATTTTCCAACTATATGGAAAACTTGCATTCTGCCTATTCATAAAAATGGTGACAATTATATAGTCTCAAATTACAGACCAATCTCCATCTTATCTACCTTGGCTAAAGTACTGGAATTACTTGTCTGTCCGTACATACAAAATCGCATTCTGAAGTTCATATCACCCTGCCAACATGGTTTTGTGATCGGTAGATCACCTTGTTCTAATCTGGTCCTCTTCACTGAGGAATCAATTGAGGAGATGGATAGCAATAGAAAAATTGATGTTATCTATATGGACTTCAGCAAGGCGTTCGATAGAGTTCCTCATGATATCATTCTCAAAAAACTATCAATTTGTGATATTCATGGTTCTCTTTTAAAATGGCTTAAGTCTTATCTTACTGGTCGCGCTTTTTATGTGGTAGTGAATGGCTTTGCATCAGAATTGCATCCCATCCCTTCAGGTGTGCCCCAAGGTTCTCACATCGCACCGGTATTATTCAACACCTTCGTTAATGACCTTCCTCTTAGTCTTAAATTTACGAAACCATACAAGTTTGCTGACGACTTGAAATTGGATAGAGCCGTTATTTCACTTGAGAATGCTGTACTTGTGCAAAGGGATATCGACTCTTTGGTGGTTTGGTGTACAACAAACGGCATGAAATTATACGTAGATAAATGCAAGCACATCAAATTTACTAGGAAATCTAAAATAATTCCAACTGCTTATCATATCGAAGCCATTCAGATCAAAGAGGTAAATGTTGTCAAAGATTTGGGTACTCTTTTGGATCAAAAACTAACATTCGTCAATCATATTGATCATGCTACAAAGAGAGCATCAAAAATGTTAGGTTTCGTAATAAGAAATGGGTAATTTTTCAGAAAACTAGCAACCAAAATTTTGGTCTACTACAACCTAGTGCGCTCAATTTTAGAATACGAAAGTATAGTATGGTGTCCCCATTTTACAACTCATAGTCTAAGAACTGAACGGATTCAAAAAAGGTTCATACGTCATTTATCGTACTTCGTTGACAAGTTGAGTAATCCCTATTCATACTCTAAATCATTAAATTACTTTAAGTTGACATCACCGGACAAGTGAAGAGATATAACTGACCTAATGTTCTTCTATAAACTTATTAGAAACTACATAATATCCTGTCCAGAACTCCTCCCAAAATTTTGCTTTAGAGTGCCGCGGAGAATACCTCGTGCTCCTATCAAGCCTCTAGTATGCCCATTCCGTAGGACGCTACTAGGATCGAATTCCACGATCTCTAGAATGATCCATATTTACAACAAATACTGTGACCATCACCAAATCCTTGACAAACGTTGTATGACAATCACTAAATAAAAAAAAAACAATTTTAGAGATGTAGCTTTTAGTTTTTAGCCTTATTATTTAATGTTTCATTATGTAAGCGATGATTACCTATAAGTGATTGTGCATTATGTCCTAGATACTAAGCGTTAGCAATTAAGATTTTTAGTAATGTAACAATCGTTGGTAATCTATTTAAATAAAAAAAAAGTATATAGCGTGCAAATGAAGTTGGTACATCTCCTTACAATGTCTTCTGTTATTTACAACCGTTCGATGTATTTTAGCTAACTTCAAAAGAGAGAGATGTTCTCATTTCAACTATATGTTCTTTTTGGATGTATGTTATGTGACGTTTTGTCAATTGTGAACTGAATTTAATGATTATTTTTTACTGTATAGGTTTTACTTTACTTTACTTAAGCGTTTATTTATTATAAATTTAAGGAAAACACACACCTAAAATTAGAAAAATGAATTTCTATGTAACTGCTAAGACGACATTTTAGTTGCTAGATTGAGTTTGTGATATTCCTCAGTTCACTCAAAAGGATCAAAACCTTGAACTTTTTTTAAAAGTTAAAGGTTTTTTAAAAAAAAACCGACTTCAAAGAACTAAAAAGAATCAAACTATTTCTAGAAAGAAAAACAGAAATAGAAACTATTTTATTCAATATTTTTTTCTTTTTTTTTTCTTATTTAAAAAACGTTATCCCCACACTAGGATTTTCTCTTGTATCGTGGAGGCAGTTTACAAACACAAATTGCACAAGGACAAACATCCAGACCCGGAACAATTATTTGTAGGCGATACAAATACTTGTTCCGTGCGGGATTCGAACCCGCGCCCCCAGCGCAGGAACTCATTGCTAAACCATTGCAACACGGAGCCGTCAAGCCGTCAATAAAGATTATAAACAACACTTATTGCTAAAGTTACTCTTTTATGTAATTTACCACCGATTCTGAAGAAATTTCTGACGTGGGAAGAACCAGCAAGAAACCCAGCGGGACTTTTTTTGTAAGAAATAACAACTTACAATCATATATATTACACAATTAACAACACAAATAAAGGTGTATAAAGGGATATAAAATAAAAGAATAAAAAAGGGATATATAATAAAAAAGGGAATAAAGGTGATTGCTACCAAGCAGCAATCACCTTTATTCCCAGGGGTTATTATCATCCATAAATTTCTTAATAATATTATAACCCTTTTTAGACAAACTTTTATAAAAATCCAAATTATCTAAAGTCGGGGCTTTATTTCTGCTATATTCTTTATGTGTTATTACTTCTTTATATTTTATGTAAAATTATTTTATTCTTTTCAGTTCCTTGAACTCATCTTTTACTTTTTGCTTAAAATTTAAAATTAAAAATTTTGTACAGCGGACTTCAATATAAGTTATTTAAGAATAACTCAAAAACTATTGGTCTGACCTTGATCAAATTCATATGCGACCACAAGAGAACTATCAGCTTTCATACAAAAAAGAATCATCGAAATCGGTTCACCCAGTACAAAGTTATGAGGTAACACACATAAAAAAACAGACAGTCGAATTGAGTACCGTCTCCTTTTTGGAAGTCGGCAGAAAACTTTATCAAAGGAAACATTTCAATAGTATCATTTCATTTTATGTATATTTTGGCCGAAGTAATTCGTATCATCAGCTCTATATCAATATAGAAAATAAATCCTTGATAAGCGAAGTAAACAGCTTTAGTGAAAACAACAAACTGGAACACCAGATCTTGAGAGTCGCCCAGATTGTGTGCGGCTGTCAAACAAATAGACTTATCTCTGGCGCCGCAACTACTAACTACACGCGGCACTTTCATGGGACGTTTAGCTATAACACGGAGATAAATATTATATAATTAGCACGCTTCTTCTTATTCTTCGTTAATATTATTTTAAAAGATAACTTGTGAACATGTGGAGGCGATTTACATACATTGATTGCACATGGATAAACAATTCAGACTCGGAATGATTACTTTTGGCCTGAAATAAATTAGCCACTACGCTACCGGTCATGAATGCTGGAGCGCATACTGCTAATTTAGTGATCTGTAGGGGTAAATTGAAAACCTATACCTTTTTCCTCATTATTAGAACAATACTCTTATATGAAATATTGTATTTATTGTTTTGAAACTACAAATAAAGATCGTCTGTTTCTTCATATTTGATACGATTCTCGAATACATTAAAAGAATTAAAAAAATTCGGATAAAAACAAAAGGAACATAGAAGATTGTTTAAAGGAACCTCCATAGCCTGACTTCTCTATTATCTGCAATTTTGGTTACAGCACGGATGGGTAGCATGCATTAGTAAATTGATGTTGTGTTTCATATTGTGAGTGACGAGAAACTGAGACTTAATTAACTGGTAAAAAGGTATTCCACCTTTCTCCTTAGGGGTGAAAACGCATCTGCGATTTGATCTATTGAATTATAAGATTCGTTTATTTGCTGACTCACTTTAGATTACATAACAAAAATGTAATTGAAAAAATATATGCACTGCCGTTGGTCTATGCGTCGGTGTGTCTTCTCGCTTAATAGAAATGTAACTGAGATATATAGTATTAAAAATGATTCCATATATTCTAAGGATACCTATAGATTTTTGTTATTTATCTCAACACCGTTTAAAAGTTATTAATGAAAGTCGACCAGATTCTCTGTTTTTTTTCCTTCTAAAAATTATTTTTTTTTTTTTTCATTAAAATTAAATGAAACGCCCATGAGGCGTGCAATTTTGGATTTTCAAATTTTTTTTAATTCTAATATTGTTAAAAATATTTTTTCTTCGCCGAGAATTCACTACTAAGTTTATTACTTCAGCGCATAAAACTGCGATTAAGTTAGGTAGGTAGTAAGGGGATCAAACTTATATAATCATAAATTGTACTTACTTCTATTATTGGAATATTTTTTAAAGTTGTATCTTTTTGTCTAAAATAATGTTTTCGTGGCCGCGGGGACATATTATTTTCGTTAATTCATTTCAAATCAGCGATAAACTTAAATAAGTTAAATAAGTTTGAATATTAGTGATTTTATTTCTATAAGCAATTGAAATAAAAAATTTTAAGCAAATTGAAATTGTAAATAGGTAGAGGAAGTCCATTTATAAACTCCTTCTACTTATTGTTTCTCTAGCTGATCCTCTCCCTGGGCTTTTGACAACTCTGAACTGAAGTTATTGAAATATCGATTTGTTTTGTGAGTAATTATCCTACTGCGGCGGAGCTCCAAAGGAGGATAATGTTTTAGTTGGTACCAGTAGTGATTGTACGATATAAAATCTTACAATACCATGCAGAACTTCAAACGTAGGCTTAATGTCTCTGTTAGAAGTTATTATTTATCTATACTAATATAATAAAGCGGAAGAGTTTTTTGTTTTTTTGTTTGTTTAAACGCACTAATCTCTGGAACTACCAGTTCGATTTGAAAAATTCTTTTTGTATATTATAGCCAGATTCATGTGGAATAGTATAGGCTAGCATTAAGCTATATTACTCAGCTAGCCTTAAATATGGATATTTGTTAAGCAAGTCGGAAGAAAAAGCACTCCCGAAATGATTTATCCGCGTACGCTGGTATTATCGTTAGGGATACGTAAATACAATGTTCTAGAAAAATATAGACCTTTACTCCGTTTAAAAAAAAGTCCGCGATACCATATGTCTATTTCTTATACACAGTCAGGATAAGTATTGTCACACAGTAAAAACTTTTCTTTTAGAATGCTGGCCACAAAAAAGTTTATTGAATTCGAATTTCGAATTGTTCTTGAAAATAAAACTACTTAGTATACTTTTTAGAATTTTACTCATTTTTAAATATGGAGTGGACGCTTAAAGAAGACCGTGTTGCAGTTATTGCGTTGCATCGTTGCGGTTACGCGCCAATTCAAATTTTTGACATACTGAAAAATTTGAATATAACCAAATGATTCATTTATCGTACCATTAAACTATACAATGAAGACTCTAGTGTAGATGACAGGTCAAGAAGTGGTCGCCGTCGGTCTGTTAGGACTCCAGCAGTGATAAAAGCTGTGAAGGCGCGACTTCAAGGAAATCCCAAACGTAAGCAGAAACTGTTGGCCCTTCAGATGGGGTTAAGCAGAACCACGGTGACAAGGGTGTTAAATGAAGACTTAGGGCTTCGGGCATATCGAAAAAAAACAGGACATCGTTTGAATGCTCGTCTAATGGACCTGAGACTGAAGAGATTGTTGAAGCGGTACGCGGGAAAAAATATCGAGAAATTCTTTTTTCGGATGAAAAATTTTTACCGTAGAAGAGTGCTACAACATACAAAATGATAAGGTGTACGCACACAGTAGTGAAGAAGCGAGCAACCGTATTCCGCGTGTCCAACGAGGTCATTTTCCATCCTCGCTCATGGTATGGTTGGGAGTTTCTTATTGGGGCTTAACAGAGATACATTTTTTTGAGAAAGGTGTAAAAACGAATGCAGTTGTGTATCAAAATACAGTCCTGACGAACCTTGTGGAACCTGTTTCTCATACCATGTTCAATAACAGGCACTGGGTATTCCAAAAAGATTCGGCGCCAGCTCATAGAGCGAAGAGCACACAAGACTGGCTGGCGGCGCGTGAAACCGACTTCATCCGGTACGAAGACTGGCCCTCCTCCAGTCCAGATTTGAATCCGTTAGATTACAAGGTATGGCAACACTTGGAAGAAAAAGCATGCTCAAAGCCTCATCCCAATTTGGAGTCACTCAAGACATCCTTGATTAAGGCAGCCGCCGATATTGACATGGACCTCGTTCGTGCTGCGATAGACGACTGGCCGCGCAGATTGAAGGCCTGTATTCAAAACCACGGAGGTCATTTTGAATAAACTTTAGTGTCATAAGAATCTATGTTTTGTTAAGTTCATTTTGGTATATAAATGGTTACATAATGAATAAACTTGTTTCAATTATTTTATATTAAACATGTGACAGAATTTATGACCTGACTAGTACATAAGCCATAATTTGGTATTTTGTGACAAAAAAATATTGAAAATTTAAAAGTGATTTATGAGCGTTATTATTAGGCATGGCCTATTTATCCATACGAACGAAAGTTATATCATCGTCAAGACAAATTTATGAAGATAAACTTGGTTCTTTATAGCATGTTATTTGGACGCATAGTTTAAGAGATAACGTAAAATTAAAATAATTCAATACTTGGCTGGGCGCGCGAACGACGCTTAAACCCTAGCCGTTATAAAATGCTTGAACTAGGTCATGTCGCGCACCTCAGACACGTGATGACGCGGGTGAAACCGCGGGGCACAGCTAGTAATGAATAAAAGAACTTAGACCACGGTCCTAATAAGCCATGGTAGGATTTTTTTAATAACCGCTTATGGTGAAATAGTGTCAAAGAAATTTAAACTTTTAGCGATAACATCTACAGAAAAATCTTAACTATTAGATTCTATATTATAAGTTTCTAAAGATGCATTGTTCATACTCATATTTCACAACACAAGCGCAAAATTCGGTAAAGTTTTTGATTTACCTGATACGAATATAGTTTTTTTTAGCTTCTGAAGTCGGATCTTATTTGTTAAGGTTTTGTTTAATATTTGACCCTTTTGAATTGATTGAGGAATATTTACGTAGTAGAGCCAAGCTGAAGCCATATTATGGTTATAGGATGAATGAGTCGGCTCGAACGGGGAAGGCGAAGGTACAATGAGTGAAGAGAACCGGATACCCTTTTACAGGAAACGCGGCATTCCATTTTAGTCCTCAGGGGGTGACAATGCATCTACATTTTGATTCTTAATTGAAAATAAATGTAGATGTTTATGGGCCACAGCATTCACTGACCATTGGACTGTGTGCTCGTTTGTACCCTTATTCTATAAAAACATATCTAGAATATTTTCTAAATAGTTATATTAAAAATTTTATCCCCTGATTCTCATCTCTCTTGATTTTTCCAAATTGATATGGGACTGGCAAGATTTTTATCAACTTAACAAGTTACAGACAAAAGTGGACAAGTCTTACTTAACAACTTAAAGTGAATTAATAATTAATGAAATATGAAGCCTTTTTTAATCTTCAAGCCAAAGTTGCCGACCGTTTAGTTGACTGTTTCATTAACAAGGGATTATTTCTGTCTCCCACGTTTAAACTCTCATTGAAGTTGTCATAGTTAATCCCCTCTATAGAAACGAGATGTGTCAACATTCAAATTGTAAATGATATTACGAGTATGAGAGACGTCACAAGCACATGTTCGTCTGAACCTCAGACATATAAAACGTTTTATTAGGTTAAATAGTCTCGGGGTAACTTTGTACTAAGATTATATAATATAATTATCTTATACAGTTAAGTTACTCAAGATTTATCTAAACCTAACACATTTTAAGTTTACCAGGAGTGGTTAAAGGGAACATTAGTAATGCATTTCTAGTAGTTTTTAAAACAAAAAAACCGTAAATAAAAATTCTTACAGCAATTTTTTACTGTATTTTTCATATAAATAATAAATATGCTAGCTCTGGCCGTAAATTTTTGTGAGCAACCCGGGTTCAATCCCGCCAGCATCAATTAAATTGTTAATTGCAATTTAAGTATTGTTTTACCACGTGCTTAACGGTGAAGTGAGGAAATCTGGATAAATATCTGAGGTATAAAATATTTCAAGGACGTGTGTAGATTGTCAACACGCACTGCGAAGAAATGTAATCAGAAATAAGAGGAGGCCTGAGCCCAGCAATGGGACATTAGTTTTTTAATGTTTATATGAAAAATTTACTTTTTGATTATAGATAAAGATGCTCATAATAAACGAAGAGTTCTCTTTTTCAGAAGTGCATAGCTGAACATAGGCCTCCCCCATAGATTGCCTTATGGGGATGATATTTTACACAGTTACCACGCATGGCGGACGGGTTCTTAACAAAAGTTTCTTTTATACAAAAGTGCCTTGCTTTAATGAATGTCTATTAAATAGGAAATCCATTCTTTCTTTCTTTTTTTTTTAAAGTTACCCTCACACTAGGATTTTATCCTGGATCGTGGAGCCATTTTACAAACATATATTGGCACGGGGATAAACATCCAGACCCGGAACAATTATTTGTAGGCCATACAAATACTTGTTCCGTGCGGGATTCGAAACCGCAACCCTCAACGTAACAACTTATTGCTAAATTCTACTAACCAGAAATCAGTGACGGTCGCTACGGGTAAAAATAAAACAAATTTTGAGCAACAGCCTGCTATCAGCATAAAATCATCATTATCACCGACTTCATCGCAGAACACATCTCATCGCCAGCAGCCGTCACCTATGCTACCAACTAATCTAGAATTGGCCTCCCCCAAACATCTATAGCGGACATCTGCACTGATCATGAAGTATTATCACACCGGGTACCTGACTGTTCCATTTATGTGACTCAACGAAGGAAAAGAAACTCACATGAAACATCACTGCCAATTATTGCAAGTACAGATTCTTCCCTATCACAGTCCAAATCTGGTAGCCTGGCAACTAAGAGTTTACCAGATTTATCGACACTTCAAAATCAAGAATTAGAAATTATGAAAAATGAAATTTTAGAATTAAAGTTCAAACTTGAAGCTACTGAGAATGAAATAGACAATTTAATGTTAGAAAATAAATCCATGGCTATAAAAATAAAAGAACAAGATCAAAAAATTAGAAACCTATTAACCATATGTTCAACAACAACCAGTAATAAAAAGAAAAAGAAAAAGAAAAACAATAAGAAATGCGCAGAGAAGGATAAAGCGAAGCAAAAACTGTATCATAGCCTGCAAAATCATGATGCTGATGAAAAGTGTATAAATACAACGGAGAAACAAAAAATTCAGGAGAAACCATTCGTGCTTGAGGAAGTAATTGATCACACAACAGAAACCCCAGCTCCAAGAAAAATTAAAGTTGTGGTAATAGCTGAACAACAGGGACAAGGCGTACAACAAGCTTTACAACGATTACTAGATACAAACTATATGGTAACATGCTTTTGGAAGGATGGTGCATGCCTTCAGGAAGTTCTTAACACCTGCAATACAGAACTGGGTAGTCTGACGTCACATGATTTTGTCGTAGTTATGGGGGGTATGAATGAAAATAACCATTTAAACCTAAAAATCACACTTTTAAAGTGGCTAAATTTGACATGTCAGACAAATATTGTTATTTGTGGTCTACCATCTAATGCGAATTTTAATATCTCTCTTAATAGGGAAATAGAACTTATATGCAAGGACCTTCATTATATACTTCACCCATTGTGCTTTTGTAAGACTTAATTATAATAGATCTCGCCTAGGCTCTAAATACTTCTTGACAGACTTGTGCTTTGGTATATTTCGAGAAATTATACATGTATCCCATCTTAAATATAAACCAAGTTCGGTTAACATACAGGGTCATGGGGGTGTAATAAACCACTTAGATTCACCTTGTTCACCAAAATCAGAATCATGTCTCACCGTACTAGGAGAATTTCATCAAACACGAAACTGGAGATCACAGACAGTTCCTTTTTTATAGAGAATGAATCAGTTTGTATCATGCACCAGAACATTGCTGGTTTTTTTTAGTAAAAAGGAGTTATTAGAAATAACACTTAATGAAATGTCGGATAATAATGAAATTCCAGATCTAATTTGTCTAACTGAAACGTTTGTCAGGAAACATTGTGAGTCAAACATAAACCTCAAAGGCTACAAATTAAGCGCTTCATTTTGCAGGTCACAGCAAAAGCGTGGTGGTTCTTGTATTTTACACTGTAATTCAATAACAACTAAAGAACTACCTTTTCTAAACGAATTGGCATCAGAAATGACTTTCGAATGTTGTGGATTAGAAATAGTAGAATATAAGATAATCCTTGTGTGTATTTACCGTACTCCAACAGCGAACGTAAAAATATTTTTTAATAAACTACATCTTCTTCTGGACAAATTAAAATCATTTGAAAAACAGATAATTATTACAGGGGACTGGAATATTGACACCCTAAAAAAAAGTAATACGTCGGACGAATTAATAGAAATACTAACTACCTACAATCTGGACTTGCATATTAAAACACCTACACGATGTGAGTCTTGTATAGATAATTTCGCGAACAATATAAAGGAAGCAGTCGGATATACTAAAGCTGTATGCTTATCAGACCATAATACAGCTCAACTATTGTCTGTACCGGTTAAATTACGTAAAGCACCGCTTAAAACTTGGTTTGAAGTAAGACGTGATTATAGTATTGACAACTTGAACAAATTCAAATATGTTTTGACGAGCTACCCATGGCGAAACCTTATTGACTTCAAAAATGTAGATGATGATTTCACACTATTTCACAATGAACTTATTCTCTTATATAATTTATGTTTTCCTAAATACAAAATTAAAATTTTCAATAAAGTTAACACAAAATCAAAATGGCTAACGAAGGGCTTAAAAATATCATGTCAAACTAAAAGAAAGTTACGTTTGTCTTATTATAAAAACACACATATAATACTAAAAATAAATACCGAGAGTACTCTAAAATACTTAGGAAAAGTATACTACTGTCCCAAAAAATTACTAATGAGAAATATGTTAATACAGCCAGGAATAAATGCAAAGCCACTTGGAATATAATTAATAACAAAGACGAAGTAAATGACAAACATAATATTGAATACCTAAAAATAAATGACAAAGTTATAGAAAATCCTTCAGATATTGCAAACGCATTTAATAATTACTTTATAGACTCGACAAATGTACATGATAACTATCAAAATAATTTAAGTAAGCTGAAGTTCATCGAAACTACTTCCGCATCTATATTTTTAACCCTTTAATGCGCAGAAAAATAAAAGTTATGTAAACATGTTTTTTTCTGTTTAATTGCATTAATGTTGACTAATTATAGCCAAAAAAAATAGAAATTATTATTATTATTGTATACTTTATCAAATATCGTATGTTAAAAATACTCAACATTGCGCGACATATTGGAACATTACCTAATAAATTGAGCGTTGAGTATTTTCAACATTGCCCTTGTAAAGGTAGTTTACTAATATATTAAAATAAAAGAACAAACTATAGAGAAAATCAAATAAAGTTTTATTTCTTATTAATTAATCATAGAATAAGTTGGCTAGACACAGCCTTAGTAGAAAAAATCAAATTCACATATTATTACTTAACATGGTAATTATAAAAACAGTTTCTCTTACTAACTAGACACAGCCTGAGGATACATTTTGAGCAAGTAATATTTGTGTACCCATTTTTACAGTATTTGCACCGTCCATACGACACAAACATGGGTAAATGTCCATTGTTGTCATATCGTACAGCATCAGCCGGTCTTGGAGCAGCTGGAGTAATTATTTTTTTAGGAGGATCGTTTTCCTGACTCACTGTCACCCTCGTTCTGTTTTTATGTAAAAGCTCAGATACTATCTGTATCCGAAATTTTTTGAGAGGTAAACGGTCTTTAGGATCAGCATGATCTCTCCTATGTAATAACCAAGCATTGTTGACGCAAATATCCAGAGATTGTGAAAACATGGTCATGTACCACCTCTTAGTTTTAAAGTTTGAACGGTATAGAGCGATAAGCATGTCCGCCAAGTCTACGCCCCCCATATGGGCATTATATTGCTTCACAATCTGAGGACAATTGACCTCCACCCTAGATTCTGTATCTTTGGAATACCTTTGAATCTTTCCCATTGGATGGGAATCGACGAATGAACTAGCCAATGTCACCGGCTTATTGTCATACCATCTGACAACAGCAAGTTTCGTGTCATTGCAGACGATCTGGGAGCTTGCACCCCGTCCTTTTTTTGCGAGAACTTTATCTGCTAGTAGTTTATTTTGACAACCTCTCAAACGATTACTTTTTATGGTACCAAGACTAAAAATACCGTATTCTTGACGCAAATGGTGAATTAGCTCCAATGACGTAAAGAAATTGTCAAAATATACGACTGCAGGTTTATCCTCAATGGTCTTGCAAAGTGCTAGCACAACTTTTGCTCCAAGACCGAGGCTCTCCTCGTATTCAGTAAAAGAATGATTTCTAAACGTGTCTTCTCCACCATAAGGAATGAAATCATACACTAAACCAGAGACGCCTGCTCGAACGAATAACTTCATCCCCCATTTTTTTGGTTTTTTAGGTAGATATTGGCGTCTACTTCCCGCTCTTGTCCCTTTGTATGGGACCATCATTTCGTCGACGCTGTAGCGTTGTTCCTCCTTCATTTTTAAGCAATTAAGCCTAATTTTTTTAATAATTGGTCGAACTTTGTAGTAACGGTCGTCGTTAATGTTGCTGTTGTCGGCGAAATGTAAATATTTCCTTATTTTCTCATACTTTTTTAAAGGCATGATATCAGCGACAGCTGGATATCGCAAAAATCGACTCCAATAATCTCTGTAAGAGGGCATTTTCACTACTTTTCTTTACACTACATAATGAGTGTAATCGCTATGAAATCTTTCACATCATCGTTTGTTATATTTATAGATCTCGAATCGGTTTGAACTGAATATAAGTTTGTCTGTTCTACTATTAATTCGAATATGTCATTTGAAAAAAAGTCAGTGAAATAATCTAAGATTGAATGATGTGGATCGGGTGAGAAATCGTGTTTCGGTGGTTCAAATATAGCTGCGTACTGTAGTTTTCCTGCTCTGAATTTGAATGATAGAGGTTTTCTTACAAACTTCTTTACTTTTTTTGCCGCTGGGTGTTTAGGTTTTGTGTTCTGTCGTCGCTTTGAACGTGTATTAGGTGCTGCTGGAGACATGTTAGGTGATAATACTGATGAGACCGAATTAAGTGTGAATGGGAGCGGCTGATTTGACGGGCCTGGTGAAAACATTTGGTTAATTAAAGGAGACAAGGGAATTGTTGGTATGTGGAGTATGGAATCATTCATTATATCTTGTGGCATCGACGCAGACGAAATCGGAGTTTGGACTTCAGAACATGGTACTTCAGGTATGTTGCAATCATTTTGTTGAGGCGGAGTTGGCGATGGAGGCGTCGTCGGACGAGAATTTTCTTTGGAATTGGTTAAGTATGACTTGCTTTCATTTTGTAGCTGTAGTGGCCTAGGTGATGGCGTCGCAGGAATCTCATCTTCGGAATGTGAATCTAAGCTTAAGTCATCAATTTCAGAGGGATAAGAACGTGGTTCAGATGATTCGTAGTTGTGTTCTGAGTCAGATGATTGTTGTTTTTTCGGTTTTGTGTAATTATTGATTATAACTTCATCTTCAGATGTGCTGCTGTCATCGGAGGGTGCTTTTGCGGGAGGTACAAGCGCCATAATTTTTTGCGTGCGTTGCCATTTAAGCATTTTCTGAAGCAAAATAACACAAAAAACGTAGGGCATCCAAAACCAAAGCGAAAAATGAACAATAATAGGGTCTCAGATAAAAGGGGAATAAATGTTAGTACACGCGCAATGTTGAATATACTCATCATGTTAAGTTATAGGACAAAACCTAAAGCATTTCGCAATGTTGAAAATACTCAACATAGAAAAAATCAGGTGAATAATAGTAACATTCGCATTGTTGAGTATATTCAACATTCAACTTGAAAACCATCAAACACATACTAAACCACAATATTTTCAGGCTTTTTTTCATTACGTGCATAAAATAATAATTTAAAATTGAAATGCAAGGCAATAATAGGTATCAATATGATTTAAATTGCTAATAATAAATTTTATTTACCTTAGGTCCAAACGGTGCAGATGAACGTGATGCCATTTTGCCGCCACTGTCAAAATCTGACGTTTGTGACACACAACTTTCTTTTTACGAGTTGCGTTTCGTTTCACCTTTTTTTCAAAGTAAAAATATTTTTTCTACGCGTTCAAGTTTTCATACAGGATTTATTTATTTCGAATGTTGAGTATTCTCAACTTTACGAATTAAAGGGTTAAACCCTACCGACGAAAATGAAATAATCAAAATGATAAGCACTCTGAACAACACTAATTCCACAGGTCATGATGCGATATGTACGAAGATAGTTAAAGCTTGCGCAAGTGAGTTGGCACCTTTGCTGGCACATTTTGTGAATCGTTGCTTTGAAGAGGGTAAATTTCCGAGCACTCTTAAGATGTCCATTGTCAAGCCACTATTTAAACTCGGAGAGAGGCATAATTTAAACAACTACAGACCCATTGCACTTATCCCAGTTTTGTCAAAGACATTCGAAAAAGTCATGCAATTCAGATTAATTTCTTTTTTTTCAAAACACTGCATAATTAGGGAGGAACAATTTGGGTTTCGCAAGGAAATGTCAACAGCACTGGCCTGTTACTCCCTTATTAAGAAAATATCGATTCATATGAGCAACAGGGTTCCTGTATCCACCATCCTTTTCGATATGAGTAAGGCCTTTGACTTTGTCAATCATAGGACTCTTCTTAATAAGCTTGAGCGTTATGGTGTGCGAGGACCGGCCTATGATTGGATAAGAAGCTATCTCAGTGAAAGGACTCAGTTTGTTGAAGTACCGAGGCTGGATGATGGGTGTCAGAGTGTGATGTACAGATCGGAGATTAGGGCGAATAACTCAGGTGTCCCACAGGGCAGTATATTAGGACCATTACTCTTCATTCTGTACATCAATGACCTTCCAAAGTGTACGCAATATCCTGTTACACTCTATGCTGACGATATTTCTATAACTATATATAAAAAACCTAACACTAACTATAATGATGAAATAAATAATGAAATAAGTAATATAACAAATTGGCTAAAATATAATGATTTGAAAATTAATACAAGTAAAACAAAGTGTATACAATTTTACAACAAAAATGGTAAACCCCAACAACTGTCGGTACACCATGGTAACGATCCCATTGCCATGACCGCATCAGCGAACTTTCTCGGTATTATGATTGATTCCGAACTCACATGGCAGAATCACGTTGAAACTGTATGCCAGAGGATTAATAGGTTTGTGTTCGCTCTGTATCGTCTGTCGAAATTAGCTAACCTTAAGACAGCTCTGATGGCATACCATGGATACGTTGGTTCTATACTGATGTATGGACTGATCCTGTGGGGAAATTCGACTCACATTTCTCGTGTCTTCATACTACAGAAGAAATGTATACGATCTATATGCGGTGTCGGTCAAATGGAATCATGTAGACCTCTCTTTAAGAAGTTAAAAATTCTTACATTACCTTCCCTATATATATACGAAATTTTAATATTGACCAAAAAAAAATGCTAACCACTTCACAAAACAACAGAATGATCGTGGTGGTACAAGAAGGTACCCGTGGAAGTTATCTGTGCCCCAGGCAGCCACAACTTGTTTTGCTAGAAATAGTTATAGCATGTGCGTTCGATTATTTAATTTACTTCCGAACCATATTCAAAACTTGACATTTAATCTGTTTAAAAAAGTTATTTTCGGGACTCTCATTGAATACTGTTTTTATGACGTAAATGAATTTATTAAATTCTGCCGTGACGGTCATCTCAAGCGAATTGTTGTTAATTGAAATTTTAAATTGACAAATGAATTAGAATTTGTAAAATTGACATTATACTAGTTTGACATTATGCATTATGACATGACCATGCCTGTATATTTTTTATTTTTTTTATTCTATTTTTAACTTTATAAATTTAATGACATTATACTATTTTAATTAAATTTTGATATGAAACGTTATTGTAATTTTGTGATTTTGTAATTTTGTAACTTTAATTATTCAATTATTGCACGTCGACTTAATATTTGCATACTGATAAATCGGTAAAACATGAATGTTCACACTACATTATAAGAACTCAAAATGTACCATGTTTTATGCAAATAAATATTTTATTATTATTATTATTATTATTAAAAAGCCACTGCGCCATGCAGCCGTCTAAAAATCTATTGTGTTTAGTATTATAAAATATATAATAAAACCAGAAGATGATATCACTATATTTATTGTTCACACATATTTTTATCCAATTGACAATATTTAAAGAACTATAAATTAACAAATACAAATACGTTCAACGGTCGTGCTAAAAACTATACTGCGCAGTTTTTGCTTTTTAAACAATATAACGGTCTGCCCAAAAACTTCCCTCGAGCTGTTATTGGATTGTGTTCTGCTTCGTTCGGAAACGGAAAACAATACAAGTCCTTTGAAAAAGTGCTAAATGTACAGATAATATTATAATGCTAAACAATTTATAAAAATGAAATATATCAAATCTAACAATCGGCCATTCTGACTGATGCCTGTCCTCAGGCATTAAATTCCAATATGATGTTTATACAATTTGAAAAAATTGTTTTAGAATAATAAAGTAAAATAATATCAATATAGATCTTTTGTTATTGGTAATAGGTAACGTTTGATTTTTTTTTTGATAAATAGACAATAAGGGGTACTTTACTCAAAACAATAAAACAGCTTAATAATTAACTTAGTAGTAATAGAAACAAGGTAAATACTTTCATTATTTTGAATTGTAAATCATATTCGGCCACCCTGACATAAAAGAATGTCCGCATTCTCCTCTTTATTCGAAATTATACAAGGCACTTATAATTAATCACTTTAATACACGAAACACTACACTTGGAGCACAAATAGACACAGAAAGTACACGTATTGATGACCTCACGCAGGGCGCGTGCCGATAAAGCACGCATACAAGGAGTGCATGCACGGGGCACGTGCGCACAGAGCACGCACACACAGGGCATGCGCACACAGAGCACGCAGTCACTAGGCGCCTGCTGTTAACGCAAGCGCTCACAGGGCGCTAGCGGCTGAAACGTACGCACGCAGGGCTCTTCCAGATAAAGCATGTACACACAGGGCACATGCCGGTAAATTTAGCACACACCGGGCGCTTACAGATAACTTGTACGCACACAGGGCGTTTTCGGGTGCAGCATGCGCACACAGGGCGCGTGGAGATAAATTATACGCACACCGGGCGTTTATAGATGAATCATGCGCACACAGGGCGCTTGTATGTAAATTATACGCACACAGGGCGCTTACAGGGGAAGCATGCGCACACAGGGCGCTTGCAGATAAAGCTTACGCACACAGGGCGCTTTTAGGTGAAGCATGCGCACGCGGCGCGCCTGCTAGTAATTACATGCACACAGGGCATGCATCGTTTTTCTGCTGTCCACAGCCCACACCAGGAGCTGCAGTTTTTCTTCCACTGTCAGATGTGTACCATGATTGGAGGAAAATGGGAGGAAGCATTACAAGTAATGTCTGAGATTAAGGAAGAGTGAGAGGGGAGAAAATAAGCATTTTTTTTTAATCGCTTTGTGCATAGTCAGTTTCGGTTTCTGTATCATAAGTATTTCCTGTACTTAATCTTATCCATGGTTTTAATTTGTCAACTGAATATATATTTTTATATGATTGCTTGGAAAATCCATTTATACTACTAATTTCATATCTATCATTGTCAAGAACTGCAGTTATTTTATAGGGTCCACTAAATGAGGGGACTAATTTATTGCTAGTTCCGATATTTCGATTAGATTTCATTGCCATTACAAGATCTCCTAACTTGTATACGTGAGGAGTGCATCTTTTTTTGTCAAATCTAGTTTTCATACTTCTAATTTGCTTTTCAATGCGTTCTGTAGCTTGCTTCCGAATTTCGCTCAAGTTATCACATGCTATTCGATCTTTTAATAACCCGTGAAGATGACTTTCCGGCAAATTAGTTGTATTTGTACCAAAGAGTACTTGTGCAGGTGACTTGCCGATGCTTTTATTTAAAGTATTATTTAGACTCCATTGAACTTTATTCAGCTCTGCATCCCAGTTTCGGTCTTCTTTATCAACGTTCAAAGCCGTAAGAGAATTTAATATTGAACGATTGTATCTCTCGATCTGACCATTAGCGCGCGGTGTCGCCACGGCGTTTTTAATATGTTTTATTTGATAGGACTCTAAGAATTTTTTAAATTCATCTGACGTAAAACTCGTTCCCTGATCTGAGATGACAATTTTTGGTGAACCAAAAAGTCCAATGAAATCTCGCATAACCTGGACCGTTGTTTTACTTTTTGTATTTCTTACTGCCCTTAATACAATAAACTTCGTAAAAGCATCTATGATTCCTAATATATATGTATGGCCATTCTTGCTTCGCACGAATGGTCCCAAATGGTCTATATGGACACACTCAAATGGCACGTTAGGTTTTCTAATTGGATGGAGGAATCCTTGCTTCTTGCCGCTTGGTTGTTTCGAATAACCACATGGAATACACGCCCGAACATATTTCCGAACAAATTGTGTCATTCGTGGAAACCAGTAATCTCGCTTCATTTTCTCTAGTGTTTTCTCCAGCGAAAAATGACCACTTTCATCATGACATAAATGACACACTTTCCATCTTGCGTCGCGTGGTACTGCCCATTTCAGTTCTGCACCTACTTTCCTATATATTTTGCCGTCTTTTAATTCATAATTATTTCTTATGTCTTTAGCCTCCATGCAATTTCGATCAAGTATACACTTTATGTGAATTAATTTAGGGTCACTAAGTTGAACCGCTAGTAGCGAAGGGCCTTGTTCATGTGTCACTTTTAAAACGTTTAGATCAATGTACTCATCATTTGCGATCGGATTACGACTTAGACAGTCTGCATGTTTCATTTGTGCTCCAGGTCTATATTCAACAGAAAAATCGTAATCTTGTACTAATAACCACCAACGAGCTATCCTTGGAATTAGATCACGTTTCGTAAGCGTAGTTCTCAAGGCATTACAATCAGTTATGACTTTAAATTTTATTCCCAGAAGATACACACGAAAGCGACTTAGAGATGAAACGACAGCCAAGGTTTCCAGTTCAAAAGAGTGTAAGTGCTGTTCTTCAGCTGTAGTTTGCCTACTAAAATATGCAACGGCATGAAGAGGACAACCTTCTTTTTCTCTCTGTAATAAAACAACGCCAATTCCTAATTGGCTAGCATCAGTATGGAGCTCAGTTAAGTAGTTTGGGTTGTATATAACGAGAACTGGTCTAGATGTAAGAATTTGTTTTAATTTTGCAAATGAATTAATCTGTTCTTTATTCCATACCCACGTCTGTCCTGATTTGGTTAATAAAGTTAATGGTTTGGCAACAGTTGCAAAGTTTTTAACAAAGCGCCTAAAAAAACTTGCCAAGCCGATAAATTGTCGTACTTCGTGGACATTTTTAGGCGTCGGAAACTTAGCAACAGCCTCAATTTTGTTGCAACCAGGCCGTACACCGTCTGATGAAATTTCAAAACCTAGATAGTCTATTTTACGTTTAAAGAAATGACACTTTTTTAGATTAAGTGTTAAATTAGCCGCCTGCAGCAAGTTCAAAATTTGGAGGAGTTTTTCCATGCCTGAGAGTTCTGATTTTGATCCTATGACTATATCGTCCATATAAGCAACTACACCCGGAATTTTTTCCTTTGATAAAAGATTATGCACCATTCTTTGAAAAACGGCAGGGGCGTTGGTAAGACCAAATGGCATTCGATTGTATTCAAAATGACCATCTGGAGTAATAAATGCCGTAAGATGTTTAGACTCTTCTGCCATGGGAATTTGGTGATATCCTTGAGTCAAATCTAAGGTCGTGAAAAATTCTTGGCCATATAGATTGTCAATTTGATCATCTATTAATGGCATTGGATACTTATCCTTAGTAGTCTTACGATTTAGCGCTCTGTAATCGACGCAAAGTCTAGTTTCTCCATTCTTTTTTGTAACGAGGATTATTGGACTTGCGTAGTCGGATTTGGAGTGTCTTATAATACCATGTTCTAGTAGTTCGTCTATAATATGTGTAAGTTTCTGCCGTTCAGATAAGGACAATCTGTAGGGTCTATAAGTGACTGGGGTAGCATCATTTAGTTTTATGTGCATTTCAGTAAGTGACGTTTGCCCTAATTCACTAACGGTAAAAGCGAAACATTCTCGTTTATCATTAAGCATTTCTAAGAGTTGATACTTCATATCCTTACTAAGTTTAAAATCAATGTTGAGGTCTTCTAATTTAATTGGTGCTATTTCACTATTTATTCGTCGAACATTTACCATATAACCATCATCTAAGTTCACCTCCGATAATATAGAATTAGGAACCATTAAAGCTCTTGCCAATATATCCTCTTTTGATATTTGAAACTCCTCAATACTAAGACTCATGATAATAATATGACCAATTCCATTTTTCATAGAATAAATACCAGGTAAAATAAGATATTCACAACCATTTTTTTCACGAGGTTGTGCTGTTATGCTGACAAATCCACTATAGTCTATGTTACTATGAACCCTAATAGCTGTTGGTCCTTTTATAGTTGTCCGTTCAGCTGGCCATACACAAATGGTGTTACTTTTGTGTGAAGACACTTCATATAAGAAAAGTTCTTTATCTGTTTTGTACACTCTCACTGCTGGCAATTCAGTAAGTGATTGACCTATTAATATATCCGCTGGTAATAGTGCTGCAGAGACTATATAAGCTATTATCATAACGGCAACTGCATCAACTCTGATTCTGATATGAACTTTCCCACTAGGGATTATCACACTATTACCGAAACCCTTAAGTGATGGTAAATCCTCTTGAATGGGCTGTAATCCTAACACTGTACACAAATTTTCACATATAATAGTGCAATCGCTTCCAAAATCAACAAATCCCTTCACCTTCACATCATTTACTATAACGTCTTTAAAATATTTTAGGTTAGTGTCACTGTTTTGTATTTTTAAAACTTTTTTATTAAATTGATGAGTATTAGGATTTCCTAACTTTGTAATGCAGTTACTTTCGTTATGACCATATCTATTACATTTATTACATTTAATTACTTCTTTCGTACACTGACTGACCACATGACCAACTTCCTTACAGTTAAAACATGTAACACTATTCAAAGACTTTTTGAGCGTGACAGAAGGGTTTTTAGATAAGGATCGGTCAATTGAGTTTACTTGATCAATATGTTGCCTTCTAAAAGGCACTGAGTCTACAGTTCTGTTAGTTATGTTACGAAAGTAATCTAAAATGCTTTCAGGCGAGCTGTAGTTGGCACCCTGTACATTCATGCGTATGTTATGATCAAATATACCATGAGTTATGCAATCAACTGCTTGTTTACCTTTCAATTCACATCTATTAATTAACAAAATTTTATCATAGTAATATTCCATTAATGTTTCATTTCTTCTACTTTTTCTGGACAGCATCTCTAACAATAAATCTCCATAATTTTGTTCACATGGGAATGCTTCAAGAAGCTTTTCCTGCCATTCAGTCCAGGTGTACTTAACGCTAGTGAGACCATCATACCATTTCTTTGCTAGGCCTACAAGTTTTGGGAGTGCATAAAATATAGTTTGACGTTCAGTCCATCCAAATATTTCAGCTGATTCGTTAATTTTTTGAAGCCAACTTTTCATTGTCTGACCTCTGGATTTGGGATCAAATTCAGAAATTACACTGTGCATCCCATGAATAAGAGGTGGAGCAGGAACTGGTTCTTTAGTATTCTCATTTTGCAATGTGTTCATTAAAGATCTCAGTAAATGTGTATTTTGGTCCGGATTGTCCTTAGTCGAAGGCCTCGAAGAATGTTTGTGACACTTGCGGCTATTCTTATTACGCCTACTACGTGATCTGGTGCAACTAGCATCAGATGTTGAAGATGAAGTTGATGATGAGGTTGATGATGATGCATCATCAAAAGAGCTAAATGAGCTTTCATGTTTTTGTTTATTACGCTTACTGTATTTTGAATTTCTTTTTGTCTTATTTTTATTATTCAAACCTTTATGTCTTCTCTTGTTCTTGTTTTTATTTAAATTCATATCAAGCCTGTCAGAACAGCTTACTGACTTAACCATTCTACTTTTATCTAAAGGTGGGGTATAGCGATCAGACATAATTAACTGGAGAAGGAACAACCAAAGTAGGATAAGGATTATGTTTACTCTTTATTTTGTTTTTGCTGAAACAAAGTAATATTTAAGGTACTGGGAAATAAATATATATGTGTATTTCCTTTTTTTTTTCACTATGTAATAATAAGAAAGGAAGATAGCATACACAATTTTGCATAAATTAAAAAGTTGTAATCTGATATTTACTCTTTGGTTGTATTAATTCCAAAATTATTCTTTTGTTTATTTATGTATTTAATGTACCATGAACAAACAAAATATCCTTATTGATGAAATCTTTAGTAATTGTAATTTAAAATAATGACCTAACTTTTTACCACACTTCCAGTTCTAAACCCAATTCCAAGTTTCCAGTCTCTTCAGGAAGTTAGTCTAAAATTGATTGAAATGCTTGCAACAATCAAACACACAAAGCAACATTTTCATCTAGTTTTGGGCTAAAATAGTGTCCAATGCAGGCAGGATGGTAAGTAGCAAACATAACACAAATATTATCAGCATAGCAGCAAACATAAAAGTTTATATGTATAGGTTTGTTTTTATTAAGTTTTCTTACTTAAATCTTTATGTAAAAGAAAACAAGAATTATATTACTAATTTAATATTATTATAGTATTGATCTATATAATTATGACTATAATTAATATTAATATTAAAGAATAATAAGACAGTATATGTGTGTATATACAGTAATACCTATAATTATAATATAACAAAAGCAAAATTAGTAATAACAGTTCATCAAATCAAGTATAAATTTGTAAGAATTTTTATAGATTACTGTTTTTGTTTTTAAATACTAAACTATATGGGCAGAAAAGTACTATATAAATACCTTATTATATAATATTATCCTACTTAGTTCTTGATGCTAAATAACTAAGAATGAGTGAATTGTAAAAATGAGTCAGATTCTTAAAATTTATTTTGTTATGATTAAATACCGTATGTATTTTGGTTTAAATTTTTAGAAAACGAATGACTAAGGAGATATTTAATAAGTTAAAGAATATTTTCAATTTTAGGCTTGTAAAGAAAAAAAGAGGAATTCTTTTTTTTTATAGTTGATTTCAAACAAACTAAGCGACCCACTTTCAAAACTAATATGAAAACAATAGTTACTAATACATAATAAACTTTTCATTTACCTTATTTTCAAACTATTAGGAGTTATGGTATGGTAAAGGTATGTACCTTTGTTGCTGCAACCAAACCTTTGTGAGCAATTTTAATTCATCCCACTTCTGATATATAAAATATATAATAAAACCAGAAGATGATATCACTATATTTATTGTTCACACATATTTTTATCCAATTGACAATATTTAAAGAACTATAAATTAACAAATACAAATACGTTCAACGGTCGTGCTAAAAACTATACTGCGCAGTTTTTGCTTTTTAAACAATATAACGGTCTGCCCAAAAACTTCCCTCGAGCTGTTATTGGATTGTGTTCTGCTTCGTTCGGAAACGGAAAACAATACAAGTCCTTTGAAAAAGTGCTAAATGTACAGATAATATTATAATGCTAAACAATTTATAAAAATGAAATATATCAAATCTAACAGTATGACTTCGTTCCGGACACAATCTGTGCAACAAGTTTGCTTTCATGATTTGATTGCGAAACATGCAACACAGTACAAGATGTACCTACAACACTTGCTCGCGGAATGTTCTAAGAAACATCACGAGAGGAAACTATTGTGGTAGCTAAAACTAACATTAAAATGTGTAACATAGCTGAATATCAAAGCATTCCTCTAAACTCTAAACCATTTTAAAGTGCTGCTCAAATGGTGTATCATTTAGTTAGTATATTGTATAAGTAATTTAATAAATTGTTTTGCGTTTTTTTAGTTATAAAGTACAATGGGAGTGACATGTTAAAACTAACGACAGTCCCTAATTTAAAAAAAAAATAATTATTCGAGTTATCGATAGGAAAATTTTGCATCCTATGTGCTTCGACACATACGTTACCCAAAAGATGGGTAAGTAACGTTATGGGTTATCGCCGGAACTACTCATCAGTGTAGTTAGTATACATCTACTCATTGTTATACTAAAAAAAAATATATTTGAGTTATCGACAGGAAGATGTTGCTGTCTATCTGCGTCGCCACATTCGTTACCCATGAGATGGGTAACGAATGTGGCGTTATGGGTTATCGCCGAAACTACACTTCAATGTAGTAGTAGTATTACATTGTTATACTAAAATTTGTCGCGAATATTATCATCTCGTTTAAGTGGAAATGCGGATGGTCTTTTGTCTTTACTCCATACAAAAGTTCTCGCCTGTTTTCTTTCTGGTTTATGACGGTATAGCAATAAGTTTTTACAATATAATAATAATCAAAGTTTTCTATGTCCCCATGTTTTCCTTTTTGATGATACATTATATTTTAACAGTGGTAGAGCCACGCGGCAGCTTTTGCTGTCGCACGGATGGGCCGGCTCGAACCGGGGTGGTACCACGACCTCACGGAAAACCAGCGTGAAGTAGAGATTTACCTCTGCGTTTCGCTTGGTGAGTGCAGGTGGTCGGAGGCCCTTTTCACTGGAAATGAGGCATTCCATCTTAGTCCTCACGGGTGACAACGCATCTACATTTTGATTTGTAATAGAGGATAGATGTAGATATCTATGGTCCGCAGCAGCCGCTTGCCATCGGGTGGACTGTGTGCTGGTTTGTCACCCTTATCATATTAAAAAAAAAATTTACAACCACTTACCCTTCAACTTCAACTCTTACAAAAGCTTCAAAATTGCCTATTTAGACCGCTGTCAACAGAGGCCTAGTATTCAAATTTGATAATGAATACTGAAAAAAGAAAAACACAGGGACACAGTGTATATCCTTCTTATTCAGTTTATGAAATATCTTTCAAATTGGTCCAATATTGGAGGAGGAAATGGTAGAAAGCATTACCTCGAATTATGACTTTTTAGTAAAAAGTTTTTACTTAGGTTATTCAGTCGTATCTGCAGTTGTCCTTATCGGACGCCGAGCACTCACAGGGCGACAGCGATAGTTTCTTCATATACCTAATTTTCAAAAGTCTCTCTCAGCCCGCATGACCCTTTGTGTTTATATTAAGTCGTTTTGTAAGTTATACGTCAGAATAAAATAATAGTCCTAAGGTTATACAAACGACGTACCTAATTGACAAAACATTACATTTGCACATAATGGTATACGCTATACGTATTGTATAACATTAAATTTATGGTATTTTTTATTACATAAACGAATATTTACATTCTAACTGCGTACCATAACTTATTTCCTGTAACAGAAATATATATATATATATATATATATATATATATATATATATATAATATTGTATTACAAATCAGAAGTAAACAGCATTTTGCATTATTAGTTTTGTCCTAAGAAATTAAAGGCAAAATGAAATCACAAAACCAAAGTGAGAAAAAATCGACAACACACAGGACCTTGGAAGACCATTAAAAATATGATCAAAAACAGATATGTGCCAGTGCGATTAAGAAAACTCAAAATAATTTTATATTCATTCACACGTAGTAGAGCCATGCTGCAGCTATACTATAGATGTAGCACGAATGGGTCGCGCGACCGGGACGCTTTCAGAGGATACCAGCATAAAATAGCAGCTTAAGTTGCTGCTATGTTTCATGTGATGTGTATATAAAGCCGGAGACTCTTTTTATTGGAAACGTAGTAAGTAGTCCTCAGGGGTGACAACGCACCTGCACTTTGATTATTAATCGAGGATAGATGTAAATGTCTATGGGTTACAGCATCCACTTATTATCAGGTGGCCTTTGTTTTCATTTGTCACTCTTATTCTATAAAACTAATTCTGTAGCCCGCATTTTCCAACGATGTTTTCCTACGAACGTCCCGTGAGTATCAGATTATGTGTCACCGTTTATAATTGAAAAGTACCCAGTCTGATGACGTGTAGCACAAGCAGCCATGCGACATCAAAGGTGTGAAAAGCACGGTCCTGAGCCACCTGCGTCCATTGACTTCCTGCATGTCTTACCAAGTTGTCCTACATTTCGACTGTCGGTACGTGACTGCCACTTGAAAACCATTTTTCCCGATCGCTTGTCCGTCCTTCGAGCTATATGGCCGGCCCATTGCCACTGCAGTTTACTAATACGTTGGGCTAAATAAAAAAGAGTTTTAAAGTAACCTAATAAAAATAAAATTACTAATCAAATTACTTTCTTCGATACTCGTTGTTTGAAATCTATCAATAAACGCATTTAAAATCGATCAAATCTATAAGGCCCAATACTGACTCAAATAGACTAAAAAAAGGAAGCACTGTCTCGCTCCCTTACACAAGTACGTTGAAACAAAATTGGATTAATCTGTTAACACCCTATTCGTGTGATCGTACATATTACGAGTTGTTAGCCTCGTGTGTGATTGTTCCAAACGGTACTTTACTTTAGATGACTAACGCACAGGATGATGTGTTATGCGATCAGAATAAACAATTCGACGTTAGTAAAATTGCTCATTAATATTTATCCTATAACGTTGAAATAATGAACAGATATATACGCATTTAAGCATATAGACGTTTAAATCCGTGGTACCTCTGGAGCTAAGCGCTCGATGTAGATTTCAAAGTAAGTAAGCAAACCCGTTTCGATTACCGCCGATACCAATGTAATTGTTAATTATTTATTTTAAGTACTGTTTTGCGGGATAAGGAAAGGTAAAAGAAAAAGTCGCAAGAAAACCTGCATGTCTAAAGAATAAAAATTTTCGAGAACTTGTTCAGCGTGGCAGAGTAGTTATTCAACAATCTTCTCAGAAATGAAGTCTGTAATAGAAATAGAAGAAATAGAAACTTTTTTCCAACATATATTACAAATAATAATTATTGAAAGTCACTAATTATTATTTGTAATATATGTTGGAAAGGTAAGAACCAGGAAGAAACGCAGCGGGACCTGTTTTTTGAAAAAGAACAATTTACAATTATAAATGTTACACAACTAACAATACAAAACAAATTAGAAATAGCTTGGTATCGATCACTTCATTTCCAGGGGCACAAAGAGGAACGCACATGGCTGGCCCGTGGTATAGGGCTGGCCCGAAGAGGCCACTGCGAGTGGGCTTGGCGAGCCCACTTCGGATGTATGTTGGTGGGCTGCGGTGAAAGGGGTGTCCTCTCCTCCTACCGCTGCAGCTGGGATGGAGTCGCGGAGGAAGAGGAGTCTTGGTATGATAATGCGCCATTCGCCCTATTCTCTGCACTGACGGCGCCGCACCATTGATGCGCTGGTGGTGGGGCTGCGGGTGGAGAGGAGTGGGAATTGCGAGGCGCTGCTATCCTTACGCTTTGCAGCCAAATATTGGTTGGTGACGGAGCCATAGGTCAGATCCACTGCTGGGGCCGGGAAAGCTAGTGCTTCTAAGTGCTCGTTTTTCCTCGCCGCATGGCCTCCGCGTATCGGATTCGGGGGAGTCCATTTCGCAGTTGCAGTAAGAAGCCGTGAAGGAAGGCGCGTCTTGTGTTCCTGGTGCGCCTTACCTGAGCAGGAAGAGAGGAGAAGAGAAGTCTTCTCCGAAGAGGGGCTGCCATGGGGCGGCTGGCGCTGTTGGGGCCGCGGACGTGTGCGAAAGCGTTCCCGTGGCCCTGCCAATATGCGGCGAATGTGGAACACCATGGGTTTTTAGTCGGTGCGAGTCCGACATAACCTGTCGTTGCCCCCGCGAGACGAGTATGCGTAGGCATAACCCCATGAAAAAAGGCCGTAACTTTAATCGTCTAGCGCCAATCATCTTAACTCCTTCGTACGCGTAATGTTACGTAATATTTTCAAATATTTAAAAGCAAGTGTTTACATCAAAACTTTTACTTTTGTCTTTTTCTTTCCGGGCCCGTTTATGTAAATTCAAATTGTGATTTCTATAAATTCCTTGGGGGAGGCCTATGTTCAGCAGTGGACTTGTAAAGGGCTGTAATAATGATGATGATGATATACTTCTTCTATACGTGTGGTTATCACCAAACTCCTTCTAAACGGCTGGACCGGTTTATTTTTGAACATTTTTGTGTGTGTTTGAGTGGATTCCTGTATGGCTTAGATTCACAACTGAATCCGGTAGATGGCGCTGTTGTGGGGATCCAGAAATAATGCTAGTGAGTAATAAAAAGTAGTGAGTGCTATTAGTACAATGAAGTGATTGTCAATTTGTGTCGAAGACGTAGCTTAGTAGAGTATCTAACTATCGAAACACGAGTCTTGAGAACCACAAGTCAGTTTTTAATTTTGAATAATGAAAATGCGTGATGCTGTTGTGATTTTTATGATGAGTGTAGAGAACCGGAGACCTTTTTACTGGTAACGAGGCATTCTATCTTAGTCTTCAGGGGTGGTGCCGTATCTACATTTTATTTCTTAATCGAGTATAGATCGAAATAAAGATGTCTATGGGCCACAACATTCACTTACCATCAGGTGGACTGTATACTCGTTTATGACCCTTATAAAGAAAATTATTATATCAGTTAGGTTGACAAACGAGAACACACAACTCACTGTCAATTAAAGGCACTGTAGCTCATATGCTTACATCTATCCTCAATTAAAAATCAAAATGTCAATTAAGAATCAATGTCCCTGAAGCCTGAGATGAACTGCATCATTATCAGTTAAGATTATCTAGGGGGTTATTCACTCACCACGCTGTAACATTATGATTTATGATGCTTTTTGATATAGGTATTATATAAAGGCGTGGTATTCTGCAATATATAAATTTAAATGTATCTTTATACAACCTGTATGTTTAAAATCTCGTTCATATCAATTTGTTATTCGTTCATTGCATGTGAGAAGGCAGATTCAGTAAATGCTTAAGTATACGTCCAGCCCTTTGATAAAACCCGAGAACATTCGTTGTGGGAAACCGTATATTGAAATCAAGGTCAATAGGGCATCATACACGCCTGTTAACACACTTAAATACAGCAAGGAGGGAGGTTTACGTGTCCATTCCTTTGTTTCAACAAACATATCAAACAAAATTGGTTTAATACCCTAAACGTCTCGGTGTTTCAACATAAAAATAGAATGTAATGAAATTTATCAAATTAATGAACCAGGTTTGTTACCCACTTACCGATATCATCCCGTGGGTTTCGTAAGAGGCGACAGAGGGAAACTGAAACAGATGATAAGCACCAGTATCTTCTTGATAATAACTTAAAATTATACAAAACTGCGGTTGCCAACCCGCCTGCCAAGCGTGGCAACTATGTCAAAATCCACCTTATGAGGCAATCTATGGGGGAGGCCTATGTCCAGCAGTAGACTTTTACAGGCTAACGAAGAAGTTGAAGAAATTAATCTATCAACCTAATCCGTATTATTATAAGTGTAAACAATAGTGAATTTGAGGAACATCTCATGGTCACCATACTCGATGGTCTACTGGGAGGCAGTACTCCTTACTTGCCTAGCAGTCCGTCTGTGTAGGTACCACCCTCTTATCTACTTCTGAAGTCATTGTATTTACAAACTTTGGCCGTGGAAGTGTAAAAGGGAGATCTACCGCCGGGCAAGGTTTTCAGTCCGAAGAGCGGCCGAACGCACTTTGGTGTTATTTCGGAACTGTTCTATAAATATTGCGGTACTTTGGAACTTCGATAGCGTGATTTAAGCTGCCGTGTATTTCGATTGTGGCGCGACGACAGCGTCACCACAACTTTTTTCTTCTTCAATTTCAAGAAACAACCAACAAGTACAATAATTAATAATTAAACTAATGCTCGCCGTGTAATGGCAGTGTATGAATATACACTACCACTACCTCATATCGTTCCACAGGCGATGGAGGGAACAAACCAGGAGATACGAAGCAGTGTCTTCCTAATTACAAGTGAAACATAAAAACTAGGTCAATCCGCCTGCAACATCTCCCCTATGATGCAAGACCTGTGTTCAGCAGTAGTCTTATAATAGGCTGTAACGGTATCGGTAAACTAATGGACAAATAATATCAAATTGAAAATTAAAAAAACTCCCAAACAAAAAGAGCTGATGATCTTCCAACGGCTGAAAAGATTTTCTTGAATCATAATAACAGAACTAATAAACAAAAATAATTCAAACGAAAAATACTAAATCTAAATCGGTTCATCTGTTTGGGAGCTACGATGATCCAGACGGACACACAGATACACAGATAATGAGATACACAGATACACACGTTAAACAAATAATTTGCTTGCGTCAGAGGTTAAAAATATAGAGAGCTATGTAAAGTTAGACCTTGTGGCGCTCCTTGGAAGATTTTGAGCAAAGGACTAGTGAATGTGAAGGGCTGTAATGACGATGTTGATGATAAAAATTAGCCACCTAAAGTAATTAATATTAAATATAATTCGTATACATATTTGATTGTACCTACGTCTCTAGAACGCGTTTCTACTTAGGACAAATGAAGTGACGTAGGCTTAAATGAATTCCTTGTTTGATTATTTTCATTGTCTAGTTTGGATTGACAGTAAGAGTCTACAAGAGCAGGCATAGGTTATATATATATATATATATATATATATATATATATATATATATATATATATATAGATCTTTATCATGAAAGGTTATATAATCATAGCGTCAAATTTAGGGAATATGAAAAAATATTCAAAAATATTTAAAAGAGTGTGTTCCACAACCAAGTCTTTGCATTTGAGCAATAAAATTAAGACGACTTCCAATAAAATTAAAATGACATGAAGTATAATTAATAACGAAACTGGTAAGATCAACTCTCGCAATTCAAATCACCAGTTAAGTGTTAACAACAAATTAACTGTATCAGATGAGGACGTAGCAATGGTTTTTGAGAAATATTTTACTGATATTCTGATATTGACCACTAAGTTACTGGATTCTTCTCCTGCCGTCGCCGAATCATTACTTAAACAAAATGTAAATGCGTGTACAAAGAATTTTACATTTCATAAAGTGTCATCAAAAGATATTGTAAAATATTTTAAAACTATTGATGTTAAGAAAACTGCGGATCTGTCGGGGATTTCCGTTAAAGTTATTGCGTCTATAATAGATACAATCGCGCCTCATTTAGCTATTATTTTAAATACTAGTTTCGAATCTGGTGTGTTTCCTGATTTAATGAAGCATAGTAAAGTAATACCTTTATTTAAATCTGGTTGTACATTAGACCTCGCTAATTTTAGACCTATTTCTGTACTACTAACACTTAGTAAGATTTTTGAAAAAAATATTCTTGATCAAATGTTAAATTTCTTTAATACGAGTATAAATAATTTACTTCATAAAAATCAATTTGGCTTCACAAAGGGTCGCTCGACAACTGGTGCCGGTGTTGCGCTGATTAAATATATCTTTAATGCTTGGGAGAATTCATAGGATGCTCTGGGTATATTCTGTGACCTATCCAAGGCCTTCGATTGTGTTCACCATGAAACATTAATCAGGAGACTTCAACACTACGGTGTAAGAAGTAATGCTCTTAAATTCATTATTTCATATTTAAGTAAGAGAACGCAAAAAGTTGTCATTAACAATATGAACTCTTCCGGGTCGATGGTACAAATGGGCGTGCCTCAAGGCTTAATTCTGGGCCCCTTTCTGTTTCTTGTATACATTAATGACTTACCTTACATAGTAGGGGATTACCATGATACAGTATTATTTGCAGATGACACTTCTTTAATTTTCAAATTAAGTCGAATATTACTAAAATATGAAGAAGTAAATAATGCTATATCTAAATTACTAAATTGGTTCAATGTTAATAATTTGAATTTAAATGGCACTAAAACGAAATGTATGAAATCCATGCCTCCAAATGTCAATAAATTAAATACTAATGTAATTTCAAATGGGGAGAAACCGAGTCTTGTAGATACCGCCATTTTTCTTGGAATCACACTAGACGCGAAGCTTCAATGGAGCCCCCGTATATCAAAACTAGCAAGCAGATTTAGTTCTGCAGCATATGCTGTAAAAAAGATTAGAAGTCTAACCAGTGTTGAAACAGCTAGACTAGTTTACTTTAGTTATTTCCATAGCATAATGTCGTATGGTATTTTGCTATGGGGACACGCAGCTGACACTGAAATTATATTTGTTTTACAGAAGAGGGCCATAAGAGCAATTTATGATTTAAAGCCTAAAGAGTCGCTGCGACAAAAATGTAAGTAAATTAATGTATTAACTTTGGCCTCTCAATACATTTATGAAAATGTAATGTACGTACACAAAAATAAAAGTAGTTTTACAAAAA
The DNA here is from genome assembly GCA_033319125.1 of Parnassius glacialis. Classification (NCBI taxonomy): domain Eukaryota; kingdom Metazoa; phylum Arthropoda; class Insecta; order Lepidoptera; family Papilionidae; genus Parnassius; species Parnassius glacialis. Next base: position 11,686,237 of record JAVANC010000016.1, read on the forward strand.
TAAGTGATATTCATTCTGTAAATACTAGGAACAGACACAAGCTAGTAGTACCAGTTACTCGACCCCATCGAGTCAGTAATTCATTGGAGCGATGTATACACTTTTACAACAAAATTCCAGAAAATATACAAAATTTGACCTGCTCAAAGTTCAAAAACTTTTTAAACTAAGTTTGAATGAATAGGGTTATTATAATATTAAGGAATTTATGGATGACAATAACCCCTGGAAATGAGGTGATCGCTACCAAGCTATTTCTGGTTTGTTGTGTTGTTAATTTGTGTAACATACATGATTGTAAGCTGTTATTTAAAAAAAGTCCCGCTGGGTTTCTTGCTGGTTCTTCCCAGGACAGAGGTTTTTTTTCGAACCAGTGGTAATCAAACAAAAGAGTGACTTTCAATAAGTATTATTTATAATCTATATTGAATAAAGAAGTTTCTGTTTCTGTTCATTTAGTACGTAACGACGTGTCTATACATGGAATTGGTCAATGATGAGAAATACAAGACTAAAGGCCTGTCATGGTCATTTGTTCATAGAAAAAGTGTTAAAGAGTACACAGAATTCATTTACAAGGTGTTGAACAATTTTGAAGATTGTTTATTCCAGACACCTCAAGTTTTTATTGACTTTAATAATGACCGATGGTATTATTAATTTAAAATAATTATTCTACGGAACCATAGATTAGTTAATTTATTCCGCGCACCGCGAATTGTTTTGCTTACCGATCTCTAAACCAAAAGACTCGGTAGGATTTGGACACGACCACGAGTCCCCGTTCGGGCCATTCCTTGTTTATTTCTGCCTGAGACTGCTTGAAGTTCGCAACGCACGTGAGCCTAAACGAACGACCGTTGAAATTGCTTACCTACATTTAAAAGCAGTTGATCCCGTTGGGTTGAGTTTTTATTTATTTAAAAATAGCAGACATTGTAACTGTTCTGCTTAATTCCTATCTCTTCTGCTGAGAATGCTTAGTGCTTAGGAATTTTTAACTTCCTAGAAGGGGTGCTGGAATTTGACGAGGGCGCATATAGTGCTATTGAAAGTTTCCTTAATGCTGGCTTCCGTCTTGGATTTCAGGATCCACCTACCACCGAAGGCCTACTTGCTTGCCGTGCCGCAAGCTAACGGAGTATTGGCCTTCCATTCTACCAACGGCCATCATCACGGTCGCGCTTGGGTATCATCGGCTTCTTCTGCTAGTTGGCTGTCTACGACTCTGAAGAAACAGTGCTTGGACTTCGCCCCCTATGTCAGGCCCGTGGTCCTCTTCCTAGAACCTTACTTTGTACGTGTACGGAAGTAAGATAAATAAAAATAATAATACCTTGACTTTATTAAGAACCCACCTATTTTTAAACCATCTAACGGTACAATAGGTACCTCGTTTAGAGCCGAGAGCATCAGAGGTAGAACTAAGTAAGTGGCGCCAACATGAGTGTCTGAGAGATGATGCCATTTGCTGTAAAGATTATCAGTCCGTGTTTCCACATGAGGTGAAGTTTCTAAAGGAACTGCATACGTGGTTATCATCGCCGCTGGTGATAAGTGGGCTGATTATAATCTATGAGGAAACGCCGCACTATAACGCGAGGAGCAAGACTGTATGATAATTTAATTTTAGTTTTGGTATTTTAAGAATAAATATTATTTATTTTTGTTATGTCCATTAGTGTATCTTTAATATTAAAAGATATCTCTCTATATTTTTGTTGCGTATTTTGTTCATCAAGAAGCGTTCAAGTGCCAAAGCGGTCCAAATTTACCCATTGCAACCCCGTCTGAGCGCCTATGGGACTAACAAATTTATAAAGAACATAAGCAACGTACTATAAAAACTATTCATGTAAATATCGATTTTTTATAAATAAGACCACTTTGACAAGACGCGATTTGTATGAAAATATTTTCATTAAAATCCAGTCCAATAAAGTCCGTTTAGGTAGTTTCTGCATTTATATAGGCAGTGACTGACTGGAGTTTCGCAAGTATATCTTGTGGCCGCCACTAACTGCCATGTATCAACGGCGTAAGAGAATTCCCTACTTCATATCACTTAATATGTGTAGTAAGAGGCGATAGGGGGAACTAAAAAAGGGGATGGGCAGCATCTTGCTGCCAACAACTCAATAATAATAATAATTAAATACTTGCCAACCAGCTTGCCACGCGCGGCAGCTTTGGCAAATTTCCCCTCCTTGAGGTAATCTATTTTAATGGACTGCGACGAATGAATGAACATGTGATTACATTATACATTTTTTCAGACTTCACATTTTACTTCAATTGATTTCTATTTAATTTTTATATAATCCAATGTTCATAAGGATTATTACATTATGTTGATAAATATTTTGTTAATAAGTGAGAGTCATTGCGTGGGTGTCATAAGGAAAAAAAAGGACAAATCAGGAGATGGGCAGCAGGGTCTTCCTAATAACGACTAAAATAAAAAAAAAGTGCAGTTACCAACCCGCTTGCCATGCGGGGCAACCCATGAGGCACTCTATGGGGAGGCCTATGTTCAGCAGTGCACTAATAGGCTGTAACGGTAACGGTAAATAAGAAAATATATATAGTTCACGAATAATAAATGAATAATAATAAATATTAAATACATAACCCATTTAAATAATAATAATATGTTTTACTTCAACTTAAGGTTACACCAACATATTATTTAATTAGAAATTTTTAATTATAGGTACTTACTAATTTTAAAGATCAAGTAAATAATATAAAGTATATAAATAAAATAAATGGACAGGACTATGCTCGGACTTTCTCTGCGTGAAATACTTTATAATGTGAATATCCGCAGTAGAACTAGAGGAACCAACATAACCCAACAGATCAGTAAGCTGAAGTGGCAGTAGGGAAATGTAGCTCGAAAACATGCAACCAACGGAACATCCATATGGATTTTGACTTTAAACATATATAACATAAACACTCACGCCTGTCACCCAGAGGGGTAGGCAGAGACTATGGACTTCCATTTGGCACGATCCTGATAGACCTCTCTCGCTTCCTCCACATCCATATACCTACGCATACACGCTCGTCGGGTAAAGGTACTCTTGATTTGGCCCATTTTCAATATATCGCCAATTTGGTCGATAAACTTTCGCCTAGGGCGACCCTACCCGACTCTGCCGTTCACCTCTGCAACATAAATTTGCTTTATCACTCTTTTCTCATTCATTCTTTCTACATGACCAAACCACCGAAGCATTCCTTTCTTAATCCTAGTCACAACATCATCTTGCAAACCACACTCTTCTCTTATTAAACAATTTCTCACTCTGTCATTCAGATTCATCCCTAACATACTCCTTAATGACCGCATTTCTACAGCATTTATTTTACTCTCGTGCTTCTTCTGCCACACCCAACTTTCACTACCATACATTAAAGTAGGCACTAACACAGCATTTTGAATTTCCATACGTGCCTTTTTGGACACATTCTGACTTTTCACAATAGAGTGTAGAGCCCCATTCACTCTATTTCCTGCATTCACTCGTCGTTCTATATCCTTATCATATCTACCATCCCTGCTAAACATACATCCTAAATACACAAACTCATCTACTTGCTCTACCAACTCCCCTTCTATTCTTATTTCACATATCGTTTTACTTTCTTCTCTTTCAAAAACCATAACTTTCGTCTTACTTGCGTTCACTTTCATTCCCTTTTCTTTTAATGTCCTGTTCATTAATGTAAACATCATTTGCAACTCGGCTGCTGACGACGCAAGTATGACTTGATCATCGGCGTACAAAAGGCATTTGACGGTTAGCTCACCCATTTTTAACCCGCATTCTTCTACTTTCAAATTTTCCAAACAACTGTCCATAAATAGGTTGAACAGCCACGGGGAAGCCACACAGCCCTGTCTGACACCTTTAAGGATGCCAAGCCAGTGCGAGTAGGCCCCGTTGATCCTGACACAAGCTCTAGAGTCCCTATATAGAGACTTCAATACCTGTGTCAAGCCAGCGCAAAACCCAAATGAGTTCAGTGTTTGCCATAACACATCCCTGTCCACTCTGTCATAAGCCTTCTCCAAGTCTATGAACGCACAAAAAACTTTTTGGTTTTTGGCCAAAACTTCTCCGCGATCATGCACATGGAAAAGACCTGATCCGTACATCCAATTCCCTTTCTAAATCCCGCTTGCACATCCCAAATTTTTCCATCAGTTTCTTTCATAATTCTTTCAATTAGTACCTTAGCATACAGTTTTCCCACAATGCTAAGAAGGCTGATACCACGGTAGTTTTTACAGTCCTGCTGTGATCCTTTTCATTTATATATTGGGACTATCACGGCTTTGCACCAGTCTCCCGGAACCCGCTTAAATTCCCAACATAAATTAAACAAGGTGTACAGCAGGTTTGCCACCACTCCTTCTCCAGCCCTTAGCATTTCGAGAGATACTCTATCATAACTGGCTGCCTTACCTGCTTTCATACTTTTCATTGCTTTCATTATTTCATCTATACTTATATCTCTATCTATTTCCTCTTCTTTCGGAATTTCTATTTCATTTAATTCAAACGTCTCATCACTCATAAACACGCTTTCAAAGTATTCCTTTCATCTCCTTAAACTCAAAACTTCGTCATTCAGAATACAGCCATTCTGGTCTCGTATAGCATTCATTCTAGGCTGTTTTGAATGTCCCCTGGTAGTTCTTACGAGTTTCCAGAACATGTTAATGTTTGCCTGGAAGTTTTCAGATATTCTTCTATCATTCTTATCCGTTCTTTCTTGCTTTTTCCTTTCAACTACTTCTTTTACTCTCTTATTTAGGTGTCTAAAGACTGCCTTTTTCCTTTCAATATCATCATTCATACTGCTAGAATTACTAGCCTTGGTTGCTAGTAAATCTAGCCATGCTTTCTTCTTTGCTTCAACTTCCATCCGTACCTCATCATCCCACCATAACGTGTTATTTTTCCTTGCATTCGTTCTCTTACTTACACCACATACTTCATTAGCTGCATCCACTAAACCTTTCTTGACATTATACCACACAGTCTCCAAGTCTAAATCATTCATACACAATTCAGCCATACCACTTATATTTCCTCTCAATCTACATTTGAACTTCTCTTTCACACCTTCATCTTGTAACCTCTCTGTTCTTATACGCTGTAACGCAGTGGTAGACAGATGTTCGATGCCTCCAACGTCTGAAAAGACCATTAATTCGGCATAAGACCAAGTAATGATCCGTCCCTACGTTAGAGCCCCGGTAAACCCTTGTATCTACCACCGCACTCCTCATTCTTTCATCAAAAATTATGAAATCTATCATACTTCTATCATCACCTCTTTCCCATGTATACGTCTGAATCTTCTTATGACGAAAGAAAGTGTTCGTCACAAAAATATTGTTTTCCACGCATACGGCGAGAAGGCTTTCACCATTCTCATTTATACTTTCATCACCAAACGTTCCCAATATCCTTTCATAACCAAGCGTCCTCACCCCAACCCTTCCATTAAAATCACCTAATATCACAATATTTTCATTAACCTTGCATTTCATTAGCACCATCCTTACCACCTCCCAAAACTGCTCTTGGATATAAGTGGGCTTAGACATGTCTGGGGCGTAGACCCCTAAAACAAACAACTTCTTTAAGCCCACTTTCATTCGTTTCCATAGCAGTCTCGGGCTTACACATTCATACTCTTTCACGCAATGACCCATTCTTTCTGAAAGGATGATACCGACTCCCTGGCATGCCCGCTCGGTCTCGTCTACACCAGACCAGTACGCGGTATACATGCCATGTGTAGTGGCATCCTTTCCCTTCCGTTTCGTCTCATTTACACATAACACGTCTATTCCTCTATCATGCATCATATCGCATACTTCACCCATCTTATCATTCATTCCTCCACATACATTCAATGTAGCCAGACGGGCTTCCGCAATCCACTTTTCGCCCCTCCGGGGGACAGAACCTCGACGCCGGTTTTTTTGACTTTATATAAAATATTTATATAAAGTCAAACTCCATATAAAAGCAACCCACAGAATATTATATAATGCATCATCTCCCATTAAGAAATTGGTGTCATCAAATAATTTTAATTTATTACTTTTCAGTCTCTCACAACTTAGTATTATGTTTTAATTATTTTTTTTTTTGCATTGCTCAGTGAAATTTCTATAATACTGCATAGTAATAATAATGATAGACTATCGCTCGAACTTATTAACATCTGAAACAAATAGTCAGTTGAAAAACAAATTTCGTGTGTGATTCGTGGGAGAGATGGCTCACTTATATGTCATAAGTTATACATCATCATATGTATATGTCAATCATGAGAATGTTAATAATTATATACCTGCTAAATGACTGCCTCGTTGGTCTAGTGGTTGTAGTGGTGCTCGAATCCCGGGTCGGGCCAAAAAAATCAGTTATTGAGCTTTTCCATAAAGAAATTCTCAAAAGCTTTCCGTAGCCAAGAAGTTGGCGGTGTCTCACCGCCGTGCCTCGGAAAGCAAGAATGCTGTTGGTCTTGTGCCTGATCTCTCTCTGGTTGTGATGTTTTACCGTCACATCGGACGATGATAGTGAGAGAATAGAGAGTGCACCTGTGCTTGCGCATACACTTGAGCAATATAATCTCATCCTCCGCTGATGGCTCGTCTCCGGTGGGGCTGACCACCGTGACTGAAATTCGCTCTGGAGGATATAATTATTACCTGCTATATAATTAAAGTGGGCGTGTAGTTAGATACGATAAATTACCATCGTATCGGTTTACCAACGTTGACTCTACAAGGTAGTACGGCTTCTTCACTAAGTAAGTACCACTGTCTTGCCTTCTCCTTATCTTCTCTTTTCCTGCCGCTTGTGCTTCGGTTAGAAGTGTACATAATATTATGTTGATAATTACAACACTGCGATCTCAAGCCCTTAGTAGAGAGAGAGAGAGAGAGAGAGAGAGAGAGAGAAGAGTAATAATTATTTTTAATGTTTTTTACACAAAATAAGTTTTTTTATAGGATAGGGTGACAAACGAGCACACAGTCCACCTGATGGTAAGTGGTTGCTGTGGCCCATAGACATCTACATCTATCCTCCTTTGCGCATCAAAATGCAAATGCGTTGTCACCCGTGAATACTAAGATGGAATGCCTCTTTTTTTCGGTGAATACTAAGATGGAATGCCTCTTTTTTTTCGGGTTTTTACGGTGGTAGAGCCATGCAGCAGTTTTTGCTGTTGCACGTATGGGCCGGCTCGAGCCGGGTTGGTACCACGACCTCACAGAATACCGGCGTGAAGTAGAAGCTCTGCTTCTGCGTTTCGTCTAGTGAGTGCAGGTGGCCGAAGGCCCAATCCCCCCCCCCCCCATCAACATGGTAGCGGAATTACACAAAAGACTACCCCAGGAGGGTACCAGTACCCCTGGAGAATCCCTCGCTGAGCATCCACGACCATGTTATTCCAATCCTGAGCGTGGGTGCTCAGGCTGCCCCGCGTATTCTGGGGGGGGGCAAAATTCCGCTCAAAAACATAACTGCTCGGGGCAAACTGAGCAACAATACCAAGGCGACCCCTGCCACGCTATCCGTGAATTTCTGCAACATCAGGGGACTTCACTCTAACCTAAACGCCGTCCACTACCATCTCGAGACGGCGAAGCCGGCCTCGCTCTTCCTGACCGAGACGCAGGTTTCCTCTCCGGCTGATATTTCGTATCTCTCCTACCCGGGGTACAAACTGGAGCACTCCTTTGTGCCTCGGGCTGGAGTTTGCGTGTATGTCAGAGAGGACATCTGTTCTCGACGCCTCGGCAGTCTTGAAGGTTCGGACCTGTCCATCCTTTGGCTACGCGTAGACAGCGACGACCATCCGCGCGTCTACGGGTGCCTCTATAGGTCCCATAGCGGTAATGCCGAAACAGACCGACTCATCGACCACGTCCAAATGGCTACAGATTCCTTGCTACAACAGGTCCCATCCGCAGAGATCGTGATCCTTGGCGATTTTAACGCCCACCATGCCGAATGGCTCGGTTCACGTTTAACCGATCATGCGGGGAGATCTGTTTATGACTTTGCCTTGGCATATGGTCTGACACAACTGGTTACTTCGCCTACGCGGATTCCAGATGTGGAGGATCATACACCTTCCCTGTTGGACCTTCTGCTGACCTCTCATCCGGACGGATATCAGGTTTCCGTCGAAGCCCCTCTCGGCTCTTCGGACCACTGTCTGATCCGGAGTATGGACTCACGCTCCCTTCGCGGTTGCGTTCTGCAGGTTGCCGCCGTGTTTGGCATTACAGGTCGGCGGATTGGGACGGAATGCGGTCTTTCTTTGCATCCTACCCATGGGGGCGGGTTTGCTTCTCGCCGGATGATCCCAGCACTGTTGCTGACTCTGTCACTGATGTGGTGCTACAGGGAATGGAACTATTTATTCCATCATCTGTGGTACCCATCGGAGGCAGATCTCAGCCTTGGTTTGGTCGCTCCTGTAAGATTGCATTACGCAGTAAGCAGGAGTGTTATCAAGCCTGGGCTGCAGCTTCGGCGACTCGGGATGTAAACACCAGCATACTAAAAAAGAAGTATAACTTTGCCTCCAGGTCCTCCAAAAGAGTTATTACCAAGGCAAAGTCAGAGCACATAGGCAGAATTGGCGAGAAACTAGTTCGCCTTCCTTCGGGAACCCGTGCATTCTGGTCTCTCGCCAAGGCTGTCCAAGGGAATTTCTGTAAGCCATCACTACCATCTCTGCACAGGGTGGACGACTCACTGGCCCATGACGCAAAGGACAAAGCCGACCTTTTAGGCTCCCTTTTTGCGTCCAACTCGACTCTTGATGACGGGGGGAAAACACCGCCGACCATCATGCGGTGTGAGTGCTCCATGCCGGATGTGCTGTTCTCACAGCGCTCGGTTCGCAAAGCACTTCTCTCCCTGGACATCCAGAAGTCGAGTGGGCCTGACGGAATCCCCCCAATTGTGCTGAGGACGTGTGCTCCGGAGTTGGCACCGGTCCTAACGCGTCTTTTCCGGTACTCCTACTCCCAAGGTGTAGTCCCGAATTCATGGAAGACAGCTTTTGTCCACTCGATCCCTAAAAAAGGCGACCGCTCAGACCCGTCCAACAATAGGCCTATCGCGATCACCTCCTTGTTCTCCAAAATAATGGAATCCATTATCAACTGCCAGCTCATCCGGTACCTTGAGGATCACCAGCTGATTAGTGACCGCCAATACGGTTTTCGTCGGGGTCGATCAGCTGGTGATCTTCTGGTCTACCTGACCCATAGATGGGCGGAGGCAGTAGAGTCCAAGGGGGAGGCGTTGGCCGTTAGTCTGGACATTGCGAAGGCCTTCGATCGGGTTTGGCACAAAGCGCTTCTTTCGAAGCTCCCTTCCTATGGGCTTCCCGAGAAATTGTGCAATTGGATCACCAGCTTCCTTGCAGATCGGAGCATCAAGGTCGTTGTAGACGGTGCATGTTCTGACTACAAGCCTATTAACGCTGGTGTTCCAGAAGGCTGTGTGCTATCACCAACGCTGTTTCTTCTGCATATTGTGACGCCTCATAATTATTATTAATAAATAAAAATTAAATTCAATGTAAAGGCATTTAAAAATGTCTTAGAAATTATATTTTAAACAATTAAAATGTTTAAAATTAAGTATAAAGTTCAAATATGTTCATTGGGAATATTGAATATTATAGTATAGTTAACGCATAAATTGTCTCTAAAAAATCTCTAAATTTATTAAAATCTTGTTTAAGATATTCAAAATATATTAAATTATATAAATACAAGTCGATTATATTACAATAATAAAGATAAATAACATTTGTAATATAATAGACAAAATGGATAAAAATTTTCTAAGTTGAAGAAGGTGTTCTTGTATTAGTCGGAAAATTTCTAAGTTGATGAAAGTGTTCTTGTAATGGTCTCCATAATAAGGGGCGTTGCCGGAGACACATACCCAAGGTTATACATATATATGGGGTGGTCGGCTGACCGACTGCTAGTACTAGTGTTGCACAATGACTAGTCCTATATTAGGGACTTATGATAGTAAGGTCTAACGAACCAAAGCATTAATATAGAAGGTCTTTATGATGCATAAGCATTATGATAGCAGAGTTATGACTTGAAGTCCCATATGAATAAGACATACAATAGTATGGTCTATGAAATAAAGCAAATATGTTGAAGGTCTCAAATATGTAAAAGCATTATATTGAAAGAATTGGGACTTGAAAAGGATTATTATAGTGGCGTGTAGATTGTTTCACAGCATCCGAGACCGAGGTAAATTTGGACTCGCTAACCGATGTGTCCTTGACATATCATCTTAGTGCCGGTGGTAAGCGGGTTTGTTGTAGCAATACGACTTGCCCGTGGACATCGCACAACCCTACCGTTTGTGGGCGGCGTCTTAACGCATAGCGTTATGATACGTCGGCTATCATTCGGATTAGGGTGAGTGTGTTTGGTAGTACTTTTAAGTGCAGCAAGCATACTCAACTTCATGTCTTAGTGCAATAGCGCTATGATACGTGGAGTTTTGGCTAATGATGTCTTGGTACCGTGCTACTATGATACGTTGGTGGTTAATCGATGTGTTCTAGACATATCATCTTAGTGTCGGTGGTAAGCGGGTTTGTTGTAGCAATACGACTTGCCCGTGGACATCGAACACCCCTGCTGTTTGTGGGCGGCGTCCTAGCGCATAGCGTTAGGATACATCGGCTATCTTTCGGATTGGGGTGAGTGTGTTTGTTAGTACTTTTAAGTGCAGCAAGCATACTCAACTCCATGTCTTAGTGCAATAGCGCTATGATACGTGGAGTTTTGGCTACTGACGTCTTAGTGGCGTGTTACTGTGACACGTTAGTTGTATTTTGCGGGTGGTGCTGTCTGCTGGGACTGTATGGGGGACCTTGGGATGGTGTAAGCCTGACGATAGTCGTATTGATGCTTGTTGCATTCTGCAGCATTGCGTCTCTGCGATGGTTGTTTGGCGGGTCGCTCTTCTCAATGGCGCTCTCTGCATCTTGGTTTGATTCACAACCCAAGTAGCTTTGCCCAAGTCGGGTCCCTTCATAGCGGGGCTGCAGACTGTCTGTCCTCCATGATATTTTATGTAACAACTTAATAATATATCTCTATAAAGTCCCCACCTTTGAGAGATTGAAAGCAACTTGTTGGTGGGTGAGACAAACATGATCGAAAAATGCATATACTCAACGTCAGTGACACAAACCCTTTCTGATGGCGAATTATTACTAATATCTTATAACTGCCTATTGGCTATATCTGCCATTGTATTGGTTGGTGGAGCATATGTGTCGACCTCATGCGGGTGGTAGCTGGAGGGAGAATCTGAGGAGGCTCTCAAGGCTGCGGCCGAAAGCCGCGCAACGTGGGACCCCATTCCCTTGAGGTGAGCGGTAGACTCATGACACGCTCTGCGGCCAATTGGCCGTACTGACCATGCAATTGGTGGTGATGCCTTACACTTACATCACGTCTGCAGGAACGGCGGTCTGGCAGGTGGTGGCGCTCACGGACGGCTTTTTATGGCCAGTGTGCCTATTGTTGCCTAACCCGTGTGACGTACATTCACTGTGGCTGGATTTGATCGTATTCTGTATGGCGTTTACACGCATTGACATGCGCGACTTCGGTCGATGTTTGTGCTTACGCACTATCAAGGGGCCAAGTCCTCATTTACTGGTTCGCCAGTTATTTTGCTGTGGACTACGGTCCAGTTCCCAAATTTGCGTACCCTTCGGGGGGAGCGCATTAAAATGGTTGGCGCTCACCGTGCGCGGCGTGTGCGGAGCCGTGTACCTCCTCCACATTTTTTTAAATGTGGAAGAGCGAAGCCCTTGTATCTGGTATTTGATATAAATATTGTGAGCCTTTTCCAAGCGGGAAGGGATTAATTAATAAGGAATTGACTGTTGTGAACCTGATACAAGTGGAATAAGGACAATTTATTGTTCTTAACTTTTATTTGAGCTCTGTCTTCGTGAACGGGGTTCTTTAGCTTATAAGACACTACCAACAGCTTTCGATTGCTCTCGCAAATATTCATTCTTCCAAGATACACCTAAAAGAACTAAGTTACTATACAAACACAACGTAAATAAGGGTCCTAACTAAGACGATCACGCCATAAATTTATTATACGGCCTATATTTGAACCTTTAGAAAGATCAATGTATGATTAATATACTGGTCAAGTAAGTTAGATATATTTGTATAACTTATAGAAATAGATTCTAAGGAAATAAAGGTATAAATATATATAGAAAGAGTGAAGAGATGAGAAAGGGGGGGGGGGGGGTCGTTACAATATCAATGATATGTTGCTAACTGGTAACATTCATTGCTATGCGGATGACAGCACTGGTGATGCTTTATACACCGGCCGTGCTAATATTTCTCGGGAAAACGTCTCCGAGTACCGGAACAAACTTGTGTCTGAAGTCGAGTCTTTGCTGGACAAAGTCTCGGACTGGGGGCGACTAAATCTAGTTCAGTTTAATCCTCAGAAGACACAAGTTTGCGCGTTTACCGCTAAAAAGAACCCCTTTGTCGTATCTCCTCAGTTTCAAGGCACTCCCCTGGTTGCCGCAGCCAGTATCGGAATCCTCGGCGTCGACATATCGAGTGACGTGCAGTTTCGTGGTCACTTGGAAGAGAAAGCCAAATTGGCCTCTAAAAAGCTTGGCGTGCTCAGCAGAGCGGGACAGTATTTCATGCCGGCACACCGCCTGCAACTTTACAAGGCGCAGGTTCGGCCTCACATGGAATACTGTTCCCATCTCTGGGCAGGGGCTCCCCAGTGCCAGCTCCTTCCACTTGACCGCATCCAGCGCAGAGCGGCTCGAATCGTCGACGACCGAGTCCTTTCCGATCGGCTCGACTCATTGGCGCTGCGAAGAGATGTTGCATCTCTTTGCATTTTGTTTCGCATCTACCATGGGGAGTGCTCTGAGGAATTGTTCGGATTAATCCCAGCCGCCAAATTTCACGAACGCACATCGCGGCAGAACTCCCGATACCATCCACACCATCTGGATGATTGGCGGTCCACCACTGTGCGATTTAGAAGATGTTTTCTTCCTCGCACGACTTCCTTGTGGAATCAATTACCATCAGCGATTTTTCCGGACCGATACGACTTAGGGACCTTCAAGAAAAGAGCGTACTCCTTTTTAAAAGGCCGGCAACGCATCTGCAATTCCCTCCCTGGTGTTGCAGTTGTTCATGGGCGGCGGTAGTCACTTACCATCAGGTGAGCCGTATGCTCGTTTGCCCCCTCTCCTATAAAAAAAAAACAGTAAAAAGGGTCTCCGGTTCTCTACACTCACCATACGAAACACAGCAGTTTTAATCTGCTATTTTACGCTGGTATTCTGTGAGAGCGTGGTCCTTCTCCGGTCGAGGCGACCCATTCGTGCTACAACTATACTACTAATATAGATGTGCAGCATAGCTCTACCACGTATAAAAAAGGATCTTATCGTAGCCGATCACGACTGTCGACGACTTTCGATTGCTGAAAGCTATTAGCAGCGCAGTAGGTACATCTTATAGTGCCACAAGGCACCACTTACTAATATCTGATTTTTAGCGTATCGTACATTAAGTATTTTTATTATGTGGTAGAGACCAATTATTTTCTTATTTAAAATTATGGTTGTGAACATTAAATAAATTAGAGTTTAAAAAATAGACATAATAAAAAATGCATTAAATTATTGTAATGTAATCGGTTATAATACTTACGAAAAACTTTAAAAAACTCAGTCTTCTGGAAGTGCGTTAAAAGTGTAGTATAATCGATTTCATTCATATGTACAAATGTGTATGCATTAAACTTACAAGTCAGGCTGAATATAAAGCGTGTAAAACAAATAATTGTTTAAAACTGATTTATTTCATAACTTAAAATAGGTTAACTTACTACAATCACAATCAACACAAGGTATGACAGTGTTATTATAACTTAAAAAATTACATTTCATAAATGCTACTTAAAAATAAACAAAATATAAAGCAGAAAATGTTTAAAAAAATACGCTTACTCTTTTCTTGTTTTTTTTTTTTTAAGTAGAATTGACATTTACGAACATTTGTAAAAATGTCTTGAGAAAGTTTTGTTCGACTTTTAATAAAAATATTATTCTAATACGATGCACGACTAATTCGCTTAGTTTATTCTTTTTTTAAAAAAGAATTTGAAATTGAATAGAAGTCGATATAAATTAGAAATTGCTGCTTTCCCATCATCACTAAATGCCGTCAGACGAAATCTAATACAATCATTTAGAATCTCCACAGCATCTTTCGTTTTACACCACTAGATATTGCACTGGAAATAAAATAAGTTAGTTATAAACTTATCTAGTATTAAATTTTACGTAGTACGTTTTCAGTTACTTGTATTTAATTTAAATTGAGAATTGGTTCTAATAACTTTGTCATGCTTGTTCATAAGATAAAATTCATTCAATGATACCAAAAATTACTTAAAATATATAAACCAATATTTCTAATTCTCAAAAACGAGATTTGAGTTTAATATCACTGCATCGTATTAGACAATTCTGTGAATCAAAAGGAAAAGCATTTATTAAAGATGTTAAAAATTGATTAATAAGGATTCGCGTGGTAAAAAAAGTGACGTGTTTTACCTACATTGAAGAGAAAATTTGATGTTTTGCTCTTCAATCTAGATTCTAGATAAATAAGGTATAATTATTCAATGCTCTTCAATCTGGGTAACACACATAATTTTATTATCACGTTTTTATTAAGTTATTATCTTGTTTGTCTGTCTGTCGTCCCGGGGGGAATCTTGCAACTCGAATTTCGAGCACATCCCGATAAGCTAGAGACTTGAAATTTTGAACATAGAACATAAAAAAAACGTGGTATATTAAAAATTACTTGTTATTTTATTTATTTAACTACGCGGATTCTAGCTATTTACTTTTTAACATCCTTAATGTAACAGGTGTCCGCAAAGAAACGACTCATTCTATTAATTAAGAATTAACATCAACAAAAAGTTTTAAATGAAAATCATTAACATTGTATAAAGACGTCAGCTAAATCAATAAACATTGAAGGACATACTATGTAGTTATTATGACATAGGAGGTAAACAAAGTGCCAACAAATTAACTCTGTGTCACTTTATTGCAATAATTTGAATTCCGTTATAACAAAACTTTAGAAGCACTTTTGCATAATGCTTTAAAAATGCAGTATTACTTGCAAATAAAAAAATATTTTCACAGGCAACGTAACCAATGTTTTTGTAAGTACAACAAGCCAATTAATATACATTATCTTTTGAAAACTGCATTAACAATTTAAATATGAGTTAAAATCGCGTGTTCTAAGCACTGTTCGTTGGGTCGGCGCACTGAGTGAAACGTAACTTAAACGTAACAATTAACGTTCATTAATAGATGAACTAGCTCACTATCACAAGGTTATCACCAGTGACTAGTTACTTCATATCACATTTCATTAACCACTGACATTCTTTCTGAATTTCTTTCATCACACTGAAGACAAATGACCGGAATAAATATTCGATAAATTCCTTATCACAATACTATCCTCAGTGAGTTCAATTCTTAAAATATATATTAATATGGCAACTATTTTAACTCTTCAACGAAAAAAAAAACAATCTCAATTTACAAGGACTGTGCTGGCAAGACTTACTTGATAAGATACAATATTAAAAAGTGGCTCGGTGGTTTGGTCCAGATCAGCCCATCCTCATGATGGTACGACGGCGGAGCAAGCGCTCCATTGCGTAGAACACGCGATCCGACCCTCAGTAGGGACAAACTATTCCACCTGCACCTGGAAATGCAACCGCATCTGGGTAATGTACCCTGCAGATTTCCTTGTACGTCTTTCCATGCCTCTGTGGACGCTCCGTGTGCTTATATCCATTGTATCCATAACCGTTGTATCCATAGTTGTATCCGTAGTTCCCGTATCCACTGTATCCGTATGTCCTCCTGCCATTACCGTTGATAGCATCGTATATGGCATCGAAGAAGGGTGCGCATTCAACGCTCACCACAGCTAGGAGAAGTAGGACGAACAGGATCGAATTTCTCATGGTCGGCATCGCGGAAGGGTGTTAAGTGGCAATTGTCTTAATTCAGTTGGCGGTCAGTGTGGCCCCGTGCTGCGGAAGCTTACAGCGTTGGCGTTTAATCGCGAATGGTGCCGGGTGCTGATGCCGACGGCTTATATACCGGCCTCGATTCATCCGACGGCTGATAAACACGGTGCGCTCGCGCCGCCGGGTTCACGGTCCGTACCCTGGAATCGCATTGAAGCATTTATCGCAGACCATTAGAAGGGCTTAATTTCGCAAATCGTTTCGACATTACACAGGAAGAGAATTCACCTAAATAACAAAGTCAAATTATTAAGGTGTTTCTAAATATAATATCATAACTACGTCGCTTTTGGTTATCAAAACAAATGTGAAACAATAATTAAGTAAGTTACAACTTTCTATAATCTGTAATTTAGGCCAGTGCTACTTGCATAATAGTATTATGATCAACATTTATATCATATAAAGGTAAATATTATGAAATCTTATAAATATATTTAGAAGTAAAGAGAAGTCGGTTTTATTTTCAATGTCAATTTAATTAAAAGTCAACACATTATTGAAGTAAGTAAGTAAGGTGAAAAAGAGATAGTTTAACGAGCAATCTTTCGGGAGGGCAATGTTAAGGTGTGTCAAGTTCAGCCTCTAGCCACGACGTGCGTTCACCTCTGACCATGAATTGTCTCAACTCCGAAGACGATCGGACGGAAACAGCTCTACAAATATTTGTCTCGAATGGAATCGCTTAATACACAACCGCATATTCAGCGATATATTATAAATTTAATAATATAAAAGCCAAGTTACAGTTTGTGCACGATAAATTTATTCTTATAGTTTAAAGGTGACAAGCGAGCACACAGTCCACCTCATGAAAGTTGGATGAGATTTGGATGCGTTGTCACCCTAGAGATATTACATAGAAAGTCCCTTTTCCAGTAAAAAAGGGTCTCAAGTTCTCTACACTCAAAATACAAAACACAGCAGCTTTAAGCTGCAGCGTGCATTAGCATTGCCTTCTTTCATTTCTAAGAAGGTTTAGGAAACCTTTCACCGCGTTGCTTCAGACCATGTAAGCAAACTTCTTATATCCTCGCTATAATTAAAATTTTTTACACAAATAAATTTCATCACGATGTTTTCTTCTTCGCCAAGCACACCTTGCACCTTCTCTCTATTTTTAATATTTATTATTTTAAGTTCATTTACATTATTACTTATAATGCAGTTGAGTTGAGCTACAGTGCAAGTACATAATGGTTGCAGCATGAATGGTTTAGCTCGATCGAGGAAGCACCACGCTCGCACTGAATATAAGGGTTAAAGGATTATGCTGTTATATAATGCTTGCCCTCAGGAGTGACAAAGTACCAGCATTTCGATTCGTCATCAAAAATAAATATTATATCATATAGTTATCTATGGGCCACAGCATCCCATCCCACATAATCAATAAATGTGTGATGCTCGTATGTCACTCTTACGCATATATTAAAAATGGACCCTCATAAAGCTTTGTTCTACAAACTAAATTATAATCTCAAAAAAAATCGTTTCCAAATTCCCTTTCAACCACCGCACTACAGACCCGAGGTTTCTAAATAAAATATTCGATGAAATCATAAATACACCAATACCTTCTATTGAAATCCGTGAATTAACCTGGACTACCCCTAATCATAAAAAATGTCTTCGGTTCTCATCACCCCCATACTAAACACATTACCATTATACTGCTATTTTATGCTGGTATTCTGGTACTATTCAGTTGTAGCGTAGCTCTTCGACGTATGCAGTAAGAAACACATTTTTTTATTTATAATTAATCATTGACAATAGAGAATTCAAAGTTAATTCTCATTGGTACAATAAACATTTTAAAATAGTAAAACTTATATAAAAACTTAAAAAACATATTACAGTTTTTTCATACATAAAATCTAAAAAGAATATTGCAATATTTTCATAATTTTGTAGGTTGAGAAAATTAATTTAAATTCAGCAAATTTCGTAACACTTCATTTCGCTGCGTCTTAGTTTTGACTAAGACTTCATTGCATTAAATAAGCAATATCAAGGTAATTAAATAAATACCTAGCAAATATTAAAAACTTCATTCTATATTTATTTTAACCTCTTTATTAGCTACCAGATTATAAAATATAATAATTCTTATAAAATAAATTGGCCCACAACGTTGTAAGATATACGCAGTCTATTTTTTACACACAGGAACTTTTTTACACACTACTCTTCCGCGACGATACTGAGCTACTCGATACTCTTCTCTGACATCCGGCTCTCCGGGTGCATAATGGGATGACTGTTGTCAGTCCTCGATTCTTCTTCGGAGCCTCTCTCTGTGACAGTACCTGTTCGCAGAAGGCAATACCGCTATGACCTCACACATCTGGCTATGGATTTTACTATAAAAAAAGCAAGAGGTCATAATTTACAGCTACGACGCAGTCTCGGCACAACTCAACTCTAGCAGATGAAATGTTAAAACATATTCCGCCACTGTGGCACTCGGCTGTCACTAACATCCCTACAGTGTTGCCCCGACATCAAAATTGACAAGACCGATATAATTTTTTATATCAGAGGAAGCAAACGAATATGCGGCTCATCTAACGGTAAATATTGCTATCATTTGGCATGAAGGTGTAATGTTTTTTTTTATAGAGGGGGCAAACGAGCATGTGGCTTATGATGGTAAGTCACTACCGCCGCCCATGAACAACCGCAACACAAGGAGAATTGCAGAATTTCAGATTCGTTGCCGGCCTTTTAGAAAGGTGTAAGCTCTTTTCTTGAAGGCTCCTAAGTTGCATTGGTCCGGAAAAATCGCTGGTGGTAATCGATTCCACAAGGAAGTTGTGCGAGGGAGAAAACTTCTTCTAAATCGCACAGTGGTGGACCGCCAATCATCCAGATGGTATGGATGGTATTGCGAGTTTTGTCGCGATGTGCGATGGTGAAATTGAGCGGCTGGAATTAGTCTGAACAACTCCTCAAAGCACTCCCCGTGATAGATCCGATAAAATACGCAAAGAGATGCAATGTTAAATTAATTGAATTATTAAAGACATTACACAATTACTCATCATATTTCAATAACGAAAATCAAATAACTTAATGCTTTTTGTTCCAGTCTGCAGTTGAATTTAAATTAGGCGAGGGTTGTTATGAATATAAACAAACAAAAGAATAGTCCTAAATAACTATTTCATCACATTACCCTCACACTTTTGTTTTGCCTAGTTCCGGCAAATAAAATATTCACGGGTCACAACTCATAGCATAAAATCACATTGATGTATGTGCGCTATGCTTGGATGACGCAAATCTATCGCGTGATTTGAGCGGAATCATGGAATTCTAGTACGACACAAAAAATAAAGAGGTTATATAAAATCTTTGTCGTGTGACAATAAAATCTGATAAAATTCCAAGAAAGACAGCCCCTTTTCAAAGTTGTAAGACCTTACATTTCGTTTTCTTTCAACATATTAATTTTAAATTCTACAGACAATAGAGAGTTTTATTCTCCAGCAGTAGACTTCCACAGTCTAATAATGATGAAAAAGAAAACCCCGACATGTCAGTAGAAATTAAATATTATAGTTAATTATGAGCTTATAGTTAACCAGCGTCAAAAAGCATGTATATACCGCTGAATTTTTTTTGGTGAGTGTAGAAAAATGGAGACCATTTTTCTGCAATCGAGGTTCTCAGGGGTGACAGACAAACCCACCTGCATTTTGATTCTTAATCAAGAATAAATGCAAAAAAGAAATAAAAAAATAGCCTCAATAGCTCTCATTAAAATAGTTCATTATACTGTATTCTAATAATAATAATAATTACATATCGCAAACAAACTATAATTTGATACTCGTCAAATCTGTTCGATTTTCGTATGAAGAAAGTATGTCTATGGCCTTCCAATAATTGTTTTAAATCGGTCTGTTTATCCTTGTACAATTTATGCATAAAATGTTTTTTCATTTTAACACCTATGACGTAACCAAAAAGAAAATTTAGATATATACTTGTTCACAATACGATCAGAAAGTGTATTATTAACACGTACATACATAAGGCTGTGTTACGGATCACCAGGATCACTCTATGTAATTAATTCCAGTTAAATTCAGTTAGATAAGTCGATTCGTCAAAATGTAATGACGATTTTTTTCACAGAAATGAAAATTTTATTAATACAACAATAAAATGATGTAATAGATTCTCCGGGGATTCCCGCCAGATCTTAGAGTATTAATGTATTTTGCATCTTTTAATCACAAATCAAGGCACGAGTTAACAAGATTTACACTGTGACAATGCGATTTACCATCTAGAGTTTTCAGCCAGGGCTGCATGACCTCTAATCACCAGGTGGGATTGTAGGTAGGCACTGACTTATAATAATTAAATAATTGGTTGGGGCAGCCAGATGACTCAATTACAACATTTACGATCAGTGAGAATTATACAATCATCATCATCACCATAATTATCATCATTCTCAATCACAGGCAAAGGAAAGTCACAAAACATGGATAAGCCATCTGCATCAATATAATTCCTCCATGTCTTACAAATTGTCACTCAATCTAGTAGAGGGTCGCCTACACTGTTATTAGCAGGATATATGTGCTATATAACCTTTATCCCCCGTCGGTGGTGGGTTCTTTGAGTTGTATTGCGTACATTGCCACTTCAGTTTACTTATACTTGGAGCTATGTTAATCACTCTGGCTCTATTGCGAATATCTTCATTATGAAGTCTATCACGCTGAGAAATGCATTTTATAACAACAATTTTTTACTGTTTTTATCTATGAATATAATTTTAGCTGAAGCTTTAGCTAAAATCTAAGCTTAAGCCAAAGATTTAAATATGGAGCGTAGCGTGTTTCAGTTTCTACAATTAATTTGTCTACAGTTAGTGTACACCGAACATTTTCCACTCAGGATTAAGGCTAGGACACGACCAAACTGACTGAGCGGGCACTGAGTTACTTAAGTCAACCCTACTTCTACATCACACTAATGAACTTAGTACATGAATGTAATAAATATAGTGAATAATATATAATTTGTACTATACTTGACTGCCTCGTTTGTATAATGGTCGTAAGCACGAATGTTGAATATGTGGTCCCGGGTTCGAGTCAAGTGTCGGCCCAAAATCAGTTACAGGTTTTTCTGTCAAATCTCAATAGAAGCCCATCAGGAAGTTGGCAGCGCATCAGCGACGAGCCTCGGAAAGATCGTAAAGAAGTTGTTCCTGCAACTGATCTTTTTCCAGTATCATTTGACTGTGAGAGGGACGGAATAGAGGGTACACCTGTGCTTGCGCACATATTACGCACTACAATCCTGTCCTGATCAGCTAGTCTCCGTTGAAGCTGAAATTCGTTCTGGAGAACATTATTGCTTTCCTAGAAAAAGTTGATGTTATAATAGTTGATTTTACGTAAAGCAAACTATATAAATAAGGTCAGCAGAGAAAGACATAATAACAAATTTGTAACGATCTAAAAATGATTAAAAAAAATACATTAATTACGATTACATTATTTACTGACTATTCGCAATCACGTACCTACTCTGTGGAAATCAAGTCAAGAAAACAAACTGCCGGCAGTTCAACGAAATGTATAGGTCCCAGCGAGCCGTACACAACGGTGGATTCGCAACGAAACGTCTATAGCAACGGATCAATAGTAAACTTAACCAATAATTAGGGTCCGTTGTGATGTTGATGCCGCATTACGAAGCCGGAGAGTTGGCAATAAAACTTACAAAGATCAATTGCCTGACCCACTGGCTGATAAGTGTTTATACTAGGGCTAATAAAAATATGATATTGTAACATTTATATTTTTATTAGAATCGTGGTAGCTCAGAGGCTAAACCCTCGCCGTAAATTTCATAGTACGCAAGCAACTCAAGTTCGATCACCACCGACACTAATAAAATTGTTAATTGTAAATTTAAGTGCTGATTTACCATGCGTACGACGATGAAGGAAAATATTGCTAATTAATTTGAACGTATGGGTTAACACCCACGGCAACAATCTTAGAATATAACTACCGGTCCGCCCCGGCTTCGCACGGGTGATTGCTGGATCTCGACTACAACGACACCTATCGGGTCCACCTGTGAATCTAAGCCGTCTAAGGACATATTCAAATACAAACAAAAAATTTCATCAAAATCACTTTAAGCCGTTTTTGCTCTTATGGTTCCAGAGATATCGTGATGATCAGTACATAGGATTTTTTTTAATTAACGTCCCAGCAATCCCCCTTGCCCCAAATTGACCTAATTTTCGTAAAATCCTCTTAGTTTAACTCTACTCGGCGATAGGAATATTCCTACCAAGTCTCAAGGCCTTATGGTTCCAGAGATATCATGATGAATCAGTACATAGGTGGAAATCTCTTAAATATATATTAAAAAAAACAATATTTTAAGAGATATGAGTCTGAACAAAAAAAGATAGACTAAGTGCGAGACGGACTCGCGCACCGAGGGTTCCGAACAAATCCATAGGTATATAAGTTTAAAATAATAAAAAATATTTTTATTATATGATGTAACTAAAAATTTATTATTTTCGCAATTTTTCCTTTATCTGTGCTATAATACGTTGCTTCGTACCAAATTTTAAGATTCTGAGTTCACGGGAAGTATCCTGTAGGTTTTGATTCCCTTACGAATGTCGAAAATTTGCTGCATAAACGGCTGTATCTATTGATTGTTTTGACTTAGAAGTTTGATTTTTTCACAGCTCCAAGGGACAGTAGACTTGAGTGTTTGATATGAATTTCAGCTTGATACCTCCACGTGTCTTGACAGACAGACAGACAGACGGACAACAAAGTGATCCTATAAGGGTTCCCTTCTTTCCTTTTGAGGTACGGAACCCTAAAAAGCATATTTTAGTAGCACTCTTATTTTGCAACATGATTCTATGTCATATCTAACGTTGAACGTGACACACAAACAAGGAAATGCAGAAACAAACAATGAAAGTTTAAATAAACCCTGACAAATAATGCGTAACAGTAACCATATAGTATTTTTTTAATTTATTAATTAAACATTTAGTTACGACTATCATTATAGGAGTAACACGATAGAGAAGTTAAAACATAAGTCAAGATACATAAGATAAATCTGTAAACTAAAACATTCGAATAAATCAGTCAATTAAGCGTATGGACTACGAAACTAAAGGTAGGGCTCGTTGCGCGCATGCCTGTGTGTGGAAAGGTTCGTTGTTAAAAGTTCAAAGGAGCTCAACGGAAAGGTGTTGTGCTAAAAGTCATACATCTAATTAATACGACATCAGTACCCCCTGTGAAAATGGGTGCTGTAAAGTGCCTGAAATGTCGGAAATTATAAGCTAGTTCTGTGATGATCAGAATAAAAATTAATAATTAAAAGTTGAAGGTACCTTTAGTTAACTAGGACATAGGCAAACTTAGTTTTATTCCATGTGTAGTATTCGCGTAAATATAATAAATCATCAACTTATTACTACCAATTTACAGTTGAGTGACAAACGACTTTAGAGGTCAGTAAATAGTAAATGGTCACTGTAACTCATTAGACACCTGCAGCTGTATCCAAGCAAAGAAGGTCACAAATGTAATGTCACCTCTGTGGAGTAAGATGAAATTATTTTTTACCCGCAACTATACTAACCACTTCGAAATACGCGACAGGCAACAGCAACAAAATTTCTCACAGAATTAATGCCACTATCACACGGCAAATAGCGATTCTTTTAGGATTCTGTATGCTATTACACGCGTCACTGCTTACGCATCTTTTCAAAAGTTTAAGATATTTTAGGTACTAGAAGCTATTCCAAATATTTTCTATTAAACACTCGAGCTCTTTAGGTTGTATGCAGTGACCGGATGCTCTAATTTCGAATCCTAGCCGGAACGATTTATGTGAAAAAATTGTGAGTTGTGATTATCGCCGTAATATTATATTATAGTAAGAGTAAGTTTACGGACTTTGTTACGTCCAACTGCTTGGCCTCCTCTTATTTCCGAGATGGTTATTGAGTATTTAGGCCGTCGCGCTGCTCCAGTGCATGTTGGCGAACTTCAAATAATTTGCCTGTATCTGTCTTTCCTTCCGATTAAAATGTGTGTTTTCAAGACAAGAGTGAATAGGCTTTTCTATCGACTTCAAAAAGGAGACGGTACTCAATTCGACTGTATGTTTTTTTATGTGTGTTATCTCATAAATTTTTACTGGGTGAACCGATTTCGATGATTCTTTTTTTTTTGAAAACTGGTGCTTCACATGTGGTCCCATATAAATTTGATCAAGGTTTGACCAATAGTTTTGGAGTTATTCTTAATAATTTATATTGAAGTCGGTTGCACAAAATGTTTAATTTTTAATTATGTTAAGTTGGACTACACACCACTATATAGTAGTGGTGGGATAGTAGTCAAACATGGCTTATAAGCCCCTTTCTATTTACTTTACTTGGCATTTATCGTATCGCCAGCTCGAAATGGTATTACCGCATAGAAGTAAGGACGTAGGCGTTTACATTTTAAATTGTGAGAAGAATAACATAAAGTCTCACGTATGTTACCTAGAAGGATAGGTAAAGGGTTTATTCCACTTTTTTCCACCAACTCTCCCGCTATTGCGACGATATGGACTCTTTATAATGTGTTCATCTACTTCTCCCCACTAGTCGTTTCTTGGTGGGACAAGTTACACTGTTATAATAAACCTAGTCCACTTTTCCCTACTAGGGCTGGCATAAGCAAATTCTAAGATCTTGAAGTTTTTTCAAACAAAATAAAAACAAGACATCAAAATTAAATAATTGTAATCTAATTCCTTTATCCTAAAACCCTTATCCTATATAAAAATTTAATATTTTTAAAAAAGGATAAGGCCGATAAACAAGCACAGTCCACCTGATGAATCTATATTTATAGGTACTCAATTCAGAATCAATATGCAGATTCATTGTTACACCTTAGGACTAAGATGGAATGTCTCGTTTCCAGTAAAAAGGATAAAGATCCTTCTTCGAAGAAAGGTTTCCTGCACTCACCATACAGAACACAGAAGCATTAAGCTGATATTTTACGCTGATATTCTGCGAGAGCGTGGTCCCTCCGATCGAGCCGACCCATTCGTGCTACAACCATAATATAGCTGCAGCGTGGCTCTACCACGTATGAAACGATCTAAAATCTGGATTAAAATGTAGTATACGTGATTTTTTTTGGGTTCAAACATTTGTAAAATTAATTTTAAAAAGTAATGACTGAACCAATGAAGAAAACAATTCAGATATGTCATATTTTCGTTTTATTTTAAAAGTATTCCGGCCAAATTTAGTAAAACGGAATAGTCCTAGGAGTCCCCTCAGTGTATATCCGCCTCAGGTATTTTATGTAATTTATTTCATATCAGTTTAAAAATCTGTAAACTTGTTTTTTAAAGTAAGTTATTTAACATCTAAACTACTTACTTGGAAATTTATGCTCTGGTCACGTTTAATACGTAACCAGATTTTGACTGAATGACTGGTCATTTAACACAAAATAAATCCATTTAAGATTTAATTCAGACTTCCTCGTTGTAAAACAAACCGACATGACCTTTAATTAAATTATTAAATAATTTTCAATAATTTTTTGTTATGGGTTTCACTATAAATACAATTATTTACCATGTCTTTATGTGCGAAACAAATATTTTGTTTATTTTTCATTTAAATTAATTTAAATCTGATAATAATGCCTTCAAATTTCGGCCTTTATAATTAAACAAATTGGAGCCTTCTAGAGTTGCAAGATTAAATTAAATATTTTCGCACCTTTATCTTGAATAAAAAATTAAAAAAAATACTAAAGGTAAGTAATTCATGTATATGTCGTTAAACTGTGTCAGTTTCTGCTGGACAGATCCGGAGTAGTGATTGCAATTACATCATCACACATCATAGTAACAATTTGAAAGTAAAAAAGAGGTTTAACTTGATTTTTAACTGGTAAATCTTATTTATATAACATTTGAAACAATATTTTATACAAGTACGTAGTCAGAAAGAATTAAAAGGAATTTATTTCAGCATAAAACTTTTGTTACTAGCAGCAGTTTTTCAGTTGAACTGCACAGTAAAGACAAACAAATAGTGCCTTTAAAATGGAATGTAATGAATAAAATAGTGCCGCAGAAGTTTATTGGGCCCCGCATTTTCAGCAATCCGCAAAGACAGGCGTTTGTAAAAAAGCTTGTTTGCATTCACAACATTTGGGCATTCTGCGAGAGCCTAGTCCTTTCGCGGTCGAGCCGACCTATTCGTGCCACAACCATAATATAGCTAATATCTCATGAGTATCGCAAAAGGTACTAGAAAACGTTAATAGAAGATGCCAGAAAATTCTTAAGGCTTCCGACGCTAATAATCGTTTACGCCAGACGTAAAATACCTGGACCTAAAAGAATAGAATAGAATAGAATAATTTTTTTATTCAATATTGATTACAAGTATTTTTTATTGAAAGTCATTTTTTACTTTACCACCGGTTTGAAAAAAATCCTCTGTCCTGGGAAGTACCAGCAAGAAACCCAGCGGGACTTTTATAAATAAATTTTTCAATATAATGTAAATATATGATTACAAACTATTTATAAACAGCTTGGAAGCGACCACCTCATTCCCAGGGGTTATTATCAACCATGAATTCATTTATATTATAATAACCCTTGTTATACATACAGCTTTTGTTTATTTAAATATTTAAACTTGGTAATACGAGGGCGACACTGAAAGTGTTTAGAACTGGCCACTTGTAAACAGTATAATAAAAAAATAAGTTCAAATTTTGAAAATGGAACTCTTTGCCAATATTATTGTGAATGTATTTTATTAATTTGTTATTTGTTTACGATTTGGCGGTAAATTGAAAATTATGTGTGTCACGTCAGCAAGAATTAACCGCGAGAAAAATTTTCGTACAATGATTTTTTATGAATTTCGATGTCATTTAAGTCAATAAGAAAGTTATAACAGATTTCGATTGGTTTTTCACAATGAAACCCCATCTCGTGCCACTGTTTACACCTGGTTTAATGAGTTTAAACGTGGTCGCACTAATCTCACCGATGATCTGCGTGAGGGCCTTCTACGGCGACGACTGAAGATAACATCAGTGTTATGCGGCGTATGATAGAGACTGACAAAAGAGTGACTTATCAGCAGATTCGGACAAGCTTAGGCATCGGTGTGAGTCAAGTGTACAAAATCCGCCATGAACATTTAGCGGTCAGGAAGCTTTGTGCTCGGTGGGTACATCATAATTTGACAGAGGAGAACTCCGTCGTGTTGATCGGTGTCGTGAAATGGTTCAAAGATTTAACGGAGGTGACTCAAATGCTGTGTTCGACATACTTACGGGTGACAAAAGCTGGATTTATTGTTTTGATCCTGAAACTAAGAGACAGTCTGGGTGTTTCCTTCCGAGAAGTTGCCAACTAAAGTGAAGAGAGGTCGAAGCGTAGAAAAAAAGATGGTAACCTCGTTCTTCGGAAGCACAGGTCATTACGCAACAATTGTTTTAGAGGATCGAAAAACAGTTACTGCACAGTGGTACATTATTAATTGTTTGCCACTTGTTTTAGAAAAAGTTCGGGAGAAACGACCTCGCAGTAGAATCCTCCTTCACTACGACAACTCCTCGCCGCACACCGCCAAGAAAACAAACGACTACTTGGCGATGTCAGACTTCTGGGTCACCCGCCTTATAGCTCCGACCTCGATCCTTGTGATTTTAATTTATTTCCGAAAATAAAAGAAAAACGTCGAAAAACGCTTTATATACGCCGAGGAAGCAGTGGCTGCGTTTCAAAATGCCGTCGAAGTGACCCCCTCAGGACGAGTGGGCAAAGGGCTTTTCTCAGTGGTTCCGTCGGATGCAGCGATGTATTGATGTAAACTGACCCTATTTTGAAAATATATATTAATACTAATAACTTGTTAGTTTGTTCACTTTTAGCTTTTCTAAGAACTTTTAGTGTTACCTTCGTAGAGATATCGTGTATATTTTCTGGGACTTTGTTGTAATAGCGTGTACATTGTCCCAAGAAAGAATTACTCACTCTGTAGAGTCGAGAGACCGGTATCACTAGCTTGCTTGTTTCTAGTGTTTACAGAGTCTATACAACATTTTTTACTAAAACTATCTTTGTTTTTGTGAACATACATTAAATTTTCGTAAATATACTGGGAGGAGTTAATATATTTATTTCTTAAAAAAATTCTCTGAGAGACTCTCTCGGTTTAAGGTTGTAAATAGCTCTTATGGCCCTCTTCTGAAAAACAAAAATAGTTTCTAATCAGCCGCATTTCTCCATAGCAAATTCCCATAAGACATTGTGCTATGGAAATAACTGAAACAAACTAATCTATCTGTCTCGATACTAGTGAGATATCTAATCTTTTTTACAACATAAGCTGCAGAGCTTAGTCTGCTTGCTAGTTTGGAATCAAAATCTGGGGTAACAGCATTGAAGTAAATAGAGTTCTCATCGCACAAAAAATGTATACTTGCTATATGCGGTAAAGGTCCATTTGATACATGCAAGCCCCTATTCATTAAGCTGGGTATATTAACAGTCCTGGCATGTACATTTTAGAAATATATAAATTTGGCAAACAACATGCAGAGTTATTTTACTCAGCTTGTGATATATATCCACGAATCACTAGAGATGGTAAACGGCTTGTCTTAGACCATAAACCAAACACTTCTGTCTGTGTAAAAATATTTAATAAAATTCCAAAGCAGTTCAAACACGGCTCTATCATTCTCATTATCAAAAAGTTACGTGAATGGCTAATAAAAAAATGTTATTATAGTGTTAAGTAATTTCAAAATGATAATAACATGCATGTTGACATATGGTAGACGTAATTGCTGTGTATCACTGCGTATTACTATTTTATCTGACCATATACTTCAATCCTCTATCTACGTATCTGACCTTTATTTATGATTGAATGTATTTAGTGCCATTGTAAATTATGACATTTTGAATTATATAACTTACATTTAATAAGTTGACATTTTAGAATCGACATTATTTGGTAATTTAAAAAAAAGTTTGCATGCCGTATCTCATGATTAAATAGGTCTTTAAGCAACTTATTTTTATTGTAAAAACCTATCACTTACCCTATTTATGCCAATTAAAGAAATTTGAATTTGAATTTGAATATGGGGGCCCCACTGAAGCGATGCGTTGAGAGTGATGCCAAGAAAAACAGAGGATTCAACAGAGCTCAGTTCTTCCCCATTTAAAAACACATTAGTATTCAGATTTTAACATTTGTTGTTGTAAATTTAATACATTTAGTTTTATTGCCGTTTAAATGCAGATTATTAACGTTAAACCAATGCACTAATTTTGATATAGCATTGTTCACTTCGTCATTTAAATGATAGACGTTTAAGTTTAAAAATTAAGGAAGTATCATCAGCAAATAATACTATATCATGATTATCCCCTACAAGGGAAGGTAAGTCATTAATATACACTAAAAATGGGATTGGGCCAGGAATCGAACCCTGAGGGACATCCATCTTTACGGACAACCCGGAAGAACTTTTACCACTGATAATAACTTTCTGCATTCTATTACTAAAATATGAAATAATAAGTTTAAGCGCTGTGTTCTTGACACCATAGTACTGTAGCCACCTGATTAATGTCTCATGGTGAACACATGTCTATACAACCTGTATTAATAGTTGTTGTATTCCGTTTAAGAATTAAGGTGACCTTTAAAAATACCTGTAAAAACAAAGATTATAACCGGAAACATACCCGTATTGATCATACCGGTTTCGGTCCTTGAATAAAACTTTAGTTTTTTTTTATAGAATAAGGGTGACAAACGAGGACACAGTCCACATGATGGTAAGTGGATGCTGTGGCCCATTGACATCCACACTTCTCCTCGATTAAGAATCATAATGTAGATGCGTTGTCACTCCTGAGGACTAGGACCGGTGACGGGCAGCAGCATCAAAGGTGCGAGACGTCTGGTGCTGCGATCGTCAATCCGTCAGTCTAGCGTAACGATTAAGGCAAATCCACCCTTAAAAGAAAATATAGTAATTTTCAAGTAACCTCATTTCAGCAATACCTATTGGTTAGAAAAAATACTAGGAAAGAAGTACTTGCACTTGGTAGTGGAGTAGCCAGGCGTTGACTTCGATCGATTCCCACACGAAACAAGCATTTTTATCTTTTTGAGGTCATTATAGATAGAGAGATAGAAAGTTCTTTATTGCACTCAAACAAACAATCATTTGGTACAAAGGCGGACTTAATGCCGAAAAGGCATTCTCTGCCAGCTAACTTTTGGTAGTTTGGTGAGATCTATGTGTAGAGCCACAAGAGGCAAAACTAATTTATTTTCACATTATATTCCAAACATGTAATATAAATATGTAACTTTATACATATATACACATAACACACATACACATGTATATATACAAATGTACTTACTTACTTACGCAGTGTTGGTACCGACTTTGTTATATGGCAGCGAAACCTGGGTATGCCAGAAGAAGCATAAAAGCAAGTTGAATGCAGTGGAGATGCGATCTCTTCGTAAAATGTCGTTACCATGGCCGACCGAAAGCGAAACGAAGAGATTCGCAATATGGCAGGTTTGAAAGATGACCTTATCACAAAAATTGATAAGGGCGTGCTTCGATGGTTTGGGCACGTTGAGCGAATGAGTGAAGACCGAATGGTGAAGAAAATATATAGCGCGAAAGTTAATATTAAAAGGTGTCGAGGTAGACCGAGACTAACTTTCGAAGAGCATGTGAGCAAACTGCTCGAAGAGGGGAGGGTCAAGAGTACTCGGATACCTAGACGTGCATGTATGAAGAAGATAATGAATCTGAAAGAAGCGAAAGAGGTATGTAAGGATCGTGACACTTGGCAATCTGTTCTCTCTGGCTACCCCGTCAGGGATTGTGCGTGAAGACTAGAGAAGCCATTCCGAACATTGACTATGTTCAACTGAACTGTAGTGCAGTCCCTACAGTCCATACAAACTAAATATTGTGTAAATTGAAGATTTGTTTATTCCATAAAATAATTATTATTACATTTTATTTAGAAATATGTTTGTTTAGATTAAATGAAGATATTTTATAATAAATTCTTATATTTATTTTATATCAATATCTTATTTTATATCAAATTAAAGTCTTCGCTCATGCGCGACTACTACTACCGCGCATGCGCGAAGACATAGAGTAGGACACAATTTTTGTTTGGAATGGCTTCTCTAGTACGTAGTACATATAACTCAATGGTTGTAGTATAATTGATGATGTCGTAAAAGTATAAAGTAAAGTATGTAGATTTATGCATCGGGATAGTTATTATCATATTTGTCTTTGTCGCTGACTGGAATTTTATTGTAAAAGCTTATTCATTACCCAATGAATGAATAATACTGACTCTGGAGTCGAGTCCTGGTATTGCCAGCTTATGTCTGTCCCAAATGAATAGGTATATTACTTCTTATGTTTATATCTCTATGTATAAAAATCAATTTCAAAAAGCTCATTTTTATTATGATGAAATTGTGTGTGTGTGTGTGTGTGTGTGTGTGTGTGTGTGTGTGTGTGTGTGTGTGTGTGTGTGTGTGTGTGTGTGTGTTTCTCCACATTCACCATACGAAACACAGCAACGTTAAGCATCTATTTTACGCTGGTATTCTGTGAGAGTGTGGTCCTTCCCTGGTCGATTCGACCCGTTCGTTCTACAAACATACTACTAATACAGCTGCAGCATGGCTCTACATCTACATGGCGCCAAATAGAGTGCTTACACTGCTGTCTTCAGATCTGAAGGCTATAGAGAGTCAGTAAAGTTACCAAGATGGAATGACTCGAAGTCCTTCCATCTTGGTCCTTAGAGGTAATTACAGGTGTCATCAGGTGGTATGTAAGTTTGTTCTTCCCTTTAGTTTAAAAAAATCCACGAAAACAACACCGATTTCAACCATGGACGTTCGCAATGATATAATGGATATAAAACTAATGATATATAAGAAAAATTAAATACAATTAAAAGTGCGCCGCTGCAAACCTTTTAGATACAATAAGCTCTCTGCAAAAATTTGGACGTCAAACATCTCGGTCGCCCTTGTTTTGTTTCGAAAAAGCAACATTTTCTTACATATCAAAATTTGTCCCAATTTTTTTTGTTACAATATAATAATTTGTAACAAAATTTCGCCTCTTCGTTAATTCTTAAAACATAAGGAAATCATTAAATGTAATTGCTTGTATTTTCGTTATAATTTCTTCCATTTTCGCAATACTACTCTTATTAAGTGGCGAAGCTTGCGAAGACACTTATTGATTTCACGATGTCTGTCCATCTGTCCGTCTGTCCCACGATTATCTCGAGAACGGTTTCGAATTTTCAAAGTCTGTTTTCAGCAATCGATTACTGATCACCCAGGCATCTGAAACTCCTATTTTGAAACTGTATGCTCAAAAAAAATTGCTGATTGCTTCGCCACTTTGCTATGCTGTTAGCTTGCTAGGTTTATTATAATAAAAATCGAAAAATCAATCGAATAGTCTCAAGTTAAAATAAGTTAAAATAAACGCGACGTAAATAATTAAAAATAAATTTAACTAAAAAAATTAAAAAACAAAAATTAGCAAACCAACTACTGAACTACTAACCAACTACCAGGTCTGAACTAAAAGGTTACGTAGCCGTGACAACAACAGAACAATAGTTAGGTTTATCAAGCCTAATGAAGTTGTAAGACAAACACTCGTATGTTACCATTTACATAATACTTACTGTTTCTCACATCTCAAGTCTTTTGGGAGACTCTTTACTGAGCGCCAACGAAACTATGCCTTCGGGGCTAAATTGAGGCCTTTTCATTATTTGTGTAGGACTCAGTAACATATAGCGTTATTGACTTGCGGTCTTATTCATAAGAACTTATAAAAGTTTTATAACTAAAACGTTTTATTAACATATATTATGTCGCAGCCAACTAGCTTAATTAGCCTTTCAGTCAACAGCCTAGTCTTTTTGCTAAACAGCGCAGTCAACTAGCGGCCTGAATGATATTCAGGTTTGGACCAAAAAAAATCAGCTATTGGGTTTTTCTGCGTAAAAATTCTCAGTAATGAAAACAAAATATTAATAAATAAATTTAACGTGCGTAAATTTCTTACATTTAGTTGTGTACATTTTAATTTTGTATATCTATACAAATAAATTAAATTCAAGTGTCTGTTTGTAATATCAAAATAACAGCTTTTTACTAAATGCATATTATGAAAGTAAATACGGTACTTATAACTAAAATACATTTTTTTTAATTTTTGTCTGTCTGGATGTCTGTTTGTTCCGGCTAATCTCCGAAACGGCTGGACCGATTTTGACGGGACTTTCACTGGCAGATATACGATGTCATTAGGAGTAACTTACTTAGGCTACTTTTATTTTAGAAAAAGAATTAAGAGTTCCGCGCAAAAATATAAAAACCCTAACACGCGAGCGAATTCGCGGGGAACAGCTAGTATAAATATAAAATGTAAATTTTATTATAAAATGTTACATTTTTATGATAAAAGTTATTCCCTTCAGAGTAAACATAGCTTGCTTTTTGTTTACTCTAAGATTATTCTATATCAAATTGCGTAATATTATGAACCAAATACAACTGCAGTGATATAATATTTAAATGTTAGCCATAAAGGCGGGTCATAAAAATAATCTGTCATTCATACCAGTTCCTTCATCATATCTTTATTACTGATCTCCAATAGTTTTATAATAGACCTCATCAAATCATGACCAGCATTAAATATAAAGCGTATCAAAGACAACCGCTTTAACTCTGCATGATACAATTTTTAAATTAAAATCAACTTAAAACGTAGACAAAAGTATTAGCCTTTTATAGAATATGGGTTACCAACGAGCACATAGTCATTTTATACCTGGTAGAGCCATGCTGCAGCTATATTAGTAGTATAGTTGTAACATGAATAGGTCGGTTCGACTGGGGAAGAACCACGCTCTCACAGAATACCAGCGTAAAATAGCAGCTTAATACTGCTGTGTTTCGTATGGTAAGTGTAGAGAACCGGATACCCTTTTTACTTGATAAGAGACATTCCATCTTAGTCCTTACGAATGACAACGCATCTGCATTTTGATTCGCAAACGAGGATAGATGTAGATGTCTACGGGCTACAGCAACCACTTACCATCAGGTGGACTGTGTGCTCGTTTGTAACTCGAACCTATAAAAAAAGTCATCAAAATGCATAATGCGTTGTTAGCTCTAAAGACTAACATGGAATGTCTCCTTTGGTTCTCTACACTCACCATACGAAACACACCAGCATTATGCTGCTATTTTACGCTGTTTCTTTTTTTTATAGAAATAGGGTGACAAACGAGCACACAATCCACCTGAAGGTAAGTGGTTGCTGTGGCCCATAGACATCTACATCTATCTTTCTTTGCGAATCAAAATGCAGATGCGTTGTCAGCCTTGAGGACTAAGATGGAATGCCTCTTTTCCAGTAAAAAGGGTCTCCGGTTCTCTACACTCACCATACGAAACACAGCAGCATTAATCTGCTGTTTAACACTGGTATTCTGTGAGAGCGTGGTCCTTCCCCATTCCCAAGCCAACCCATTCGTGTTACAACTATATTATTAATATAGCTGCATCATGGCTCTACCACGTATAAACTCCCACGTCGTATTGTGCGAGAGCATGGTTCTTACCTGGTTGAGCCGACTAATTCTTGGTACAACAATAATATACTATATATATAAAATGTATCATTGTAGACATGTTTAGTTGTTTATTACTGCTGAAAATGTATTTTAACGGATTTCACAAAAAGGAGGAAGTAATCAATTCAGCTGTATTTTTTATGTGTTGGTCCTCAGAATTATTTTCTTGGTTTTTCATGATTCTTATTTTATTTGAAAGTTGATGCTTTTCAAATTTGATCAAGATCTAACCAGTAGTTTTTGAGTTATCCTTAATAATGCGTATTTAATTGATTTCGACTACATTGATGATGTTCTTATTTAACTTTATATTGAAGTCGGTTGTACAAATTATATTTTTTATTTTACCAATTATATATCATTAACGATGGTTATAAACAAGCAAACAGTCCATGTGTTTGTAATGAATTTAAATAATTGTTTAAATTATTTACTTTAACTTAATTGAATATAAACATAAGGTATAAATTTCTTTAGATTTTCAAATACGTAACGACAGTCCATAACTTACCTAAAAAAGAAGATTTTGAATTACACTGTATGTTCTTTTTTATGTACCTATGTTACGTGATACCTTTGTCACCGATCCTAATGATAATTTAAAAAAAAAGGCATGCCACACATAAAAAGGTGGCAAAAAGTAGATGAAGTTTTTGTGACATAATAGCTGTTGAAGTCGGGGCATTAGACATAGTATTGACTTCTGAAGTTAAAAATCAAAAGTTATAGCCTATATAATATGGCCCTCTGCTGGGCACAGACCTCCTGTCACTTCTGAGAGGGTTTTAGGGCAAGTAAATATCCGCCACGCTGCCCCAATGCGTGTTGGCGAACTTCGTATTATGTCTTTGAAATAAAAAAAAAAATCTCTTTTTTCTCAGACATGCAAGTTTCCTCGGATAGTCTCGTCAAGTTTCCTCAAGTTTCGTCAGGAGAATCGCCTATTGCAACTCTGAAGTTGCAAAGAGTTGCAATAGGTGATTCTCCTAGCCGAAACCGATGTTTATAATATGGTATACAAATGTCTATCATCTACCATCATAGCGTCTTATTTACTTTTTTTTTTACTTATTATAAGCTAGTGCTTGACCACAATCCCACCTGGTGGTAAGTGGTGAAGCAGCCTTAGATCGTAAATCGCACTGTCTTAGCGTAACAAAAGCTTATTTACTCTTGCCTTGAAGACTCCCAGATTGTATTTGGACGGAAAGATAGATGCTGGCAAATCATTCCATTCCCTTGCTGTACGCATTACAAAGACGAAGCAAACAAAAAAAAAAGGTTTTTATGCGTGGAATGTCGACAACTGAGGGCTGCAGACTCGCCGAGCGCCTGGTTGTCCGATGGTGGAAATCGGAGGAAGGAATTAAAGTGTATAATTCCTGTGCACATTCACCGAAATGCATCCTATAGAATACCGAGAGACTGGCTACTCTGCGCATGTGCTCGAGGCTGACAAGATTGGTTTCAACCAAATCAAGGCCACCAATGAGCCTCTAAGCACGTCTTTTCACTGAGTCCAACGCTGCCAGGTGGCATTTTGCAGCACCAGCCAATATGTGACAGCAGTACTCCATGCACGACCGTATTTGCGCTTTATATAAGGTAAGAAGCTTACTTTACTTTACTATACAGAATTCGACAAATGAGGTTATAATATTACGAGTACGTATATATTTTCTGCCGACTTTCGAAAAGGAGACGGTACTCAATTCGACTGTATGTTTTTTTTATGTGTACTTACTTATCTTCACGCATAATCCTTG
Organism: Parnassius glacialis; assembly: GCA_033319125.1. Lineage (NCBI taxonomy): Eukaryota > Metazoa > Arthropoda > Insecta > Lepidoptera > Papilionidae > Parnassius > Parnassius glacialis. Next base: position 11,723,102 of record JAVANC010000016.1, read on the forward strand.
ACGGGGTAGCCAGACAGAACAGATCGCCAAGTGTCACGATCCTTACATACCTCTTTCGCTTCTTTCAGATTCATTATCTTCTTCATACATGCACGTCTAGGTATCCGAGTACTCTTGACCCTCCCCTCTTCGAGCAATTTGCTCACATGGTCTTCGAAAGTTAGTCTCGGTCTACCTCGACACCTTTTAATATTAACTTTATTATTTTTATGTGTGTTACCTCATAACTTTTTACTGGGTGAACCGATTTGGACGATTCTCTTTTTATATGAAAGCTGGTACTTCTCGTGTAGTCCCATATGAATTTGATCAAAGTCAGACCAATAGTTTTTGAGTTATTCTTAATAACTCATATTGAGGTCGGCTGTACAAAAATTTTAATTTTAAATTATAATGTTTTGTTCTTACTTTCATCACTCATCAATCATCCTTCATTAATCTTTATACATTTACAATTCTCTTACTCATATAATTTCACGCATTAATTAATGTTATTAAACTCAATCATCACATTAAATATAAACCATTCGTCATTTCTGATAATAGTTAAAAAATAACTTAGAGTTGATATATTATATTTAAAATTGAATGAAGTAACGATACTATTTGTATTCTTTTTAAAGAGTCATCCAAATCGGACGCGTACAAACAACACGTAAATCTCGTTGCTCGTACATTAAGGGTACATACAAATAAATCAGTTCTACAAGACGAATCGGTTCTAATGCTAAACATATAAAATGTTCCTTCATTCACTATTCTCGCGTCGTATAAGGAAAATAACATATGATAATTATCTAAGTGTAATACAAGAAACGAAAAAATAATATTTAAATTATGTCAAAACCATCAGTATACTTGACTGTTTGATTATAACTTCTGATTTTTGAACAAGTACGGACAGACAAACATGCCGACATGCTGTGTAGTGGCAACGTAAAAAAATCCACTACCTCATAATATCAATCCATGTGTGTCGTAGGAGGCGACTGAGGGTACAAATGATAAGCAACTGCATCTTTCTCCGAACAACACAAAATAACTAAAAGCTTCGACTGCCAACCAGCGTGCCAAGCAGTTGTCAACTATGGCAAAGAACAATGGCAGACTTTCATACATAAAATTAGTTGAGAAGGAATGGTAGCGTCTATATATCAAAAATATCTTAAAATGTTAAGCGTCAGTCCCTTAATAACTCTGTCAAAGAATTTTTTTCTAAGAAGGCGTCAAAAAAAGATATTTAGATTTGAACCTTATTAGGTTATGTCTGTCACTTCGAAAAAGTCATGCGTCCTGTGGTTGTTTGATGTTAGCATAATACATTCTCACCTACCTACATAATTGAGAGTTTTTAGATTATTGTATCTCAATTATATATTTGCATACTATAAATGTATATTTCTGGCATGGCTTCAGAGCGTTTGTGTCATACAGTGACATTCTCAGAAGGACTAGAACCCAGAGCCGTAAAAACAGTAAAAAAACAGTAACATTTTGTTTTAGCTAATTTTGCCATAACATTAAATGGAATTGTTACCATATTACTATGATTGAGATAATGTATTATTGTATGAAGTTCTTTGTAAGAGACTTATTTTCAAACATATCACTTTTATTTTTATTATTACTGATAGTATAGTTATTACTAATAATAACTTAATAAAAAAATATTTTGTGTTTGTGTGTTGTGTTGGTTAGTCTTACAAAGTGTATACGAAAATAGTATGAAAGTATGGTAAATGGCAACTTGAATTAACTAACTTGAATAGAGTAAAATGATTTAAGTCATTGATATTTTCAAAAATTTTTGTTTTTTTCTGTGGCATTAATTAAAATACATTTTTATTTGAAAAATCGTAGAAAAATAATAAAACTCATTTTATATATAACTTATTTCTACACGCAATAATTTTTGTCAATAATTTTTCTGCCATTGTTCTTTCCCCTTCTGGGGCAATCTATGGTGAAGGCTTATATCTTCAGTAATGGAATTTTAATGGATTGTAATGCTAATGTGAAATATATTAAGATGGAATGCCGGCGTTTACTGGTAAAAAGGTTTTCCGATTTTTCTGCTCACAATTCCAAATACAGCAGTTTTGTGCTGCTATTTTACGCCAATATTCCGTGCAAGTGTAATGGGGATTAAGAATATCCACTACCCCATATCTTCCTATAGGTGTCATAAGAGGCTACAGTGGGAAACCGACTTAATGGAGAAGGAGGGACTCTTTATGATAAACTCTTTCTTCCAGAAGCGGCCCCACCCAGTGCACCTAGTCAAGCCCCGACGGTTCGACAAAAAATGTGATTTACTTCATTATGACGACCAGACGACATCTGTTCAGTGATGTCTTAGTGATCGCAAGGGTGAAAACTGGCAGCGAACACCGTATGGTTAGATGAACACTGAACCTACGTAAAGTAACCTACGTTAAGTTAAGAGGAGATTTCTCATCTAAGGAAGTCAACACTCCGTCCCCTCGTGCTCTAATCCAAAGTCTGAAAACCGTTTCTTTCCTTTTCGCCTACGTTTATCAGTGAACTTCAATAGGCTGTAAAGTTAACGGTTGAATCAGTGTGTTTTACTGCCTTCAGCTGCAACAGCAATAGCCATCAGGTATTCAAGCACTGGCTTATACATAGGCTGCACTAAAAGTATCGGGAATGGAATATTTCCACTATTCCTGTCATATTAAAATCTTTTTAATTGAAAACTCCTTGGGTTTAAAAATCGAATACCATTTATTTATTTAAAAAAAGAATCTCGGTCTTGCCACAAGGTTTTTTCAAACTTGTTTAGTCGTTGAGAAAATGGAATTGACTCGAGAAAATTCAAGAGCGATGATTTATTATGACTTTCGAAGTGGTTTAACACAAAAACTTTGTGTTGACCGGATGATTTCTGCATTTGGTGATGAAGCCCCATCCAAAACCACAATTTATCGCTGCTTTGCTGAATTTCAACGTGGACGTGTCAAGCTCAGTGATGATCCCCGTCAAGGACGTCCAAAAACTGCAGTCACCCAAGAAAACGTTAATTTCTGTGCGTAATCTGATTGAGGAAGATCGACATGTGACATACTGCGAAATTCAAGCAACTTTAGACATTGGCATGAGTCAAATAATCTTGCATGAACAATTAGGTGTAAAAAAGTTGTTTTCCCGATGGATACCGCATTCGCTCTGTGAAGAGTAAAAAGCGGCTCGCGTTACTTGGTGCGTCAGAACTCTCGAAAGATACCACGCAGGATCCTCAAATGCTGTATACAACATCGTATTAGGTGACGAATCCTGGATATACGCGTACGAACCCGAAAAAAAAACCAGTCACGAGTTTGGGTGTTCGAAAATGAGTTAAAGCCAACAAAAATTGTTCGTTCACGGAGTGTTGCAAAAAAAATGGTGGCCACGTTTGTTTCCAAAACCGGCCATGTTACGACTATTCCTCTTGAGGGACAAAGAACGGTTAATGCAGAATGGTATACTAGCATTTGTTTGCCACAGGTCGTTTCTGAACTCCGTAAAGAGAACTGCAACCGCCGCATCATCCTCCATCACGACAATGCGAGTTCTCACACCGCACACAGAACAAAAGAGTTTTTAGAGCAAGAAAACATAGAATTATTAGACCATCCGCCGTACAGCCCCGACCTAAGCCCTAATGATTTCTATACTTTCCCTAAAATTAAGAATAAATTGCGTGGGCAGAGATTTTCATGACCTGAAGAAGCTGTGGTCGCCTACAAAACGGCCATTTTGGAGACCCCAACTTCCGAATGGAATGGTTACTTCAATGATTGGTTCCATCGTATGGAATAATGTGTCTAATTTCGCGGAGAATACTTCGAAAAGCAATAAATACATTTTTAAATAGTAATGTATTGTGCCACTTTCTTGATTCCCCAAATGTTTCAGTAGTTAAGAAATGTCGATCCCTACAGCATGATTTTGGCACTTAACGAGCTTAGCATTAATAAATTAAATTGCAACCTTGCTGGGCTACTGGCGTTATGAAAGGAAAAACGTTAGCTTTATTTTGACAGGTAAGAGAAATTATGTTTATGACCTCCCTTCACTCACGTTGCCGTGTGGCGTCGCTTTAAGAGAATCTATCTTGATAGCCGTCGAACTTCCCACATTGCGATAATGGTTCAAGCTGAGGTCTGTATCTCCTTCTGCAGGTCCCTTGAATCATATCGAACCCTCCCTAGCTAGAGGAGCCTCACTCCGAAAGCAGGGACCAGGGGTGTCTCGGGACTGTAATCTGCAAATCCAAATCGGCTCCGTGGCGCAGTGGCTTAGCAATGAGTTCCAGCGCTTGGGGCTGCGGGGTTGAATCCCGCACGGAACAAGTATTTGTATGGCCTACAAATAATTGTTCACACGCACGCACGGAACAAGTATTTGTATGGCCTACAAATAATTGTTCCGGGTCTGGATGTTTGTCCTTGTGCAATTGCAAATGTTTGTAAACTGCCTCCACGATACAGGAGAAAATCCTAGTATGGGGGTAACGTTTAAAAAAAAACAATTGTCAACCGTAATGATTAACGCAAATCTTCCCTATAACAGGAGAGACTTATGTCCAGCAGTGAACTTCTACGCATTGATGAAAAAGAAGATGAGAACTGAGAAGATTAAAGTGAGGGAAGTAGCTTTTTTAAGTAAACAAATGCTTTAGTGCAAAATAAGTACAACAAATGTAGTTGTGATGCGGTGACGTGCAATGATAATATTTATTTGTAGAATTAGACAAAACATTTGAAGAAGAAGAAGAGAAAAGAAGAAAGAAACTTATCTTTGCTACGGCGATTTATCATCTAAAACTTCATCACCACTTACTACCAGGTGGGATTGTAATCAAGCACTGGGTAGTAATAAGCACAAGCATACAACATTAAACTAATAAAGATTTGTTTTTCAAAGATATATCAAAAAAGGATGTCACTCAGCATGTGTTACGGTGAAGCCACAACGCATATTTTTAGGGTTCCGTACCCGAAGGGCAACCAAAGGGACCCTATTACTAAGCCTTCGCTTTCCGTCCATCCGTCTGTGTATCAGTGGGCTGTAGATCCGTAATAGGTAGATAGTTGAAATTTTCACAGAATGTGTATTTCTTTTGCCGTTATAACGACAAATAATAAAATAAATTAAAAATTAAAGGGGCTCCTCTACTAGAATCGTGTTTTATGATGGTACGGAACCCTTCATCCGCGAGTTCGACTCGCACTTGGCTGGTTATTAGTAAACAATGAAAACTTCTTCCTTTTTTCTGTCTATGGCGAATTTAAGGCAACTGCCCGGTAAGGCCCTAATAAGTTGTACATTCTAAATTCATATCATTATTACTTACAGTCACCCATTAATTAAAGTAAGTTAAAGTTACATCTTATATACGTTCGACTGCTGGGCACAGGCCTCTTCTCATTTTAGAGAGGGTTTGAGGGCAAGGAAATATCCGCCGCGCTGCCGCAATGCATGTTGGCGAACTTGACATGTCTTCGAAATATTTTTTTCCTATTTCTCAGACATGCAGGTTTCCTCACGATGTTTTCCTTCTCCGCCGAGCACGTGGTAAATCAGCACTTCAAATTGCAATTAACAATTTCATTGGTGTTGACGGGGACGAAACCTGATTGCTCGCGTACTTTGAAATTTACAGCGAGCGCTTATTCCCATGAGATACCACGGCTCTACTTATTAATTCAGTGGCATTAAATGGATACACGAAAGGAATATAACGACTAAACAATACATCTCATCCAAAAATAAATCAACCACAAACGATATTACTATAAATCATACGTTGAGAATAGATAAATCAAAACGCTCCGGTGGTGTACTTACATGAAACTATTATCGAAACATAAATTGTGCCTAAGCGTGTTATATTATTCGTGAACCGTTATCATAAGTAAAAATGCATTACTACTACTAGTACTACTACTAGATTTGTACTTGGTAGAGCCAGACTGCAGCTATAGTACTATAGTTGTAGCACGAATGGGTCGGCTCGACCGGGGAAGGACCACGCTCTCACAGAATATCAGCGTAAAATGGCAGCTTGACACTGTTGTGTGTTCGTATGATGAGTGTAGAGAACCGGAGACCCATTTTACTGGAAAAGAGGCCTCTTAGTCCTCACGGGTAACGACGCATCTGCATTCTGATGCTTTATTGAGGATAAATGTAAATGTCTATGGGTTACAGCAACCACTTAGCATCAGGTGGACTGTGTGTTCGTTTGTTACCCTTATTCTATAAAAAAAATGTTAGAGTCAACCTGTATTGTGGAGCCTGGCCTTCGCCAGCTCTTTTGTATGACCTAATACAAAGGATATTTTGTTTTGCTATTAATATAATATTTTGACTACCTCGTTAGTATAGTGGTCGTAAACGTTGCTGAATCGTCCCGGGTTCGAATCTCGAAAGGGCCAAAAATCTGTGATAGAGTTCTTCTGTCAAGAAATTCTCAGTAGCAAACAGCTCCAAGTTAGGTGGCGTTTCACGCCCGTATCTCGGAAAGCACGAAAATGGCAAAAATTTAAAATTAAGTTTATACTTATACGTAACTAGCTGACCAAACACACGTTGTTCTGCCCTTTCTGACCGATCATTTGCTTTCCTAAAAGAAAAACTCCTGAAATTAGCAATAATTAGCAAATTAGCAATAAAAAAACCGGCTTGTTCGGGAGGCTGGAAGTCGTCAAGTCTGCTCGCGAGACGATTCGTAACGACTCTCGAAAACAGCACGTAGACGCGGCTCAGATGGGAAATCGGTCTGTAGTTCTTCAAGAGAGCGTTGTCGCCTTTTTTGAAGAACAAAACCACTGCCACCATGGAGGACGGAATTAAAGAGCTTCTGAAGGACTTCAAGTACCGGTTTTCCACACGCTTTCAGAAGCTCCGCTGTAATTCCATCCTCGCCTGGGGCCTTGCCGTTTTTAAGGTGCTGGAGAGCCATTCTAATCTCGCTCAGACTGACGTCCGGGATATCATCGGAATAATGTCGGATAAGACTCGCTCTTGGATCGTTACTCACACTTGCGTGCGGCTCCAACGATGACGTGTACAGCTGCCCATAGAACCTCTCAATCTCACTCAAAATCTCAGGTACCCCGGAAACGATGTTGCCACACTCAGTCGTCAGCTTTGACAGTTGGCACTTTCTGGCAGACAGATCTCTGGCAAAGACTTTGGAGCCTTGGTTCCGCTCGATCGCTTCTTCAATACGAGCTGTATTGAAGTTGCGTAAGTCCCGCCGCATGCATTTGGAGATATGTCTGTTCAGTTGCCTGTATGCTGTCAAATCTGTTGAAGAATGTAGCTTCATCTTCCGTCTAACAGCCATGAGATTAAGAGTGTGATCGGAGAGTTTTTGTGTTCTTCTGCGGCGGGTCTTCCAGAACTTAGCTCCGACCGCATGGACAGTTTCCACGAGCTTGTCATTCAAATCGTCCACTTCAGTGCAGTCTTCTAGGCACTGAAAACGGTTTTGTAACTCGAGCTGAAAGGTTTCGGGACTTTGGATTAGAGCACGAGGGGGACGGAGCGTTGACTTCATTAGACGAGACCTCTCCAACTTAACGTTTAGGTTCAGTGTGCCTCTAACCATTCAGTGATCGCAGCCGGTTTTCATCCTCGCGATCACTGAGACATCACTGAACAGTTGTCGTATGGTCGTCATAATGAATTCAATCTAATTTTTTGTCGAACCGTCAGGGCTCGACCAGGTCCACTTCCTGTGGGGCCGCTTCTGGAAGAAAGAGTTCATCATAAAGAGACTTCATGGAGAAAGAGGGCTTTCTCCATGAAGTCGGCAAGCTGCTGGCCCCTTGGGTTCCGTTGCCCTATTCCAAATTTCCCCACTTTCAGCTCACCATTCTCTCTTGTGCCTAGTTTTGCATTGAAGTCCCCCATTAACACCGTATGTTGAGTTTTGGAGGAATGCATGGCTCTAGAGATATCCGCATACATTTCCTCAACCTCCTCATCGGGGTGTGCCGAGGTTGGTGCGTAAACCTGTATGACTTTCAGCGAATACCGTTTGGTGATTCTGAGTATAAGGTACGCAACCCTCGTCGACACACTCTCAATGTTTACAACGTTGTTAACGAGAGACTTGTGGACGATAAATCCGACACCTCCTTGGGACAGATGGTCGCCCTCCCGGTTAATAGAGCAAGTTGCCGGATTCGAGGATTACCGTGTCCTCCCCCTCTCTTCGGACTTCGGATAATCCTATAAACTACTTACGTAACTTGTCTATCTCTTCTTCCAGCTCCACAATCTTCTCGTCAGTTCTCAGGGTGCGTGCGTTGTATGTTGCCAGGTCGAGTCGTCGTAAGTGGCAACCGAACCTCCACCGGAGATTCTTAGTACCCCCTGCCCCGCCGTTACCATGGTCGCCGCCATACCGACCATATAGAATATATGCCATATTTACGCCACATATTGCTGTTATCAGAAAGATGCTGCTGCCCATCTCCTGCCTGTTTCCCTTTGTCGCCTTTTACGACACCCACGGGAAGATATGGGGTAGTGGATATTCTTAACCGCCACTACACGGCGGTTAAGAATATCCACTACCTAATTTGCCTTTATCCACAGTAATTCCATGAGTTTTGGAATGCTTGAATGAATTAGACGTATTGCCACAATATTTCATCGACTTAAAACATTGTTTACATTTTGCAGTTGTTTCGTTTGTTTTGGTAAAATATGTCCATATTAATAATTTTGGTGGTGCAATGATAACATTACAACAATAAACCGATGACTACAATAACTTCAATTACTCGTAACGTAATCGTAAACAATCACTTGTGGAATGCTGAACACTGCTAGTGCTGACGACCAGTGACAATTTTAGTGTAATGGCGGCTCTCTCTCTCTCGGTCTTGGCTTGGGCGAAGACGGACGGGTTCGGCTCGCCTGATTTGATATGTCACAGGTTGACACTTTGCCGTATTTTCAGAAACTTCATTGAAATAATTTCAAATGGCACGATTTTGGCTTCATTGTCCAATTCAAATTAATTTGTTACACGTCAAATAAAACACTACTAAAACTAATAAAAAACTCGGATAGGTATAAATGAAGCGCGAACGTACAACATGCCAATTGTCAAATAGGAAACAAAACCTCAAGTTAAAGAGTAATTGACAGAAGACACGGGAGGAGGGAGTTTTCCGGGGCTCCAAGTATAAAATTGTTTGTACACGCTGATCGCGGACACCTCCATCGAGACTTAGAGCTCCCCACAGTCAAGTAATTTCTGAAAGCACTCTCTGAGAACTTCTTCAAAGCCTCAGAGACTCACTCTAATCACTTCATTGGTGAGACAGGTTCCTATGCAGCCCCACTCCCCTCTCGCTATCGAGTCCGAAGACCGAGAAACTCTCTCTCGCCTCTCTCCGCCAAACAAGCTTTCGGCCGACCTGAACTGCCTCCTGGCGGCTCAGGCCAATTCTTCTTAGTTAGACTCCCCCTCAGCGGCTCGTCGCCGCCTGCGCCCTCTTTTCCCTAAAGAGGGTCGCTTCCGATTCGGCAATAAGGCCTCAAAAGCCAATGCCAGTTTCACAGGTGGTGTTTAGTGGGCAGGCACTTAGGTTAGGTTAGGTTAAACAGAAACAGAAACTTTTTTATTCAATATATATTATAAATAATACTAATTGAAAGTCACTCTTTTGTATAATTACAACTGGTTCGAAAAAAAACCTCTGTCCTGGGAAGAACCAGCAAGAAACCCAGCGGGACTTTTTTTAAAATAAGCTGTTACAAATTACAATCATGTATGTTACACAAATTAACAACACAACAAATTAGAAATAGCTTGGTAGCGATCACCTCATTTCCAGGGGTTATTATCATCTATAAATTCTTTAATACTATAATAACCCTTTTTATACAAACTTAGTTTAATAAAGTTTTTGAACTTTGAGCAGGTCAAATTTTGTATATTTTCTGGAATTTTGTTGTAAAAGCATATACATTGCCCCAAGAATGAATTACTGACTCGATGGAGTCGAGTAACTGGTACTACTAGCTTGTGTCTGTTCCTAGTATTTACAGAATGAATATCACTTATTTTTGTAAAACTACTTTTATTTTTGTGTACGTACATTACATTTTTATAAATGTATTGAAAGGCCAAAGCTTAATATATTAATTTCTTTAAATTTTTGTCGCAGCGACTCTTTAGGCTTTAAATCATAAATTGCTCTTATGGCCCTCTTCTGTAAAACAAATATAATTTCAGTGTCAGCTGCGTGTCCCCGTAGCAAAATACCATACGACATTATGCTATGGAAATAGCTAAAGTAAACTAGTCTAGCTGTTTCTACACTAGTTAGACTTCTAATCTTTTTTACGGCATATGCTGCAGAACTAAGTCTGCTTGCTAGTTTCGATATATGGCGGCTCCATTGAAGCTTCGCGTCTAGTGTGATTCCAAGAAAAATGGTGGTATCTACAAGACTCAGTTTCTCCCCATTTAAAATTACATTAGTATTTAATTTTTTGACATTTGGAGTAATAAATTTCATACATTTCGTTTTAGTACCATTTAAATGCAAATTATTAACATTGAACCAATTTAATAATTTAGATATAGCGTTATTTACTTCGTCATATTTTAGCAATTGTCGACATAATTTGAAAATTAAAGAAGTGTCATCTGCAAATAATACTATATCATGGTTATCTCCTACTATGTTAGTCGCAGTTAGTCCTACATAATCACGACAGCCGGCTGTCGTGGTATGCTTAGAGCATTCACCACCTTCCATCTTCGCTTTCCGGAGGGTAGCCCTTTTAAATTGCTTCTAGATGCAAAAAAAATGATCGCAGCCGTCACCACCACTGTGCTTCGACCTTCGATGTATAACTTCCGATTAAAATTTAACGGAACCGAAATTGGAATCGAAAATGCAAAATCAATCGGAATAATATATATATATAAACGGAATATAAACATATATAATCTTTAATTTTAATTCTTTACTTCATACATTTTTAATGTTATTTTTTCGCTCTAAAAATAATAAACGAATTTGGCATATTTTAACTTCACAGGTTATGATAAAATAAAATCCTGTTTTTATTACACTTTTAACGTATACGACGTGGAAAGCTACTCTTACGTCATTAACAAATGCCCTTCCTGTTCTAAGCCGGATATCGCTTAACAGCACTAGAGCACTAAATGGGTAGTAAACACCTGGCTGAAGTAGACGCTAAAGAGCAAAAACTAATCATCATTATACTTCAATAGAATGGATACCCCATTGCGAGTGTCTCTTATTTTAAATAATAAAAGTAAAGTAAAAGAACATCTGATGGTAAGTGGATGTTGTGGCCTATAGAAGTCTACAATCTAGATTTATCCTCGATTAAGAATCAAAATGCAGTTGCGTTGTGAGGACTAAGAAGGAATGCTTCGTTTATTCTGTGAGAACGTGGACCTACCCCTGGTCGTGGCGACCCATTCGTGCTACGACCAAAATATAGCTGCAGCATGGCTCTACCATGCAAAATGTCTCTGTTTTTACACGTACACTTGTGATACAATAATAACTTCTGCTCGCTTCTTTCGGATTTATCGTCATCATCATCATACATCTATTCGTATAAAGTCCAGTCATAAGCCATTTGCATCAATTGACTTCTTTCATCTCCTACCAGATTGTCACTCTATCAAGTGGGGGGCCGCACTATACTCATTAATACGAAGTTGCTACTGGTGAGCTTTACTTCTCCATCGGCTGTTTGTTCTTCGAGCTATGTGGCCAGCCCATTAACATTTGTTGGAATATGTCGATTATTCTATTTATAATAGAGACAGCTTTATTTCGTATTATGTATGACTGCGTTTCGATACCCTTTTAAAAATAAGAAGAGGCCTGTGTCCATCACTGGGACGTATAGAACCTGTAAATTTGATTTACTTTTTCCGTGTCAAATGTGATTTTTTTAATATATCGATACCTCCCACGTAAGTTGTTGTATGCCATAAAAATTTTGTTTGGCGTTTTACTGAAAACTATCCTAATTTGCATTATTTAATGCATTCAAAGTGAAAAAATAGCCTAAACCCAATTTTTCCAAGAATAGAATAGAATAGAATAATTTTTTTATTCAATATAGATCACATGTGTAATTCTTATTGAAAGTCATTTTTTACTTTACCACTGGTTCGAAAAAAAAACCTCTGTCCTGGGAAGAACCAGCAAGAAACCCAGCGGGTTTTTTTTTTAAAGCAAATTTTACAATAATGGTTGTACTAACTAGTATAAGTACAAAATTTATTTTAGAAACAGCTTGGAAGCGATCACCTCATTCCCAGGGGTTATTATCAACCATGTATTCATTTATACTATAATAACCCTTTTTATACAGTTTCAACTTAACAAAACATTTAAACTTGCTAATGGAGAGAGCCTGTACACTTTCCGGGACCTTGTTGTAATAGCGTATACATTGCCCCAAGAATGAATTACTGACTCTGTGGAGTCGAGAAACTGGTATCACTAGCTTGTGTTTGTTCCTAGTGTTTACAGAATGCACATCACTTTTTTTACTAAAACTACCTTTGTTTTTGTGAACATACATTAAATTTTCGTAAATATACTGAGAGGCCAAAGTTAATATATTTATTTCTTTAAATTTATCTCTAAGAGACTCTCTCAGTTTTAGGTTGTAAATAGCTCTAATGGCCCTCTTCTGTAAAACAAAAATAGTTTCTGAATCAGCCGCATTTCCCCATAGCAAAATCCCATAAGACATTATGCTATGGAAATAACTGAAATAAACTAATCTAGCTGTCTCAACACTAGTGAGACCTCTAATCTTTTTTACAGCATAGGCTGCAGAACTTAGTCTGCTTGCTAGTTTGGATATATGGGGGCACCACTGAAGCTTTGCGTCGAGAGTGATGCCAAGGAAAACAGTGGATTCAACAGGGCTCAGTTCTTCCCCATTTAAAAACACATTGGTACTCAGATTTCTAACATTCGTTGTTGTAAAGGACCATGCCCATATTAGTATGGAGCTAAAAGTCAGCAATGCCATGCAATGCCCAAATTGCAAATCTATCCCATATGATAACTATTTAACAGTATTTATATGATATCTAGATTTAATGTCATATCAAGCACCGGTTCAAAAGATATTGGACATTAAACATGATAAATTCCTACTGGTTTTTTTATTCAGTGAAAGAATGAGTGGCAGTCATTTTAGTTTTTTTGGAATGTTTTTGACTTAGAGTTAAGCCTTTTGAGCCATTACTTCATTAGGTTTTCGCTTTAATTATATTTGTTTATTTGAAGCCTAGATATACTTATACACTACCACAAAGTACTTTTTTGTACTTTTGAATGTCTAGAGACATCATTTAGATCTTAATTCAACTCGTTGATGATTCAAACGTAAAATAATAATCGATATTGGAATCGATTACTTAGATCAATTGATCAACAATAAAACGATTCCTATCTCGAAAATTTTATTTATCATGACCATTATTTAGCCCCTAACTAAACAAAGCCTAATATTTTATAATTTAAGAGACTGTCAATGAGGGATAGGTGAACAAACAAATAGTCCCATAAATTTTTTGGCCTTTGATAACAAAAATGAATGCTTAACTGGACCATGTTTTTTTCATCTGATGACGTTTATTATAAAATAATATTTTTATTTGCTTTTGTTGTAAAGCAGTATATTATTATTCGATTATGATGAGTTTTACATGGGCCAAAGGACGTGATTCCAGACCGTAATAAATAAAGCATGAATTAATGATTGAAACGATGATACGTACTGCAATGTCAACAAACCGTCTTATTTTTTTAAATTTTTTATCCAGTGCTTCATATGATTTAAAATTAACAACATAATTCTAGTTTTTATTTATTATAGCAATCTTGTAATATACTTTATCTGGGCATTTCTGGGGCACAGATGGGCATTGTATTTTAATACATTTAGTTTTATTTCCGTTTAAATGTAAATTATTAACGTTAAACCAATGCACTAATTTTGATATAGCATTATTCACTTCGTCACATTTAAATGATTGACGTTTAAGTTTAAAAATCAAAGAAGTATCATCAGCAAATAATACTATATCATGATTATCCTCTGCAATAGAAGGTAAGTCATTAATATACACTAGAAACAGGAATGGCCCGAGAATTGAGCCCTGAGGGACACCCATTAGTACAGGTGAGCCGGAAGAAATTTTACCATTGATAATAACTTTCTGCATTCTATTACTTAAATATGAAATTATAAGTTGAAGCGCTGTGTTCTTGACACCATAGTACTGTAGCTTCCTGATTAATGTCTCATGGTGAACGCAGTCGAAAGCCTTGGAAAGGTCACAAAATATACCCAAAGCATCCTCTGAATTCTCCCATGCACAAAAAATATGTTTAATAAGCTCAACTCCAGCGTCAGTTGTTGAGCGACCCCTTGTAAAACCGAATTGATTTCTATGTAGCAATTTATTAATATTAAAGAAACTTAACATTTGATCTAAAATTATTTTTTCAAAAATTTTACTAAATGTTGGTAGTACAGAAATTGGTCTAAAATTGGCGGGGTCTAATGTACTACCAGATTTAAATAAAGGTATGACTTTACTTAGTTTCATTAAATCAGGAAACACACCAGATTCGACGCTTGTATTAAATATAGTGGCTAGATAAGGTGCTATTATATCTATTATAGATAGAAACAGAAACAGAAACTTTTTTATTCAATATAGATTATAAATAATGCTTATTGAAAGTCACTCCTTTGCATAATTACCACTGGTTCGAAAAAAAACCTCTGTCCTGGGAAGAACCAGCAAGAAACCCAGCGGGACTTTTTTTTTAAAATAACAGCTTACAATCATGTATGTTATACAAATTAACAACACAACAAATTAGAAATAGCTTGGTAGCGATCACCTCATTTCCAGGGGTTATTATCATCTATAAATTCTTTAATACTATAATAACCCTTTTTATACAAACTTAGTTTAATAAAGTTTTTGAACTTTGAGCAGGTCAAATTTTGTATATTTTCTGGAATTTTGTTGTAAAAGCGTATACATCGCCCCAAGAATGAATTACTGACTCGATAGAGTCGAGTAACCGGTACTACTAGCTTGTGTCTGTTCCTAGTATTTACAGAATGAATATCACTTATTTTTGTAAAACTACTTTTATTTTTGTGTACGTACATTACATTTTCATAAATGTATTGAGAGGCCAAAGTTAATATATTAATTTCCTTAAATTTTTGTCGCAGCGACTCTTTAGACTTTAAATCATAAATTGCTCTTATGGCCCTCTTCTGTAAAACAAATATAATTTCAGTGTCAGCTGCGTGTCCCCATAGCAAAATACCATACGACATTATGCTATGGAAATAGCTAAAGTAAACTAGTCTAGCTGTTTCAACACTAGTTAGACTTCTAATCTTTTTTACGGCATATGCTGCAGAACTAAGTCTGCTTGCTAGTTTTGATATATGGGGGCTCCAATGAAGCTTCGCGTCTAGTGTGATTCCAAGAAAAATGGTGGTATCTACAAGACTCAGTTTCTCCCCATTTAAAATTACATTGGTATTTAATTGTTTGACATTTGGAGTCATAAATTTCATACATTTCGTTTTAGTGCCATTTAAATGCAAATTATTAACATTGAACCAATTTACTAATTTAGATATAGCATTATTTACTTCGTCATATTTTAGCAATTGTCGACTTAATTTGAAAATGAAAGAAGTGTCATCTGCAAATAATACTATATCATGGTTATCTCCTACTATGTAAGGTAAGTCATTAATGTATACAAGAAACAGAAAAGGGCCTAGAATTGAGCCTTGAGGCACGCCCATCTGTACCATCGACCCGGAAGATAAAATAACTTTAACGGAAATCCCCCATAAGTCTGCCGTTTTCTTAACATCAATAGTTTTAAAATATTTAACGATATCTTTTGGCAGTTCTCTATGGAATTTAAAAGTATTTGAACAAGCCTTTACATTTTGTTTGAGCAATGATTCGGCGACAGTAGGAGAAGAGTTTAAGGATTTGCTAGATGTAAATTGTCGTAAGTTTCGAACGAGAACGGACTAAAACCTATGTTTATACTATTATAGACCTTTGCAATGGTTTACGCGGGATGCGTGGCAGGGAGAATCACGCGCTCGTGTCTCGTATCGGTCACATACAACAGACCACGCCGGACTCTCGACCGGTCGCGCTTATGTAGGAAGCGTTTAAGTTCTCTAAATATTAATTTACGTAATTCAAATAAATAACAATGAAACGTTCTCTTATAATAACTACTTTTAGTCAGTTTTAGTATTGTGCAGTGTAGTTAGTTTTTTAAGGTGATTTTTTGATGTGTTCCTAATTATTGCCAAAGCTTATAGTAGACGATATTCAGTTTTTGCCTCTGTTTTCTTTCAAGTTTTGATTTAATAGGGCGGCAAAGCTTAAGGTGGCAATATTACCCTTACTGAAAAGGACATACAGCGGCTCTGGTGATCCACCCTGCAGTAGAGATTAACCGATCAGTGACCTTTTATTCTCGCAAACAGATATCAAACCACGTTGGGTTCGGGAACAACGAGGTGGACGTGACCCCTGAGAAGGTGTGCCACTCAAAGACTGTCTGTCCCCTTTCTAAAAAGAAAGGTTAGATGACTAATATTACAGGTCCCTATAAAATGGTCCTGGTCATTACGTCCATCGTTAGTGGACTGTAATTGGCTTCAGGTGGAGTTGGAAATAAAATATCGATTTTTCTTCGTAATTTCCCCTTAAGAGTGCCATTGAAACTATCAATATTTTCTCCTATCACTTTCCCTACTATCTTCTATATTGATTTAAATTGGAAAACTGATAACTGGACCCGAACGAATTTCTAACACTACGTGGTCTTCTTCTGCATGCGCCTTAGCGCTGCAGGTTCAGGCCTCGGGCATCTCCCCATTGCCTGAGTATTCATCACGGCCCATAACTATGGGCCGGTCTTGGGTGCCTTCTTGGCATTTATCTATCTTATGTAGGTTGGTTATCTATTGTGTCTGGTAATCTCATAAATATGTCTATGTTGGCCTTTCTGTGGCATTGTGGGATTTACTCAACTCCCTAATCTATATAGGGAGGAGTTCTCTTGGTAATTTGGTCGCCCGTCCGGAGGGCGGGCGTGAAGCGGCGCGAAGTTATTCAGGTGGGGGTGTGGCCCGTTGTCAGCGCGGTTGAACATACCGCGCGCCAACCGGACCACAAATTTTTTCAGGTCTTCAATTTTCAGATCGGCCGCTATCACGTCGTTCCGGACGTAGCGACCGGCACCGACAATGGTCCTTAATGCCAAATTCTGTTGGACTTGCAGTCGCCGCTTCTGCCGGTCACTCAGGAGTGCATACCAGGCCGGAGCAGCGTAGGTTATTACAGGTCTAATTTAGAGTTTGTAGAGTTTCAATTTTGTCTTCAGTGGTAACTTGGATGCCAGTACGGGACGCAGCGCCGCCCGCGCACCTCTCGCGTTGCGGACGACGAGATCGACGTGCGCGGTCATGCGCAGCATTCTGTCGATCCGGCATCTAAGGTACGTCACGGTTTTCTGGTATGCAATTTCCTGTCCTCTGAGCGTTAATGGTGGTGGGAAGTTTCTGTAGCGGCGAGTGAGCAGAGCGGCCGTCTTACCAACAAATTTCTAAATTACCAGCCTCCTATCTTAGTACGCGAGCTATACGCGAATGAGAACCGCATGCCGTGCGCCATTTCGACATATTCTGACACTAATTTTCATCATCGCACCCTTATATCTAACCCCATATCTTTTTATCTTATTATTATAATATACATTATTACATCGCTACCACATAACACATATTAAGATATGATTCAACAAAATACACCAATTTTACAGAACATTTTTAAAGTTGTAAATCCTAAATATCTATCACACATGTTCAAAACAAGAATCTTTATTAATAAACATGAATATCTTAAATAATACAATAGTTTAATTTACAAATTAAAACCTTTAAACAGCATTAAAACACTTTAATTCAACTTCAATTTTCTTCATCATCATCATCATCATTACAGCCTTTCACAAGTCCACTGCTGAACATAGGTCTCCCCCAAGGAATGCCACATAGCATGGTCCTGAGCCACCTGCATCCATCGACTTCCTGCATATCTTACCAGGTCGTCACTCCATCTAGTGGGGGGACGCCCTAGACTTCATCCACCGGTACGAGGCTGCCACTCGAGAAACTTTCTTCCCCAGCGGTTGTCGGTTCTTCGAGCTATATGGTCGGCCCACTGCCACTTCAGCTTAATAATCCGTTGGGCTATGTCGGTTACTCTGGTTCTACTGCGGATATCCTCATTTCTAAGTTTATGACGCAGAGACACCCCGAGCATAGCCCTCTCCATAGCTCGCTGAGCGACCTTCAGCTTCCTCATACGGCCAGCAGTGAAGGACCACGTCTCAGTTCCGTAGATCATCACTGGCAACACGCACTTAATTTTCTTATATAAATCTATTATTATTTCGTTGTTTCGGCACAAAATTAGACACTTAACACATCACTTATCTTATTATTATACACAATAATTCTGAAACACTTATTGCCTGTTTGTACCCATATTACTGAAATTTTCACAAATTTATTAATTGGCTAAACAATTTATTTTTTATTTTTATAGTACATTATTTAGACTCTGTTCGAGTCCCATACAAAATAAACAACCAATTTCTGTACGATCCTTATCAACTTAGTAAGAGGCTAGTGATTTCTCTGTCTAAATTACAGCTATCTCTGTTTATTACAAAACATTATTTATTTACATATGCTATTCTTATCTAGCCATTATGTTTCTTATCTCTTATCACAAGAACGAAACATATTTTTGTTTAGACAAATAAGTATCTAATTTTTATATAAGACTTTTAAAACACGTTATTCTAAGTTTGTCTTTAAACAAATTTTTGTGGAATTTACTCTCGACCGTGGAATCGAACCCCGAACTTTCGCTCGACAATCGAACTATAAGATGGAATGATATTATATTGGATGATCACCCCCGAAAACTAAGATGGAATTCCTCGCATGCATTAAAAATTGTCTCCGGTTCTCTATACTCACCATACGAAATACCGCAGTATTAAGCTGCTATTTTACACCGGTATTCTGTGAAAGCGTAACCCATTCGTACTACAGCCATAATATAACTGCAGTATGGCTCTACTACGTTCAACTTTGAAATTACAAATCAATGTAAATCAAATCTTAAAAAAATACTTAAGTAACGTTTGGTATCCTACTATTGACAACAATACGATCAGTAATATCAAATCCAATCACAGCTTTGTCAGAGCTCTTTCGTCTATATCCAAGGCTGATCGTTAGTGAGGACGCTTCCCAATGCGCTAATCAATGCATGTATATCGGCTAGGCGACGTCTGCCATGCATATTCAACAGCGCTGTGACTGATGACCGACAATTATATCGCTCGTCCCTAGCTATTCCTTTCATTCAAAACAAAGCTTTAAAATAAAATCATCAATCATTTCTACTGACTTCTTTTCTGCCTAATTGTCCATCCTTTTTTATAGAATAAGGGTTCAAACTGCGTACTCACACAGTCGACCTGATGGTATGTGGATGCTGTGGCCTATAGACGTCTATATTTATTGTCAATTAAGAATCAAAGTACAGTGCGTTGTCACCCCTGAGGACTAAGATGGAATGCCTCTTTATATTTGAATGGGGTCTCTGGGTCTCTCGTCACCATATGAAACAGTAACATTGAGATGGTATTCTGTGAGGGCGTGATCCTACCCCGGTCGAGCCAACCCATTTGAGTTACAGCCATAATATAGCAGCAGCATGGCTCTACCACGTACGTACTCGTACATAGTTACGTACGTAACATCTGGGCAAATACCATGGCTATGTTTTGTTCTGCAGCATAAAAAGAGCCTGAATATTTATAGGATATGAAGCGTTCCATAATGGGCCTCGGAGGTAGCAACACTTCCGTAGAGTTCTTTGTTTGAAGTTACCACCGGGAGACGGCAAAGCCGGCCTTGCTCTTTCTAACCGAGACACAGGTGTCCTCTCCGGCTAATACTTCGTATCTCTCCTACCCGGGGTACAAATCAGAATACTCCTTTGTGCCCCGGGCTGGAGTTTGCGTTTACGTCAGGGAGGACATGTGTTTTCGACGCCTCGGCAGTTTTGAAGGTACGCACCTGTCCATCCTATGGCTGCGCATACAGCAACGACCATCCCCGCGTCTACGGGTGCCTCTATAGGTCCCATAGCGGTAATGCCGACACAGACCAACTCATCGACCACGTCTAAATGGCTGCAGGCTCCGTACTACAACAGGTCCCATCCGCAGAGATCGTAATGCTCGGTGACTTTAACGCCCACCATTCTGAGTGGCTTGGTTCCCGTTTAACCGATCACGCGGGTAGATCTGTTAATGAATTTGTCTTGGCAAATGGTCTGACACAACTGGTTACTTCGCCTACGCGGATCCTAGATGTGGAGGATCATGCACCTTCCCTGTTGGACCTTCTGCAGACCTCTCATTCGGACGGATGTTAGGTCTCAGTCGATGCCCCTCTTGGCTCTTCGGACCATTGTCTGATCCGGAGTACAGTGCCAGTCACGCTCTCATCACAGTTGCGATCTGCAACTAGCCGCCGTGTTTGGCACTATATGTAGGTCGGCCGATTGGGACGGGATGTGGTATTTTTTTGCATCCTACCCTTGGGGGTGGGTTTGCTTTCCGCCGGATGATCCCAACGTTGTTGCTGATTCTGTCGCTGATGTGGTACTTCAGGGAATGCAATTATTTAGTCCATCATCTGTGGTGCCTATAGGAGAAAGAACTAAGCCATGGTTTGGTGACTCCTGTAAAATTGCATCACGCTATAAGCAAGAGTGCTACCGAACCTGGGTTGACGCATCAACTTTCTGAGATGTAAATACCAGCGCTCTTAAAAATTAGTATAATGTCAACTCCAGGTCCTTCAAAACTGTCATTGCCAAGGCAAAGTCGGAGCACATCGGCAGAATTGGCGAGAAACTAGTCCGCCTCCGTTCGGGAACACGTGCATTCTGGTCTCTCGATAACGCTCTCCAAGGGAACTTCTGTCAGCCATCTATGCCATTTCTGCACAGGCTGGAAGACTCATGGGCCCATGACGCAAAGGAGAAAGCCGATGTGCTAAGCTCTTTTTTCGCTTCCAACTCGATTCTAGATGAGGGGGGAACACACCGTCAACCATCCCGCGGTGTGAGTGCTCCATGCGGGAAGAGCTGTTTGCGCAGCGCTCGATGCATAAAGCACTCCTCTCCCTAGACGTCAACAATTCGAGTGGGCCTGATGGAGTCTCACCTATTGTGCTGAAGACGTGTGCTCCGGAGTTGGCACCGGTTTTAACGCGCCCTTTCCGGTACTTCTACTCCCTAGGTGTAGTCCTAAGCTCATGGAAGACAACTTTGGTGCACACGATCCCTAAAAAAGGCGACCGCTCAGATTTGTCCAACTACAGGCCTATCGCTATCACCTACTCGTTCTCCAAAGTAATGGAAACCATTATTAACTGCCAGTTCATGCGGTACCTTGAGGATCACCCGCTGATTAGTGACCGCCAGTACGGTTTGCGTTGAGGTCGCTCAGCTGGTGATCTTCTAGGTTACCTAACTAATAGATGGGCGGAGGCAGTGGAGTCCAAAGAGGAGGCGTTGGCCGTTAGTTTGGACATAGCGAAGGCCTTCGATCGGGTTTGGCACAAAGCGCTTCTTTCGAAGCTGCCTTCTTATGGGCTTCCCGAGAAATTGTACAATTGGATCACTAGTTTTCTTGCATATCGGAGCATCAAGGTCGAAGTAGACGGTGCATGCTCCGATTACAAGCCCACTAACGCTAGTGTTTCACAAGGCTGCGTGTTATCACCAACGCTATTTCTTCTGCATATCAATGATATGTTGCAAACCAGTAACATTCATTGCTATGCAGATAACATCACTGGTGATGCTTTATACACCGGCCGTGCCAATATTTCTCGGGAAAACGTCGCCGAGTAGAGGAACAAACTTGTGTCTGAAGTCGAACTAAGTCTCAGACTGGGGGCGACTAAATTTAGTCCAGTTCAATCCCCAGAAGACACAAGTTTGCGCGTTTACCGCTAAAAAGAATCCCTTTGTCGTATCTCCTCAGTTTGAAGGCACTCCCCTTGTTGCCTCAGTCAGTATCGATATCCTCGGTGTTGACATATCGAGTGACGTGCAGTTTCACGGTCACTTTGAAGAGAAGGCCAAATTGGCCTCTAAAAAGCTTGGCGTGCTCAGCAGAGCGGGACAGTATTTTATGCGGGCACACCGCTTGCAACTTTACAAGGTGCAGGTTCGGCCTCACATAGAATACTGTTCCCTTCTCTGGGCAGGGGCTCTCCAGTGCCAGCTCCTTCCACTTGACCGCATTCAGTGCAGAGCGGTTCGAATCGTCGGCGACCGAGTTCTTTCTGATCGGCTTGATTTACTGGCACTGCGTAGAGATGTTGCATCTCTTTGCGTATTTTATTGCATCTATCACGGGAGTGCTCTGAGGAATTCTTCGGATTAATTCCAGGCGCTCAATTTCACCATCGCACATCGCAACAAAACTCGCGATACCATCCATACCATCTGGATGATTGGCGGACCATCACTGTGCGGTTTAGAAGAAGTTTTCTTCCTCGCACAACTTCCTTGTGAAATCGATTACCACCAGCGGTTTTTTCGGACCAATAGAACTTAGGGACCTTCAAGAAAAGAGCTTACTCCTTTTTAAAAGGCTGGCAACGCATCTGCAATTCCCCTGGTGTTGCAGTTGTTCATGGGTGGCGGCAGTCACTTACCATCAGGTGAGCCGCATGCTCGTTTGACCTCTCTCCTATAAAAAAACACGGCTACCACGCAATTAACACAGCCATTACGCAGTTAACACGGCCACTGCATAGTCAACACGGCCACTGCATAGTCAACACGGCCATTGCACAGTTAACACGGCCACTGCATAGTCAACACGGCCACTGCATAGTCAACACGGCCACTGCATAGTCAACACGGCCACTGCATAGTCAACACGGCCACTGCACAGTCAACACGGCCACTGCATAGTCAACACAGCCACTACACAATCAACACATATTATAGTACAAAATGGTAATGATCGTTTTCACTTAATGGAATTAACTTTTTATTAGTTAATTTTAATACGATTATAGGTGGTAGAGTGTCCCTACAACTTACCGTAAAGGTGACGAAAGTATCAAAGTGTGATCATTTGTCATCCTTACTTCTAAAAAAGTGAGCTTTTTATCATTTTCATTAAAAATAATAAAGTGGTGTCAAATATTTTGGTATCCAAGTATGTGTTCCTAAGCAAGTAATACAGAGAAAAATAAAACGCTTCGTCTTTTCCGTCATAAATTTCATACACGCCAAAAATTATACTAGGTATTATATTTCAGTAAATTGTTTGCCAACTCTTTTGAATAAGCGAGCTCTAGTTATTATGATGTTAATTTTTATTTTAAACAGTAAACGAGTAGGACCTTTATGACCAGGAGACATGAAAAATTAAATACAATAAATGTGTCCCAAAAACAAATTAACGTTCGTGTAATTGGGATTTTGTATAGAGTTGAATCTGTTATTTAAATATGAGTTTTATTTAAGCATACAATCATTCTCAACAAAGATAAACCTTTAATGGTATTAATTATTAATTTATTTAAATGGAATGACGACCTGGTAAGAAATGATGGATGTCGATGGATGCAAGCGCCTTAAGGCTGTGTTTTGTGATATGCCTTGGAGGAGGCTTAAGTTCATCAGTGAACTTGTGATGGGTAACAGAGGATATATATATGATGGGCTTTAACGAAGATGATAATTATGAAGAAGTAAATAAAATCAAACCAGATTAAAGGAGCTTTGCTAGGTGGCTGGGCTCCTTTTCTGTCAGAAGTCCCTGTTACCTATTACTGCCGCCATATTACAGTGCGTGCTCTCCTGAGTTTTAGTCTGAATGATATATATATACGATATGAATGACAAGCTCGTGGAAACTGTCCATGCGGTCGGAGCTAAGTTCTGCAAGACCCGCCGCAGAAGAACACAAAAACTCTCCGATCACACTCTTAATCTCATGGCTGTTAGACGGGAGATGAGGCTATATTCTTCAACAGATTTGACAGCATACAGGCAACTGAACAGACAGATCTCCAAATACATGCGGCGGGACTTACGCAAATTCAATACAGCTCGTATTGAAGAAGCGATCGAGCGGAACCAAGGCTCCAAAGTCTTTGCCAGAGATCTATCTGCCAGAAAGAGCCAACTGTCAATGCTGAAGACCGAATGTGGCAGAATCGTTTCCGGGGCACCTGAGATTTTGAGTGAGATTGAGAGGTTCTATGGGCAGCTGTACACGTTATCGTAGGAGCCACACGCAAGTGTGAGTAACGATCCAAGAGCGAGTCTTATCCGACACTATTCCTAAGATATCCCGGACGTCAGTCTGAGCAAGATTAGAATGGCTCTCCAGCACCTTAAAAACGGCAAGGCCCCAGGCGAGGATGGAATTACAGCGGAACTTCTGAAAGCGGGTAGAAGACCGGTACTTGAAGTCCTTCAGAAGCTCTTATTCCGTCCTTCATGGTGGCATTACACCGGAGGCGTGGAGCAGAAGTGCGGTGGTCTTGTTCTTCAAGAAAGGTGACAACGCTCTTTTGAAGAACTACAGACCGATTTCCCTTCTGAGCCGCGTCTACGTGCTGTTTTCGAGAGTCATTACGAATCGTCTTGCGCGCAGACTTGACGACTTCCAGCCTCCCGAACAAGCCGGTTTCCGAAAGGGCTTTAGCACCATAGACCACATACATACCCTACGGCAAATTGTACAGAAGTCCGAAGAGTACAATTTGCCACTATGTCTGGCATATGTGGACTATGAAAAAGCTTTTGATTCCGTCGAAATTTGGGCGGTGCTGTAGTCCCTTCAGCGGTGCCAAGTTGACTGTCAGTATATCGACGTGCTGAAGTGTTTGTACAGTAGAGCTACTATGGCTATCCGAGTACAGAACCAGAGTACGAAACCTATCCAATTGCAGAGAGGTGTAAGACAGGGTGATGTTATATCCCCGGAACTCTTCACCGCTGCATTGGAAGACGTTTTCAAGCTTCTGGACTGGAAAGGATACGGTATTAACATCAATGGCGAGTACATCACTCACCTGAGATTTGCCGACGATATAGTCCTTATGGCAGAATTGCTGGAGGACCTAAGCACTATGCTCAATGACCTCAATAGTGTCTCCCAATAGGTCTTAAGATGAACATGGACAAAACAAAGATTATGTTTAATGTCCATGTCACACCTATGCCGGTAGTTGTTGGGAGCACTAAGCTCGAAGTTGTTGACGAGAATGTTTACTTGGGACAAATAGTCCGACTAGGCAAGTCCAACTTCGACCGAGAGGTCAATCGACGGATTCAACTCGGCCGGGCAGCGCTCGGGAAGCTACGACACATCTTCTCGTCAGACATACCTCAAAACCTTAAAACGAAATTGTACAACCAGTGCGTGTTGCCAGTGATGACTTACGGAACTGAGACGTGGTCCTTCACTGCTGGCCGTATGAGGAAGCTCAAGGTCGCTTAGCGAGCTATGGAGAGGGCTATGATCGGAGTTTCTCTGCTTGATAATCTTAGGAATAAGGATATCCGCAGTAGAACCAGAGTAACCGGATTAGTAAGCTGAAGCCAACCGCTGGTGAAGAAAGGTTCTTGAGTGGTAACCTCGTACCGGTAGGCGAAGTGTAGGGCGTCCCCCCACGAGATGGAGTGACGACCTGGTAAGACATGCAGGAAGTCGATGGATGCAAGTGGGTCAGGACCGTGCTTTGTGGCATTCTTTGGGGGAGGCCTATGTTCAGCAGTGGACTTGTGAAGGGCTGTAATGATGAATGATGATGAAATATATATATATATATATATATATATATATATATATATATATATATATATATATTTAGAACAGCGCCAAGTAAGGACTGTTTGGTACATGACCTTTTTTTGAAACGAAGTGATGTTGGATGTTAAGAACGATGATGATATAATTTGAACATTTAGATGTTTTATTATTTGCAATTTCAATATATGTATTTTATTATTATATAAAACGTTTATATTATATCTATGTTTGATATATATTTTATTCATATATTTAAATATGTAAAGTTTTTGCATATTATATGTATATCTTAGTATATATATATATATGTGTGTGTGTGTGTGTGTGTGTGTATTTGCACCTGCCACAAAATCTCATCACCCACGGGTTGATTGGCCGAGAATGCCATTAGGCATTAAGTCCGCCCTTTATTATGATATTGATGATATATGATTTGTATGATTACAGAATGAGAGACATTCCATCTTACGAGTACCTCTCAAAGATGATAACGCAAATGTAGCCTTCTGTGATAGAGTTGGCTGCAGGTGTCCTTACTTCCCATTATGTGGACTGATAGTTAGTTTTATTTTATTTTATTGAAAAACATTTTTACCTCCACACTAGGATTTTTTCCTGTATTATGGAAGCAGTATTCATATATAGTCGTAAAATTCATAAAGAAACATTCAGACCCGAAACAATTATTTTTAAGCCATGCAAATGTAGGCCTATCGAGTCCAGAGTTTGTGGTTTTCTTTTTGGCATTAAACAAACATAATTATATATTATATAACACTAAATATAATGAGTAATTTTAAAACATTAACATAGAATTTTTAATATGTTGACTATAAGGCTACTATCGGATTTAAGCAAAACCATAAACCATCCTGTCGACTAAACAAATAATACTTATTGTGTACATATGACCTCAATTGTTCAAGTCGTTCATGAGTTACACGATCACTGACAGACGCACCAATATTTTTCTTATGAAATAAGGATGAAAAATGCGTACATTGTCTACCTGAGGGTAAGTGGATTCTGTGACCAATAGACAACTACATCCATCCTCAGTTAAGGATCGAAATGCAGATACGATGTTACCCCTGAGGACTAAGATGAAATACTTTAAGAAACCGCTATAAATATTATTTTATATTAATATTATCTATTAATATATATATATATATATATATATATATATATATATATATATATATATATATATATTTAAATTTGATGGACGTACTCTAGCTTATTACAATATTCATATTTATCAAATCCCTAGTACTAAATAAATTACTAAGGCGGCTCTTTCTCTGCCTGGGAATACAGAATTATTTCTTTTTTAAACTCCGGAAAGAAGTCTTAAAATATTTAATAACAATATTTAGTAAAACGATATTTCACAAACCTGCTCTGTTTTTTATCGTTTATGATTCTTGTCAAAGCTGATTTTGTTGGTCCATTTTTTTTGTTTAGCCTAGATATTAGAACTATTTTTGTATATTTATATCTTATTTCTTATTTTGCCTGTCTCGTAATTGCGATTGCTGATCATATGGTCAGGTTTGAGTCCTGGTTCGGGCCAAAATTAGTTATTGGGTTTTTTCTGTAAAGAAATTCTTTTAACGTATATATTAGTATTAGCCCGGAATCAGGAAGTTGTATGTAATTCAATTGCCTAGAAAAGCACGATAAGCCGTTGATCCTGCGCTTGACATCAGGTCGTATCGGATTGCCGTCCCATCGGATTAGTTAGATAATATTTTTTTTTATAGGATAAGGGTGACAAACGAGCACACAGTCCACCTGATGGTAAGTGGTTGCTGCGGCCCATAGACATATACATCTATCCTCTATTACAATTGAAAATGTAGATGCGTTGTGAACCGTGAGGACTAAGATGGAATGCCTCATTTCCAGTAAAAAGGGCCTCCGGCCACCTGCACTCACCAGGCGAAACGCAGAGGTAAACCTCTACTTCACGCTGGTTTTCTGTGAGGTCGTGGTACCACCCCGGTTCGAGCCGGCCCATCCGTGCGACAGCAAAAGCTGCCGCGTGGCTCTACCACTGTTAAAATAATAAATCTAATAGAGAATGGCAGGTGTATTCTTGGCCACACATACGTGCACTATAACCCTGACCTGCGCAGATGACCATCTCCGTTGTGACTGGCCGCCGCTACTACTGAAATTCTTATAACTGTTATGAACAACAACAGTAAGACCACGTCTTAATTCCGTAGGTTATCTGCCAACACTACTTGCAACACTCGTACTACGATTTTTATGTTCATTTTGAAATATACAGAACAAGAAATTACGTTGCAGCGTTTCAAATGCGTGGTGTCAAGTTGTGTGTTCCGACCTCTTATCCAAACATAAACTTAAGTGTTTGGAATTTTATTTCCCAGGTAATATTACGAGTAAGAAGAAGAAGTAAGAGTATTAGCATTTATAAACTGTGTTAGTTCAAGAGTGGGGCTCACCATAAACTTCATGGGATGTAAATAGCCAGAGGTCGATATTCGCTGGTAAAATTAAACGCGCTCAGCGGTGTGCGTGAAAAATATTTTCCTCAATTGGACTGTGTTTTTTATTATTTGTGTTACCTCAGAACTTTTTTCTTGTTGAACCGATATTGATGATTTTTTTATTTAAAAACTGGTGGTTCTCAAGTGATTCCATATAAATTTGATAAAGATCTGACCAGTTGTTTTTGTGTTATCCTTATGTTATCAGTGATTGTTACATCATTTCTGTCATAAATCGTTATCAGATAATATTTGTATAATTATGGTTTTGTTTTATAATATTATTTTTTTAATTATCAAATATGAAATAGATTAAAAGTCACTGTATTGTTATAATAATTATCATTGATAATTTTCTGTTTATTTCTAATTTAGAATTCGAGATATTTACTAAGAATGTTATAAAAGTAATTTCATCTTCTAAACATTCGTAATTAATTCACTCATTAGTAATATTTATAACAGTGTTTAACTTATTTTCATATTATAAAAGTATTTGGATTGTATAATTCTTACACATTCAAACTGTTGCTGAGTTCAGTTTTGATAGGTAGTAGGGATAAGTTACCACCATTGTGCGATATTATTTAAACGATTGCAATAATGATTGAGGTGCTTTTCGTGCTGTAAAATTAGTAAAGGAAACAACTAACAATCAGGCGTATTATTATTCCTTTCTGCGACTCCTGTAATATATCAGAAGTGGGATAAAGTTACAACGCACCACAACTACAGCACAATATGGAAACTTTTGAACCCTACATTTAACGGGTTAGGCAAGAATAAGCTCAGCAAAAATTGAGAAGGAACCTATGAGGTAAACGAAAATATTCTAATTTTTTTTTCTAACCTTGGTTCAACTATCGCGAAGAAAAGAAAAACTACCCACATGGATACAGAATTAATTTCAAAATTCAATCCTGGACCAAAATCTTAGAGTACTAATTAACATATATAGTTGGAGTGGTACTGATAAATCTTACATAATGGACATGAGATTACGTGGTTCTACACGGGAATGGTGCGAATCAGCTGAAAAACTGTACTACGGATATTTGTATTTACTTGAACATTACAAAAAAAAATTAACACCAATGCTTTGAAGAACAAAGAAGCTAGTCATCCAACCAGGTATACGTGGCGTCATGGGAGGTCATCATCGACGAGGCAGTGCTACATCTTTCGGAGACCAGGTCACGAGATTGAAGACTGTAGGAGCCAGCTCTTCTGTACCAATTACCAGCGTCGAGGCCGCCAGTCTGCGATCTGCTGAGATACAGGTGCTAAGGTGATGTACACTTTTAAAAATCCATTGATATTCGGCAAGACTGTTTTAACAAAATCGTTACCATAAACGATTGTAGGATAAGTGCTTATATTGATACCAGCAGTGAAGTGAATATTTTGGCACTCTACATCGTCAACTTGCTAGATCTAGCTTTAATTCCATCTAGTGTTGTATTGAGAGGATTTGGGAATAGCTGTATATTTTCGTTTGGTACCATTCACTTTACAGTAGATGTCGATAAATTAGGAATATTTAGTTTTGCGGAAGTGACGCCTAGTTGTGCAGCCAATATTGGTATGATACTAGGTCAACCTATTATTAATCAAGATAACATCAGTTTGATTACTAGTTCAACTAGCGCCACCCTGGTCAGGAATAATCTGTGATAATATTTTAATTCAATTTAATCTTGATAGCACTGACTTCCACCATACATATGAAATACGGTTATCACAAGACGTAGTTATTCCCTGTTATTGTGAAATGCCTCTTAGTATTTATTTAAATAGAAATTGTATGGGCTTAATGTATACTACCCTACCTCTATACAATTCGAACGATATGTATTTAATACCGGGTGCCTTATTAACGTCTGCGACTGATGCCATTAAAATTATTAATATAGGAAATCACCTTATCGTGTGGAGAGCGGAGTGTTTATGAACTAGGGCGAAGATTTATTATGAGAAAGATTTAATGAATGTGTTATGTACTAATACAAATTAAATAATTCAAACAGCCGTCTTAAAAAAAAATTAAATTAATTTTGAGGCACTAGATTTTGGTGAAATAAATAACAGTGAACGGGATACTTTGATTAAGTTACTACGTAAATATTCGTATTCATTTACAACGGATATATCTAGCTTAGGTTTTACGAATTTAATTGAAATATCTATTGAAACTTGTTATTAATACCGATAAACAGTTTTTTGTCAGTCTTATGGATTATCATACAAGGAGAGGGAAATAGTATATGAAAAAGTTCCAGAGTTATTAGATTATCAAATAGCAAGGGAGTCAAATTCACCCTATGCGAGGCCAGTGGTACTAGTAAAGAAAAAAATGGATAGTATAGATTATGTATAGATTACAGTGCTTTGAATTCATGTACAGTAAGGGACCGTTTTCCCTTGCCACACATAGATGACCTTATTAGCTTGTTATAGGGGGAGTACTATTTTACTGCACGTGATCTGGCCCAAGGGTATTACCAGGGTAGGTATCAGGTCCCTATTTCTCTAAAATCCATTCCAAAAACTGCATTCGTCGTTACACCTTCCGAACAATATGAATTTGTGCGAATGCCGTATGGCTTGACCATTGAACCGGCGGTATTCTCTAGAGCCCTTAAACTAGCTTTACGGGAATTGGCTAACTATAGAAAATTAAATAACAAAGAAAGCTATGGTATCAGTACAAATAAAACTGAGTAGTTGCGGTATATTTAGATGATATTTTTCCAACTGTCACAGTTCAGGAAGGACTTTCGCCATTGGAACAAGTATTAGATCTTCTTAAACGAGCAAATTTACGATTAAATCAAAGTGAATGTTCATTTCTAAAAACAACTATCGATTATTTGGGCCAGCAAATTACAGCGGGAACTATAAGACCAGGTCAACATAAAATTGAGTGTATAATTTGCTTTAAAACTCCAACCAATGTTCGCGAGGTTCGGTCAATTTATTGGTTTGGCGTCATATTTTCGAAAATTTGTTAGATTCTGCATATATAGCACGCCCCCTAACAGAATTGACAAAAAAAGACTATACTTGGTGTTGGAGTGACGAATAAAATAATGCCTTTAATACTTTAAGGGGTTATAAACAAGCCCCGTATTGGTTATCTACAATCGTACTGCGAAAACAGAGTTGTATAGAGAGATGCAGACCCTGATTAGGTGGTATTCTAATGCAGTTTGAATCTGATAAAACGTTAAAACCGGTAGCATATTTGAGTAGGGTCACCAGCAGGGAAGAGCGATTCTACCACAGCAATGAGTTAGAAACAATTGCTGTCGTAGAGTCACTCAAAATATTTCGCATTTGCATTGTAGGTATACCTGTTAATCTTGTGCTGCGCATTGCAAGATGGTGGATTAATATTATTATAGAAATACTATTGAAAAATAATATAGACCGGGCGATAGGATGCGGCATGTGGATGCGTTAAGTCGCAATTCTCTATGCGTGAATTTATTAGATGTTAAGATGATAGATGAAACAGATTAGGCACTCTCTGTTAAACTTCAGGATGATGGCATTCAATAAATCATTAATCAACTGCAAAAGGGTACTACAAATAAATATATAGAATAATTATTCTGTTTCTAATGGGCGGTTGTAAAGGAAAACTCTAGCAGGTGAACGTTTTGTAATACCAAATTGGCCAAATATAGTATTTTGCAAAAATTACAAAAGTCATTAGGAAATACGTAAATAGTTGCTTACAGTGCGCATACGGTAAATCAGGTTATGGTCGGCGTAAAGGGGAATTGCACCCCATAGAAAACTAGACATACCTGTGCACACCTTACACATTGATCATTTGGGGCCATTTCCAAAAATGTCTACAGGGAAACCACTATATTCTAATAATAACAGATTAATGTACAAAGTACGTTTTTGTTCGTTCCGTGAAAAGTGTGCGTTCAATAGAAACTCTAAAAGAACTCACGGGTATAATTTTAGTGTTTGGCAAACCCAGTAGAATTATAACGAACCGATGTAAAGCTTTTATAAGTCGCTATTTTAAAACTTTTGTGATAGATTATCAAATCAAACATATTATGAATGCTATATCTGCACCTCGTGCAAATGACTAGATCTGGATGGTTCTGGATGGCTCATCAGTAAGAGAAAAGTGCAGTTGGGACACAAAGTTATCCGACATCGTCTTAAGTATTAATAATGTTTAATGTTTGCCCACGAAAACAATCCGTTGTCAGTACCACTATTTTCTTCTGAATTAAGTAATGACATTCAAAGACAAACCTTATCTGGTAGGCGAACACAGGCTAAAACGAATATTGACCAAAACATGAATGGAGAAACAATTTGACAGTTGGCATAAAAAATGTACCAAATATAATATAAGACAACTGGTGTTATGGAAAGGCGGCGTGGTTGTTAGCAAAAAGCTAGGCAGCAGGTACTCCGGACCGTATAAAATTATAAAAACTAATAAGCCATGGATCGTTACACGATATCTTCTGTGAAGGCTATCGAAAATTCAGTGCAGTGGTAGCCGAAGCTACATTTGCATTACGATGACAAGCGATGACTTGATGGATTTGTTTGAAAGTTAGGTTATTTTTTCCATAAAACTTGTAATTTCGTTGAAATGGTGCTTATTCGCGTGTTATTAATTATGTGTAAATGCTCTATATATCTTAAGATTGTCAAAAAAAGGGTGTAAGCTCGTTAAGAAGTGTTTAAAATTTTACAATTCATTTCCATTTAACATATGACTTTTTCATAAAAAAAAGACAGATGTGAATCTCTGTTACAAAAGTGAAACACATTTTTAAGAGTATTTCTATTCAAATTTCAGTCGGTATTATCTATATTTCCCAAAGAGGGTAATAACTATATCAATAAATATGGCAGCTACGCTTTGATGATCGCAAGGTAAAACTATGTGCGCTTCTCCGATAAAATATACTTTTACTAACAAATACATACACACTCAAAATTTTACCGTAGGCCGTTATTAATCTAATTTTTATTTTACTTAATTTAGCTGTGTGTACAGCGATAATCTTTATATACCGTCATAATTTATTGTATGTGTGCATAAATTGAGGTAGGTTTATAACAGAGCTATGTGCGCAATCAAAAGAGCTATGTGCAATCAAAAGAGCTATGTGAAATAAACTAAGCTATGTGCAAAGAACTAAGCTATGTGCAAAGAACTAAGCTATGTGCAGTGAACTAAGCTATGTGCAATAAACTAAGCTATGTGCAATAAACTAAGCTATGTGCAATAAACTAAGCTATGTGCAATAAACTAAGTTATGTGCAATAAACTAAGATATGTACAATAAACTAAGATATGTGCAATAAACTATGTGCAATAAACTATGTGCAATAAACTATGTGCAATAAACTAAGCTATGTGCTATAAATAAAACTGTGTTAATAGAGCTTGGTGCAATAACATACTAAAGTTGTGTGTAAATTCTATATACGCCTTGTATGTCACAAATGTTATTTTAATAAATCTGCTGAATGTACTAATAATATGCTCATTTTTGCTAAGTCAAGAGCTCTAAAGAAGCTCAATAAAAGTACCCCAGTAGTCAAGAAAAAAAATTATGTAAGAGCTGAATTCAATATATATATATTACCTGGCTGTGTACATTTGTCTGTAGAAAAGGATTAACGTAATACAATTTTACAGACAAAGATTGCTTATAGAACAATTTATTTTTGTACACATTTTTTACCATTACAGATAGAGCGGCCACAGTTGACACCATAAGATGGCAGACCAACTTCAGGGGCCAGTACATGACCAAGCAGAGGAACTAACTACTTCAAGCCTTGTTATGAGACCTTCAACATCAACAAATGCTGCTAAATAAGATTACCAAATGCACTTTGAAGATTGCCGTGGGACACGGCTAAAATCAGGATGGCCGAATGTTATCAGTGATTGTTACATCATTTCTGTCATAAATCGTTATCAGATAATATTTGTATAATTATGGTTTTGTTTTATAATATTATTTTTTTAATTATCAAATATGAAATAGATTAAAAGTCACTGTATTGTTATAATAATATCATTGATAATTTTCTGTTTATTTCTAATTTAGAATTCGAGATATTTACTAAGAATGTTATAAAAGTAATTTCATCTTCTAAACATTCGTAATTAATTCACTCATTAGTAATATTTATAACAGTGTTTAACTTATTTTCATATTATAAAAGTATTTGGATTGTATAATTCTTACACATTCAAACTGTTGCTGAGTTCAGTTTTGATAGGTAGTAGGGATAAGTTACCACCGTTGTGCGATATTATTTAAACGATTGCAATAATGATTGAGGTGCTTTTCGTGCTGTAAAATTAGTAAAGGAAACAACTAACAATCAGGCGTATTATTATTCCTTTCTGCGACTCCTGTAATACTTAATAATGCGCATTTAAATGACTTTGATGTTATTCTCACTTTATTTATATTGAAGTCGGTTGTACAAATTTTTAATTTTACTGTCTGCTTTAAGTCCCTCTCAGAAATCAATTGAGGATACTTGTACAGAAAATCGGAACGTATGGTAGAAAGTTACTATGCTGTTATCAATACCTTTAAATTTATTATTCGGAATAACTTTTGATACGTGTGTGACATATGTTAACTTTTGATAAGTGTATAGTGGCGGTGTAAGAATATCCACTACCCAATAGAATCCTGTGGGTGTCTAAAGAGGCGACACAGGAAAACTGAACCAGGAGATGGGCAGCAGCATCTTCCTGGGGGAGGCCTATGTTCAGCAGTGGACTTGACAGACTTTAATGGTGATTTCTTATATATACGCGAAGACTACACATTAAATGAAACTTAGTTTTACGGATTTTATCGCGTTTAATTTAACTTTTTAATTCCCGTTGTTTCCGGTGCTTTACAGCACCCATGGTCATGGGGGGGGGGGGGGCTGAGGTGTTTGACGTCCTGATGTCATAGTTAGCCCGGCTACCTTCAGTTTTTGAATATTAATTTTTGGTCCGGTCTACGCACAATGAGCTTACAGTATCTTGAAGTCTTGCAACGGTATGCTTCGGTTTGGATTAATTTTTTTTTATTATAGGATTCCAAGCAGATGGCAGCACCCATCCAACTTCTCTATTGAAATTAGAATGTTTTGTAATTTCAATAGCCTCGCGAATCATTCTTGGTGAGAATCGATGTTCTTTTGCGAGAATTTGTGGTCTATTAAATTTAATGTAAAGGCCGGTACGATCTATGGTACGAATATGTTCACACACTGTAGACTTCCTGGAACGTCAGTGCTTCAAGTAAGCTATATGTTCTTTTACGCGGGTTTTTATAGATCGTTTTGTTTGTGCTCTGTAAGAGAGACCACATTCACAATCCAGCTTGTACACTCCTGCAACATGTAGAGGGATAAGAGGATTTGACACTTGACGGATGATAAAAATTTACTAATCTTCTTCGGTGGCTTGAAGTATGTTTTAATGGAAGCTCACTTCAAGATGTAGCCAACCTTGTCTGTGACACTTCTGACATAAGGTAGTACAGCAGGCACACGCTCAACTGTGGCCGGCTTCACTCGGTCACTATGACATAGGCGCGGGACCCGAAGCTTGCTGTCTTGCTTGCTCGACGTGCTGAAGCTCGGCGGCCAGATGTTTTCTGTCACAGATCCCTCGTGCTCTCTGTAACAATGATTTTCCCACGGTACTGCTGTGATGGATGGTGGTGCGATTCACCATTTAAATATCAGTTGGTATGGGTCTTTTTTCTATACACAGTGTGACCAATAGTGTTATCAAGATTTTGGATAACTAAAACATCTAGGAAAGTTAAAGAATTGTTTGCCTCTAACTCCACTGTGAATTTTATTTTAGAGTTTATGCAATTAAAGTGGTTCAAAAAATAAATTTACTTTGTCAGGTGGTAAAATTGTGAAAGTATTGTCTGCGTACCGCTTGCAGAATCTTGCATTTACAGGAGCAGTAAGAAGGGCTTTCTCTCACAGTCCTTCATGAATATGTGGGTGACTACGGGAGATACAGGTGAGCCCATCGCCACACCATCTACTTGCTTGTAGAAATCTTCCTTCCACAATAGCCAATAGCCAGATGTGAGGCAGTGTTTGAGTTATACTGCATATTCTGTCGGCATGTTGTTATCTTCTAGCTTCCTAGTTACAATTGAGATAAAGTCTTCAATAGGTAAGCATGTGAATAGTGACTGAACATCAAAACTGACCATAGATGCATTGTTAGCGAGATGTAGATCTTCTATCTCACTAACAAAATGGTATGAATCCTTTGTGTGTGCTCTGGTATGTCCTCTCAGTGGTGACAATATTTTTGCCAAGTGTTGAGCCAACTTATAAGTTAGTGAATTGATCTGGCTTACTATGGGACGTAGTGGAGCGTTTGGTTTGTGTATTTTCGGTAACCCATACAATCTCGATGGTTTGGCACATGATGGTATTGTCAAATTCACGTCGAGATTTAATTTTTCGGAGTATTTCTTTATTAAGTCGGTAGTTGTTTAAAGTGTATTAGTTGTAGGGTCAATTTTGACCTTTTTGTATGTACTTACGTCCGATAAAAGTGGTTGTATTTTGACATTATACTGTGACGTGTCTATTATTACCGTAGCATTTCCTTTATCCAACTCCTTTATACAACGCTTAAACCTTGTCCTGGGGAGATTTAGTTTCGGCGCTGAACTTCGACGTAACAAGGACGAAATGTCTTGACGTGTGGCCTCTAAATTTTCCTTACTGATATTTTTCTAAAATAGACAATCCACAAAACTACAGATAATTTCTTCGTACGGGATTCTTTGCTGTGTTATTGCGAACTTAAAGCCCTTCGACAATACTTTTATTGTAGAAATTATCTGTGGTGTTGAGGATAGTCTTTTTAAGAATAATATCAGTAAGGAAAATTTAGAAATCACACGTCAAGACATTTCGTTTTGACAATTCATAAATTAAACGCGATAAAATCCGTAAAAATGTGTTTCATTTAAGGACTTTAATGATAATAGTGTAACGTGGACATTAGACCTTATTTAATTTACTCTTGTCCATTGTTATATTAAAACCATCCCATTGAAACTTACTGCAACTATTCCACAATCACTACATACTTGGAAAATAGAACGTAAGCTTATAGAATAAACATATATGTACCTATTGTTGAATAAACGCCAAAATCTTCAGATTTGTTATCCTAATAACGACTAAAAAAGTTGTTGCCAAGCGTGGCAACTATGGCAATTACCCATCTATGGGGGAGGCCTATGTTCAGCAATGGACTTTAATAGGCTGTAACGGTAACGGTAACGGTAACGTAAAGTCAACAAGTTTGTCGTTATCACCATCCTTAGAGTAATTACATAAATATCACCGTCACAAATATTTAAATAAATTAAAAAGATATTTTAATCCCGTTCTCAACTGTTGATGAACATAACCTTTCCTATAGGTTAAAAAAAGTTGGTTAATGGGCTGTTATCCTTGACACGAATACTTTTGTATGTGGTTTAAATATACTCTGAAATGTTGTAAACACTCACAAAAACATAATATTTTGTTTACATTCACACAAATTAAAATTAAAAGTAAAATCAAATGAAGTAAAATGAAATGAAGTTCCTTATCGCTCGATACGAATTTGACAGATGGGTGCTAGGCGAGAAAAAGTGTGAGATTTTTCCGTCAAGACCCCCTTTCTATAGTGCGAGTGAGATGGAATAATATCCATCTGCCTCACACTTTTTCTTATTTTGCCATGAAAGACAAAATAATATATTTAATAGACGCTGGAAATTGATTCATGGGGGAATATTTGCCATAGTTGCCACGCTTGGCGAGCGGGTTGGCACCCACAGTTTTTTTATTGTAATATTGCTGTTATCAGAAAGATGCTGCTGTCCATCTCCTGCCTGCTTCCCACTGTCGCCTCTTACAACACCCACGGGAAGATGTGGGGGTGGTGGATATTCTTACACCGCCACTACACGCCATTGGAAAAAAGGTTCTCGAGTGGCAGACTGGTACTAGTAGGCAAAGTGTAGGGCGTCCCTCCACTAGATGGAGTGACGACCTGCCTGGTAAGATATTCAGGCAGTCGATGGATGCAGGTGGCTCAGGACCGTGCTTTGTGGCATTCCTTGGGGGAGGCCTATGTTCAGCAGTAGACTTGTGAACGGCTATAATGATGATGATAGTAGTTCATTTATTTGTATTTGTTAATCAGTAATATAATACGTTTATATATATATTTAGAGGGTATTTTTGACACGCTCCCGAAAACAATGACAGATGATAGAAGATACTACACCTTAGCACATGGGTCACAAATAAATTTGATCCCGACGAAAAAAAAATCATCTTTTCACAACGTTTTATTAACTTTATTCACGCTCCATCATGTTAGTACATCTAAATGAAACGATAATTTCATTAAAAAAATCATGAAAATACTTAAACAGAAAACCAGCAGTGAAACTTAAAAATTACATCAGCTGATAATAGGGTCAATATCCTCGCGGACGTCGAACGCTTATAGATCCCGTCACGTAAAAACGCTGGCCTTGAACCTGGGCACTGAGCGATTTATCGAAGTTTCATTTTTTAGTTTAACTTTTCATTTCTTAAACAAAATCAAAGATAACGATGAGATAGTGTTTATATTTGTGTGAGTACTGAGTACCCAATTAGGTACGTTTATTAATTTCAATAATTTTTTGTAGTAAAGATAATGTAATAAAATGTACAAAATCAGGAAGGAGAGTAAAATTCCCTGAGTATTATCGCCCGTATCACGGTCTCTAGAGGGCGGTGATGTGGAGGCATATCGAACCTGGAACTTCAAAGCGCGGCAGCGAGTGAGCGTACAGCTGTCTTTATACTATGGTACAGCTACTACTGCTAGCGTGCTTACTTACTGTTAGCTTACATATGGCACGACTGTATCTAGGTCAAACGGCCACGCCTCAATCGACTTGAGCGTGAGCGGGTTCCCCCCGCCAGTCTGCAACTGCTACCGACGTAGAATGCATGTCACTCTTGCGTTTCTCCGGGATATCGTATTCATTAATATAATTATTGTAGTCGCGAGGTACATATCGAGTTGTGTATAAGTTCTATTGTTTGTGTTAAATTGTCTTTCCTTTGTTTTCACTGTGTACATTATCCGCCTTCTTAAATGTTCTGTGTACTTGTAGACAATAAACGTTTTGTGCGTTATATGTGGTGACTTTTATTGACACTCTAAACACCCATACAACTATAACTTTTAAATTCCATATGAAAATTAGTCGTAGGGATAAAACTTATAAATAATAAACGTTGACGATGTCTTAACATACATAACGCTTTAACGGTGTGTGGAAGGTTCTCTAGTGCGTCAAGGACTTTACATTGTGCGCATTTGTTTTAGCGTATTTGATTAATAATTTTAGTTTTTAAAACAGTTCCGTGTTGACTATCTAAAGAAATGTTTATTAAATGATTGTTGTTATTACTTGCTATTTATTACTTAATGATATTATCCTTGTTGTAACGTTTTAAGTTTCTTGTTTTATTTTTATAATGCCTAACGCGTACGTTTATAGAAGCTCGCAGGAATGCTTCGCATGCATTGCGAATTTACCGAGAGAAATTCCCGACCGCTCGACATCCAGCTGACTGATAACAGCAGCATTTTAGCGAGTGTTGGAAAATCGGCCCATTGCTCTGGTAGCGGCAGGAGGTGGAAGTCAAGTGGCTGTTCACTCGGAGGAGCGCATTTTAAATGTCGTTCGCCGGAATCCGAACCTAGGTACACGAAGTATCGCTAAATTGTTAAGGCGTCGGGATGGAACAAGTGTGTCATACTGTACAGTTCACAAAGTGTTAAATTGTAACCGAATGCGCCCAAACAAAGTGTACAAAGTGCAAGCTTTAGTTCCCGGCGATCACGACCGCCGGCGAGTTTTCTGCCGTTGGTTATTAGACCAGCAACAACGTGTGCCTGGTTTCATTGAGCACGTCACCACGGAGGATTTAGAGCGGTAAGCTGTTTCATACCTAATTTTTTTAAGTAACTTAGTACTTAACTGATTTGAATAGGTACATAACTGAATACATTGAATAATAAACATACCTACACGATGAATAAAACACATGGTGCACCTTGGTTACTTTTGTTTGGTTTTTAAGGTTACATATCATTTCATTAGCGGGGAATCGAACCAGTTATTTGGGTTATTTTACCTGTGAATTCGAATTAAAGTGGCTACGTGGAGACAAGCACAGTGGCAAAATAGTAGGTTAAGTAGATAAGTTAGGTATTTAGACAAGTGTTGTAAATTATTAGGTATTGTGATATGGTATGGCCCATTAGGCTAGTGGGCGCGCGGCCTCTGCGAATTCTGCGTTCTCGCGTACATTGACCCTTAATCAGCTGATTGTAATTCAGTAATTCCACTGATGGTTTTATGTTTAAGTATTTTCATGATTTTTTTATGATATTATCATTTCATTTAGATGTACTAACATGATGGAGCGTGAATAAAGTTAATAAAACGTTGTGAAAAGATGATTTTTTTTTCGTCGGGATCAAATTTATTTGTGACCCATGTGCTAAGGTGTAGTATCTACTATCATTTGTCTTTGTTTTCGGGAGCGTTTCAAAAATACCCTGTATATATATATATATATATATATATATATATATATATATATATATATATATATATATATATATACTAGCTGCCTAGGTACATGTTGTTCTGCCCTTTACGGTCCTATAAAATCCTTAAATTCCCAAAAAAATATATTCAGGGTCACTTATCGGAATAAAAACTATCCTATCTCTCAAGTTAGACCAAACTGCACACAGTGTGCAAAATTTCATTGAGATCAGTTCAGTAGTTTAGGAGTCCATCGCGGACAAACAACGTGACTCGTAATTTTTATATATATTATCTATTATTATATATTTATCATTTTTTATTATTATTTTATGAACGTAATAATTTTATGAAACTCAACAGTATTTATTAGTGTGAAAAACGAGCACGCAATCCACCTGATAATCAATGGATGCTGTGGGCCACAGTCATCTACTTTTATCCTCCATTAAGAATCAAAATGCAGATGCGTTGTCACCCCTGAGGACTAAGATGGAATCCCTCGTTTCCAGTAAAAAGGGTCTTCGGTTCACCATACGAAACGTAGCAGTAAGCTGCTATTTTATGCTTGTATTCTGTAGCGTGGAGAACGACCCATTTGTGCTATTTATTTATTTATTTATTAGCTGTTCCCCGCGACTCAACCGCGTGGAATTTATGACGAGTGGACTTCATGGGATTTAATTTTTTTTGCGCAGAACCCTGATTCTTTTTCTAGAATAGAAGTAGCCTAAGTAACTTCTTATAACATTAGCTATCTGCCAGTGAAAGTAACGTCAAACTCGGTGCAGCCGTTTCGAAGATTAGCCGGAACAAACAGACAGACAAACAAAAAATATAAAAATTGATTTTTTGCTATAAGTACCGTATATACTTTCATATGCATTTAATAAAAAAAAATTGTTATTTGACATTACAAACAGACACTTCAACTTTATTTATTTGTACAGATTTAACAAGTGCACGTACAATATACATAATCGTATATAAAATTGTTTTTATAATTTCACACTTTTATATTTTCTGATATGCATATGTCCACTTAAAAGGGTCAAAAATAAGAAAGTAAATAAAATTATTAATATAAGGTAAAAATCAATTTTAAGAACTAAAAAGAATAAAATAATTTCTACATAAAGTCTGCCGAAGTCGGAGTTTTGATTCTTCGATACTATATTCACCGACTTTAGAATACATATACTATGAAGAAAGTATTTTATTTTTCTTAATATTAAAGTCAATTTTTACTTTTTATTTAAACTAAAATTTTTAATATTTAATTATTTGTAATCGTCATTATTCATTCTCAAGAATAAAAAATGGGTTTGCACTGAACCTGCCTTTAAATAAAACCCCATCAATTTAAAATCGGCCTCCGAAGTTCAGTGACTGTACGGATAACAGCTGTGGGTGTCTTGTGCTCGTGTCTCTACTCTACGCTCCGGACTCATCTTCCGGGTTCAGTTAGCGCATACGACGTAAACAACGTCGGGTCGCCATGTGCTTCATTTTTGCTGAATTTAAGATGTATAATAAAATTATATAACATTATATTTTGTTGCCTGTGATATCCTAAATTTCTTTTACCGATACTGAAACTAAGACTAATAATATCAGTGAAGCCGGCGGTTCTCACATTCGGTTTGTTCAGGTGTTGTGAAATTTAATGAAGCGATCACAGATCAGTGGTAGAGCTAAGCGGTGGCTTTTGCTGTCGCACGGATGGGCCAGCTCGAACCGGGGTGGTACCACGACCTCACAGAATACCAGCGTGAAGTAGAGGTTTACCTCTGCGTTGCGCTTGGTGAGTGCAGGTGGCCGGAGGCCCAGTTCCCCCCCCCCCCATCAACATGGTAGTGGAATTAAATAAAAGACTACCCCATGAGGGTACCAGCACCCCTGGAGAATCCCTCGCTGAGCATCCACGACCAAACTACTCCACTCCTGGGCGTGGGTGCTCAGGCTGCCCCGCGTATTCTGGGGGGGGCGAAATTCCGCTCAAGACGAAACCTGCTCGGGGCAAGCGAAGCAAGAAGACAAAGGCAACCCCTGCCACGCTTACCGTGGATTTCTGCAATATCAGGGGACTTCATTCAAACCTTAACGCCGTCCACTACCATCTGGAGATAGCTAAGCCGGCCTTGCTCTTTCTTACCGAGACACAGGTGTCCTCTCCGGCTGATACTTCGTATCTCTCCTACCCGGGGTACAAATTAGAACACTCGTTTGTGCCCCGGGCTGGAGTTTGCGTGTATGTCAGAGAGGACATCTGTTTTCGACGCCTCGGCAGCCTTGAAGGTACGGACCTGTCCATCCTATGGCTGCGTGTAGACAGCGACGACCATCCCCGCGTCTACGGGTGCCTCTATAGGTCCCATAGCGGTAATGCCGACACAGACCGACTCATAGACCACGTCCAAATGGCTGCAGACTCCGTGCTACAACAGGTCCCATCCGCAGAGATCGTGATACTCGGTGATTTCAACGCCCACCACGCTGAATGGCTTGGTTCTTGTTTAACCGATCATGCGGGTAGATCTGTCTATGACTTTGCTTTGGCATATGGTCTAACACAACTGGTTACTTCGCCTACGCGGATCCCAGATGTGGAAGACCATGTACCTTCCCTGTTGGACCTTCTGCTGACCTCTCATCCGGACGGATATCAGGTCTCCGTCGATGCCCCTCTGGGCTCTTCGGACCATTGTCTGATCCGGAGTACGGTGCCACTCACGCTCCAATTGCAGTTGCGATCTACAGCTTGCCGCCGTGTTTGGCACTATAGGTCAGCTGATTGGGACGGGATGTGGTATTTTTTTGCATCCTACCCTTGGGGGCGGGTTTGCTTCTCGCCGGAAGATCCCAGCGTTGTTGCCGATTCTGTTGCTGATGTGGTACTTCAGGGTATGGAACTTTTTATTCCATCCTCTGTGGTGCCCATCGGAGGCAGATCCCAGCCATGGTTTGGTCGCTCCTGTAAAATAGCATCACGCTATAAGCAGGAGTGCTACCAGGCCTGGGCTGACGCATCAACGTCTCGGGATGTAAACACCAGCGAATTAAAAAAGAAGTATAATTCCGCCTCCAGGTCCTTCAAAAGCGTCATTGCCAAGGCAAGGTCTGAGCACATCGGCAGAATTGGCGAGAAGCTAGTTCGCCTTCCTTCGGGAACCCGTGCATTCTGGTCTCTCGCCAAGGCTGTCCAAGGGAACTTCTGTCAGCCATCTCTTCCATCTCTGCACAGAGAGGACGACTCACTGGCCCATGCCGCAAAGGAGAAAGCCGATCTGTTGAGCTCTCTTTTTGGGTCCAACTCGACTCTAGATGACGGGGGAAACACACCGCCGACCATCCCGCGATGTGA
The DNA here is from genome assembly GCA_033319125.1 of Parnassius glacialis. NCBI lineage: Eukaryota > Metazoa > Arthropoda > Insecta > Lepidoptera > Papilionidae > Parnassius > Parnassius glacialis. The sequence continues at coordinate 11,767,737 of JAVANC010000016.1, forward strand.
GTGCTCCATCCGGATGTGCGATTTACACAGCGCTCGGTCCGCAAAGCACTCTTCTCCCTGGACGTCAACAAGTCGAGTGGGCCCGATGGAGTCCCTCCCATTGTGCTGAAGACGTGTGTTCCGGAGTTGGCACCGGTTTTAACGCGTCTTTTCCGGTACTCCTACTCCCAAGGCGTAGTCCCGAACCCATGGAAGACAGCTTTGGTGCACCCGATCCCTAAAAAAGGCGACCGCTCAGACCCGTCCAACTACAGGCCTATCGCCATATTGTTCTCCAAAATAATGGAAGCCATTATAAACTGCCAGCTCATGAGGTACCTTGAGGATCACCAGCTGATTAGTGACCGCCAGTACGGTTTTCGTCGGGGTCGATCGGCTGGTGATCTTCTAGTCTACTTAACTCATAGATGGGCGGAGGCAGTAGAGTCCAAGGGGGAGGCATTAGCCGTTAGTTTGGACGTAGCGAAGGCCTTTGATCGGGTCTGGCACAAAGCGCTTCTTTCGAAGCTTCCTTCCTATGGGCTTCCCGAGAAATTGTGCAAATGGATCACTAGTTTCCTTGCCGATCGGAGCATCAAGGTCGTAGTAGACGGTGAATGCTCTGATTTCAAGCCTATCAACGCTGGTGTTCCACAAGGCTGCGTGCTATCACCAACGCTGTTTCTCCTGCATATCAATGATATGTTGCTAACTGGCAGCATTCATTGCTATGCGGACGACAGCACTGGTGATACTTTATATACCGGCCGTGCCAATATTTCTCGGGAAAATATCGCCGAGTACCGGGACAAACTTGTGTCTGAAGTCGAGTCTTTGCTTAACAAAGTCTCGGATTGGGGGCGACTAAATCTAGTCCAGTTCAATCCCCAGAAGACACAAGTTTGCGCGTTTACCGCTAAAAAGAACCCCTTTGTCGTATCTCCTCAGTTTCAAGGCACTCCCCTTACTGCCTCAGCCAGTATCGGAATCCTTGGCGTCGACATATCGAATAGTGTGCAGTTTCGTGGTCACTTGGAAGGGAAGGCCAAATTGGCCTCTAAAAAGCTTGGCGTGCTCAGCAGAGCGAGACAGTATTTCATGCCGGCACATCGCTTGCAACTTTACAAAGCGCAAGTTCGGCCCCACATGGAATACTGTTCTCATCTCTGGGCCGGGGCACCCCAGTGCCAGCTCCTTCCACTTGACCGCATCCAGCGCAGAGCGGTTCGAATCGTCGACGACCGAGTTATTTCTGATCGGCTCGATACACTGGCACTGCGTAGAGATGTTGCATCTCTTTGCGTATTTTATCGCATTTATCACGGGGAGTGCTCTGAGGAATTGTTCGGACTAATTCCAGCCGCTCAATTTCACCATCGCACATCGCGACAAAACTCGCGTTACCATCCATACCATCTGGATGATTGGCGGTCCACGACTGTGCGATTTAGAAGAAGTTTTCTCCCTCGCACGACTTCCTTGTGGAATCAATTACCACCAGCGAATTTTCCGGACCGATACGACTTAGGAACCTTCAAGAAAAGAGCTTACACCTTTCTAAAAGGTCGGCAACGCATCTGCAATTCCCCTGGTGTTGCGGTTGTTCATGGGCGGCGGTAGTCACTTACCACCAGGTGAGCCGCATGCTCGTTTGCCCCCTATTCTATAAAAAAAAAAAAAAAAAAAAAAACAGATTTTCTAAAGTATGTTACAATTATAATTAAACATAGATACAAGTAATATTCCATGTGTGTCTTTCTTTATACAAATTACGTCTGATTATAAAACAACATGCATGGTGATACATACCATCGGCAAAGCGCAGTGATAAAGGCCAAAAATGAGATACATGTACGAAATACTCTAGCAATCGGAAAACAAAGGCCTATTCAGTAATAAAGTAGTCTATTAGTGAATATATCCGAGCTCTCAGGCAATTACCATACGACTGTAATTTCAAAAACGTAACGGCTGAGAAAAATAAGAATGATTATATTCGTGATACCTTCATGTCGGGTATCTCAAATCAAAAGATACGACAAAGGTTTTTAGAAAACATAACTTTGACATTGGACGACAATCAAAATCTAGCTTTATCTTTAGTAACTGCTGAAAAAAATTATTTAACTTATACAAACTGCAAAAATCCTCAAATGCAATTACATGGTGTAAATGATACTTACAATGAAAAACTAGAAAGTAGAACGGAGAGTTATAGCATAGCCATTGCAGCAAGTCAACGTAAGCGATTTTTTTTGTGGTAATAAAAATCTACATCAACGCATAAAATGTCCTGCTTTTAACGCAATATGTCAATTATGTTCAAAGAATGGGCACTATGCGACTGTTTGCAAAAGTGGTGGAACAACTATAAATACTGTAGACATTGAAGTTGTGGATGTTATTAAAACCATATATATATCTGCTACATCTACATCTAGTTTAAGTAGAGCGACTGTTCACGCAAAAGCGTTAGTGTCAGGCATCGACGTTAGATGGCACTCGGCTCGGTCGATACGGAATGACGTTTGTGCGTGTTGAACGTCCGAGCTTGCTGAAAGGTGGGAGTCGAGAGCGAAAGATTAGAAGTCTTCTTCGCGTCGAAAGAGAAGGCAGTTCGTTTTGTTTGCGAGCTCTTAGATCTAATTTTATGTTAGGCGCGTATAGTAAATATACCACTGGGAATGGTAGCGCGTGTTGAGAGTTTACCCGGGACTTTAGGTTTAACGCAGAATCTGTATAAGTGGATTCGACTGTATTAGTTACTAGTGCGGTAGTTAATATTCTAGAAATAACGGTGACCTTTGACCCGTACGTTCTGTATTCATTTTCGCGAGTCAATCGTAACAAAGGAAGAAAGTGACTGCGGAAGGCGACCTTAGCTTGGAGAGGAGCTGAGGGCCGAACTGCTGCAGGGGGAACGGTCAAATAAGGTCAATAACACTACCAGCCACACCCAAATACACATCACTGACCTTTACTTTCTAGCACAATACATCCACACGAGACCTGACCGAATCCTGAGGGACCAGTCGCCTTGAATAGAGGTAAGTAAGCTCTGTTCAATAATTGTAACGCTCCCCCCGGATTGTTTAGTGTAATTAAACTTTTAACCCGTGGCGTGAGGACGCCCGACCAGCATCTGCCTGTAGCTTCTTCGTCTATGGGCCGCGAAGGATTCTACTCCTGGGATAGGCAGCTGCCGGCCGTAACATTTGGTAGCAGAGCGTGGTTGAGTGGCAACTCCAATATTCCTCCAGCGGGCAGCTGGGTTTCGTGTCCACACGTCGGACACAATAGGAACTGAACAGTCTTTCCTGCCACCTTTTTAGTAAAGATGCCATATTTTTTAGGCTTGAGATCAAGGCTACCGTCCGAACCGGAGTTGTGGGCGTCGCTCTCATAACCCGATCCTGCCGACCCAGCACCGGATACCGATCTGGATTCTCCAGGATCTGATAATATTGAGAGTGACGCTCGTAGACACAAAATTAAACCAATCAACCCAACGCTCTGCTACCAAATGTTTAATTTTTATCAAATACTATGGTAGCAGAACGCGGTGCTGGGATCGATTCCCGGTCGATCCACCGACCATAGTATTTGATAAAAATTAAACATTTGGTAGCGGAGCGTTGGGTTGATTGGTTTAATTTTGTGTCTACAATCACGCCCGTCCGTAATACGTAAAAATATTTTTTTTATTATATACGTAATAATAAAATTCCTTTCTTTGTTAGCTTGCTTTGTTGTTTGCGGGTAAATTTAAAAAACCGCGCCCGTTTAGCGCGCAAGCGGGAGATTGCGTCATGTAGGTAGATGGTTATTTTTGCGTAATCGGTTAATTATCGTTGCGGATAGTTGTGGTGTATTACTTATCGAAGGGTCGATTTCCGAGCAAGGCATTTTTTGTTGATGTGTATCTTCGTTATGTATCTTTTGTATTGTAATTTGTATTTGAACTAAAGAGTGGTAATTTGTATTTACGTAATTTGAATTTAACTTGATTTGATCGCACTAGTATTTGTTATTGTTAATTTGATTTACCTTTTCTTTTGTACTAACTTGTGTTTGATTTGATAAATAGCGGTTCTTATTTGTGTACATTCTATTCAACTCGATTTGATAGGAACTGCATTAGTTAGCTGTTAATTTTTGTATTTTTTATTTGTTATTTTTGTAATTGTGCTCGAGCGGCGTCGCAATTTGTATTTAGTAGTGATGTCCTCGCCCAAGATGCTAATCCGTTGCCTGCGGACTGAGTTACGCTGGGCCACCAGCGCCCATGCTTTGATAGGTCGACCGGATTGGGTCCATAATTTGATGAAGCGGTTCGAGCAGGTCGATGCTCGAAGGGCTGCAGTGGAGGAGGCTTACGCTGAGCTTGAGGATTCGGATGTGGAAAAGGGAGTCCTGGACTCCTGCTTCGCAGACTACGAGCAGTTCTTGTGGCTCACGGACGAGTTGATCGAGGCTGAAGGCAGGTATGCCGAGGAGGCGCGTGAAGCTCGGACGAGTGGCCTGCCCGAGTCCTTTCGGAAGCAGCCTCAGCCGGAGCTGTTGGGACGACTCCCAACTCTGGACTTGCCAAAGTTCTCCGGGGTCCTTTCCGAGTGGCTGACCTTCGTTGGTCTTTTCGACGGCCTAGTGGACGCCCGGAGTGACTTGACCCCGAGCCAGAAGATGGCGTACCTCCTGGCCTCACTGGAGGGGGAGGCCCTGGACGTTGTCAGCCATTTGAGCTTGTCGGACGATGCCTACCAGACTGCTCGGGACCTCCTAGTCAGAAGATACGCCAACGTCCGGCGAATTGCGGACGAACATGTTAAGCAGCTTCTGAGCCTCCCGCTGCTTAGTGACCGGGCCAGACTACGTCCGGACCTGTTGGATCCAGTCTTGGTGGCCTGTAATATGTTGAGGCGGCTGGATGTACCAGTGGGCGAATGGGCCTTCTTGTTGCTCCGCATCGTGCTGTCCCGTCTACCTCTCGACCTTCGAATGCATTTTGAGGAGAGGTACGGCGGGGACGAGGCCTCCTATATTCCGCCCTTCTATGACCTGTTGCGGTTTTTGGAGGAGCAGTGCCGACAGATCGAGCACGCGGCGGGCACCGTCGACGACTTACGAGCCGTGCCCAGAGAGAGGTGAAATCCGCCGGGCAAGTCGTCGTCAACCCCCCCCTGCTCCTATTGTCGAGCATCTGATCACCGGGTAACGTCTTGCCCAAAATTATTAGGTAAGCCGAGTCCCGCTAGGCGAACTATCGCCAAGGAGCGCCGCTGGTGCTACTCCTGTTTGGAAGGGCACCTCCAGCGAGACTGTCCGCACCGGCGGCCCTGTCTGCATTGCCAGGGCAATCACCATGCCGTACTGTGCCTGGGTGCGAACGGCGTCTCCTCTCGGGGCGTTGCCAGGCCCTCGACCCCCACGGGCGGGGGCGCTCCGCCACGCCCTCTGACGGGCGACGCTCGGCGCCCGCCGGCTAGCCAACAGACCCCTAGGTTTGGAAGGGGTCCCTCCCCCGACCAGTCGGGGGGTAATTCCCCCAGGGGCGGGGGTGTCATCACCCCCCCTCAGCGTGCGAAGAGGAACTTCACGGCCACTCATCGGTCCGCTGGACCCTTCTCACTCCCGTTAGCTGAGTGGCCGCGACTGGTTTACCACTGTACCCCATTTGATGGAGGTGGCCCTAGCTAGCTGCCGCCTTAGCTCCCACCATGGCGGCCTCTACTGAGCCTTAAGCCGTCAACAGTCCACTTGTCAAGCTGTTCTGTTGCCGACGGCCTCAGTGAGGGCGTACAGCCCGAGTGGCGACCGTTAGCGGTTGCGCTCTGTTAGTATCGGGTTCACGCGGTGTGGCCTCCACTTGGTGGTGGGAAGATTAGGGCCCCCTGGAGCGTTGAATCACGCTCTCAAGGGGTATAGGAATTGGTTTGATCGAGCACTTAGTTAAGAATTCTTTAAATTTAAATTAAAATGCTTTTGGGTTTTCCGCGAAATTCATATTGTAGCGGTTATGATTAAAAGAATTGAATTTAAAATACTCCTTTAAATGCTGCTGCATATGTTTTGTAAATACATTTGATCACTGCGTTTGTTGTTGCACGGAAAATTGAGATTAAATTGTGTGCCCTTTTTGAATGCTTGTGCGTATGCTTTGTAATTGTATTTGATTGTCGCGTCTGTGATGATAAGGAAGGTTGAAATTAGATAACCCTGTGGTTGCCGAAGGAAATAGAAGTCAATTCTCTTTTGGTTTAGATTTTGTTGGCACTGTCTAAGATATTTATTTGAAATAAGAAATAGGGCTGTCCCTTACGTTTATTGTTTTGTTTACTTTGCCAAGTTGACCTATGTGCATCGGTGATTACTTGTTTTAATTAATTCTGTAATTGAACATTGATGCTTTTGAAAAATTAGTTGAAATATGAGCATAGGATTACCTGCCTAAAGGACAATCTGGTTTGTAGATTATCAGATGGAAATCAGCTGTCGCACCATTTGGTAAATGATTATAGGTGGATGGCTTGGTTATGCCTACTTGTTTGAAAATTCATACTAGGGACTATCTGTGCGTTTCGTTCAGCTCTCCACAGACGACGTTCATGGGGAATTTGGGGGTGCTCCTGCACTGAAGCTTGAAGGTCCCTCTGGGCCGCTTCGTGTCGCGTCGCTGTTTGCAGACCTGATCCGGTCGAATTGCGGAACTAATCATAGGAGCGCAGATAGGTGTTTGAAGGAGGTCGTCTGACTTCTGTCTAGGAATAGGACTTATTTATGTGCTGCGATGTCCAGGAAGGTCCAGTTCAACTCTCCGGCTAGCCCACGTTGGGGCTGCAATTTTGGGGCGTTGGTTAGTGTTGCAAGATCTGATTGGGTGCGTAAGGTGGCCTAGTTTGGTTGTAGATTCGATCTTGCAACTTGCCGTCGCGACCCTGTCCCGCTGACCGGTTTGCTCGCGGACCTAAATCCTTATGTCCGGGACGGGGGTTTGTTCACGCAAAAGCGTTAGTGTCAGGCATCGACGTTAGATGGCACTCGGCTCGGTCGATACGGAATGACGTTTGTGCGTGTTGAACGTCCGAGCTTGCTGAAAGGTGGGAGTCGAGAGCGAAAGATTAGAAGTCTTCTTCGCGTCGAAAGAGAAGGCAGTTCGTTTTGTTTGGGAGCTCTTAGATCTAATTTTATGTTAGGCGCGTATAGTAAATATACCACTGGGAATGGTAGCGCGTGTTGAGAGTTTACCCGGGACTTTAGGTTTAACGCAGAATCTGTATAAGTGGATTCGACTGTATTAGTTACTAGTGCGGTAGTTAATATTCTAGAAATAACGGTGACCTTTGACCCGTACGTTCTGTGTTCATTTTCGCGAGTCAATCGTAACAAAGGAAGAAAGTGACTGCGGAAGGCGACCTTAGCTTGGAGAGGAGCTGAGGGCCGAACTGCTGCAGGGGGAACGGTCAAATAAGGTCAATAACACTACCAGCCACACCCAAATACACATCACTGACCTTTACTTTCTAGCACAATACATCCACACGAGACCTGACCGAATCCTGAGGGACCAGTCGCCTTGAATAGAGGTAAGTAAGCTCTGTTCAATAATTGTAACGCTCCCCCCGGATTGTTTAGTGTAATTAAACTTTTAACCCGTGGCGTGAGGACGCCCGACCAGCATCTGCCTGTAGCTTCTTCGTCTATGGGCCGCGAAGGATTCTACTCCTGGGATAGGCAGCTGCCGGCCGTAACAGCGACATTTCCTATTATGATTCTATCAGTTTTATAAATAAGAAATTAGCCCAAAACATGAACTTTTTTTTTTATAGGATAAGGGTGACAAACGAGCACCCAGTCCACCTGATGGTAAGTGGTTGCTGCGGCCCATAGACATCTACATCTATCTTCTATTACAAATCACAATGCAGATGCGTTGTCACCCGTGAGGACTAAGATGGAATGCCTCATTTCCAGTTAAAAGGGCCTCCGGCCACCTGCACTCACCAAGCGAAACGCAGAGGTAAACCTCTACTTCACGCTGGTATTCTGTGAGGTCGTGGTACCACCCCGGTTCGAGCCGGCCCATCTGTACGACAGCAAAAGCTGCTACGTGACTCTACCAGAAGATGAGATGAGACCTTATAAGCAGGCTATATCTTTGGCTTCCCTTAGTCATATTTCTTTTGTAGAAGGCTTACATATGCAACGATAAATTTAGACAAGCGTACATATTCACATCAACCTCTACTAATTATCAATAACCCATGTGCAGATGTTATCCTAGGACCCGATTTATTAAAAACCTACAAAAAATTAGAATTCAATTTTGGAAGTTCAAAGGATTCCTTAAAAATATGTGTCATGGAAGCATCAGTAGCTCCTGTGCTGTTGTTTACGAATCCTTCTCCAAACATTTTGCCAATTGCAATTAAGTCAAGGCGTTATACAAAAATTGATGAACAATTTATTAGTGGACAAGTTTCTAAACTGTTGAAAGATGGATTAATTGAACCAAGTAACTTCCCTTGCCGAGCACAAGTACTAGTAACAGGAGGCACTACACAGCAAAAACTTCTTTTGACTGATTATTTCTTAATAATTAATGGATTCACTAAACTCGATGCGTATCCACTGCCCAACACTGAGTCTATGGTTTCCAACGTTGCTAAATACTACTATTTTGGTCGAATTGATTTAAAAAGCACTTATCACCAAGTGCCCATTTTGAATACTGAATGAAAATATAAGGCATTTGAAGCATATGGGACTCTTTATTAATTTAATCATATACTATTTGAAGTCACTAATGGCGTGGCTACGTTTCAAAAAACGCTACAGTTCATAATTGAGACTGAAAACCTAAGAAGCACCTTCTGCTATTTAGGTGACGTAACCGTATGTAGCAGAAACAAGGATAAACATGATAAAAACTTGCAGCAATTTATGAACGCTGTGAAGAAATACAAACTTACATTGAATGAGAAGAAATGCATTTTTGGATCAAAAAGTTTAAGTCTTTTAGGCTATTCAATTCAGAACAACGTTATCAGGCCAGAGAAAGAATTATTAAAACCACTGTTGGATTTCCTTACTCCAACAGATCACTATTTGAAGTGGATTTACAACTTTCCATACCTTACTAAGCCTTTAATTGATAAGAAACGATTCCCACTTAGCCAAGAAGCCATAAATTGTTTCAACATTTTAAAACTGGGAATAGCAAAAGCGTGCCTGACAGCTATTGACAATGACAAAACTTTTACAGTACAAACTGATGCATCCGAGCACTCAATAGCCTCGCAATCCTTTCTCAAAATAGTCAGCCTGTAGCTTTCCATTCACGAACTTTGTCCAACACTGAACGCGGTCATTCATCTAGATAAAAAGAAGTAAGCACAATTGTGGAAGCACTTCGTTAATGGCGCCACTATTTTTTATGTTTAATCAGAAACATTCAAGCAAAATAAAAAAAATAAAAAATTAACGGTAGCGCAGTAAGACAGTTCTAACTGTCTTGCTACAAATACGACATATTTTATCGTCCACGACCATAAAATACTGTAGCTGATGCATTATCAAGAACATGTGCTCTCTTGAATCCTAATAAGCTGTATGAACTACATGATAAACTATTTCACCCTAGTGATACTAGAATAGTACAATAGATAAGATCAAAGAATCTTCCATATTATGTTGAAGAAATAAGATTAATGGCAGCATCTTGTAATGTATGTGCTAAGATAAAACCACGGTTCTGTCAATCAAAAGACCAGTTGATAAAAGTTATTGCTCCATTCGAGAGAATAAATATCGATTATAAAGGCCCACTCCCATCGAATACTCAAAACCGATACCTACTGACAACTAAAGACGAGTACTCGAGGTTTCCGTTTGCGTATACCTGCAGTGATTTATAGGCGGCAACAGTTTTTCACTCTTTCATACTTTTGGATTTCCATTATACGATTCCGATCGAGGTACTACTTTTGTATCCGAAGACCAAGAATAAGAACCTTACGATCCTCAGGAAAATGGCCAAGTTGAATTACTCAATGGCACATTATGGAGAGCGATACAGCTCAGTCTTCGTTCAAAGAATATATGAGAACATCCAAATATGATCCACTTGTTAAAGAAGCTGAAGCTAAAAAGGGGCTGATATTTGATAAAAATTATGTAACAGTTGAGAGCAGTTTGAATCTTTCTTCTAGTTCCAAGGATTTTTTTCCATACGAAATCCCACATGAAATGCCATATACCCGAGCTATAACAATAAAAAGTTGCTTTTAAATTATTAACCCTGCCTTGAAACATAACCATTAACGTGCTCGTAGAAGACATTGGCGGAGGTTTAATCACTCAAATATGCATCGTAATTTGCAATCCTATGTATTTTAATGATTATCTGTGCAAAGTTCTCATGCTTTTATAGCATGAGTACTTTGCACATCTGCTTGAAAAACATAATAATATATCATTTCTTTATAGTAAAGTGTGGTTTTTACTTATCGAAATTAACATAGTATTACAAAAATAAAACAGCACATAACATCCAGTGTGACTTCCTACATTCTCCTGTATATGAATCACCCTTATTTATACATTTATGCATAAAGAATACATTCGTAGTCAATAGATGTATCGTTTATTTCTCAATAAGATAAAATAAAAGGTTATGAATGTATATCGTTCTATGTGTTTTTTCAATTTCTATGTTTTCCTGATTCAATTGAATGCAATGAACTTGAATAATGATACCTATACGTAGAGAATCGAGCACCCTATTTCGTTCTTTGCGTGTCCTAGGGGGTGACGGGAAAAGGCCAAAAAGCCCTAATGGCCTCTGAACGAGGCAAAATTGCTACTCAAATGGTATTGCGATTACCTCATCCCTGTGGGTTAAAATCGATCATAATATACTCTTAAGTATTATAATAATATTGGTTAAATATTTTTTTAATAAACGTTTTCAACTTTTTGATAGATACGAGGGTGGATTGAAAAGTACTCGGCCTAACCAAGAAAATAAACACATACTAAATCAGTTATATTTTTATTTTTCTACATAATCACCATCAAGTTCAATACACTTTTGCCACCTCCCCTTCCAAGCATTTAGACCGTTGAAAAAAAATGATTCTTCCTTAGAGTCAAAATATGCGTCTACAGCTGCTTTGAACTCGTCGTTTGTCGAAAATCTTTGACCTCCCAAGTGCTTTTTTAGGTTAGGGAACAGAAAGAAGTCTGATGGTGCCAGATCAGGTGAATACGGCGGATGCGGTAACAGTTCAAAGCCACAGTTGTGAATTTCAGCCATTGACTGTACTGACGTGTGAACACGGGCGTTATCTTGATGAAACAGGACTTTTCTTCTGAGCATTCCTCGACGTTTTTCTTTTATTTCCTCTCGTAAACGACGTAGTAAGGTGCAGTAGTAATCAGAGTTTATAGTCTGACCCCTTTCAAGATAATCAATCATAATCACACCTTTCGAGTCCCAGAATACTGAAGCCATCACCTTATTTGCCGACAAAATCGACTTAACCTTTTTAGGGGGTGGTGAACCAGGTCTTCTCCACTGTTTTGATTGTTGTTTTGTTTCCGGTGTACAGTAATGAACCCATGTTTTGTCTATAGTAACAAAACGATTCACAAAATCATCTGCATCGGCTTCAAATAACTCCAAACAGTCGCGTGAAATAGTCAATCGCGTCCTTTTTTGTTCAACTGAAAGCAGTCGCGGAACCCACCTCGCAGACACCTTGTGGAAACCTAACTCGTTGACAATGATGTTTTGAGTTCGTTCATAAGAGATGTCTATAATCTCGGCTATCTCTCTAATTTTTAATCTGCGGTCTCCCATTATTAAATCAAGTACTTTTTTAATATTTTCGTCAGTAGTTGACGTCGAAAGACTTCCCGAGCGGGGTTCATCTTTCACACTCTCTCTACCACGCTTAAATTTTGCTATCCATTTTTGATGGATGAATATGACAGAGCACAATCGCCTAATGTACTGACCATGTCATCATGGATGGCTTTTGATGATAGCCCTTTCTTATGGAGGTACTTAACGACGGCACGCTGCTCGATTTGCTCCATTCGCGGAAATTATGTCCGATTACTTTGTTAATAAATTTATAAAATCACAACTAATTATCGCACACGTTTCGAACTTCACACAATGAACTAGTCTGAACTGAACTAAATAATGTGGGTAAATTTGATTTTTAGAATTGAATGGATCTGTGTTAGGCCGAGTACTTTTCAATTCACCCTCGTAGGTCCTGCTTATTTTCTGGGACTTTCTTGTAAAAACGTAAACATTGCCTAATGCAGGATTTACTCACTCTTTGAAGTCAAATTACTTACTGGTATTAATTAGCTTGTGTGTGTTCCTGGTATTTACAGAATGTACACCACTATCCATACTTTTTTAATATTATAAATGTGAAAGTGTGTTTGTTTGTTTGTTTGTTTGTCCTTCTTTCACGTCGCAACAGAGCGTCGGCATGGCATGATTTTTGTATGGGTTTGATTTTGTATGGGGATAGTTCGGTGGCTGTAGAGTGATATAGGTTACTTTTTTCCGCGGAAAAACATCTCATTCCCGTGGGAAAATAGAATATGTTGCACAAGTTTGTCCTTCTTTCACGTCGCAACAGAGCGTCGGCATGGAATGAATTTTGGTATGGGGATAGTTCGGTGGCTGTAGAATGACATAGGCTACTTTTTTCCGCGGAAAAACATCTCATTCCCGTGGGAAAATCGAATATGTTGCAAAATTAAATTCAGCTAGGTGGTGCCACCGTGATTCTACAAGATGGACGACGGTACGATGGACGAACACAGAAGGTCAGAATATCTGGATTATTATGTCTTTTTACCAAAATTAAGATAAAAATGTATGGATCTGTATTTTTCCACGCAGGACCGGGAAGAGAACGATAAAAAACATAAAATTCACCAGCTGATTTTCTTCAAACGTCTTGGTGCATTGTAATTCACAGAATAGGCGATAACCTCGCAGACGATATTAAGTAATCCGTTGGTGCTCTGCCTACCCCGCAAGGGTTACAGGCGTGATTATAAGTATGGATCAGAAATACTATCACCACCTGTCACGCTTTCACCCTTAACTATTACTTAACTGTGGTAGAAACTGTTCTTAGTAAGCCTTATTAATAAGCCTTAGTAATATTTATTGAGTGGAAATGAATACAGTTCTTATATGTGGTTATGAATGAATCGGTATAACAAAAAGAAAAATTGTTCAAAATTATAAGAAAAATATTTTTGAGAGTTCTTATGAACTAACGTATACATAGTTTAAATTGATTCCGCTAGATGTCGTTACTAGGTTTTTAAAACGCGGTAACGAAATGTTTCCTGACATGTACTTAACTCCCGCCGTTGAGCCGCGCGTCAACTAATAGTGCATACGGTACCTATACGCTTAAATTGTTTCTATTTCGTAGCTTATTCGACTACCTGCTTTCTATTTCGGTTGTTTGTTATTTGCTTTGTGATTTGGTTAAGGTTGAATGGATTTATATTGGCTTTCATTTTCGGATTTGTGTATTTTCTTGGATCGGTTTTGTTGATTTGGTTGGTATTCCTTTTATACATATTTAGACTCTGGCTTTGATTTTGGATTTTGTTTATTTAGAATCGTGTATTGGTTTTCGTTGTTTTAGGTTGTTTAACAATATTTCAAAGGAATATTAATCGTATAGATAGTGTATACGGTACCTATACACTTACTTCTTTTTTCGTTGGTTATATTTATATTGACTACTGCTTTCGATTTCAGTTTTCTGCGATTTATTTTGTGATTTGGCTTAAGTTGATTCGATTTTTTTTTGGCTATCGTTTTTGGATTCGTGTTGTGTCTTGAATTGGTTTTGTTGTTTTGATTTTAAAAAATATTTAAAAGGAATATTTATTCGTTTTAGATATTTTGGATTTGCTTTTAAAAAAAATATTTAAAAGGAAATTTAATTCCTTTTAGATATTTAAACGTTTTTTTTATAAATAGGTTTCTTGTTACTTCATAATGCCTCGCAAACGTAAGTCCAGCCTTTCAAGAGTATCTTCTCAAAGACAAGCGAAAAGATTAGCTCGATCGCTAGAACCTTGAGAAGATGCTGAACTGAGAAGGCAAGAACAAGCAGAGCGTCAGGCTGCTTTTAGAACATCTGAGACACCTTCTCAACGTCAGCAAAGGCGTCTTGAAGAGACAGAGCGTCAGGCTGCTTTAAGAGCTTCCGAAACACGTTCTCAAAGTCAGGAAAGGCGTCTTGAACAGACAGAGCGTCAAGCTACTTTAAGAGCTTCTGAAACACCTTCTCAAAGTCAGCGAAGGCGTCTTGAATAGGCAGAAAGTCAAGCTACTTTAAGAGCTACTGAAACACCTGCTCAAAGTCAGCAAAGGCGTCTTGAACAGGCAGAGCGTCAATCTACTTTAAGAGCTACTGAAACACCTGCTCAAAGTCAGAAAAGGCGTCTTGAACAGGCAGAGCGTCAAGCTACTTTAAGAGCTACTGAAACACCTGATCAAAGTCAGCAAAGGCGTCTTGAACAGACAGAGCGTTAGGCTGCTTTAAGAGCTTCGGAAACACCTTCTCAAAGTCAGGAAAGGCGTCTTGAACAGGCAGAGCGTCAAGTTACTTTAAGAGCTACTGAAACACCTACTCAAAGTCAGCAAAGGTGTTTTGAACAGGCAGAGCGTCAAGCTACTTTAAGAGCTACTGAAACACCTGCTCAAAGTCAGCAAAGGCGTCTTGAACAAGCAGAGCGTCAAGCTACTTTAAGAGCTACTGAAACACCTGATCAAAGTCAGGAAAGGCGTCTTGAACAGGCAGAGCGTCAATCTACTTTAAGAGCTTTTGAAACACCTTCTCAAATTCAGCGAAGGCGTCTTGAACAGACAGAGCGTCAAGCTACTTTAAGAGCTACTGAAACACCTGCTCAAAGTCAGCAAAGGCGTCTTGAACAGGCAGAGCGTCAATCTACTTTAAGAGCTACTGAAACACCTGCTCAAAGTCAGCAAAGGCGTCTTGAACAGACAGAGCGTCAGGCTGCTTTAAGAGCTACTGAAACACCTGATCAAAGTCAGCAAAGGCGTCTTGAACAGACAGAGCGTTAGGCTGCTTTAAGAGCTTCGGAAACACCTTCTCAAAGTCAGGAAAGGCGTCTTGAACAGGCAGAGCGTCAAGCTACTTTAAGAGCTACTGAAACACCTGCTCAAAGTCAGCAAAGGTGTTTTGAACAGGCAGAGCGTCAAGCTACTTTAAGAGCTACTGAAACACCTGCTCAAAGTCAGCAAAGGCGTCTTGAACAAGCAGAGCGTCAAGCTACTTTAAGAGCTACTGAAACACCTGATCAAAGTCAGGAAAGGCGTCTTGAACAGGCAGAGCGTCAATCTACTTTAAGAGCTTTTGAAACACCTTCTCAAAGTCAGCGAAGGCGTCTTGAACAGACAGAGCGTCAAGCTACTTTAAGAGCTACTGAAATACCTGCAAAGTCAGCAAAGGTGTTTTGAACAGGTAGAGCGTCAAGCTACTTTAAGAGCTACTGAAACACCTGATCAAAGTCAGCAAAGGCGTCTTGAACAGGCAGAGCGTCAATCTACTTTAGGAGCTACTGAAACACCTGCTAAAAGTCAGCAAAGGTGTCTTGAACAGACAGAGCGTCAGGCTGCTTTAAGAGCTTCCGAAATACTTTTTCAAAGTCAGGAAAGGCGTCTTGAACAGGCAGAGCGTCAAGCTACTTTAAGAGCTACTGAAACACCTGATCAAAGTCAGCAAAGGCGTCTTGAACAGGCAGAGCGTCAATCTACTTTAAGAGCTACTGAAACACCTGCTAAAAGTCAGCAAAGGCGTCTTGAACAGACAGAGCGTCAGGCTGCTTTAAGAGCTTCCAAAACACCTTCTCAAAGTCAGGAAAGGCGTCTTGAACAGGCAGAGCGTCAAGCTACTTTAAGAGCTTCTGAAACACCTTCTCAAAGTCAGCGAAGGCGTCTTGAACAGGTAGAGCATCAAGCTACTTTAAGAGCTACTGAAACACCTGCTCAAAGTCAGCAAAGGATCTTGAACAGGCAGAGCGTCAAGCTACTTTAAGAGCTACTGAAACACCTTCTCAAAGTCAGGAAAGGCGTCTTGAACAGACAGAGCGTCAAGCTACTTTAAGAGCTACTGAAACACATGCTCAAAGTCAGCAAAGGCGTCTTGAACAGGTAGAGCGTCAAGCTACTTTAAGAGCTACTGAAACACCTGCTCAAAGTCAGCAAAGGCGCCTTGAACAGGCAGAGCGTCAAGCTACTTTAAGAGCTACTGAAGCACCTGCTAAAAGTCAGCAAAGACTATTCGAACAAGCGGAACGTCAGGCCGCCTTAAGAGCCGCGGAAACACCTGATGAAACTCAACACAGACTCATTGAGCAAGCTGAACGTCAATCTACTATAAGGGCATATGAAACACCAGAACAGACACAGGTGCGAAGAGATGCAAATGCACAGCTCCAAGCTGAACGTCGACAAAATTTTCAAAGAAACAATTGGTCGGTTTTTAATGACGCAGCATTCAATTATGATCCGTTGATTGATTATAAAAATCACAGGTTAGTTGTTATCGGACTGATGGACAAGGCGTGTCGATTTTGCAGCGCTTTAAAATGGAAAGATGAGACCGCAGGCATGTGCTGTTCCAATGGCAAAGTATCTCTTCCGTTACTTGGGGAACCAGAAGAACCTTTGAAAACTCTTTTTATACGATGCTTATGAGGCACGGCGCATTTAAACAGGATTCGGAAATATAACTCATGCTTTCAAATGACGTCCTTCGGAGTTGACCGGGAAATAATAATGCCGGGATTTTCGCCTAAATTTACGGTGCAAGGGCAAATTTATCATATAATAGGTTCACTTTTTCCAGCTGAAAACGAACAGCATAAATTTTTACAAGTATATTTTATGTATCATATGATGTTGCGAGAAAATGATTTTAACCTCTTAGCCCGGTGTAGACAATTATTTCATAACTTTTTGGTAGACATGTATGTGAAGGTAGAAAGTGAACGTCTCCGTTATATATCTTTAAATCAAAAAAATCTGCGCGTTGAGAATTATATACATTTACAAGATGCAGTTTCTAGCGACGCCAATGTAAACCCCAGAGATTTAGGTAAAATGGTAATTCTGCCCTCATCATTCGTTAACAGTCCCCGCTACCTACATGAGTACATACAAGATGCATTCGCCTATGTACGAACTTACGGAAGACCTGATCTTTTTGTTACTTTTACTTGAAATCCCACATGGAAAGAAATAACCGAGGATCTAACACCGGGTCAAAAAAGTACTGACAGACACGATTTAGTTGCTAGAGTATTTAGATTAAAAGTACAAAAATTAATGTATGTAATTAACAAAGGGAAAATTTTCGGAGAGGTGCAGTGCTTCATGTATTCAATTGAATGGCAAAAAAGAGGATTACCGCATGCCCACATTCTAATACAGCTTAAAGAGAAGTTGCGGCCCAGCCAAATAGACGACATAATAAGCGCCGAGATTCCGGATCCTGAGCAAGATAAAGAATTGTATGATACCATCGTCCGAAATATGATTCACGGTCCATGTGGAGCACGAAATTCAATAACGCCATGTATGAAAGAAGGAAAATGTACAAAGAAATTCCCTAAACAGCTATTAAAAGAAACAGTGTACAATGACAATGGCTACCCTTTATACAGACGCAGAGCTCCCGAAGATGGTGGCAGGAAAGTTACAATCAAATCTCGCTCTGGAGCGTTCGAAACCTTAGATAACAGCTGGATTGTCCCGTATTTGCCCATTCTATGTAAAATGTTTAATGTCCATATTAATGTTGAAGCATGTAGCTCTGTCCGCGCAATCAAGTATATCTGTAAGTACATAAATAAAGGAAGTGACCAAGCAATATTTAATCTCAGGAGTGAAGGTGAGGCAAATCCCGTTAATGAAGTACAGACCTTTTAAGCAGGGTGTTATGTCAGCAGTAACGAGGTAGCGTGGCGTCTCATTGGCTTCCCTTTACATGAAAGGCACCCAAGGCAACTAGCCATCGGCGTAGGACAGGATTATAGTGATCAAGTGTGCGCAACCACAGGTGCACTCTCTATTCGCTCACTCTCATAGTCCAATGGGACGGTAAAATGACACAACCGAAGAGAGATCAGGCGCAGTACCAACGGCTTTACGTGCTTTTTCGAGGCACGGGGGTGAGACACCGCTAACTTCCTAACTGAGAATTACTTGATGGGAAAACTCAATAACTGATTTTTTTGGCCCGACCCGGGATTCGAACCGGTGAGCTTGCTGTGCACTTAGAAAATGGAGAGCGTGTATATTTAACCGAAAGAAATTTCCAAGAAAGAATTGCATCACCGCCAAAAACTACACTAACAGCCTTCTTTCAACTTTTTTTTTTTATAGGATTAGGGTGACAAACGAGCACACAGTCCACCTGATGGTAAGTGGTTGCTGCGGCCCATAGACATCTACATCTATCCTCGTTTGCGAATCAAAATGCAGATGCGTTGTCACCCGTGAGGACTAAGATGGAATGCCTCATTTCCAGTAAAAAGGGCCTCCGGCCACCTGCACTCACCAAGCGAAACGCAGAGGTAAACCTCTACTTCACGCTGGTTTTCTGTGAGGTCATGGTACCACCCCGGTTCGAGCCGGCCCATCCGTGCTACAGCAAAAGCTGCCGCGTGGCTCTACCACTGTCAAACCGACCCCTTTGCAAAAACGTTGTTATATTCTGAAGTTCCCCGCTATTATACTTGAAACACATCTAGGAAAGAGTGGAAACGCCGTATTCAAGGCGCGCCTGTTGCAAGTTGGCCCGGTGTAAAGTCATCAGATGCCCTTGGTCGTGTGCATACCGTCCATGTAACTAATTTTGAATGTATCTGTTTACGATTGCTGCTGCACCATTTTCGGGGTCCTACAGGATATAAAGACCTTAAAACTCTCAACGGTCAGAAATGCGCAACTTATAGAGAAGCATGTGAAGCTCTGCATCTTTTAGAAAACGATAATCACTGGGATGAAACCATGGAGGAAGCTGTGCAGTGCCAGGCACCAGCCAAAATTAGGGATCTTTATGCAACTCTCATATCATCTTATGGGCTATCTAATGCACATGAATTATGGGACAAATATAAAGAGTACATGGCGGAAGATATTTTGCAAAGGTTACAGCAGACACACGTGAACATGACATACAATGAACACATTTATAATGAAGCACTAGGAAAAATTGAAGATAAAGTAATGGTAATGGTAGGCAAAAAATTAAGCGACTTTTGAATGATAAGCCCTCAGCGAACAACCGAAAATGAACTAAGTGATGAAATTATACGTGAAATAAACTACGATATACCAGATTTGCAGCAGCAAGTAGCCGAATTTGTACCCCGCTTGCTTCCCGAACAAAAACGAGTTTTTGGCAAAGTATTAGGACATATTGAATCTGGAAATGGTGCACTTTTCTTTTTAGATGCCCCTGGAGGAACTGGGAAGACGTTTTTGTTAAATTTATTATTTGCGCAAGTACGGAAAAATAAAAACATTGCTGTGGCCGTGGCTTCCTCCGGTATGGCCGCCACGCTGCTAAGCGGGGGCCGCACTGCACATTCTGTTTTAAAATTCCCTCTAAATCTATCCCAGGAAGAATCGCCGATCTGCAACTTTAGCAAAAATAGTGCACGAGGTATGCTAATGCTACGACAATGCAAACTTTTAGTGTCGGACGAAAGTACAATGTCGCATAAAATAGCTGTAGAAGCACTAAATCGAACGCTCCAGGATTTGCGCAGCAATACCGATGTAATGGGAGGAATGGTGGTTTTACTGGCTGGTGACTTTCGCCAAACTTTACCTGTCATTCAAAAGGGCACACCTGTAGATGAAATTAAAGCATACCTCAAGTCGTCTATTTTATGGAACAAGGTGACAAAATTCAGTTTAACTACGAATATGAGAGTGCATTTGTATAATGATATCAATGCTGGAAACTATGCTGACACACTATTAAAAATTGTCGATGGGCGGTTGGAAACGGATGCTGAGGGCTGCGTTAAATTGGTTGATTAGATTTTTGTAATTTAGTACAGAGTCATTCCAAATTAATTGCGAGCGTTTATTCAGATTTAACGAACAACATGCATGAAGACAAATGGTTATGTGAAAGGGCGATTCTTGCACCAAAAAATGAGAGCGTTAACAAAATAAATTCAGATATATTAAGCGAAGTAGCAGGAGAAATAACAGAGTATTTGTCAGTAGACACAGTTATGGACACAGAACAGAACACTTCATATCCCGTAGAGCTTCTAAATTCTCTAGAGTTGTCAGGTGTGCCCTCACATAAGCTTCAATTAAAATTAAGCGTCCCAGTCATGCTAATGCGAAATTTAGATGCTCCTCGGTTATGTAACGGGACGAGGCTGCGTGTGACACATCTTGGACGGAACATAATCGGTGCTATAATTTTAACAGGCGTAGGAAAAGGTGAAAATGTTATTATACCGAGGATCCCTATAATTCCCACAGATCTTCCTTTTCAATTCAAAAGGTTGCAGTTCCCTATTAAGCTCAGTTTTGCAATGACAATTAATAAAGTGCAAGGGCAAACGTTACAGGTAGCGGGGGTCAGCTAAGAAAAACCGTTTTTCTCTCATGGTCAGCTGTATGTAGCATGTTCGCGTGTGTCAAATGCCCAGAATCTCCACATTCTTTCCCCGAATGGAAAAACATTTAACATTGTGTAGAGTAGCGTCTTAAAATAGTGTTCAATTAGTTGCCACAATCAATTAATCAGAATTCCCACAGATCTTCCCTTTCAGTTCAAATTTTTCCTATTTAGCTCAGTTTTTTTTCAATTCCAAGTGCTGCACCTCTGACGGACCTATTGGGCTCAGTTTCCTTTCAACTCAAAAGGCTGCATCTCTGACGGATCTTTTATTTGGCTCAGTTTCCTTTCAATTCAGAAAACTGCATCTCTGACGAATCAATTTAGCTCAGTTTCTTTTCAAAAGTCTGCATCTCTGACGGATAATTATGCTCAGTTTCCTTTAATTAAAAAAATATCCCATTTCTATTTTCATGCTTTCCTATACAAAAATTGTAAATTAATTACGCTTATCACACATATCAACGTAGGAAAAAATATTTTTTAATATTTCTTTAAGCTTTTTAACGTAGAATAACGTAAAGGGTAAACGTATTACCATATTTTGAACGCATCTCAACTACCCTTTTTCTAGGACGTTCCATTTTACACACTGCTACTTTACTTTATTCAACTCTGTTTCTGAGTTTTATACATTGTTTTATGTTTTATTTAACCAGTAAATATTTCTGTATAATATAGATTTATTAAAAATAACATAATAATTAAATTAATTAATCATTCAGTATTTCATGGAGAGCGCAGGTTCTTTTTGACATTTCACAGCTCTGCGATTGGCATCGGCGCAGTGCTTCGTTGTTGCGTTTGCGTCTCCTTGTGTATTATGCCTTTTTGTGTGTTACTTGTTTTTAAGATCTTTTTAAAAACCCCTGGACCTCGATATCTTCCTCATCTGACGAACTTTACTTACCATACCGTAGTAAATCCGGCCTCTTAACAATTCCGCCGCCAGCAAAAAGTCGACGTATACTTTGCATAAACTGCAACGTCTGCTTATATACGTTTCGACGTTATCATGAGCTCAACACATAAGCCATTCCACTTTAACGTAGTATTTTATTTGTTTCTCCCATTTTGTTCATCAGGTATGTATGTAAGTATGTACTGTAGGCCGATGAAATGTGTTTGGTTGATAAGGGTCACTTTTGACAATACAAGAAATTTTTAGAGATATAGAAAGTATCTATCGTTTTTTTACTAAAAATGTAGTTAATAAGTACTTATGCATGCTGAAGAAACAGCAGATAGTGCTCGACACTCAATTTATAGTGACAATTTCGAGGAATTCACAAAGTAAAAAGGTGTTTAGACCATACCTAGGTAAGTAATGCTATCTAAAGTTCGAGCGTTAATAATAAGTTTTAGCACATTTGTTTCTTTATTACCTATTTGGTAACGGCAAATCCTAACCTAAAAAGAAACATTAGTATTTATTGGGCTTCGTCGTTATATCGTAAAAATGACTATATGACATTATTTTCTAAACTCATAGGTAGTTTTTCTACTATACCTTATAACTGAACTTTCACTATCAGGTTTTTAAATGTATGGAAAGTGGGCATGATTCTTTCAAAAAAGACTCCACTCTACTTCGATTTTCTTTAATTGAAATATCACCATCTTTTATGCTAATATATGTATAGTCAAAAACCAAAACTTTTGTCTTAGAACCTAGATACTTCGAGCACTGTACCGTTACACTGCGGTGTGGCGGACGTCACACATTAAAACACCATTGCCAAACGAATTTTTGTATCAATCATTTTAACGGCCTTAGTTGTAATCGCCGAATTCGTCCTAATCGCTCGGCCTCTCCGAGACAAATATTGTTGTTAATGCATCTCAATGTCGACGACGGGTCGCGGGTTGAAGGTCGAGCCCCGTTTGCAGTCCACTGACTCATATGCTCATTACATATTGCGAGCCCTTTTACACTTAATTTATAACTTTCAATTGTTGACTCTATGTTTATTTTTGTAAGATTGACAGATTATGTATTTATTTGATTTATTATATTTATTTATTTATTCTATAAACCTTCTAGAGATTTATTGTATGTATACATTATTAATTTATATTAATAAAATGTTAGAGGTTAGAAGTTACTAGATAGATTTCAATTAGGTTTTCTATGTTTTATTTCTTAGACACTTGGCCCTTATCTAAAAAAAATATTGCAATATCTTCATTTAATATAAAGTTATTAAAGTTTTAAGAAACAACGATTTTTATAAGCACTATGTGTTCAGTGATGTGTGTTTTCGTACCGCGGAGAAGATCGAAAATTTTGTTAATACATCAAACAACGCGGATGAAGTCGCAGGTATCAAGTAGTAAAAAATAAAAATGTTATTTAGACCTAATTTCGGTCTCGGCGGGCAGTCTCAACGGAGTCTAGCCATCTGTGCAGGACAGAATGAATGTGTACGAATGTGTACACAAGCACATGTGCACTCTCTATTCCCTAACTCACATTGTCAAAAGACGGCAATAAAACATCCGGAGAGAGATCAAGCGTAGGACAAACGGCTTTACGTGCTTTCAGAGGCACGAGGGTGAAACACCGTCAACTTCCTAACTCCAAATGAAAAAGAAATCCTCTACTGAAAATGAAAACTTCATGACAACTATTTTTTTTAGGTTGACCCGGGATTCAAACTCGAGTTCATACGATCAGCAGCGCTTACGATAACTAAATTAACGTGATTCTGGCGATCTATTAATGACGGAAAATGCGTACAAAAATATAGAACCCAGTGTTTTTACTTATTATAAGACAGTGCCTTACAATCCTTAGCTTAGCTATTGCCATTAACGGGGTTTTAGCTCAGTAACCTGCCCTGAGTGGTATGTGAGGGCAAGAATACCAAGAATTTCCACGAAATTTTATTACCTGGTAGAGCCATGCTTGAGCTATATTGGTTGCAGCACGAATGGGTCGGATCGTTCGGGGTAGGACCACGCTTTCACAAAACACCAGCGTAAAATAGCAGCTTAATGCTGCTGTTTCGTATGGTGAGTGTAGAGAACCGGATACCCTATTTACTGGAAACGAGGCATTCCATCTCAGTCCTCAGTGGTGACAACGCAGTTGCATTTTGATTCTTGATCGAGGATAAATGTAGATGTCTATGGGCCACAGTATCCACTTACCATCAGGTGGACTGTGTATTCAATTATCTCCCTTATTCTATAAAAAAATATTTTACGAATTTGCAGCCGTTACCGTTACCTAATAAAGTCCACTGCTGAACATAGGCCTCCCCTATAGATTACCTTATTTGGAGGATATTTGCCACACATCCCCCTATGAGGTAATCTATGGGGGATATATATAGGCAACCGCAGTTTTTTATAATTTTTACTCGTTATTAGGAAGACCCTACTGCCCATCTCCTAATTTGTTTTCCTCAGTCACCTCTTCGACACCCACGGGATGATTCGGGACAGCGTATATTCTTACGCCGCCATTACACTAAAGATATAAGAATTTGTAATGTTTATAATTAAATATTTTGTCAAATTATCAATACCTCTACTGCTTCTAATCCCTTGTACAGTTAGTGTCTTCTCAGAAAACCCTTTGATTTATCAAAATCATTTATATTGTAACAATAATAGCTTTTGAGAACAAATAGGAAGCAAGTGTATAGGCGCCTTAGGCATATTATGTGCGACACTATCGATTCTCGGGCAAAGCCCTTGATCCAAGTTATCAACAGACTTCGCCAAACATGATAAGCTTCTCCGAAACTTATTGATAAGAATGTTTATTCTTTCTACGATGTTTTTCTCAAAAACATCGCGGTTTATCCTTGTTAATATTATTATGCAGCATCCGTACGTGTATTTCATACAAACTAAAAAAATATTGTAGGCTTATGAGTTAAATATTCTTGTGGCATAATACTCAAAGGGGGTAATAAAAAGTATAAAATCCTAATTAGATAGATTAGCGAAACTTAAAATTAAATAAGATGTTTAGATTTAACGTTATTTTATAATAAAATTGAATACCCTTAAGTTCTATCCCAGTTTAAATTAAAAGTACCATATAGATGACCTGGATCAAAAAAAAAACTGGATTAAAAATATGAATGCTGTGTTCGTCTATAAGCAGTTGTATATTGGCTATCGTAAATAATGGCTTGTATAACAATGTTGCAACTGTTGATTAACCTTATTAATAATAAGGATTTCTTATAATAACCATGTAAAAAAATTAAAAATATATTATTTTAGGAACTACAGTCTTGTGGTTGTCTATGTGTGTTTAGAGGTGCGTTGATAATAGAGGAGGAGGTTGTAGGAGGTTAGAAATTTGTCGTCTCATTGAATAAAACTGTTTTTTACGGATTTTATCGCGTTTATTTTATTATTTTTATTCCCGACGTTTCGAGTGCTTTTCAGCAACCCATGGTCACGGGGGGGACTGAGATGTTTGACGTCCCAATGTCACAGTTAGCCCGGCTACCTTCAGTTTTTTAATATTAATTTTTGGTTCGATTTACGCAGAATGAACTTACAGTATCCGGAAGTCTTGCAGTGTTATGCTTGGGTTTGGATTTAATTTTGTTAATTATAGGATCCCAAGCAGATGGCAGCACCCATCCATCTTCTCTATTGAAATTAGGATGTTTTTTAATTTCAATAGCCTCGCGTATCATCCTTGGTAGGAATCGGTGTTCTTTTGCAAGGATTTGTGGTCTATCAAATCTGATGTAATGGCGGGGACGATCTTGAACATGTTCACAGACTGCAGACTTCCCAGAGCGTCGGTGCTTCACGTCAGCTATATGTTCTTTCACGCGGGTTTTAATGGATCTTTTTGTTTGTCCTATGTAAGAGAGACCACATTCGCAATCAAGCTTGTACACTCCTGCATCTTGTAGAGGGATATTACACTTGACGGATGGTAAAAATTGACTAATCTTCTTCGGCGGCTTGAAGTATGTTTTAATAGAAGCTCGCTTCAAGATGTAGCCAACCTTGTCTGTAACTCCTCTGACATAGGGTAGTACAGCAGGCACACGCTCGACTGTGGTCGGCTTCACTCGGTCACTGTGACGTAGGCGCGGGACCCGAAGCTTGTTGTCTTGCAATACTTGCTCGACGTACTGCAGCTCGGCGGCCAGATGTTTTCTGTCACAGATCCCTCGTGCTCTCTGAAACAAAGATTTTCCCACGGTAGCTAACTGTGATGGATGATGGTGCGATTCACCATTTAAATATCGGTTAGTATGGGTCTTTTTTCTATACACAGTATGACCAATAGTGTTATCAGGATTTCGGATGACTAAAACATCTAGGAAAGCTAAAGAATTGTTGGCCTCTAACTCCATTGTGAATTGTATTTTAGAGTTTATGGAATTAAGGTGGTCTAAAAATGCAGTTACTTTGTCAGATGGTAAAATTGTGAAAGTGTCGTCTACATACCGCTTGTAGAATCTTGGATTTACAGGAGCAGTAAGAAGGGCTTTCTCCTCAAAGTCCTCCATGAATATGTCGGCGACTATGGGAGATACAGGTGAGCCCATCGCCACTCCATCTACTTGCTTGTAAAACTCCTCCTTCCACAATAGATAGCCAGATGTAAGGCAGTGTTTGAGTAATACTGCATATTCTGTAGGCATGTTGTATTCTTCTAGCTTCCTGGTTACAATTGAGATGCAGTCTTCAATAGGTAAGCATGTAAATAGTGACTGAACATCAAAACTGACCATAGTTTCATTGTCAGCAAGATGTAGGTCTTTTATCTCACTAACAAAATGGTACGAATCCTTTGTGTGTGCTCTAGTTTGTCCTCTCAGTGGTGACAGAATTTTTGCCAGGTGTTGAGCCAACTTATAAGTTGGTGAATCGATTTGGCTCACTATGGGACGTAGTTGAGCGTTTGGTTTGTGTATTTTCGGTAACCCATATAACCTCGGTGCTTTAGTACACGGTGGTATTATCGAGTTTACGTCGAGATTTAATTTTTCGGAGTAATTCTTTATTAGATCGCTAGTTGTTTTAAGCACATTGGTTGTAGGGTCTGTTTTGACCTTTTTGTACGTACTTTCGTCCGATAAAAGTTGTTGTATTTTCAAATTATAATCTGACGTATCCATTATTACCGTAGCATTTCCTTTATCTGCACGGAGAATCGTGAGCTCTGGTCTGTTGCGTAAGTTGTACAACGCTTTAAACTCGTCTTTGGGGAGATTTAGTTTCGGCACAGCACTTCGACGTAACAAGGACGAAATGTCTTGACGTATGGCCTCAACATCTTCCTTTCCCACATTGTTTTTAAATAGGCAATCCTCAACGTTGCATATAATTTCCTCATACGGAATTTCTTTCGGTGTTATTGCGAAATTCAGGCCCTTCGATAATACTTTTTTAACTTTTAAAAGACCTACATCTTGCTGATAATGAAACTATTTATATTTTGATGTTCAGTCACTATTTACATGCTTACCTATTGAAGACTGCATCTCAATTGTAACCAGGAAGCTAGAAGAATACAACATGCCTACAGAATATGCAGTATTACTCAAACACTGCCTTACATCTGGCTATCTATTGTGGAAGGAGGAGTTTTACAAGCAAGTAGATGGAGTGGCGATGGGCTCACCTGTATCTCCCATAGTCGCCGACATATTCATGGAGGACTTTGAGGAGAAAGCCCTTCTTACTGCTCCTGTAAATCCAAGATTCTACAAGCGGTATGTAGACGACACTTTCACAATTTTACCATCTGACAAAGTAACTGCATTTTTAGACCACCTTAATTCCATAAACTCTAAAATACAATTCACAATGGAGTTAGAGGCCAACAATTCTTTAGCTTTCCTAGATGTTTTAGTCATCCGAAATCCTGATAACACTATTGGTCATACTGTGTATAGAAAAAAGACCCATACTAACCGATATTTAAATGGTGAATCGCACCATCATCCATCACAGTTAGCTACCGTGGGAAAATCTTTGTTTCAGAGAGCACGAGGGATCTGTGACAGAAAACATCTGGCCGCCGAGCTGCAGTACGTCGAGCAAGTATTGCAAGACAACAAGCTTCGGGTCCCGCGCCTACGTCACAGTGACCGAGTGAAGCCGACCACAGTCGAGCGTGTGCCTGCTGTACTACCCTATGTCAGAGGAGTCACAGACAAGGTTGGCTACATCTTGAAGCGAGCTTCTATTAAAACATACTTCAAGCCGCCGAAGAAGATTAGTCAATTTTTACCATCCGTCAAGTGTAATATCCCTCTACAAGATGCAGGAGTGTACAAGCTTGATTGCGAATGTGGTCTCTCTTACATAGGACAAACAAAAAGATCCATTAAAACCCGCGTGAAAGAACATATAGCTGACGTGAAGCACCGACGCTCTGGGAAGTCTGCAGTCTGTGAACATGTTCAAGATCGTCCCCGCCATTACATCAGATTTGATAGACCACAAATCCTTGCAAAAGAACACCGATTCCTACCAAGGATGATACGCGAGGCTATTGAAATTAAAAAACATCCTAATTTCAATAGAGAAGATGGATGGGTGCTGCCATCTGCTTGGGATCCTATAATTAACAAAATTAAATCCAAACCCAAGCATAACACTGCAAGACTTCCGGATACTGTAAGTTCATTCTGCGTAAATCGAACCAAAAATTAATATTAAAAAACTGAAGGTAGCCGGGCTAACTGTGACATTGGGACGTCAAACATCTCAGTCCCCCCCGTGACCATGGGTTGCTGAAAAGCACTCGAAACTTCGGGAATAAAAATAATAAAATAAACGCGATAAAATCCGTAAAAAACAGTTTTATTCAATGTGTAGTGTTCGCGTAAATATAAGAAATCAATTTGTCGTCTCATTTTACCTGGGGTAGCAAGAAGGACTTTAGCGAGGCTGTACTGCGTATGCGGTGGTGGAGTTCAAGATGGTCGATAGCGGAGCCATCCAGAAAAGGTAAAAAAAGCACAGTAGTCGAATTATGGATTGAAAGCCACGAACTTATAGCTTCCGGCCCATACGTTTAGCAGTGTCACCATAGCTAAAAAGTTGCGTTTCAAATGTAAATTTTTCGGTTTCTAGTTTTTATACCTAAATACACAAAACAAGCCGCGGTAGCTCAGATGGTTAGCGCTCTCTGTTAATTTCACAGTACGCTAGTAACCCGGGTTCGATTTCCGCCAGCCCTAATAAAATTGTTAATTGCAATTTTAAGTGCTGATTTATCACGCGTCCGGCGGTAAAGGAAGACATCGTGAGGAAACCTGCATGTCACAGAAATAAGAAAAAATAATATTTCGAAGAAATGTAAAGTTGGCCAACACGCTTTGGGGCAATGCGGCGGACACTTTCTTGCCCTAAAACCCTTTCAGAAATGAGAGGAGGCCTGTGCTCAGCAGTGGGACATATATAATTTGTAACTTTAACACAAAACACTGCCTTAGTGGTTGCTATAAAATGCTTAGCATATTTTTACTCTCTTTTTAATTATTTCACTGTTAGGAATATCCGTGGTTTGATTCAACCATTTTAATCTAAATAATATACTAATATGTTAGAAAGAACTTTAATTACCATCCATGAAATCTGTCAAATATTTAAAGTCAGGCAGGAGAAGTTATGGATAATTAGGCTACTATCGCTTTAGTATCATTCAACATAATTATAATCATCACATTCTTTCCGTTCATATCAAAACATTGTATAAATAACTAGGAAGTATACGTGTGACAACACACAATAACAGTCAATTGACTGTTTACTATACGCTGCGCTACGTTTGTACGTTCGTAGCAGGACAGCGTAGATTCCGCGGTCGCTGGCCAGGGTCGTCTGAGAGACGGCCTTCATGTGTCACACATTACGCGACCCGTCATGCAAATGACTGCAAGCGATCAAAGACAATCGTATTTTTACACCCTTTATCTTTGAAAAGTCTTGTATCTCTATAAATGTAATAGAATTTTGTGATTCACTTTTTATCCACTTCCAGACGTCTGAATAATCATATAATATTAAGGAACAATACAATAATTTCATGACTATGATCTGATATTCTCTCGAGAATCATCTACACCTACATATGGTCAATGTGTGTAAAAGAGGTAAAGGCTGGGTGCTGTTAAAATATCGTAAAATCCGATATATTGAGTACATAGAGTTTATTGAAATATATTTTTTATAATAAGTTTTATTCGAAGTGTTTACAAAAAAAGACGCCTGAAACAGTGTCCTTCACTCCATCTGCCATCGAAAAGCGTGATAAAATAGAGTATAAATAAATAAAGAATATAATAGAATAAAATGGAATGGAGTGAAATGCTATGGAATGAAGTGGAATAGCATGGAACGGAAAGGAAAAGATTTTTTATTATTTCATTAAAGAATATAAATAATTCTTATTGAAGGTATGTAGTAGTATGTACTAATGACCTTTCTTGTAATGGCTCATTACTATTTATCATCGGTTCAGAAAAATTCTGTCTTAGGAGAAACTAACTATAAACCAGGATTACTTTTCTGCCGACCTCCAAAAAGGAGACGGTACTCAATTCGACTGTATTTTTTTATGTGTGTTACCTCATAACTTTTTACTGGGTTGACCGATCTCGATAATTCTTTTTTTATTTGAAAGCTGGAAGTTCTCGTGTAGTCCCGTATGAATTTGATCAAGATCAAGTCAATAGTTTTTGAGTTATTATTAATAACTTATATTGAAGTCGGCTGTACAAAATTTTTAGTTTTAAATTATAGCTTGTTCCCTAAGAAGGTATCGAATAGCTAACAATGACAAACTTATATGTGTGTTACACTCTAAATAGTAATATAATATGACTATTTATTATAATAACATAACAAATTAGAGTGTAACACGAGTTGCGACTAAGTCAGTCAAGTTGATATTTTAACCCCAGACGAAAACAGAGGGATGTTATAAGTTTGTAGTGTGTATCTGAGTATCTGTGTTTCTGTCTGTGGCATGAGAGCTTCTGAACGGATGAACAGATTTTTTAAGATTTTTTTTTCATTCGAAAGGTGCTCAATTGTTTCATGAAACTCTTTTAAGCCATTTGAAGATTATCAATTCTTTTATTTATAGGAGAGGGGGCAAACGAGCAGACGACTCACCTGATGGTAAGTGACTACCGCCGCCCATGAACAACTGCAATACCAGGTGAATTGCAGATGCGTTGCCGGCCTTTTAAAAAGGAATAGGCTCTTTTCTTGAAGCTTCGTAAGTCGTAATGGTCCGGAAAAATCGCTGGTGGTAATCGATTCCGGGAAGAAAACTTCTTCTAAATCGCACAGTGGTGGACCGCCAATCATCCAGATGGTATCGATGATATCGCGAGTTTTGTCGCGATGTGCGATGGTGAAATTAAACGGTTGGAATTAGTTCGAATAATTCCTCAGAGCAGTCCCCGTGATAGATGCGATGAAATACGCAAAGAGATGCAAAATCTCTACGCAGTGTCAGTGAATCAAGTCGATCGGAAAGAACTCGATTGTCAACGATTCGAACTGCTCTACGCTGGATGCGGCCAAGTGGAAGGAGCTGGTACTGGGGAGCCCCTGCCCAGAGATAGAAATAATATTACATGTGGGGCCTGGGCCTTGTAAAGTTGCAAGCGGTGTGCGGGCATGAAATACTCTCCCGCTCTGCTGAGCACGCCAAGATTTTTAGCCTTCTTATCACCAGCAGCAACGACCAGTCGCGGATAGAGTTACTTTAGGAACTTCAAAGCTCGTGGACCCCATGGACCAATAGTCTCTACAGCAAATGGCACAAATATATAGTCATCTCTCAGATACTCATATTTGCGCCAATTACTCAGTTCAGCTGCCTCTGATGCCACCCCGGCTCTAAACGAGGTGTCCCTGAGATGAGAGGCCGCCAAAGTGTCTACGCAAGTAGCATCCCACACTAGGGCTTTCTCTCCCTCCCAAGGGACCAATGTCATACCGTAGGTTCTCTTGCCATCGTCTCTAAATATTCCACAAGGCTCTAAAACCGAGGGAACATATTATATAGAGACAAGAGCCCTTCGGATGAGATCGTTCAAAGAACCGTGGCGTGAAAACCTACCAGCACTTTTCTTAAATAAAAATCCGTGGAGCCCAAACTTGTCGACGCTGCTACCACAGGGGCACTACACAGGGTAGGGTTGACAAATCACCGCTCCTAGTCGGATTCCTACGGCGATGTGTAAGCATTCCCCATCAAGTAATGTGCCGAGATTATTTGACGGTAAAGCGTGTAACCAGTGAATAGATGCCTTAGTCGAAACAGCTAGAAGCGTGCCTCATATTGGTCACTATGGAAATTATGAAAGAAATCTTTTACATATGAACATTTTCGCTGGGACAGAGTTCGCCATGTCTGCTCTGCCTCCGTAGCAAAGCATAGGTCTACTTTATTATTTAAAATTATATTACATAAGTCAACTGTCACAATGCAAGGAAGCAAGAAAGCAGGCAAACAACGCAAGAAAGATTTCTCAAACCAATACCATCAAATTTTATAGGTAAAGTGTCTTGAGTCCAGGCTTGTTGTATTTAAAGTTAAATTTAAAATTCTTTCTATAGCTATTTTAAGACTATTATCAATATCTTAAAATATCCGAACATTTCCAGCCTGGACTCGAGCGGAGTAAGTTTTGTAAATTTAGGTACAAGAAGACAATATTTTAAACTAGTAAGAGCAATGTAGGGGTTTAATTAATACAATTTATCAACGTGGTTTAAAAACTGATCAAATTTTGTTTATAAAACAGGTTTAATACTATCGAAAAAAACGGGGCACCTAGCAGGTATAGTGATTCCGTACGAACAGTTTTAATTCCTGAAGAAATATGATTGAAATTATGAATTAAAATGTATCTGTTCGAAGTAGATAAATTATTGGAAAAAAAATTTCACATTTATTGCTATTTGGTTCAAGACCAATATTTTTTAAATTTCGAAAAATATGAGTAAGATCTGTGAGGACGTCATCTACTCTGCCTCCATGTGTACCGCCCATGTATTCAGCGAGAGACATTCAGCTTGGATTTCAAATTTGAAATAATGGGTTGAATTCTTTTTCTGTAATAAAAAAAAACGTGCGTGAGTGTCGTGGAACACGCGGTTGGAACGGAGTTAAATGAACTTCGTAGTATTAAAAAAAAAACTAGTAACGCTAATAAACATTACTAATATTTTCTTAAACCTCTTCTGGTTAGCTTAAAATGTTAGAAGTGATCCACAACAGTAGTCACTTCGTTCCAAAAATATAATACGAATATGAAATAAATATTTTTTAATGTAGCATAACCCTAAAATGAAAAGAGTATGTTTGATTTTTCTGTTTACACGACAATGAAGTAATATGTACTAACTTTAACGTTTCAAAGAATTTAATGTGTCAAAGAAGGCACGTTGTAGTGTTATGCTACTTACATTTCATTGTACACTAATTCTCCATTCTGTTTTGATATTCTGCATTCATGTTTTGCATCACTTTATACTATTTTTTTCATTCTGTTTTTGATTTTCTGCATTATATATATTTTGCATCACCTTTATTTATATAGGATCCTGTAACGTTTTTACACAATAACATATCATTTTACTGCGTATTTTCACACTATTTAGTACTTTTAAAATAGCTGTCAATGGAGTCTTACCTTTTTTGGTCTTTTATTGAATTCTCTGTAACTCTACAATTTCAGGCTTCGTGCACACTGCCGTGCATTAGTTTTTCCTATGTGAATAATATCTCATTTCTTACTAAAATGTAATAGTTTCTTAATAATAGTCCAAAAACCAAAAATTGCTAAATATGACAACTATTATTTATGTCGTTGTTATGGTAACTTTTATTCAAATTCGTCTCTGGTATGATGTTCTTTCTACATAAATACTCTTTGGCTGTAGGTCATTTACAATAAATTTCGTTTTAATTTAAATAATTTCTCGTTCTCTCTAAAAAGGTATAAAAGCCGAGCAATTGAAGAATACAGGACAGTCTCGCTTCAGTTCTCAAAGGAGAAGCATCTACTAAAGGCCTTATCCCGGGGCCGCATTGCCCCGAGATCCTGCAAGCCTCCATCTACATCCGAATTCGTCGGCAGTCTGCTTCAAGGGCGGGGCCACGCTACCTTCGGGCACGCTACGACTGCTTGCTCCAGGCGCTGAGTGCACCTACTGCCCGCGCTACCTTCGGGCACGCTACGACTGCTTGCTCCAGGCGCCGAGTGCACCTACTGCCCGCGCTACCTCTGGGCGCGGCGACTACTTCTCCAAGTACTGAGCGCACCTACCCCAGGCGCTACATGCGCCGGCTCCGGACGCTGCGTGTGCCCAGTCCAGGCGCTGCGTGCCGTCGCCGCTGAGAAAACCTCAAGCTCTGCGTGTGCCTACTTTTACAAAAGCAGCGAGGCTCCAGGCTCCACTATAAAACTATATTGTCCTATTCTCCTATCTTTATTTTTTTTTAAACCTAATTGTAATCTCATTTCATCTTTCATATTTCATTTTTTTATAAAATTGTAAATACTCTATTAAAAAACTTAAATATATTATTTTCTTGGTCTACTTTTGTTGTTTTGCTGTTCTTAGGTTAGGTTATATTTTTCTTTTGTTTAATTGTCGCTTCACGACAGTTTGGCGCCCAACGTAAAAGTCCTCTTTCTCTCTCAATTCTTCACCTTTACTGCGCCTTGTCTATTCCCTTTTGATTTAATTGCTTTCCCTTTCGTTCTTAACTCATTATTCATCATTCATTTACACATCCTTTTCATACCTTCAAAATTCTAAAACAAAACTTCTTCTAGTTTTTCAACTTATCTGGATTATATTTAGACCTACGTATAACACTTCATTTACATTCATCACTCTAAGTTACATTCATCACTCTAATATTTTTATTCTAGATAACTTAAAGGGGTACAATTTTAATAATATTTTTATTTTCTTAAACTTAACTTTACACGTAATTATAAAAATGAAAAGGGTTATTAAGTACGAATTCCTTAACAAGGCCGAACTTGAATACGAAGTGAAGATTAGATGTGAGGAACCAGCTAATACTGTTTTGCTTCTAAAGAAACAAGTTTTACGTTTAGTTGCGAATTCTCACCCTGAAGATATTCTGACTTCTCCAATTCCGATCGAGGATGACTTGTCTCAAATTGATTCTACATTGACCTATCTGGACTGTAAAATTAAAAAAATTTTACAAGGTAAAACCAAATATTTACGACTAATAGAAACTTTTATTAACCATGTTTTTTACAGATTAGAGCGAATAGATACTGACTTATATCCAGACTTTAAAGCTAATTTCGATACTTTGAAGATGAAATTTGACGCTATTGCTAAACAATTCGAATCCTTGACTCCACCTTCAACTGAAAATGACTCTTCATCACTTGACCCTCCTGTTGACCCGACTGTTATGGAACCTCCTCTTGTTTCTCAAACTTCTGTTATGATCCATACCCCGTATCCTTCACCACCACCTCAATCTTTTTCTCCAATTAACGTCTTCAAAGATCTGAAAAGACACACCTTCAATGGTAAAAGCTGTCCAAGATCCTTTCTTCAAAAACTTGAAGAATACTGCTTAGCTCGTGGCTTGTCCAAAGACTTGTTGATTTCTCAAGCGTTCGAAATTTTCACTGACAATGCTCTTCATTGGTTCAGATTTAAATATAATCAGAATCCAAACTTAACTTGGAACGAACTTTCCTCTTTATTAATTAAAGACTTTGGTGGTTTTGACTATGATCATAAACTTCTAGAAGCGATTAGGAATCGAACTCAAGGCCGTGATGAACCTATCGTCATCTATATTTCCATTATGTCTGGAATGTTCTCTCGTCTTTCGAAGAAACTTTCTGAAACAGAACAATTGGAGATTATTTTGAGGAATATTCGCCCATGCTATTCAGTCTTCGTAGCTCTAAAAGACATTGACTCTATCGACTCTCTTCTGGCTACTTGCCAAAATTATGAAAAGTTCCTAGACAGAGACAAACAATTTAAAGAACCAAATGTACAACAAAATCCTCTTATTTCTGAATTCAACTACAAGCATTCCACTTCAAGTTCAGTTGACTCTCCAAATTCTTCCAATAACTCACGACCTTCTCCTCCATTAATGAATAAATTCACTTCATCCTACAAATACCCTTCTAGACAAATTAATAGTCTCTCTCAAACTAAAGCCCCTCAAGAAAGCTCCTTTTGTGTTCGCTGTCACAAACAAGGTCATACTTTGAACACTTGTACTCAACCACGATTCGTGATTTGTTTCAAATGTGGTCTTAAAGGCTTTAGAACTGCAGATTGCCCTACTTGTTCTCCCAAACCACATACTAGTTCAAAAAACTAACTGCTGACTTGAAAAGTAACTTAAACTTTGATAAAGACGATTGGACTAGTTGGATTAAAACAATTGAAAACTTCTTTTCTTGTTACAAAATCTCTTCTACACTCTACTTCAAAGAACAAGATCCTAATCGTCCATTCGTTAATGTCAAAATTTACGACTTAACTTTATCTGGTTTACTAGATTCTGGCAGCTCAGTAACTATTCTAGGTAATAATTCTCATTTAGAAATTCTTAAACTGGGCTGTAAACTTTTCAAGTCAGATATTATTACTGTCTCTACTGCTAATAATCAAAAAATTAACTCCTTGGGTTATTTTGACTTACCTGTTCATTTCAATAATCAAACTCATTTAATTAAAGCTTATGTTTTCCCTGAAATATTTCCTTCGCTAATACTAGGTATTGACTTTTGGAGAAAATTTAATCTTTTACTTAGTGTTTTATCTTCTCTTAACTTTACAGAATCTAAATGCTCTGCTATCGAAACTAAAGATATTAAAGTTTTACTTTATGAAAATTTAACTCATAATCAAAAGAACATCGCTAACGACATCATCCAACGCTTCAAGACAATTTCTTTTGAGGAAAAAGGTATCCTGGGAAGCACACATTTAATCACCCACAAGATTGATACTGGTGATTCTCTTCCAATCAAACAAAGATGTTATAGACTGTCTCCTGAAAAACAAAAGGCGTTAATTAATGAAGTTGACAAGATGCTGGGATGGAAGGTCATTGAACAATGCGAAAGTCCTTGGTTATCTCCAGTTCTCATCACTCCGAAGAAGAATGGTGAATGGCGTTTCTGTGTTGACAGCAGGAAGTTTAACTCAATAACACGTCGTGATGCTTATAAGTTGCCACTAATAAGCGAAATTTTGGACAACCTGAAGAATGCCAAATACTTATCAAGCATTGACATTGCGAAAGCATTTTGGGAAATTCCCTTGAATCCTGCGGATAAAGATAAAACTGCATTTTATGTACCTGGAAGAGGTATGTTTAGATTCAAAGTAATGCCTTTTGGCCTCACGAACTCACCTGCAACTCTACAAAGATTAATGGATATGCTGTTTACTCCTGAATTTGAGAACAAGGTATTTTGCTATCTGGATGACATTGTTATTATTAGTGAGACTTTTGATGAAAGCATATCGCTTCTCATGAAAGTTCATGAAAAACTTTCATATGCTAATCTAACTATTAACTTTGAGAAGAGTCAATTCTTCAAGAAAGAACTGAAATACCTTGGTTTTCTAGTGGACGAGTATGGTCTACGTGCGGATCCAGATAAAATAAAAGCTATTTTAGAATATCATGTAACTACTTGCAGAAAAGAAGTACGAAAATTCATAGGCACCTGCAGCTGGTTCAAAAGATTCATTCCAAATTTTAGCACTATTGCCTCTCCACTGAACCAACTAACCTGTTCCGGGAAGAACACTCCTAAATTTTTATGGAATTCACAAGCTGCAGCTGCTTTCCAGAAACTTAAAGAAGCTTTGGTAACTGCTCCTGTCCTTGCTTGCCCTAACTTCGAACTACCCTTCTCTGTACATTGTGATGCATCAAATTATGGCATAGGAGCAATGCTTACTCAACATCAAGATGACAAAGAAGTCGTGATCGCTTACATGAGTAAAGCACTAAATAAAAATCAACAGAACTACTCAACTACTGAAAGAGAAACATTGGCTGTAATAACTGCATTAGAACATTGGCGATGTTACATAGACAATGGTAAAGAATTTACAATATATACTGATCATGCTGCACTTAAATGGTTTCAGAATTTATCAAACCCATCAGGAAGACTTGCTCGCTGGACTTTACGCTTTTCATGCTTTAACTTTGTCATAAAACATAAAAAAGGAAAGGATAACGTTGTTCCAGATTTATTATCAAGACATAAGAATCAAGAACGTCCTGATACACGAGAAACTTCACCTCAAGGCGTACATCCCATTACGATTGAAGAACCACCTGATCGTAGACTTGAACACTACAACAAAATTTTTCTCGGATGCTCCAACAACCCAGACGCATATCCCAACTACACTATCAGGGATAACAAACTTTACCGCTGTATCCATTCTCCCGATCGTCTAAACGATGACTTTATTTGGAAAGAAGTTCCACTACCTCAGGATAGACATGCACTTATTGAAGCTAACCATGGTTCCCCTTCAGAACTCCATCTTGGTATCTTCAAGACATTCAAGAAAATATCTTTAAAATACTATTGGCCTGGTATGTTTAAGGACATTGCCGAATTAATCTCGACTTGTGAAACCTGCTTAACCTACAAACACCCTAATCATTCTCCCTATGGTCTTATGGGTAAACCCAAACTTTGCTCCAGACCTTTTCAAACTATATCCTAAGATCTTATGGGTCCATTGCCTATGACTAGAAGACAAAATCAGTATATTCTAGTAATTAACTGCAATTTTACTAAATATACTATGATTTTTCCCCTTAAACGTGCTACTTCAGCTAATATTATTAATGTTTTGGAAAATTCAATTTTTCTAGTTCATGGCATTCCTCAAACTATTATAATGGACAACGCTGTTCAATTTCAGTCGCGAGAATTCCACTCATTTTTAAATTCTTATAATGTTCCTTGTATTTTTCACACAGCTTTATATTGTCCTCAGGTTAATCCTACGGAGAAGTTTAATAGTACAATTATTACAGCTCTAGCATCTCTAGTAGGAGACGATCATAGATCCTGGGACAACCATCTTGCTAAGATTCAGTACGCAATGAACAGCGCTACAAATGTAGCTACTGGTTTTACTCCAAATTTTTTAGTCTTTGGTAGGGAAACAATACCTTGTGGTTCCTTCTATACTCCAACTCAGAACCTCGAGGAATTGGTATTTATGCCTCGTGATATTTACGCGTCTAATGCTGGTCTCCTCTCATCTATATTTCACAAAGTTCAAACTAAACTTCACATAGCTCACGCTAAAAATAGCGCTCGCTATGATCTTCGTCAGTCTTTTAAAGAATTTAATGTGGGAGACACTGTTTGGCGTAAAAACCATGTTTTAAGCGATGCCGGCGCATACTTTAATGCTAAACTTGCCCCTAAGTTTATCAAGTGCAAAGTGATAGCTAAACTGTCACCATTAGTCTATGTGCTTGAAGACCCTAATGGAGTTAGAGGCAAGTGGCACATCAAAGACGTAAAATCATAAATTTTCTTAACTTTTATTTACTGTTAATTTGTATATATGTATAAATATCACCATCATTTTCACCTTATTATTTTTATTTCTTTTAATTTGTTTGTTTGTTTGATGATCCAGTGTTCTTCAACACATCTTGCTTTAAGACCTCGAATTTTAGTTGGATTAATCTTCACTTTTTATGTTTGTTTCAGACACATCTCGTTGGTGATGTTGCATAAGTCATAGCGACTAATGCTTGCCTAAGATTAAGTTCTTTATCTTTATCTTCACTTGGGAACGGCTAACTACTCCCTTAATTTTCTTTATCTTTATCTTCACTTGGGAGCAGCTGACTACTCCCTTAATGTTCTTTATCTTTATCTTCACTTAGGAGCGGTTGACAACTCCTTAAATAAGCCTGAATGTCCTTTTGAAAACACACTTTTAGAGTGGTGTCTCTTCGACTAATTTATTTTTTTTCCACGCAGGAGCGGTTGACTACTCCTTAAATAAGCCTTAATGTCGTTTAGAAAACACACTTTTAGAGTGGTAGTCATTGAATGTGAACTCCACCCTTACCTGAATGCAGATGATGAATGTAAGAGATAGTATATCTGATTTTGACTGGTGATGTCTGTTTCTGCGAAGCTGTGTTTTTATGGTTTATTTTAGAATGTACATGTCAAAATTTTTGCTGAGTCAAAAATTTTCCAGGGTCGGGGGGAAAATGTAGTGTTATGCTACTTACATTTCATTGTACACTAATTCTCCATTCTGTTTTGATATTCTGCATTCATGTTTTGCATCACTTTATACTATTTTTTTCATTCTGTTTTTGATTTTCTGCATTTATATTTTGCATCACCTTTATTTATATAGGATCCTGTAACGTTTTTACACAATAACATATCATTTTACTGCGTATTTTCACACTATTTAGTACTTTTAAAATAGCTGTCAATGGAGTCTTACCTTTTTTGGTCTTTTATTGAATTCTCTGTAACTCTACAATTTCAGGCTTCGTGCACGCTGCCATGCATTAGTTTTTCCTATGTGAATAATATCTCATTTCTTACTAAAATGTAATATAGTTTCTTAATAATAGTCCAAAAACCAAAAATTGCTAAATTAGACAACTATTATTTATGACGTTGTTATGGTAACTTTTATTCAAATTCGTCTCTGGTATGATGTTCTTTCTACATAAATACTCTTTGGCTGTAGGTCATTTACAATAAATTTCGTTTTAATTTAAATAATTTCTCGTTCTCTCTAAAAAGGTATAAAAGCCGAGCAATTGAAGAATACAGGACAGTCTCGCTTCAGTTCTCAAAGGAGAAGCATCTACTAAAGGCCTTATCTCGGGGCCGCATTGCCCCGGGATCCTGCAAGCCTCCATCTACATCCGAATTCGTCGGCAGTCTGTTTCAAGCGCGGGGCCACGCTACCTTCGGGCACGCTACGACTACTTGCTCCAGGCGCTGAGTGCACCTACTGCCCGCGCTACCTTCGGGCACGCTACGACTGCTTGCTCCAGGCGCCGAGTGCACCTACTGCCCGCGCTACCTCTGGGCGCGGCGACTACTTCTCCAAGTACTGAGCGCACCTACCCCAGGCGCTACGTGCGCCGGCTCCGGACGCTGCGTGTGCCCAGTCCAGGCGCTGCGTGCCGTCGCCGCTGAGAAAACCTCAAGCTCTGCGTGTGCCTACTTTTACAAAAGCAGCGAGGCTCCAGGCTAAAACTATATTGTCCTATTCTCCTATCTTTATTTTTTTTTAAACCTAATTGTAATCTCATTTCATCCATCATCTTCATATTTCATTTTTTTATAAAATTGTAAATACTCTTTTAAAAAACTTAAATATATTATTTTCTTGGTCTACTTTTGTTGTTTTGCTGTTCTTAGGTTAGGTTATATTTTTCTTTTCTTTAATTGTCGCTTCATGACAACGTATGGCAATTCATAATGGTGTGTTAGTCCCTACTTTAATGTATGGTAGTGAAAGTTGGGTATGGCAGAAGAAACATGAGAGTAGAAGCTGTAGAAATGCGGTCATTACGGAGTATGCTAGGGCTGAATCTGAATGACAGGGTGAGAAATAGTGTGATAAGAGAAAAGTGTGGTTTGCAAGATGATGTTGTGACTAGGATTAAAAAAGGAATGCTTCGGTGGTTTGGTCACGTAGAAAGAATGAACGAGGAAAGAGTGACAAAGCAAATTTTTGTTTCAGAAGTGAACGGCAAAGTCGGGAAGGGACGCCCTAGACGAAGATTTTATCGACCAAATCGGCGATACATTGAAAATGGGCCAGATTAGGAGAACCCTTAACCGACGAGCGTGTATGCGTAAATATATGGATGTAAATGAGGCGAGAGAAGTGTGTCAGGATCGCGCCAAATGGAAGTCCGTAGTCGTCTGCCTACCCCTCTGGGTGACAGGCGTGAGTGTTTGTATTTGTATATATTTATTTTTTTAATGTTTCACGATTGGCTGAATCAAGGGTAATTTCTTACATAAGTAACACAAGGTTTATTATACTCGTGCATCACCCTCGAGATTATTAACCTGAAATAAATATATTAATAACACACATGTAGTCCCATATTTCTTCCCGCCATGATCGCATAATATACGTTATTCACATTAAGTCCTTCACCACTCTAACTAACTTCCTAGCAAAGTAATTACTGTAGCTCAAAAAAGGAGTATTTTACTGTGTTAAATATATTTAAGTATCGTGATGGGTAAAAGAAAACAGCCCTACAATGAATTCAAACACATTCGTCAAAAATTACGAAATTAGAACGCAGGTTACGGAAGGTTTATCGCCGCGAAAAATCTTCATCGGTGTCATCGAGGGATTAAAAGCCCTCTTAGGATTATTACCTCACATTTATTGATTATAATATAACAAAAACCTTAGTAAAATAATTTTGCTTATTTTTGCCAATATATTAATTACGGGTTCCGTACGTATAATTAATTGGGGAACCTATATAATATATAACCTTATTCTACTATTTTAATCGGAACCTATATAATACGGTGCAATTTATGTGGGAATTGTGCAAATAATCCAGAATTTTTTACAATCATACGTTCATTTCATGTGGGTATTGCTAGATATTATTTCATATTTCAATCCGAACAATATAAATGGAAAATTTATTTGGAGATTTAATGGATGATGCCCGTAATCCAATAATAGCGTTAGCACCTACGCGATGTTGCCTAAAAATTATAGGAGATGACTTTACTACTGTTCTTGCTTATGGCAAAAATATAAGCTGAGAGTTAAAAGTTGATCACAATAAATCTAACAAAACAATTTGCAAAGCCGAACTGTCAGCAACCAGACGTTTATTAAATTGGAAGGCGCCGTCCAGCAGTCGTCAACCTGCTGCAGCACGCTACAGCATATCGAAGACATCGCGGGCTCCTCGGCATAAATAACGCGTCGCTACTAATCCAGGTACCTTATGGTGGTCAACTATGTAAATTTTCCCAACAATGGGCAAAAATAACTTACAAGTGTACTATCTTCTCATGGCTCAATCGATGCAAATTATCATTCTCTGTAATACAGCAGTATGTAACCCAAGCAGCTTCCTACAACACGAAAGAAAAAGAAGAAATCCTGCTCGCCACAAATGACTTCTTAGAAATCGGAGCTTTTTCAGAATGCAGGCCTTGTTCTGCACAATTTATATTTAAAATATTTATGGTCCCCAAATAACGATAAAATGTCATCATCATCATTACAGCCCTTCACAAGTCCACTGCTGAACATAGGCCTCCCCCAAGGAATGCCACAAAGCACGGTCCTGAGCCACCTGCATCCATCGACTTCCTGCATGTCTTACCAGGTCGTCACTCCATCTTGTGGGGGGACGCCCTACACTTCGCCTACCGGTACGAGGCTGCCACTCGAGAACCTTTCTTCCCCATCGGTTGTCGGTTCTTCGAGCTATAACAAAGATTATGTTTAATTTCCATGTCACACCTATGCCGGTAGTTGTTGGGAGCACTAAGCTCGAAGTTGTTGACGAGTATGTTTACCTGGGACAAATAGTCCGACTAGGTAAGTCCAACTTCGACCGAGAGGTCAATCGACGGATTCAACTCGGCTGGGCAGCGTTCGGGAAGCTACGACACATCTTCTCGTCAGAAATACCTCAAAACCTTAAAACAAAATTGTACAACCAGTGCGTGTTGCCAGTGATGACTTACGGAACTGAGACGTGATCCTTCACTGCTGGCCGTATGAGGAAGCTCAAGGTCGCTCAGCGAGCTATGGAGAGGGCTATGCTCGGAGTTGCTCTGCGTGATAAACTTAGGAATAAGGATATCCGCAGTAGAACCAGAGTAACCGACATAGCCCAACGGATTAGTAAGCTGAAGTGGCAGTGGGCCGGCCATATAGCTCGAAGATAAAATGTGTTTTAATATAAAACACATTTTATCGTTAGGTTAGAGATCTCAAGGGTTTCAATAAGTTTATAAAGTCTGAGCGTTTTAAATTAGAAGATTTATGTACCACTATTAAGCTATTATCAAAAAACTGCTACATTGCCAGTTAAGACTTAAACAATGCCTATTTTAGTATTAATATTCATCCAGGTACCCGGAAGTTTCTCCGCTTTCAATTTGATAATAAATTTTACCAGTTTAACGTTTTACCATTTGGAATTAACGTAGCTCCCTATATTTTGACTAAAGTTATGAAACTTAATAAAAACATTAAGACTCGCAGGATTTATGTCATCAATTTATTTAGGCGACTTATGTTTAATAGGACAATTTTCTTTGTATCACTATTGATGATTCACTTAAATTATTTAGGTTTTATAATAAAGTAATTTTCAACAA
The DNA here is from genome assembly GCA_033319125.1 of Parnassius glacialis. Classification (NCBI taxonomy): domain Eukaryota; kingdom Metazoa; phylum Arthropoda; class Insecta; order Lepidoptera; family Papilionidae; genus Parnassius; species Parnassius glacialis. Next base: position 11,811,871 of record JAVANC010000016.1, read on the forward strand.
TCAACATCTTGCAAATATTTAGGACTCATTATAGACACAAGGTTTTCAAGTAAGTCTACCTAAATAAAAACGCGAACGCATAAAATATGAAGAAACAAAGTTTTTAAAAATCAAGCGATGTAAAGTTAACCGGATTGCTCAATCAAATGGATTGTAAACATCGGCGTGTTCAGCTGTAGAGTACGGCTAGTACACACTAAGGCATTTGAAAGATGTAAATTTTGGGTCATGATGATAATAAAAAATATATAAATATACCCAATTATTTGCAAGACAATTTTTTATGGTGGTTAAATTCTATAGATCGATCTGTGCATAGGATCATCATCATTACAGCCCTTCACAAGTCTACTGCTGAACATAGGCCTCCCCAAAAGAATGCCACAAAGCACGCACCTGAGCCACCTGCATCTATCGACTTCCTGCATATCTTACCAGGTCGTCACTCCATCTAGTGGGGGGACGCCCTACACTTCGCCTGCCGGTACGAGGCTGCCACTCGAGAACCTTTTTTCCCCATCGGTTGTCGGTTCTTCGAGCTATATGACCGGCCCATTGCCACTTCAGCTTACTAATAATCCGTTGTGCTATGTCGGTCACTCTGGTTCTACTGCGGATATCCTCATTTCTGAGTTTATCACGCAGAGAAACTCCGAGCCTAGCCCTCTCCATAGCTCGCTGGGCGACCTTGAACTTCGTCATCCGGCCAGCAGTGAAGGACCACGTCTCAGTTCCGTATGTCATCACTGGCATCACGCACTGGGTGTACAGTCTCGTTTTCAAGTTTTGAGGTATACCTGACGAGAAGATGTGTCATAATTTCCCGAACGCTGCCCAACCGAGTTGAATCCGTCGATAAACCTCTCGGTCGAAGTTGGACTTACCTAGTAGGACTATTTGTCCCAGGTAAACATACTCGTCAACAACTTCGAGCTTAGGGTTCCCAACAACTACCGGCATAGGTGTGACATGGACATTAAACATGATCTTTGTTTTGTCTATGATCATCTTAAGACCTATCCGTTGGGAAACACTATTGAGGTCATTGAGCATAGTGCTTAGGTCCTCCAGTGATTCTGCCATAAGGACTATATCATCGGCAAATCGAAGGTGAGTGATGTACTCGCCATTGATGTTGATACCGTATCCTTTCCAGTCCAGAAGCTTGAAAACGTCTTCCAATGCAGCGGTGAAGAGTTTTGGGGATATGACGTCACCCTGTCTTACACCTCTCTGCAATTGGATAGGTTTAGCTCTACTGTACAAGCACTTCAACACTTCGATATACCGACAGTCAACTTGGCACCGCTGAAGGGACTGCCCAAATTTCGACGGAATCAAAGGCTTTCTCACAGTTCACATACGCCAGACATAGTGGCAAATTGTACTCCTCGGACTTCTGTACAATTTGCCGAAGGGTATGTATGTGGTCTATGGTGCTAAAGCCATTTCGGAAACCGGCTTGTTCGGGAGGCTGGAAGTCGTCAAATCTGCGCGCGAGACGATTCGTAATGACTCTCGAAAACAGCACGTAGACGCGGCTCAGAAGGGAAATCGGTCTGAAGTTTCTTAAGAAAGCGTTGTCGCCTTTCTAGATGTGCGGTGGTCTTGTTCTTCAACATGACCACCGCACTTCTGCTCCACGCCTGCGGTGTAATGCCACCATGGAGGACGGAATTAAAGAGCTTCTGAAGGACTTCAAGTACCGGTTTTCCACCCGCTTTCAGAAGCTCCGCTGTAATTCCATCCTCGCCTAGGCCTTGCCGTTTTTAAGGTGCTGGAGAGCCATTCTAATCTCGCTCAGACTGACGTCCGGGATATCATCGGAATAATGTCGGATAATATTCGCTCTTGGATCGTTACTCACACTTGCGTGTGGCTCCAACGATGTCGTGTACAGCTGCCCATAGAACCTCTCAATCTCACTCTCTCAAATCTCAGGTGCCCCGGAAACGATGCTGCCACATTCGGTCTTCAGCTTTGACAGTTGGCTCTTTCTGGCAGACAGATCTCTAGCAAAGACTTTTGAGCCTTGGTTCCGCTCGATCGCTTCTTCAATACGAGCTGTATTGAAGTTGCGTATGTCCCGCCGCATGCATTTGGAGATCTGTCTGTTCAGTTTCCTGTATGCTGTTAAATCTGTTGAGGAATATAGCTTCATCTCCCGTCTAACAGCCATGGGATTAAGAGTGTGATCGGAGAGTTTTTGTGTTCTTCTGCGGCGGGTCTTGCAGAACTTAGCTCCGACCGCATCGACAGTTTCCACGAGCTTTTCATTCAAATCGTCCACTTCATTGAAATCTTCTAGGCACTGAAAACGGTTTTGTAACTCGAGCTGAAAGGTTGCAGGACTTTGGATTAGAGCACGAGGGGGACGGAGCGTTGACTTCATTAGACGAGACCTCTCCAACTTAACGTTCAGGCTTAGTGTGCCTCTAACCATTCGGTGATCGCTGCCGGTTTTCACCCTCGCGATCACTGAGACATCACTGAACAGTTGTCGTCTGGTCGTCATAATCAAGTCAATCTCATTTTTTATCGAACCGTCGGGGCTCGACCAGGCCCACTTCCTGTGGGGCCGCTTCTGGAAGAAAGAGTCCCTGTTTCTCCATGAAGTCGACCAACTGCTGGCCCCTTGGGTTCCGTTGCCCTATTCCAAATTTCCCTACTTTCAGCTCACCGTTCTCTCTTGTGCCTAGTTTTGCATTGAAGTCTCCCATTAAAAACGTATATTGGGTTTTGGAGGAATGCATGGCTATAGAGATATCCTCATACATTTCCTCCACTTCCTCATCGGGGTGTGCCGAGGTTGGTGCGTAAACCTGTATGACCTTCATCAAATACCGTTTGGTGATTCTGAGTATAAGGTACGCAACCCTCGTCGTCACACTCTCAATCTTTACAACGTTGTTAACGAGAGACTTGTGGACGATAAATCCGATACCTCCTTGGGACAGATGGTTGCCCTCCCGGTAATATAGCCAGTTGCCGGATTCGAGGATTACCGTGTCCTCCCCTTCTGTTCGTACTTCGGATAATCCTATAATATGCCAGCGTAACTTATCTATCTCTTCTTCCAGCTCCACAATCTTCTCGTCAGTCCTCAGGGTGCGTGCGTTGTATGTTGCCAGGTCGAGTTGTCTTAGGTGGCGACCGAACCTCCACCGGAGGTTCTTAGCACCCCCTACCCCGCCGTTACCATGGTCGCCATCGAGCCAGGAATAGCAGGGCCGCCGGGGACTGGGGCCGTCTCTTTGTTGCTCTTATCATTGGGGGGTATTTTCCATAGTTGCCACGCATGGCTAACGGGTTGGCAACCGCAGTTTTTTTATTGTAATTTTGCTATTATCAGGAAGATGCTGCTGCCCATCTCCTGTCTGTTTCCCTTTGTTGCCTTTTACGACACCCACGGGAAGATATGGGGTAGTGTATATTCTTAACCGCCACTACACGGCAATAGGATATACGAGACAAATACTGTCTTGAATTGTTTTCTGACGCCTCAACAACGGAGTGGGCAACTTGCATAGAAAAGACAGCCGATGGCCAGTGGTCCGAAATTGAGCGAAATTACCACATTAATATTGTTACGGCTTGAATGTTTCGCAAAGTGTTGCGTGGGTGGTTTTGGGAACCAGAGAATAATCAGACCAAGGGCTAGCCAACCCGATGATCCCAACCGGCAAGAAAAGGATATTATATCGGGACTGTTCCGAAGCCACAACATTCCCCCCACCTGAAATCACCTAGGATGTCACAAGACAACCATCGCCCCGGCAGCTCTTCAGTTTTCCAGTTGCTCATAGAATTTACATCAATATAAACTTAATAGATATCTGAACTAAGATGTGCATTGATAACCTAACACTAAAACTACAAAAGAAACCCAAACTTAATTAATTTAATTTTTAAAATTAGAACTTACAATCTAGCTTAATAAAATAATAAAACTAAAATTCAGTCAAGAGGAAGAGGGCAGGTTTTGACTACTGGTCTTGTAAATAAGCCTATTTTAGTCTTTAAAGACAGAATCCGGACAATATTGTCCTTTCCGGGGTGGGTTTGGACTACTCGACCTAGGCACCATTCGTTACGTAGTAGATTAGGTTTAACGATAGAAACGAGTTGACCAATATTAGGATGTTTCTGATCCTCATTAAACCACTTAATCTTTTGTTGAAGCGTATGTAAATAATCATTTTGCCAAATACGCCAAAAACTTTGTGAGAGCCCTTGAAGTAACTGCCAGCGTGTTCTAGGATTCATATCCACAACGGAAGGTTCTGGTAGAGCGACTACAGGATGTCGTATAATAAAATTATCGGCTGTGAGAACGTCAACTTCGCCAGGATCAGAAGATAACTGATAAATCGGTTTTGAGTTCAGCATTGCTTCAACTTTAGTTAAAATGCTGGTGATAACAAGGCTGGTTCTTTTCTCGCTCAAAGGCTAAGTATAGCCATTCTGCGGAGAAACGCAATCAGCGTTCTAAGCACGATACCGCGGAGAGTAGGACTGTATGATAATTAAGTTAATAGTTTAATTTTTTTATTATAGTTTTTAATATTGTATATAATAAAATGTTAAAACTGTAGTTAGTTCTTCAAACGTCAGTACTTGTGAGCCTATGACCCCCTTGACATAATATTTAGTAGATTTTATACCACTTTCAAAAATGCCTCCAAAGTGAGGCGCTGAAGGTGTTTTAGTTTCCACGAGACGTTAATTGATTTGAAATATCCTGTTTTTTTATGTATCAATAATTTAACTGTTTCCTCTAGGTATCGTTTAGCTCCTACAAAGTTATAATAGGACCTATTTAATAGATCACATTTGACACTTCATCAAAATTCAACAACGTAACCTTGTAACGGTGGTCATAAAATATTATTTATTGTTGCGAAGTTAGAACTGCACAATTGCTTAACTTTTTTCAATTACGATTACATATTTTTTGTAATAATGACAAAAGAAGGTAATTTTACGATTTACTTTCAGTAATAAACTATTTAAACATAATAAACAATTTCTGTTCTAAAGAGAACTGAACGTACTTACAATGTTGCGTCTGTGAACCCTTTTTCTTTTTAAACACTAGGGATGTTACCTAAAAAATCGAAAGTTGATAAGTAGACTTGAATGAAGTGATTATGTATGTACTTGTGTAGGAATATTTCACCATAAATAATTAACCAGTTTTAACAGTGGTAGAGCCACGCGGCAGCTTTTGCTGTCGTACGGATGGGCCGGCTCGAACCGGGGTGGTACCACGACCTCACAGAAAACCAGCGTGAAGTAGAGGCTTACCTCTGCGTTTCGTTTGGTGAGTGCAGGTGGCCGGAGGCCCTTTTTACTGGAAATGAGGCATTCCATCTTAGTCCTCACGGGTTACAACGCATCTACATTTTGATTTGTAATAAATAATTTGATGTAGATGTCTATGGGCCGCAGCAACCACTTACCATCAGGTGGACTGTGTGCTCGTTTGTCACCCTTATTCTATATAAAAGTAAAAAAACACATTGTTATGATAATGAAATATATTATTCTTTTAATTAACTATAAAAATAAAAATATAACTAAAACAAATCTAATAATATAACGAAATGTTACGAACGGTGATTCAGCAAAAACGGTTCGATCTACAATTCATAAATAATACCATAGACAATTTGTCCAGTGAGTTAAAGACAGTTTTAACGACATTTGATTTTAATAATTGCATAGAAACTTTGAACAAACGTGAAAAAGCTAAATATAATGAATGCAAAAATAAACAAATAGAGAAATACCAAAAATTAACGATCAAATCAAATGCCAAACATCCATGTCAACGTAGAAACGATACACAACCGTTGACCACAGACACAAACAATAAACAACGCACTGTCTATAATCTGTCACAACAAACACTGGACGAACCTACATTAAAAGTATTATCGAAGGGCCTGAATTTCGCAATAACACCGAAAGAATTTCCGTATGAGGAAATTATATGCAACGTGGAGGATTGTCTGTATAAAAACAATGTGGGAAAGGAAGATGTTGAGGCCATACGTCAAGACATTTCGTCCTTATTACGTCGTAGTTCAGTGCCGAAACTAAATCTCCCCAAAGACGAGATTAAAGCGTTGTACAACTTACGCAACAGACCAGAGCTCATGATTCTCCGTGCAGATAAAGGAAATGCTACGGTAATAATGGATACGTCAGATTATAATTTGAAAATACAACAACTTTTATCGGACGAAAGTACGTACAAAAAGGTCAAAACAGACCCTACAACCAATGTGCTTAAAACAACTAGCGATCTAATAAAGAATTACTCCGAAAAATTAAATCTCGACGTAAACTCGATAATACCACCGTGTACTAAAGCACCGAGGTTATATGGGTTACCGAAAATACACAAACCAAACGCTCCACTACGTTCCATAGTGAGCCAAATCGATTCACCAACTTATAAGTTGGCTCAACACCTGGCAAAAATTCTGTCACCACTGAGAGGACAAACTAGAGCACACACAAAGGATTCGTACCATTTTGTTAGTGAGATAAGAGACCTACATCTTGCTGACAATGAAACTATGGTCAGTTTTGATGTTCAGTCACTATTTACATGCTTACCTATTGAAGACTGCATCTCAATTGTAACCAGGAAGCTAGAAGAATACAACATGCCTACAGAATATGCAGTATTACTCAAACACTGCCTTACATCAGGGTATCTATTGTGGAAGGAGGAGTTTTACAAGCAAGTAGATGGAGTGGCGATGGGCTCACCTGTATCTCCCATAGTCGCCGACATATTCATGGAGAACTTTGAGGAGAAAGCCCTTCTTACTGCTCCTGTAAATCCAAGATTCTACAAGCGGTATGTAGACGACACTTTCACAATTTTACCATCTGACAAAGTAACTGCATTTTTAGACCACCTTAATTCCATAAACTCTAAAATACAATTTACAATGGAGTTAGAGGCAAACAATTCTTTAGCTTTCCTAGATGTTTTAGTCATCCGAAATCCTGATAACACTATTGGTCATACTGTGTATAGAAAAAAGACCCATACTAACCGATATTTAAATGGTGAATCGCACCATCATCCATCACAGTTAGCTACCGTGGGAAAATCTTTGTTTCAGAGAGCACGAGGGATCTGTGACAGAAAACATCTGGCCGCCGAGCTTCAGTACGTCGAGCAAGTATTGCAAGACAACAAGCTTCGGGTCCCGCGCCTACGTCACAGTGACCGAGTGAAGCCGACCACAGTCGAGCGTGTGCCTGCTGTACTACCCTATGTCAGAGGAGTCACAGACAATGTTGGCTACATCTTGAAGCGAGATTCTATTAAAACATACTTCAAGCCGCCGAAGAAGATTAGTCAATTTTTACCATCCGTCAAGTGTAATATCCCTCTACAAGATGCAGGAGTGTACAAGCTTGATGGCGAATGTGGTCTCTCTTACATAGGACAAACAAAAAGATCCATTAAAACCCGCGTGAAAGAACATATAGCTGACGTGAAGCACCGACGCTCTGGGAAGTCTGCAGTCTGTGAACATGTTCAAGATCGTCCCCGCCATTACATCAGATTTGATAGACCACAAATCCTTGCAAAAGAACACCGATTCCTACCAAGGATGATAGGCGAGGCTATTGAAATTAAAAAACATCCTAATTTCAATAGAGAAGATGGATGGGTGCTGCCATCTGCTTGGGATCCTATAATTAACAAAATTAAATCCAAACCCAAGCATAACACTGCAAGACTTCAGGATACTGTAAGTTCATTCTGCGTAAATCGAACCAAAAATTAATATTAAAAAACTGAAGGTAGCCGGGCTAACTGTGACATTGGGACGTCAAACATCTCAGTCCCCCCCGTGACCATGGGTTGCTGAAAAGCACTCGAAACGTCGGGAATAAAAATAATAAAATAAACGCGATAAAATCCGTAAAAAACAGTTTTATTCAATGTGTAGTGTTCGCGTAAATATAAGAAATCATTATAAAAAAAATCAATAAAGTTAGGTACAATTTTAGGCCAAAAACTCGTGGGATGTTCCTGGCATCACTAGTGCCTGTCGATGACGTCGTGACGAACGTCGATGACGAATGTCATGTCACCATTACATGATGCCGTCTTTTGTCGTTGTGCGAAGTGATTGAGCGATTATGGTGTGCTCTCTGTTATTTTCTTCTGACCCAGCTTTTCATTGGGCTGATCTTATTCTGACATTTACCTGGCTATAAGTTGGACTTCGATTGCTTAACGATTAGTAAACAGGAACAACAGTCTTGTGTTAACATGCTGAAACGAGGAAAAACGCTAAACAGTCAACCTCGCGAACTAGTGGTGAAATTGTACAATTGTTTTGAACGTGAATCAATTAACTATAAAAGAGGCGCTCTTTTAGCATGGACACAACCGAGAAAACGTGTTCCCAAAGCACTGGGAATAGGGAAGAGGACAGTAACTCAAATTCTCTACGAGAAATTCGGACAATCAGGCTCAGAAGATTTTACGTACACCGAAAAAACAAAGAAGGACAAGAAAATTGTTGGTGTTGATAATTTTGATGATGCTGCAATTCGCAACCACATTTATGGATAATACTCCAGAAAGAAATGTCCTACACTGAAAAAGCTATTGGGTTCATTAAAAGATCGTTCGTTAAAAGATTTGCTGCAGTTATATTATGGTTGTAGCACGAATGGGTTGGATGATGAGATGGGAAGGACCACGCTCTCACAGCTCTGTTCTCTCTGCTCTATCAACGCTGTTTCTTTTGCATATCAATGAAATGTTGCTAACTGGTAACATCCATTGCTATGCGGATGATAGCACTGGTGATGCTCTATACACCGGCCGTGCCAACATTTCTCGGAAAACGTCGCCGAGTATCGGAACAAATTTGTGTCTGAAGTCGAGTCTTTGCTGAACAAAGTCTCGGATTGGGAGCAACTAAATCTAGTCCAGTTTAATCCTCAGAAGACACAAGTTTGCGCGTTTACCGCTGAAAAGAACCGCTTTGTCGTATGTCATCAGTTTCAAGGCACTCCCCTTCTTGCCTCAGCCAGCATCGGAATCCTCAGAGTCGACATATCGGGTGACGTGCAGTTTCGTGGTCACTTGGAAGAGAAGGCCAAATTGGCCTCTAAAAAGCTTGGCGTGCTCAGCAGAGCAGGACAGTATTTCATGCCGCTGCACCGCCTGCAACTTTACAAGGCGCAGGTTCAGCCTCACATTTCCATGTGAGTTCTGTTCCCATCTCTGGGTTGGGGCTCCCCAGTGCCAGCTCCTTTGACTTGACCACATCCAGCGCAGAGCGGCTCGAATCGTTGACGACCGAGGCCTTTCCGATTGGCTCGATTCATTGGCACTGCGAAGAGATGTTTCATCCCTTTGCATTTTCGTTCGCATTTACCACGGGGAGTGGTCTGAGGAATTGTTCGGATCAATCCCAGCCGCCAAATTTCACGAACGCACATCGCGGCAGAACTCCCGATACCATTCACACCATCTGGATGATTGGCGGTCCACCACTGTGCGATTTAGAAGATGTTTTCTTTCTCGCACAACTTCCTTGTGGAATCGATTACCATCAGTGATTTTTCCGGACCGATACGACTTAGGGACCTTCAAGAAAAGAGCCTACTCTTTTTAAGTGGCCGGCAACGCATCTGCAATTTCCCTCGTTACCCTGGTGTTGCAGTTGCTCATGGGCGGCGGTAGTCAATTACCATCAGGTGAGCCCCGCAATCTCGGTTGCCCCCTCTCCTATAAAATAAATTATATCGAATTGCGGGTTATTCGAATCACACGGGCGTATAGAGCATTGATTCACTCCTTTGACTTGATACACAAACTGTTGTTCTTGTTCAAGTCCAACCACAGTTGTGGTGCATCGACGCCAAGTCTTTTTGCGCATAGTTGCATGCTTCATAGTTATGAAGCAGTCTTGAGCGCCGCTATCGATGAGCGCTCTAACTTGGTGGAACGTGCCACTAGAGTCCTGCACATGCACCATGCACGTCACGAGCCTCTCCCACGAACGCACTGATGTTAGTATGGGCGCTCCTCGAGCCGGTGGTCGGTGATCGATCTTGATTGTGGATGTGTACCAAAGTGTGATGATCGTCGCTACAGATAAATCATCTCATATTATATATAGCATTTATCAAGATAATGTTTTCGTAAACAGTTCATGCATAAATGATTTTGTTTGACAATATTTATTCTAGCATTAGAGTCTAAAGATTTAAACATGGGGCACTTATAGATACTGTGTTACCACAATAATAGCACTTTAGTGAAGCCAGCTGCTTCGAACTAGTGGGCTTAGACTGAGTAGTGAGCACGGAACGTTTGAGTTCTTACATCAATATTAGCATTTATTTCTAAAACTTTTACGTAGTTTTGAAGAAATTGCATAAGACTTTGAAAAGACAGAATTTCTGATTTATTCTCAGATTCAAAGCCGTGGCGCGCGTCTGAGTCCTGTGCGCGAAACGCTGCGTTAAATAAAGTAAAATCGACTGACTCACAAAGAATATTAGTATATATTTGTAAATCATTGTAATTAGGAGTTTTTAAATAAGGATAGTTATTTATTTGATCTAAATACGCCACGGCTAAAATGCGCTTATTTTGATAACGCTTAACAAGTTCATTGAAAACAAGCTCATAATTAATGAGTAAAATAAACGGAAGTTAATTTTATCGTCTTTGCGATCCCTAAAGCGGATCCCAACAAGCAAGAAATGAGATAATGAAATTTAGTAATATTCGCGATTGATTTATTGTTATGAATTAAGGTTACGAAAGTATCGTAAAATGTTTGCCAATTCTCAATATTTCCGTCGAACTTCAGAAGCTCAGTTTGTGGCAGCCTAGCTTGTACCTTTTCCGTGTCGGGCGTAAAGGTATAGTTATCGTTAGCGACCGTTGGGCTGCTGCCTCGTTTGCGCCCCGGTAGGAACATCTCCGCGGCAAAACTTAGGACTTCATAGTATTCTTTAGGAAACTGTAGCAGTTTTAACGAATTAATTTTCTGTAAGCAACTCATATTCATCTCAAATGTTCTCAATTTTAAGAAATCTAGATTTAAATTTAAATTGATTAATTTAAATTATTGATTTAGATAGGTTTCTTTAGTTGAGCTAGAGTTTTCCTATATTTGAGTGGATAAATCGAAAATAGTTTGATTAGAACGAAAAACATACTCTCGCTGTCACGTATAAAGTTTAAGTTTAATTTCTTCTTGCGACATGTTTAACTACTAATTATTAACTATAGATATTTAATACAATATTTAAGTTTCTCGAAACAAAATTAACATTCAAATTCAAAGAAAAAAGTTAACGTTAACGTTTTTTAACTATTTTAATTATATAACAATTAACGAACGACTTAACATTCAAGAATATACAATATTTAATACTTAAGCGCTATTATTCCAAGACCAAATGATTAATTTCCAAAAACCGTTTTACTAATGTTTTCCAACAACAATTATAAAATAACCTCATGTTATAATCATTTTCAAAGCGTAAATCCAATGCACATTCGAAATAAACTTAGCAAATATAATGCAACCAAATACGAGTAATATAATTCTGCAAAGTCTGAGCAATATAAAACACTTAACTAGCATTCAACTCGAGCATGATTATAATTTAAACAAATTAGTTACTTGCAATAATTATAAGAAAAATAGATTGAAATACCAAAGTTTTCCTTAGAAATTGAACTTGAGTTATTATCTAATCAGATGCGGACTGTATAAAAATTGAATTTCATATGTACCCGGATCGTATGGACCAGAATTTTGGTTACGGCTTGAATGCTTCGTAAAGTGTTTCGTGGGTGGTTTTGGGAACCAGAGAACAACCAGACCAAAGGCTGGTCAACCCGATGATCCCAACCGGGACGTAGACGAAAATAGTTTTAGAATTGGGTAGATAAGGCAAGGATACTCGCAAGACTGGAGCACTCCTCGTGGTTATGGTGAAGTCTAAATATTTATGCTGAAATTCTAGTGTATACACAGACACCACACTGCACTTCGAATGTATATGGACACGAGCAATTACACGATAGTCTCACAACTTTATTTATTGAGTATTTTTAAACAAGCGGTAACAAAACGGTTTATACGTACTCGACAATCTTGTTTCTTATTTTTCTTGGCGATAGGTGGCGCACTATTCTTGGGTAGTGCTTACATAGGGCAGGCGGGAGGATATAAAATACTTAGAAAAAGGATATTATATCGGGACTGTTCCGAAGCCACAACAAATATCTTGAGCTGCTAGTAGCTTTTTTGCACTTAAAGTTTTCGCTAAAGATCTATCACACTGTCAAATACTTCTCAGTATTGACAAGAATATAATAATGGGATAATATACAGTCACACAGTTCAGGTTACTAATGTCTTCAGATAATGCACTTTGTATTAAGATACAACTTCGCTTACAGGTAAGTTCGTTTAATCATGAATTATGCCACGATTTTGTAAAAAATACAAAGTTTGCAAAAGCAATGCAAGCATGGTCCTCGTCCATTAATATTTTAATGCTATACAATACTATTAAACAGTAGCTTTGCTCATTTAATATTACCAGGCGCGATACAACAAACCAATAACTTATTTTCTAGTGTTATTAAGAAATTCTAAATCTAACCTTTTATTAGCAGGAAACTGCTTAAGCATTACCGCCTAGCACGGTTATGACGAGTTATGCTGGTTTCATCTACCTTCTTTGTATAGGAGCAAGGCAAAGGTAATGCTTTAAGTGCCCTCCATATTGCTTTTCAGATAAGATATGCTGGAATACAATTTATCTCGCACCTTTCCACAAGGCCTCCAACTCTACCTGCGCGACGAATGCCTCCGAGTCAATTACTCGGAGACTATGGGGCCAGGGAAAGAACACTAGGACGCACCAGGCTTCCCGAACCTAACTTAATCATTAATAAACAAGCACACTGCTTGGTGGCCACGTAATTTTTTTTACCATCCCATATCTATATTGGTGTCGTAAAAGATGAATCAAGATAAAGATTAAATAAAGGATTAAGAGAAAATTTGTCGCCATGTGCACATTTCATTTACAAAAAAAACAATTTTTGTTTATATAAAATCTTAAGAAAAAATACTAAATAAAAACTTTAATAATGTTTAAATTTTATTGAACTTTTACACAATATACAGTAATTTTCTTAACCTTTTTCATTTACTTCGTAAACAATACACAATAGAAACTATAAGTAAATTAACATTTAAAATACAAAAACACTCATTAATTTCTGTAAAACTTTAGTTTATTCGTTTTTAAGTTACATATATGTATGTATGTATGTAAGGACATGAACTGATTCAACTTTTATTTAAATTTTACATTTTATTAACGGATAAATACCAGAACTTCTTCCTTAAAGTCAATTCAAGTCCAATGCTAAACATAAGCCTCCCAAAAACTGCCACATAAGGCGGATACTCTCCATAGTTGACACGCTTGGCAGGCGGGATGGAAACCACAGTTATATATATATATATATATATATATATATATATATATATATATATATATATATATATATATATATATATATTACTTTAATTGTATTAAACAAGAAGCCATTGGTTGTACACTTTTACTAATATTTATAAGTTCCCAAATAAACTTAAATAACATAATATTGCAACATAACGTTAACAAATATAATCGGAAACAAATACTGAAAACTGTTGTAACCTTGCCGTATTTAGTTACTTCGATAAATACTCGGTCTAGGAAAGAACACGCCCTCACAGAATACCAGTGTAAAATAGCAGCATAAAGTTGTTGGGTTCCTTATTTTGTAAACATCGGGAGACGCTTATAGGTAAGAGGCGTTCTATTTTAATCCTCAGGGGTGACAGCAAGAATTTTGATTTTTATTCGGAAGCAAAGTGATAGTGGTGTAAGGGAATCCATTACTCCATTTCGTACCGTGAGTGTTGTAAGAGTCAACTATATGAAATGCCGAAAAATACCATAGCTTCTGATAGACGGTGAGCCATCTCTTTAACGCCTGATGTAATATACCCGAACCAGTGACAAGCAGACGTGTCTATGGAGCATACGGTCTGAGCATGATGATTAAGCCAACTTATTGCTATAACGGGGAGGTTCATACATAGTAGTGGACTTTTACGCGTTAAAGAAGATGATCGAACCATCGAAAGCTCGAAGATCGCGAATTACTTGTAGTGTGAAACTACTTAATTTTTATTGCGAAGAATTGCAAAGTTTCAAAACATTATAAACCTTAAAAACAAACCTTTACAAATTATACAGTTACCTTTACTACATAAAAGACACAAAGATACAATAAAGACGAACATTTGTTCGCATAATGCAAACCGACAGCATTATCATATAGTAACAATCTGTCAAAGCTACGCGTAATAAATTGTTAAGACCTACATTTAGTTCCACGTGAGTCTTAGGGCTTCAAAAGTGTAAAGTTACACTCATTTCGAAAGTTATGGCATTCGCAGGTCGTCGCAGCTGTTTTACCAGTTTGCAAGCGTCATGACTTCGTAGCTTTAGTATCAATTTGTATGACCATAATCGTAGAAAAAGAAGGTTGAGGTATGCTGTTACGGCTTCATAAATACTTAAGGCTTAGAAAAGACATCGGTATTACCACAAAAATGTCTTTACATAAAACAATATGTCGATAAATGTGAATGTACGAGTAAGCACCAGTTGTTAGGGTTGTTGATACAAAGTGAAAGTAAACCTTTCATTTTGTATCTACATAATATATGTAAATCAAACTATTATATAAAAATATTGTTCATACTTTTAATCAAAAGTACCTAATTATTACCATGAATTATTATTTTTCACATAATAACGTATTCATTGTCATGGCAATGTTTCAGTTCGTGGATCAAGGAAAAGAAAAAAGATTCATGAGGATGAGCCGTCGTAGCTCAGGAGCTAAGGGTTCGCTGTAAATTTCACAGTACGTGAGCAACCCAGGTTCGATCGATGCCGGCACTAATGAAATTTTTAATTACAATTTTAAGTGCTGATTTACCACATCCTCGACGGTGACTAAAAACATCGTGTGGAAACCTGCTTGTAGAAAAATATTTCGAAGACATGTGAAGTTCGCCAACATGCATTGGAGTAGCGCGACAGACTTGTTCTTGCCCTAAAACACTCTCAGAAATTACAGAAGGCATGTGCTCCGCTGTGGGGCCAACAAAATGACTAAAATTATCCCGGCCGGAGTGAACAAAAATGCCGTGTTTGTTTAAATGACCTACTGCTGGTTCAGAGTTATTAAAAGGATGATTATACGTATATTAATGGACTGTAGGATGCGGTGCTAATTTACTATTTCGCGATACTGCAAATGCCCTAAATTCGGACTACAGGAAGGACGTGAAGCGCATGCATGTGCACTCACCTGGGCTTCTGCTAATCTGACTCGTGCCTCAAGGGCTGCAGCCACGTTGATTGGACGCCGGCTTTCTGCTTACATATAAACTTCACAAATAATCGCGAAATATAGCGTTTTATTAGTGTTACATAGCATTTTATTAAGCACAATCGCTTAGGTGCTACCCTTGTAGCGGGTTCCTAAAATATGCAAAGTTACTACCTATTTATGTACTAGTGTTAAGAAATGTTGGTTATTCAAAAAAGTTTCACATAATAAGCTTCTGAAGCCGGAGCATTAATTTTTCGATAGGTTATGTCTAGCACCAGCTATTATGTAGCAATTATTTTTTTTAGTTTTAGAGTCGGTTCGCACTTGTTATTTTTATTAAATGTTTAATTTTTGACGTTGCGTCCATCATATCCCTCAGTTCGTTTTCTATAATCAGATATGGTAAGGTCGAAATGACTGTGAGCTCTGTAATATAAACAGTTGACACTTTTGTAAATATCTAGAATTTGATGTAGGGTCAACATATTTTTTAATGGAATATCCATACATAAAATTTAAGTGTAATTTGCGTGTTTTTTATAGGAGGGGGGAGGGGGGCAAACGAGCATGTGGCTCACCTGATGGTAAGGTAACTACCACCGCCCATGAACAACTGCAACACCAGGGGAATTGCAATTTGCCTTTTAAAAAGGGGTAGGCTCTTTCTTGAAGGTGTCTTGGTTGAAGGTGGTGGCGTGTGTCTGTACATTATTAATATTTAGCAAGCATACACATTTTTTCCGGCCTCGTACCGGCGGACGAAGTATAGGGCGTTCCCCCACTAGATGGAGTGACGAACTGGTAAAATATGCAGGAAGTCGATGGATGCAGGTGGCTCAGGACCGTGCTTTGAGGCATTCCTTGGGGGAGGCATATGTTCAGCAGTGGACTTGTGAAGGGCTGTAATGATGAAAATGATGATGATACAAATTTTTATATAAAAATTAAAAAAAGGACATTTTCAATAAGTTGAATTAAGCTACAGCCTATAATATACGTCCCTACGCTAGGCACAGGCATCCTCTCATTTCTGAGAGGGTTTTAACTCTTAAAATCCCACTCCTGAGGACAGGCTTTACTCTCATTTCTGATAGGGTTTTAGGGTAAGTAAGTGTCAGCCGTGCTGCCCCAATGAATAAGGGTGACAAGCGAGGACACAGTCCATCTGATGGTAAGTAGATGCTGTGGCCCATGATTACACCGTTACAGGATGGCTCCACGGCGCAGTGGCTTATGCAATGATTTGCTGTGCTGGGGGCCGCGGGTCCGAATCCCGCACGGAATAAGTATTTGTATGGCTTACAAATAATTGTTCTAGGTTTGGATGTTTATCCTTGTGCAATTTGTGTTTGTAAACTGCCTCCACCATACAGGAGAAAATCCCAGTGTGGGGGTAACGTATTTAAAAAAAGAAAGAAAAAGAAACAGTCTATTAAAGCCCACTGCTGAACATAGGCATCCCCCAATGATGATATTGGGTAGTAGGTATTCTTGCACCGCTACTACACGGCAATGTGGCCCAGAGAATAATTAAAATGCAGATGCGTAGTCCACTAAGGACATAGATGAAAAACTTTGGTTACAGTAAAAAGCGCTTAATCCTTAAGCTACTAGGGCTCAATAATACACATAAACACATTGCGTTTACAACTCTCTGTCTGGTTCAATCCAGCCGAATCGCGGGGGGGGGGGGGGGGGAGGGGAGTAATTTCATATATAGATTTGAGGATGTACCGGTTAAATTAACACACTGTTTAAATTCATCTAGTGGCATGCCTGATTCGGTTACGCATTAATGGTTTTACTAAACGAGATAACTATTCCAACGGTTGCTTACCGCACCAAATTATCGGAAAACTCATCGCATACACACAAACGCATTCAGGTTCGAAGTTCGAAAATTTCTACATATCAATTGATGTGCCGGTTTTAACATATGAGGAATAGTTTCAATTTCATCTGACATGAATTCAAATTAATTACAAGAGTACACATCATGCTTTTCATTCCTGAGCGCACAATTTCGATACGTGTTAAATTTTGCAAATATTAATGCCCCAAAGCAAACATTTAAATAATGAAAGCCCAAGTTTCTTAGTTAGAGTACAATATACATTTACTTTTTTTATACATCTATTTTATATAAAATATAATTAATAAAAAAAATACGAAACTTTAAACCTTGAAATCTCTGTAAATATCCCTTTTGACCTCTGTAAATAACATTTTTGAAAAAAAAAATCAAACACGTTTGTATGTAACAAATCATGTGTGTAGACAAAAACGCGAGTAATTATTATTGGGTCAATATAAAAATCAAAAAGATTTTTTTTGTGCAGAATAAGAGTGATAAACGCTCACCATACGAAACACAGCAGCATTAAACTGCTGTTTTACGCTAGTATTCTGTGAGGGCGTGGTCCTACCCTGGTCGAGCCGACCCATTTTTGCTAAAACCATAATATAGCTCGAGCATGGCTCTACAACGTTAAAAACAAGATGGCAATATATCCCTATGTAAATATTTACCTTGCAGGTATCCCTGAATAGAAATACCAAAACCGTGATAAAATTATCATTCATTTTTATTTTATGAAAAAAAAATCTAACAGTCCAAGTTCAAAGACTTGCTCACAGGAAGATCACATACAGGAAATGCCCGCCGGGATAACTCCGAGGTTACGTTAAATTCTCTCCGCATTAGTACTTATTAGCACAATGATTGCGGAAAGTGAGGTAACATTTTTATATCTTACACCGTACTGACTACGGACTTGCGAAATCAAAACTTCGAGGGTTCGAACACGTACGGCAACTCCGGGAATAAGTTTGTAAAAAATTAGCTCTCAATAAAATTTAAGTTTATTTATTATAAATCATGAATATCCATCTCAATTATTGTGTTGCAATTGTTAATTGTATGTAAAACGTAAGTTACATACCTAAATATATTATATTTAAACGTTCGGATTTTAAGTGAAAGGTAACCTACATCATCATTACAGCCCTTCACTAGTTAACTGCTGAACATAGGCCTCCCCCAAGAAATGCCACAAAGCACAGTCCTAAGCCACCTGCATCCATCGACATCCTGCATGTCTTACCAGGTCGTCACTCCATCTGGTTGGGGGTTGCCCTTCACTTCACCTACCGGTACGAGGCTGCCACCCTTCTTTCCCCATCAATTGTCGGTCTTTTGAGCTATATGGCCAGCCCATTGCCATTTCAGCTCATTAATCCGTTGTTCTATGTCGGACACTCTGGTTCTATTGCACATATACTCATTTCTAAGTTTATCACGCAAAGAAATTGTAATTATTGTAATTCTTGTTATCCCTTCTTACCACATAAAGGTTCAGTTTCTTTTTTAAATGGTTTCTTAAGCGTTTCATTTAAGATTTAACCTAACACCTTAACTTCCTTCAGTAGTTCTACTTTTAACATTTTTACCTAATAAATACGCTTGCAGTAACAATAAATTAATAAAAAAAATGCAAAAAATCAAAAAGTAAAATAAGTATTAAAATCATTTAAAATATGTCAACAAAAACAATAATTAATTAATAAGGTGAAAATATATTCAGTTGAGGTGGATAGCATTAGGAAAAGTTATGAGATTGTCATGGAGTATCTTAAATCAGACATTTATTCGTTTCCTAACGCTATGATAAATAAATATAAATCAGCTTAAACTGAAATAAATAAACATATACTGACCGTGAACGAACTGGTGACACTGAGTAAATATAATAAGGAACGTTTTAAATCATTAGTAAAACAACAGTGTGACTGTTGTTTTACTAAGCTTTCTTGATTATGACTATGAAAATTCTAAAGGAATCTATTTAAACTCGGACGCTAAAGTTGTGTCAATGAACAGAGACAAAAGATTGTATAAAATTGTCCGTGATTTCGGTGCAAAAATCAGCACCGTTGCAGCCAGTGAGAATAAATTTAAACACAAGCATAAAGTACCAGCAGCTGTGATCAAAAAACCAAGAGAAAATTATTTTCGAAATTATTACTCTACGTTGAATAAAACTCCTGCATCAATTGATTTAAACCCAAGTCCTCCATACTTTACAGATTTTATTGATTCAGATAAAATTTAAAAAGTCCTTTGGTGCAGTCAGTTGCAAATCTGCAGATAGATCGGAGAATTGCTTCTTAACTTATTTTCGAAATGCAATATAGAAACAACGCATATCGAAATGAAAATATAATAGAAAGCACTTTGAAAAGAAAACGAAATCATAAATAAAATGTAAATATATTGTGTTTGCTTGTTATTAATATTATATATTACGTTGTACGTTGTACTGTCAACGCTCATTACCGGTTACTTCAGGGACGGTATTTGTTAATAATATAGACAAAAATAACCTCTCTCCTACTTACAACCTCCATGACATTTGCAAAACAATAAATAATTTAAATAACTTTAAAGTAAGCAAAAATAATATTGTTGTGTACGGTGATGATATAAATAAAAACTTAGGTTTAGTATTAAATGACTGTCTAAAGGAACAACAAATTACTAATTAGTGTATGCCTGGAGCAACATTTAGCCAAAATATAAATAAAATTCTAATAAGTAGCCATAGTCCTAATAGTATATTGATACTTCTTATTGGGAGAAGAGGCAATGTGGATAAAAGACAATTATTGGAATATAGTTAATGTCTTAATAATTTAAATGTGCACAAGATTGTTTTGTTTACAATGTCTTACTTATGGGGTTTGCCACAAGAAAATAAATTAAGAAAGGACTTAAATATACAAATGAATTTAATATGCAATAATAATGTAAAACTGATATATTATGTATTATACACATAATTTAATTAAGAAGTTTTTGACAAGAGATAGAGTATTACCTATCAAAGTATATTTTAAGACACTATTTTATTATTTATATTTTAACTCAGCCAATGATTTGGCTACCTTGACACCTGCTTCTATTGAGAAGCAAAATAATTTCATATTTGATTTGGAATTATTTCCAAGTAATTTAAATTAGATAATAAGACAATATAGGCAATCTCTAACAAAGATAATTTAAATAGCTTAGAATACAACTCACCAAAATTTAACTGTGTAATTTCACAAAACAGCAATAATAAAACTATATAAACCTAGTAAATCAAAATATAATACGGTATGTTAGGCAAAGAATTAGTAATAAAATTATTTTTAAATAGCAACAATATACATATTTTATACATTACTGAACATTGATTGAAAGATTACAAATCTTTGTGTAATTTCTGTAATCACCAGGAGGTTCATTCCCTCCATAGATATACTAAATTACGTGGTGGCTCCTTAATATTAGCTAATAAATCATCATCATGTAAAGAACGTAAAGATATTGTGAGCTATTCTGTTGAGCGAACTGTAAAAATGGTATGTGTTGAGCTTGAGCACCTTATTGTTGTCAGTGTATGCAGACCCCCATGTTCAAGTTAAGAAAAATTATGTAAGAAGTTTTAGTTAAGCCTAATAAACCGAATAAATCTCTTGGAGTATGGGGAGACTTTAATATCAATCTCCTGGAAGCTTCCTCCATTAGTATTAATTTTGCTCATTATTGAAATCCTACAATTTTAATAATTTATTCTTTGAAGCTACACTTTTTTTTTTTTTCATTTATTACCCATAAAAAAATTTACAATTATTAATACATATTGAACACAGCGCAAACCACTGAGGTTTAGTTGCTGTGCTTACGTTCGCTATGCTTAAAAATAAAAGATAAGAAACAAAGTTACTATACTTATTCATATAACTATTCGAACTTTGCTGTCCAAAGAACTCACTAGAAAGATCTTTAGTTTGTTTTTTATATTTTTTTCATTAATAGAGTTCCTAAACTCAGGATCCAATTTATTTATGATTCTAGGAATCAAGTATACACTAGTGCGTCTGCCGTAAGTGTTCCGCGCGGCTGTCGTGACTAACTTGCCGCGAGTGATTGCCCGAGTACCTTTATTATGATCCACTTTTATTTTAATGGAATTATTAAAAAAATCTTCCTTAAGAAGTTGGAGTATGAACTGGTCATGCACGGGTAGTACGTTGCAATATTTAAATAATTGTATTTCATTTGACGAAAATTGTTTTTTTACGTTATGTGAGACCACTTGTTTTAATATTCTTATTTGAAGATTATATATCCTATCCAGATATGACTTGAAAGTACGCCCGTAACTGGATAGGCCATAGTTGACTATAGAGTTAGCAAACGCGTTATATAAAGCTAATCGCGTCCTAAAATTCATTTGTTTTTTTATGATTCTTAAGTTTGCGAGGAAAGCTCGTAATTTGTCACATACTCGCTCAACTTGGGGGGCCCAGTTAAATGCACTATCAATTACTAATCCAAGGTACACGCGAGAATCTACTTTTTTAATTGGTGGACACCTACAGTGAATGTAATTCGAATTATGAAAGCAACTGTGATCATGAGCTATAAGATTGTTCGATATACTTTTCTCTCTAATATATGGAGATCTTATGTGTAGCATCTTAGTTTTAGCTGCATTCAACACTAGGCCTGAGTCATGACACCATTTATTTAAGTTGTTGAAGTCGTATTGCAAATGATTAAATGCTACTTGTGGATCTTTTGCAGTAGATATGATACACGTGTCGTCTGCGAATTGATAAGATGTACAGTATTTAAGTACATTAGTCATGTCGTTAACGTAAGCCAGAAAGTGCAGTGGACCGATCACCGACCCCTGGGCCGTACCTGTCGAGACCGATACGGGCTTACTTAGGCATTCATCTATTTTTACTCTATAAATTCTATCTTTCAGATAGTCTTTGCACCAGTTTAGTATTACACCTCGGATTCCAGTATTTTCTAGCTTAGTTGTTAGTTTTTTATGATCAAGCGTATCAAAAGCGCGGGAGAAATCAATAAATACTATTAAGATGTGAACTTTTTCATTTAAATAACTATTGATCTCATCCGTAAATGTTCGCAGCAACGTTGTAGTGCTATTACCGGCTTGGAACCCATATTGGTTCGTACTAAGTATATTATTTAGCTTATAAAAGTTATACATCTGTTCACAAATGAATTTCTCCACTATTTTGTCGATAGCGAGTAACAAAGTTATGGGCCGGTAATTTGCTACAACTCCTTTAGAACCCATTTTAAAGATAGGTCGCACACAACCAGTCTTTAATCCTTCCGGGTATCTACTAACTAAGAAGCTTGCGTTTATAAGGTTAGCGATGGCAGTGGATAATTTGTCACCTATCTTTTTGATATCTAATACATTAATCCCGTCTAAACCTGGAGCTTTCCTTGCATTAAGGTTCTTAATTAAATGAAAAATGTTTTTGGGGGTGGCTTTTTTGAAGAGCATACTAACTTGGGCAGGCTTTGTATATGAACTGCATTTTAATAAATTTGTATGACAACTAGGGATTATTTTCTTAACGGCATCTTTAAACTCACTCGCAAACTTATCAGCAATAGCCTGTGGAGACAATTTTTGTGCTGAAAAACCAGATAATATCAATCCATCTATTGATGGACTACTTCTACCATATAATGCATTAATAATTTGCCAAAGTTTCCTAGGATTTCTATAATTTTCATTAATTAATTTCCTCAAATAAGTATTTCTATAATACTCAATAACTTTATTTAATTTATTACGTATTTTTTTATAATTTCTAGACAAAATATTGTTATTAGGATCTCTTCTCCATTGGCGAAAAGCTATATCTCTTTTACGACTTAAATTATTTATATTTTTATTTATCCAAGGCATTTTTGATTTAGTAATTTTGGTTTTATTATAGTATTTAATGGCTTTATTATATGCTAATGTGAATTTTTCTTTTATATAACTGTAAATTTCTTGAGGACATTTCATCGTACCTGTACATGACCAGTCCACATCTTTCAGTTCATTATAAACAATATCGGAATCATAGTATGCGCGACGAGTGCAGGCGACCGGTTCGGGGCAACAATCACTAATATTATGTATGTGTGCAGATCGCATGGAGTGACTATTACATAATGCAATAATTGTGACTCGGTGGTCGGCTAGTACAGTGTCGAGTGCGGCCGTGCACGGCTCGGTTTGGTGGTATTTAACAAATATGTGATCTATACACGACATATTAATTTGGTCTAATTTTCGCTCAATTCGGGTATAATCTGTAATACCACAGCTGTAGCCGTGCTCGGATAGCATATCTATGTAACCATCTCGGCTGCTATTTACAGTTTTTAAGTCGATATTCATATCCCCAAGTATGATTGCATTCCCAGATAAAAAATAAGTTTTTAGCATTTTGTTTAGCTCAGTGATAAAATAACTTTTACTACTAGAAGGTGGTCTATAAACTATGCATACGTCAACAGAGAGGTTCGAAGCCGTTTTAATTGTTCCAGTAATGCTTTCAAAAGTAAATGTTTTAATGTTATGAGTGGTAAATTTTAGGTATTTTTTAACAAATAAAACAACTCCACCTCCCCTTTTATTCGTTCTCAGCTGTGTATGCATTACATAACCAGGAATATAAAACAAATTACAAATACTGTCGGAAATGCCAGCCTCTGAAATTGCAACCATATCTATTGGGTGGGTACTTGTGTTGATAATGTGCAATAGCTTAGAGAAGTTTCTTATCAGTGATCTTATATTGACATGCATACATAGTAGATGAATGTTGGTAGATATTTGTTTTACAAAATAGTTTATATTTAAACAATTATGATATTCGTTAGGCTTAGGTATATCTAAGTTCATTTTACTATGATAGAGAAAAAAAAACGTTATTTATACTAATATAAGAAGATAAAACTTAACTATGTTAATTATTCTGAGAGTTTCGATATATCTTGGTTTGAACGGATAATAAGCACTTTACTGTCGTCTGTTTTACGGCAGTAGATCAATCCATTTTTGCACCATACATATTTATGCGAAGTCTTGAGACTATTCCTGGCGTTGTAATATAGGGTCTTCATGTAGGGAGATAGTGCTTCTCGAATAAAGATTCTTATTCCAGCTTGTTCACTCGGTACGTTTTTACCAAATACGCTGAGGGTAAGTTTAGCTTTTTTACCCGCTTCTATCCACTGGTCCCGGGCGTCTTTAGATCTCAATTCCACTATAATGTTGCCTGGATTTTCCCTGCGGGTCGGAAGTCGTCGTGCACCAACTATTGAGCCAGTGTCGAGATCGAGCTTCTTCGCAATCTCTTGAGTTATAGTGACCTCATTTGCTTTAACGTTAGAAGTAATACCTGATATTTCTAGAGAACATGAAAGCGTCCGCTGCTCCATTTCTCGTATTTCTTGTTCGATAGCTGCGATTTGGAGTTCAAAATGTTTGTTTTTGTTATGAGAATCATTACTTTTGGTTTCTAACTTCTTTATTCTTGCATCTTGATTCTTTATTGATTCTTCAATTGCTTCCACTTGATGTCCTAGAAACTCCAATGAGCTCTTGACTCCTTCCAATTCTTTTTTGAGAATTCTATGCATTTGGGTACTAATATCATTGATCAGCTTATTGTAATTATCTGACGACCTATTATTCAAGCTAGGAGGTAATTCTTCTTCGTCAGTATCGTCATCCATAGTTATCATATAAGAGGACCTTCGTGACGTGTTGTTGATACATTCTTCACAACTCCACTCTAGTCCAGTGGCGTTACGAAGGGTAGTCAGCTGTTTGTTACTGAGCTTCGAGCACACTGGTGTAGCATGAACTGACTTTTCACATCTACTGCACACTAGACCTGGAGTTTTTTTGGTGATATTTTTAGCACAAGATGTACACTTTTGCACCATTTTTAATTTTTAGTGAGTGCGGGTATTATATTATACACGTATAAGTAATAGTAAGTATAGGTAACGTCAAACTAGTGCGCACAAGTGTAACACGTATAGCAAACACGTATAGCAGGGTGTAGTGCAACTTAAATTGATAATATTTTACAGGTTTTATACCTATCAAGAAATTCATAATTCAAAAACTGAGTTCAGATCAATGTGGATAACTGGTTTCATTACCTTATATGCACAAAAAACAGGAAATTAAAAAAAATTGTGCTTGCTCCGGTAAATGCAAACCACCTGGAGAGATTTAGAAGTAATATAGTATAAAACTATTGGTAATTCCAATTTTGCATGCTCCAAGTGGATTAAAAAATTTACACACATAATGATACGGAATTTTTTAAAGTAGTTTAAATACACACAAGTTTTCACTAATAACCTTATTATACTTCTAATTTTCCGATATATTATATCAAACTTCAATTTTAAAAAAAGTTTGGAAAATCCAAAAGTGCACGACAAAATGCTCATATTTTTTTTTATAGGATAAGGGTGACAAACGAGCACACAGTCCACCTGATGGTAAGTGGTTGCTGCGGCCCATAGACATCTACATCTATCCTCGATTACGAATCAAAATGCAGATGCGTTGTCACCCGTGAGGACTAAGATGGAAATGCCTCATTCCCAGTAAAAAGGGCCTCCGGCCACCTGCACTCACCAACCGAAACGCAGAGGTAAACTTCTACTTCACGCTGGTTTTCTGTGAGGTCGTGGTGGCTCTACCACTGTTAAATTAATTATGATCATCATATCATCATTCAGGTAACTCCATAAAGTCCAATACGTATTTAAATATAAAAATTACATCCTACTTACTTTTAGTACGTACTTTTATCATTTATTCTGTGCTTTTAAAATATTGTAATAAATATCTGTGATTATTATAATAATCAAGTATGTATGAAATTTGGTTTTTGGAATATTTTGTATTTGTACAGCGATTTTTTTGGAGCCACTGTAAACAACCGATACAGTATCCACTCACGACGGCAGTTGGCGCCGAACTAACTGAGGCTGTCTTTATTTAGTAAAAAAATAATTCATACAATGCTGCTAAAACACAGAAAATTTCGATATTTTGCAGGCGAAAAAAATTTGTTAAAACTAAACAAAACAAAATTAAACTACTATTTACATTCAATAGCTTCCAATATGATAGATGAAGAGATTTAAAAATAGATTGACTTGAAAAATTTATATTTTCAAAAGTTAAAGTGTTTACAAAGCTATGCGGACTTGATAAATCCACACCATAAGCTACTAAAACCCCTTTTTTATGTTAAAATAGTAATAAGTTCAACAATCATTCATCTTTCTGGCAATGTACTTTTATATATATATATAAGCCAAAACGTTGGAATCTTGATTTTTAGGCGCTAGTAGAACATACGCGCTTTGCGCTTAAGGCATGCAAAACTGCCATCGCTTACTTATAAGAACAATATGGACATACTGATATGGAGTTTGCCGTGTAGTGGCGGTTAAGAATATCCACTACCCCATATCTTCCCGTGGGTGTCGTAAAAGGCGACAAAGGGACACAGGCAGGAGATGGGCAGCAGCATCTTCCTGGTAACGGCAAAATACAATAAAAAACTGCGGTTGCCAACCCGCTCGCCAAGCGTGGCAACTATGGCAAATACCCCCCAATGATGAGAGCAACAAAGAGACGGCCCCAGTCCCCGGCGGCCCTGCTATTCTTGGCTCGATGGCGACCATGGTAACGGCGGGGCAGGGGGTGCTAAGAATCTCCGGTGGAGGTTCGGTTGCCACCTAAGACAACTCGATCTGGCAACATACAACGCACGCACCCTGAGGACTGACGAGAAGATCGTGGAGCTGGAATAAGAGACAGACAAGTTACGCTGGCATATTATAGGATTATCCGAAGTCCGAAGAGAGGGTGAGGACACATTAATTCTCGGATCCGGCAACTTACTCTATCACCGGGAGGGCGACCATCAGTCCCAAGGAGGTGTCGGATTTATCGTCCACAAGTATCTCGTTAACAACGTTGTAAAGATTGAGAGTGTGTCGAGGTTTGCGTACATTATACTCAGAATCACCAAACGGTATTCGCTGAGGGTCATACAGGTATACGCAACAACCTCGGCACAACCCGATGAGAAGGTGGAGGAAATGTATGAGGATATCTCTAGAGCCATGCATTCCTACAAAACCCAATATACGGTGTTAATGGGAGACTTCAATGCAAAACTAGGCACAAGAGAGAACGGTGAGCTGAAAGTGGGGAAATTTGGAATATTGGTAAATCCAATTGGGCATACCTTAAGCGCATTAAAAAAATTACGTATAACATGATTATACGGAATTATTAAAGTAGTTTAAATACATTTCGACAGCACTATCGGCTTCAACACCCTCGAAAACCATGAAAATGACACCCATGATGAAAAAATTGATACCTATTGCAGCCGCCATCTTGGATTTACATTTCGACAGCACTATCGGCTTCAACACCCTCGAAAACCATGAAAATGACACCCATGATGAATAAATTGGTACCTAATTCAGCCGCCATCTTGGATTTACATTTCGACAGCACTATCAGCTTCAACACCCTCGAAAACCATTAAAATGACACCTATGATGAAAAATTTTATACCTATTGCAGCCTCCACCTTGGATTTACATTTCGACAGCACTATCGGTTTCGACACCCTCGAAAAGCATGAAAATGTCACCCATGACAAAAAAAATTATACTACTTACTTTTAGTACGTACTACTATTATTTATTCTGTGCTTTTAAATATTGTAATAAAAAAATCCCTTATTATTATTATAATCAATTATTTAAGAAATTTGGTTATTCGAATATTGTGTATTTGTACAGCGATCTTATTGAGCCGCTGAAAACAACCGAAACAATGTCCACTCACGACGGCGACTGAAGCCGAACTAAACTTAATACAAAGGTACTCTGTGAACTAAACTACTCTGTGGCTGTAGATCCCCATTTACAGAAACAATTTATATACGAGGCAACCAAATCAACGAAAATTTCGCCATTTTGGAGCCGAAAAAAATTAATTATATCTAAACAAAACAAAATTACACTGCCATTTACATTCCGTGGCTTCCCACATGATAGATGAAGAGATTAAAAAATAGATTGAGTTAAACAATTGATATTTTCAAAAGTAATAGTGTTTACAACCACAGGGACATAATAAATCCACACCATAAGCCACTAAAACCCTTTTTTTTATTTAAAAATAGCAATTAATCGATTTAAAAAAATTATTAATAAGTTCAACAATCATTAATCTTTCTAACAATGTGCTTTTTATATCATTTATATGTATAATATGATTGCAAGATACGATTTTATTCGATAAAATGTTGGAATTTTAATTTTTAGGCGATAGTAGAACATTACCTTGCGCTTTCGCTTAAGGTATGCAATAGGCAGCGGAACCCAAGGGGCCATCAGCTGGCCGACTTCATGGAGAAAAAGGGACTCTTTATGATGAACTCTTTATTCCAGAAGCGGCCCCCAGGAAGTGGACCTGGTCGAGCCCCGACGGTTCGACAAAATATGAGATTTTGAGTGAGATTGAGATGTTCTATGGGTAGTTGTACACGTCATCGTTGGAGCCACACGCAAGTGTGAGTAACGATCCAAGAGCGAGTATTATCCGACACTATTCCGAAGATATCCCGGACAACAGTCTGAGTGAGATTAGAATACCTCTCCAGCACCTTAAAAACGGCAAGTCCCCGGGCGAGGATGTAACTACAGCGCAGCTTTTTTTTTTATTATTTTTTTTATATAAAATATATATATATAAAAAAACCTTAAAAACGGCAAGTTCCCGGGCGAGGATGTAATTACAGCGGAGCTTCTGAAAGCGGGTGGAAAACCGGCACTTCCTTCAGAAGTCCTTCAGAAGCTCTTTAATTCCGTCCTCCGTGGTGGCACTACTCCGGAGGCGTGGAGCGGATGTGCGGTGGTCTTGTTCTTCAAGAAAGGCGACAACGCTCTCTTAAAGAACTACAGACCGATTTCCCTTCTGAGCCGCGTCTACGTGCTGTTTTTGAGAGTCATGACGAATGGTCTCGCACGCAGACTTGATGACTTCCAGCCTCCCAACAAGCTGGTTTCCGAAAAGGCTTTAGTACCACGGATCACATACATACCATGCGGCAGATTGTACAGAAGACAGAGGAGTATAATCTGCCATTTTGCCTTGCGTATGTGGACAATGAGAAAGCCTTTGATTCCGTCGAAATTTGGGCGGTGCTGCAGTCCCTTCAGCGGTGCCAAGTTGACTGTCGGTATATCGAAGTGCTGAAGTATTTGTACAGTAGGGCTACGATGGCTATCCGAGTACAGAACCAGAGTACGAAACCTACCCAATTGCAGAGAGGTGTAAGACAGGGTGACGTTATATCCCCGAAACTCTTCACTGCTGCATTGGAAGACGTTTTCAAGCTGCTGGACTGGAAGGGATACGGTATTAACATCAATGGCGAAAACATAACTCACCTTCGATGTGCTGACAATATAGTCCTTATGGCAGAATCGCTGGAGGACCTAAGCACTATGCTGAATGACCTCAATAGTGTCTCCTAACGGATAGGTCTTAAGATGAACATGGACAAAACAAAGATCATGTTTAATGTCCATATCACACCTATACCGGTAGTTGTTAGGAGCACTAAGCTCGAAGTTGTTGGGAGCACTAAGCTCGAAGTTGTTGGGAGCACTAAGCTCGAAAATGTTGACGAGTATGTTTACCTGGAACAAATAGTCCTACTAGGTAAGTCCAACTTCGACCGAGAGGTCAATCGAGGGATTCAACTCGGTTGGGCAGCGTTCGGGAAGTTACAGCACATCTTCTCGTCAGGTATACCTCAAAACTTAAAAACGAGACTGTACAACCAGTGCGTGCTGCCAGTGATGACCTATGGAACTGAGACGTGGTCCTTCACTGCTGCCCGGATGAGGAAGCTCATGGTCACTTAGCGAGCTATGGGGAGTGCTATGCTCGGGGTTTCTCTGCGTGATAAACTTAGAAATGAGTATATCCGCAGTAGATCCAGAGTAACCGACATAGCCCAACGGATTAGTAAGCTGAGGTGGCGGTGGGCCGGCCAAATAGCTCGAAGAACCGACAACCGATGGGGAAGAAAGGTTCTCGAGTGGCAACCTCGTACCCGTAGGCGAAGTGTAGGGCGACCCCCCACTAGATTGAGTGACGACCTGGTAAGACATACAGGAAGTTGATGTATGCAGGTGGCTCAGGACCGTGCTTTGTGGCATTCCTTGGGGGAAGCCTATGTTCAGCAGTGGACTTATGAAAGGCTATAATGATGATGATGATGATGATGATATGGAGTATTATTTACCCTCATAAGAAATGAATTTAATAAAATATTTACTTCTAAAACATTATCCAGAAATAGACGCAAGAAATTTAATGAGTGGGCGACAGTAAGAATTCACAAGAGCAGAAGAAGGTTATATGAACTTTACCATGAAAGATCATACTCGTATAATCTTTTCGATACTTTTAGATAATATGTCGAAAATTGTTCTACAATGTTTTAAAGCTTTTGCTCCACAGCCAAATCTTTACATATTCGCAACAAAATTGAGACGTCTATGAATCAATAAAAATGACGTAGAGTATAATTACAGCGAAACCGGTAAAGACAAACCTCGTAACACAAACTATTAATTAAAAATTAACAATGAATTGACTAAATCAAATCAAAAAGTCGCAGCGATATTTGGGAAAATTTTTACTGATATTACTAAATATACAACTTGTAACACAAACCCTGTGGTTCCCGATAAGTGCGTTATCAGAGTCAGTATTCAAACGTAAAGAAATAACTTTTTTCCAAAAAACTTCAACATTAAAAAATTTAATATTAATTAAAAAAAATTACTTGTGAATTGTATGTGGTTTTATTATCTCTACATTATTCGGATAATAAGATGATTGTCAAAGACCCCCCTTTTACCGATGCTCGTGTCAACTAGTGGTAATAAAATCACATATAATTTGCAAATTATTTTTTTAATTTAATATTTAATGTTCAAGTTTTTAGAAAAAAAGTTATTTCTTTACTTTTGAATAACGACTCTGATAACAAACTTAAATGGAACCACAGGGTTTTTGTTACAGGTTATATATAATTATATACATCAGAGTCATTAAATACTTCTCCAACCGTCGCCGAGTCATTACTCAAACAGAGTGTTAATACCTTAAAAGAATTTAGATTTGAAATAGTATTACCGCAAGATATTGTAAAATATTTCAGAAAAAAAATTAAAGAAATAAACATATTAACTTTGGCATCGCAGTATATTTATGAAAATGTAATGTATTTATGTACATAAAACATAAATAGCTTTGATAAGAATAAGGATGTTCATGCTTTAAACACTAGGAACAAACATAAGCTTGTAATGACAGTTACTAGACTCCACAGAATTAGTTATTTTAATTTTTATGTTTAGTTAATTAGTTCATTTATGGAGCAATCAATGTATACGCTTTTACTACAAAATCCCAGAACATGTTCAAAGTTTGTTAATTAACAAGTTTAAAAGTTAGATTAAAGAAAATTGTACACAAAGGGTTATTATAATATCAAGGAATACATGAATGAAAATAAACCCTGGGATTGAGGTGATCGCCACCAAGCTGGTTCTATTAAAATTCATTTAAGTAAAGTATGTTTAAAAATGTCCCGCTGAGTTTCTTTCTGGTTCTACCCAGGACAGAGGTATTATCCGAACCAGTGAAAATAAAAAACGATTTTTCTGTAATAATGACGAGATTTTCAGTAAATGTTTGGGCTGGTCATATCGATGACATGTTGATTGGACCAGCCATATTGCCGAGAACGTTGACTGCTGAAAGATTTTTAAGTCTATCGACTAATGAACTACCGGCATTATTGGAAGATGTACCACTGGCTTTGCGTCGAAGGATGTTTCTGCAGATGGACGGATGCTTTGCCCATTATGCTACAAATGTTAGATAATCTTTAAAAGATAATTATAAATATAAGTGGATCGGCTAGCAAGAATATAGGGTGGCACGCGCGTTCAACCGATTTGACGCCTCTTGATTACTTCCTGTGGGGGACCATAAAACAACGCGTTTACAGTAGCCCCATCAACAGTGAGCCTGATTTGCGTGACCGCATAATTAACTGTGCGAATGAT
The DNA here is from genome assembly GCA_033319125.1 of Parnassius glacialis. Lineage (NCBI taxonomy): Eukaryota > Metazoa > Arthropoda > Insecta > Lepidoptera > Papilionidae > Parnassius > Parnassius glacialis. Next base: position 11,844,462 of record JAVANC010000016.1, read on the forward strand.
ATTCGCAATGATCCCGAAATGATAAGGAGAGCGACACAATAAATTTTAATTCGCGCGGCTTTGTGCCAACAACAACGAGGTGGACATTTTGAGCATCTGATGCATTAAATTTTGTGCAAAATAATAAATGGTTAATTGAACTCTTTTGTATTAATTATAATCCCAAATAAACCATCCTTATGAGAACAATGAATGGCGCGTTCGGAGTGCTATCTTTTAACACTTGATAGAAAATGTTATGATTGAGTTATAAACATTCAATTTATACTATGGAGTAGCTAATACGATGAAGAATAACTTAAAGTAATAAAAAAACTACGAAATATAGGCGTCTTATTGAGAAAACGTGTTTATTTTCAATTGAGGGTAGTTCTTTTCTATAATTTTTATTTTATGAGGACGCCTAATTACTTTCAATCATTATGGAGTTTGTATCGCGATAGATCATTTAGTTTAAAAGATACACCGTTTTGTTCGTACTGGGTTCACAGTGGCGAACAAAATTTTTAAAAATTCCATAAAAAAAAACGGATTTTTTAAATATTCTTTCCGTCGACAAAATTAAGCATAGATTCCCTCATTTCGATGTGTGCACTTTATAAAGACTCACATTATATAGTGCGCTCTGTAAAGCACAATGACTTAGCTTAACAAACTCTACTCTTTGCCTTGAAGATATTCAGATTGCCTCTTACCCGATTCTGCTGCATAACTCTTTTCCCAAATGTCCAGCAATATGACGTACGTTGTTTTTTATAGGATAGGGTGACAAACGATCACACAGTCAACCTGATGGTAAGTGGTTGCTGTGACCCATAGACATCCACATCTATCCTCAATAAAGAATCAAAATGCAGATGTGTTGTCACCCGTGGGGATTGTTACTTTATAAATCGTTGGATTTGGTTCACCATAGCTTAAAATATTTAGTTACTTTACTTAAAATGGCAAAGGAAATATCCTTGTTGTAATGTAACCTTTATACGTTCCATTGTTGGGCACATAACTTCTTTAATTTCTGGGATGGTATGGAGCAGGTAAAAGAGCTATGGAGCAATTAGTTCACCCCACTGCTCAGTGTGTGTTGGATGATTTCGAATGTCATCGAAATATTTTATTTCTGAGACATGCAGTTTTCTCCAGGATAAAACACATTTAAAAGGAGAAATAAAGTTATAGTCTATATAAGTTACCACTGCTAGGCACAGGCCTACCACTCATTCCTGAGGGTTTTTAGGGCAAGGAAGTATCCGTCGCACTGCCCCAATGCGTGTTGGCGAACTTCACATGTCTTCGAATTATTTTTTTCTTATTTCTCCGACATGCAGGTTTCCTCACGACATTTTCCTTCACCGCCGAGCACGTGGTAAATCAGCACTTTAAATTGCAATTAACAATTTCATTGGTGCCGGCGGGGATCGAACCCGAGTTGATCGTGTACTGTGAAACTTACAGCGAGCGCTAACCATCTGAGCTAGCACGGCTCTCAAAAGAAGAGACGAAAAGAAAAGACGACGTAGAAAATAATAAATCCAAAATCCGTCGAACAATAATAATAAGAATGTGTCATCTTTGGTTTCTAATACATTTTTGCGAACATATAGCAAATAATTTTATGATTTTACCCTAAATTATTTTTTTATTGGCAAAATTAAATACCTACTCTTCTCAACTGCTCTTAAAAGCCTTTCTATAGCTGTTAAAAGGTTATGAAAAGTGAGGGGATATTAATATTAATATTGATTGATTAGAAAATCAAATATTGCGAACGGCCAAAGTGCTCGGGTATTGTGATCATAAATTAAAATTTTAAGTTTAATTTAATTAAACCACAGTGAAGAGTTTGTTAATAACGCACGTAATATAATTTTTAGAGTCAAAAACACAATAGTATCTATAGTTTTTTGTATATAAAATGGAAGATTAGATAGGTACCAAAAATCTTTTATATCTGAAATAAATAGATTGACTTGGACATCGCATGGAAACAGAATGTATCTCTCAAGTAATACATATTATATTAAATTAGATTGTTTAATGCGATTGCCGAGTCAATTTATTTATTTAAAACATAAAAGATTTTTGATACTGATATGGTCACTATAAGATTTTAATAGGTTAGCTAATTATGTAATAATTTAAGACAGAAGGACTCTTAAGTAGGGTTTGAATAAATTAACCGACTTAGTATGTTGTGAGATCCATGTCTCACAACTTTTTACGGTATAAGAACTGAGTATCGAGACTTGGCTTTTTTTACAAGTTATGTCTTTGATGGCATCTCATTTATTTTTGTAGATAGTTATATCTAGGTACCTATTTACACCTATTATTCCATTATATTATACATATATAGGTACACTAATTCATTCACTGCCAATGTAACTTAGTAATCCTATATATTTATATGGGATTACAAAGTTATTTATGCAGTTAGTGTATCTCGAAAACTGGACCGAAATTGCAAAATATTTTAATTTTTCCTTGATTTATATAATAAACCATTATTGTATTCCAAATTTGAAGCTTCTATGTTTGCTAAAAGTGCCTTAGAGTTTTGATGATCTTTCAGTCAGTGAGTGACAAAATTAAGAAATTTTACTTAAACTCCTAGTTCAAATTTAATGAAATTTAAAATATACTGAGTTTATACAATGCCCTCTTGGTTAGTGAAATTCAGTCTTATAGTTTTATCCACAACAAAGTTATAGGCTTTCGAAAATGGCCTAAACTGCTTCGAGAAAAGGATGGTACGGCAGTGCCGCTGTTTTGCTTTACTTGGCGGGGGCACTGCCGTGCCCCCAAATTGTGCAGTCTAAGCTTTTAGTAATTATTCTGTTTAATTCATGAAGTCATTCTTTTTGGGTTTTTGTTCAACAGTATTGCTTATTTAAATCGAAGAATTATTCTTGCATGGTAAGACCATTTTTATTGGACCATAGAATTTTTTTCTTTTTATAGTCTAAGGTAGAAGGTAAAATGGTTTTATTTTATAGGATAAGGGTGACAAACGAGCACACAGTCCACCTGATGGTAAGTGGTTGCTGCGGCCCATAGACATCTACATCTATCCTCGTTTGCGAATCAAAATGCAGATGCGTTGCCACCCGTGAGGACTAAGATGGAATGCCTCATTTCCAGTAAAAAGGGCCTCCGGCCACCTGCACTCACCAAGCAAAACGCAGAGGTAAACCTCTACTTCACGCTGGTATTTTGTGAGGTCGTGGTACCACCCCAGTTCGAGCCGGCCCAGCCGTGCGACAGCAAAAGCTGCCGCGTGGCTCTACCACTGTTAACTCTACACTGTTGTAAGTGGTTGATGTGTCCGATAGCCATCTACATCTCTCCTCGATTAAGAATGAAAATTCAGAATGCGTTGTTACGTCTGAGGATTAAGATGGATTGCCGCGTTTCCATTAATCTCCGGTTGTTTACACCTACCATATGGAACTTAGTCGCTATTTCACGCTAGTAGTCTGTTAGAACGTGGTCCTTCCCCGTTTGAACCAACCAATCCGTGCTATAAACACAGTATCTTAAAATATTTACTAAGAGTTTTTTCTTCCTCATATGACTTCTTTGTGGAAGCGCCTACTACCTTTAAGGAACGAATTGTACACACATTAAATGAAACTATCACCATAATCAAAAACTAAAGTTTTATTATTTTATTCAGAACTGAATAAAATAAATGTTCATTGCAAAGCCTTTTACTCAATTAGTCAATCTGATAAACTTTTTGCCACGATAACCGCAAGCAGGAAAATCACCAAATTGTAAAATAATGAAGCTTTTACTAAATACAGCTAGGATTTAATAAAAACTTCATTATTTTACAGTACCTGGCGCATTATTCGCAAAAAATATATTTGCAGAATTATCGTTTTAAATTTGGAAGGATTATATTATTTTACTAGCTGTACCCCGCGGTTTCACCCGCGCGAGATGACACCTCGCTCATGTAGTTCAATAATTATAACTAAAAAATTGGCAAGATTAATGGAGTACTTTTATATATCGGCATAATATGTACATTATAGATCAAAGTTAGATTTTATCCACTCTCCCTCCTCCTCCCGGGTGAGCGTCACCAGCGTCAACGGGTCCCAGAAAATGACCAGAAGCGTGTTTTTTCCCGGTTTTAAACAAAACCGTAAACGATACATGAAAAGTGTGTAGCAATTCGTAGCTATCCTTCATAAATTTGCTATCAACCTTTTATACATACAAAAGCGAAATAAATTTTATTTTTCGCGCAATTTGTGAAACAGGACATTTTTAATCATTTATCGATTGTTTTGGTCAAAGTTTAATTTTCTCTAAATTTTTCCACTTTACCGCCAAGATTTGAATGACTGAAATAAAGAATAGAATATTAAGCTCTTCAAAAAGAAGTATAATTTATTTCTCCTAACGTGTATGGTTTTCATTAAAATTGGAAAAAACTGCGCCTCAGGACATTTTCTGGGGCGCGAGGCGACCCGGGAGAGGAGGAGGGGTTGGATACAATTTAATTCGCTTTATAACGTACATCTGACGATAGATAAAAGTACTCCGTTAATTTTGCTAATTTTTCCATACCTTGCTATCTAGAATGCATGATGTCCACTGCTGGTTTCTTTCGGTTCTCATCGGGCGGCTAGCGTTTGTGCGGCGTCCATACAATTTTGAATTGAGGTTGATAATAAAACGTATTATATAAAGGCAGAATTGCATTGATTCATATACAATTAAATAGCTTAATTCATAACGATTCGATACGTTTAAGTTTTATATATAGCTATCATACAAAATTAAAAATATATCACTTTTTACATTAGCGCCTACCAGTATCTGGTGACCTTCCGAAGGCCCGGATGTACGGCGCGTAAAAATGAAAAATGGCCGTGCGCTTGACGGGTTAACAAGTATCAATATTTAAGGGTAACTGAGAGGTGTAGCTTAATGCTAATGCTAGCCTATACTATTCCCTATGAACCAGGTTATAATATACAAAAATAATTTTTAAAGTCGGATTGATAATTCCAAATATTAGCGTGTTTAAACAAACAAGAAAACAAAACATCTCTTATCTATTACTAGCTTCTGCCCGCGACTTCGTACGCGGATCCTGTTGCTTATGCCAGCGACAACGGGGTCGTCAAAATCGAAGATCTGAAACGTCTGATGGTGAATTCTAAGAGCCCGGAGACGGGAAAACAACGTGATTCGCGAGACGATGCGAGACGTTCTAGATCTTTCATTTTTGTAAGTCAACAGGAAATGCACATCAGACTAAACAACTTTTGCTAAGACGTCATTCCTATATATGTTATAGTGTCGCTGGGCTTTGGATGGAGTGTAACTCCTTGTGTGTTATTAAGTTAATATATTGGTAATTTTTTGTTTAGATCACGTTCACATGAGGCTTAAGTACTTATAGAACAAAAATACTTCAGCGCTAAGCTTCCGGGTAAACTATGTTGAAAGTTGACCCGTCCGGCACGTGAACATAAAGATTTCTAGAACTGCTAACCCGGGAAAGAGCGACATACAACTGACCATGCGAGAAACAACTGACACCGAGATCTACTCCAGCAACACGAAAAGTCTGCCCTTGAGCCTTATTAATTGTCATTGCATAACACAATGATACTGGGAATTGCGTTCTTTTAAATTGGAATGGAAAATTATTTGGTATTATGGGAATTCTGGGAATAAAGACGGTTTCTCCTGCATCGCAACCTGTTAAAATTTGAGCCTCGATTATATTTTGTTGCAACTGGGTTACTTTTAGCCGAGTTCCATTGCAAAGTTGTGGTGGTCTTAAATTTCGGAGCAGAATAATCGGAATGCCAATTTTTAAACAAATTTCATGAGAAGGAAGTCCGGGCATATTTAAAGAATTTAAAATTCTATTGGGTAATTAGTGGCTTCCTGTTCATCGACCATTCTATTTTTGAACTATAAACTTTGTTTTCCCCCTGTGTACGAGCAAGTACATGATATTTCAACAGTTTAGAAAATAATGCTGATATCGCGCCTGCGCGCGCGACACGTTCACTATAATTACATTTTTTATTCATAAGTATTTTCAGTACAATAAACGCTCTCTACGGAAACGGACACAGTTTTAATTACCACATCCCGTAACGTAGAAGATACAACCTACATTAATATACTACATATCAATTATATGTAGAGGGTCACAAATCACAAAATACCCCCTACATTTTGGTCCTTCGAGCTTTCGACGTGAACTAAGACTTGCATATTACGTCTACAATAGTTCAACAGTAAAGTGTATTTGTAAAAAAAAAAAAAAAAGTGTAATTCGTGATTCTATCTGTAGTGTCACTTTGGTTGCTGGCCTCCCACAAGCGGGTCTCACCAGCTTGATTGAGGTGCATACTACGGTAAGAGTCGCAGTCACACGTATCTGAAACCAACTATTTACAACATCGTTCTTAAACCATGGAGAACCTACTTCAACAACAGAGAACAATCATTGAATCTATCCTTAAAATTGAGGCTAACTTCAAAAAGGATTCTGATTCACGTAAGTCAGGAACATACATACAGAAAAGGTTGGATGCTTTGAATGCTCAATGGGAGGTGTTCAACATGAATCATGGTGTTCTAAAAAAAACAGACAGTGACTTGGATGACGACTATTTCATCAATGATACCTACACCACCACAAAGAAGCGGTACGAAGCGATTCGTGACATGCTGACGAACTACGAGGTGAAAACTGCGGAAACTGGAGTACCATCAAGGTCTGATGAGTTCATTAGCCAACAACGCACTAATTTCCGGGCGCTCTCTAGGGTGATTAAAAACATCAACACCAAAGAGTTGACAGAAAAGTGGGAAATTTGTGACAAACTGAATTCGCTGCAGTCTCGCTGGAAACTGATCGACGAGCTCCACTGGCAAATCGATAACCTGACTTCTGGCGGTGATGTAGGCTACGAAGAAGAGTTTTCTGCATACGAAACCTTGTACGAAACTACAAAAAGGGATTTGAATCGTAAGCTTAACTCAGTATCTCAACAGCATCAGCAAGTGCCTACAATTGAGATTCCTTCTTTTTCTGGTAATTATACCCAGTGGCCTACATTCATGGACCTCTACTGTGAAGCCATCCACAACAATGTCATGTTGACAAAAACGCAAAAGATGCAGCACCTCAAGGGCAAACTTAAAGGCGAGGCGGAGCGCATCGTACAGCATCTTACAGTATCAGCTGATAATTACGACACCTGTTGGGAGATACTCACCCATAGGTACAACAACCGACAACTTTTGTTTACAAAACATATACAAACCCTTATGGGACAACCGGCGTTGCAAACACAGAATGCATACGAGCTGAAGAAGCTACATGACACAAGTGTCGAGACCATACATGCTATTCACAATCTGGGCATCGACACAACGACTTGGGATCCGATCCTGGTGCACATTCTCACTGGCAAATTGGACTCCGACACGTATGCAGCCTACATGGAGATCAGAAAGGCTCCGAGAGAGCTACCTTCCTTGGATGAGCTGATAAACTTCTTGGAAAACAAGTTTACTGCGCTTGAACCTGTTCAAAAGAAGAGACAGACACCTAACAAGTCAAACAATTCGACCAACAAGGAGGCAACAGCTCAATTTAAGAAGGACTTTAACAACACCAACAGGCGTAGTTTTCTTCGAGCATATCATACAAGCACAGACAAAAATTGCCCGCTGTGTAAAAACAATCATATTTTACTCTACTGCAAGTCGTTTCAAGACATGTCACCGGAAGACAAAATGAGGTCAATTTCGCAACTACATATTTGTCGCAATTGCCTGTACTTACACAACGACAATAAATGCAACTCCAACAAAAGATGCCGCGTGTGCAAAGAAGCACACCACACAACATTGCACGATATTTACCGCAAAGTTGAAATCGCGGTCTCAAATAACGTTATACCTAGCAACAAGCCACATACGTCACAGCAAAAGGCAAACCACGTGTCTGGAAATTATAACGAAGTCCTACTAGCGACCGTTCAATTAAAGGTGATGGCAGCTGATGGATCGACTGTTCAATTGCGATGCCTTCTCGACCAAGGATCACAGATAAATCTAATAACTGAAGATGCTGCGCAACGGCTGGGACTGCAAAGACAAAATCGAAACGCCACAGTCTCAGGCATAGGGACGTCAGCACATCATAGCAACGGAACCGTACGGTTAGACTGTGAGTCTTTGTACGGAGGCCATTCATTTACAATCGAAGCCATGGTAATGGCCAACATGCTCAGCAACCTGCCTAATTACACCTTCGAAAAACAAGACTGGCCACATATTCAGAACATACAACTGGCGGATCCCGACTTCAACATCTCGAGACCAGTGGACGTTCTGTTAGACGCTGGAGTGTATGCTGACATAGTAATGAGTGGTATGCTACGAGGACCCTCACACGCACCCATGGCTCAACAGACAAAAGTGGGCTGGGTACTGCTGGGCAATATCAAAACCTTCAACTGCCACGTGCTCATTAATCTTGACGATGTATCTCGATTTTGGGAGATGGAGGAGATAACCGAAACCAATCACAATCTAACATCAGAGGAAGAATACTGTGAATCTATTTATTCAACCACAACAACAAGAAAAGAAGACGGACGATATGCAGTCAGACTTCCAATGAAAATAAACTACGAACAAACCTTGGGCACTTCTAAGCCACAGGCAATCGCACAATTTCGGCAGTTAGAAAAACGATTGGCCAAACAGGAAACATTTTCTACGTCATACAAGAAGTTTATTGACGAATATCTACAACTCGGCCACATGAAGCCATGCACTGAACACCATAAGCCAAGCTACTTCTTACCTCATCACGGCGTACAAAAGCTGGACTCAACAACTACAAAATTGCGCGTAGTCTTTAATGCCTCTGCCAAGACAAGTACAGGACAAAGCTTGAACGATCTCATGGAGTGCGGGCCTAACCTCCAACAAGACCTACAATCTATGATTCTACGTTGGCGAGCCTTTCAATACGTCTACACTGCAGACATTGAGAAGTTTTACCGTCAAGTACTGATACACGATGAAGATCAACACCTGCAAAAAATTGTATGGCGTGACTCTGCTACAGATCTCATCAAAGAATACCAACTGTGCACTGTAACATATGGTACCAAAGCTGCACCATTTTTGGCAATGCGCACCATAATACAACTCGTAATGGACGATGGACACCGCTATCCTCTCGCGGCAGAGATCCTTACTCAACAGCTGTATGTGGATGACCTACTTGGTGGCAGCAACGACATGTTAGAAGCACAAGACGCTCAAAACCAATTGATTGACCTGTTAAAAGGCGGTGGGTTCAATCCTCGCAAATGGGCTAGTAACCACCCCAGATTGCTTCAAACTTTACCTGAACATCTCATAAGCCAGAATATGTTTGACTTCAAGGACGCAGAGAGTAACAAAACACTCGGCTTAACCTGGAATCCGCACACTGATCAGTTTACATTCAAGGCGCCACTTAGTAACACACGTGACGTCACAACGAAGCGGACATTGCTCTCTGATCTATCAAAATTATATGACCCACTTGGTTGGCTGTCTCCGGTAACAATGAAGGCAAAACTCATATTTCAACAAGCTTGGCTTGCTTCAACAAATTGGGATGAACCTCTTCCGGAAGACATACAACAAGAGTGGACAACCTTTCAACAAGAATTGCCCACTATCAATACCATCGCTTTACAACGCTGGATTGGTAACACTAAACAACCCATCGAGTTACACGGATTCAGTGACGCCTCCGAGAAAGCCTACGGCTGCGTTATCTACTGTAAATCTATTAGTGAAGAAGGGCAACAAATTATCACGCTGGTGGCGGGAAAAACCAAGCTCGCACCATTAAGAAAACCCCCGTCTTTACCACGGCTTGAACTATGCGGTGCCCTACTACTGTCTCGACTTATGAAAAAGGTCATAGAGTCAATAAACTCACAGATTGTAACAATACATGGTTGGACAGATTCTATGATCGTGATGGGTTGGTTACAAGGGGGGCCTTCAAGATGGACTACATTTGTGGCTAATCGCGTAACACAGATCACTGTCATCATGCCATCGGGATGCTGGAGGCACGTCAAGTCTGAATATAACCCAGCAGATTGTGCCAGCAGAGGCCTAACTCCACTACAACTGGCGAATCATCATTTATGGTGGGGACCTATTTGGCTAAAAGACAACGATCTCCCACTTCAAGACCAATTCCACACAACTGTTGAAGAGAAAAAGGTCAAACAAGTTTGCGTGTCACAAAGGTCGATGCCATTAATCGGAGAACTTTTAAACAAACACAGCTGTATGGCACGCGTAACTCGAATCCTAAGTTGGATACTTCGGTTCATAAACAATGCACGTGACGTCAACAAGGCCATGCGGTCATCGTACTTAGCAACGAGTGACCTGCAGAACGCACATAATGCAATTATCAAGGCTATACAAACTAATCATTTCGCCGACGACATTGCACAACTCAATAAACATCATAAAGTGCGAATAACAAGCAGCATTTTAAACTTAAATCCATTCCTGGACAAACACGAAATCTTACGTGTAGGAGGACGTCTGGAAAATGCCAACTTAAGTCAAGAACAAAAACATCCAATTATCTTACCTTACAATGACAGGTTAACGGAGTTACTGATCGACCAAGCGCACAAGAGGACCCTGCATGGTGGAGCCAGACTAACTCTATCATATCTACGCAACAGATATTGGATTATCAGCGGTTTGAGAGCAGTGAAAAAACGACTTATACGGTGCATCACGTGTCATCGCTTCAAAACTATCAACAACAACCAACTTATGGGTGATTTACCTCCTCCACGCGTCACACCATCAAGGCCTTTCACACACACCGGTGTAGATTTCACTGGGCATGTGGAGGTAAAGGCTAACAAGGGCAGAGGAATAAAGACAATGAAGGCCTACGTAGCTGTATTTGTGTGTCTGTGCACAAAAGCTCTTCACCTCGAACTTGTCTCCGATCTCAGCACAGTGGCTTTTCTGAACGCCTTGAAACGAATGTGTGCCCGCCGAGGAAAGCCTCGTCACATCTACAGCGACAACGGCACCAACTTCGTGGGCGCAGCAAGAGCATTGGAAAAACAACGAAAGGAGGCATTACAATGCTACATAAACAATGACGTCATAACTAACATGTCAGAGAGGGGCATTGAATGGCATTTTAACGCTCCTTCCTGGCCTACTGCTGGTGGACTCTACGAAGCTGCAGTAAAAAGCCTGAAACATCACCTCAAACGAGTACTTGGGGATCAAAAACTTACGTTCGAGGAATTTTCTACACTGTTGGCGCAGATTGAAGGATGTCTCAACTCTCGCCCCCTGGTGGCGTTGTCAGAGAATATCGAAGACCTTGACTGCTTGACACCAGCTCACTTCCTAATCGGCGAGCCTTCTCTAGAATCACCACTATCCGCTGAGGGTAATGACATGACCTTCTCTACAAGATGGCAACTTACGGAGAAAATGTACAAGGACTTCTGGAGAAGGTGGTCTACTGACTATCTTCAAACTCTACAAACTCGAAGCAAATGGCACTTCCCTACTAAAAACTTAGAAGTTGGGGACGTCGTTATCGTCAGAGAAGACAACATTCCTCCTGCCAAATGGATCCTGGGACGGGTGTTGGAGACTCACCCAGGTGCGGACGGCCGGGTACGAGTCGTCACACTGAAAACTAAAACAAGTAATATGAAGCGACCGATTACAAAATTGTCACGCCTTCCGTTGGATCCGTCATCTTATACAACTGCATCTTCTGACGTTGACACTACGAAGCCTGCAATAAATACACAAAGAAAACGAAGAAACAACAACGGCAAAAAACACTTCAACAACCTTTTTTGTACGTTACTACTTATATTTTCGATGTGTGTTGGACCTACTACGCAACAAATGATCAACATAACAAGGCTTAGCAGTTCAAGAGTCGTTTATTTTGACAAGGTGTCTGATGTGCAGATTATTCAAGATAAGTGGAAAATGGTTGTATACTACAACATGACGACATATTGGCGGAGTTTGGACAACATACAAAACTATGTCAACCATTTGAACACATTATGCAAGAATGAAGCAGCCTATCTTACAATTTCATCCCAGTTTCAACACGAACTTAACGAAATTCAACACTATAACGATATCTTACGATCAGAACATGGACCGTCTCGAAGAAAAAGAGGACTAGTGAATGGAATAGGATACCTAGCAAACTCCCTTTTTGGTACTCTGGATGAGAGATTTGCCAATCAGTACGTGAAGGATATCAACATAATCCAGTCAAACGAAAATCATCTATTGAATCTCTACAAAAATCACACATCGATCATCGAAAGTGAATATAATCTTCTAAAAAGAAACGAGGAAGTAATGAACACACAATTTCGTATCATCGACAATCATCTCGCTGAAACGGAAAAACGCATACAAATCAGCCATGACAATGCTATGTACATAACAGCTACCGCTCTGGCCGTGAACTTGATCATTTCAAACATACGACAAATACAACAGCAACTCCTAGACCTAGTAACTGACGTGAAGGACGGGAGAGTTGACACCCATCTCATCAAGCCCAACCAATTTGAAGATCAGCTCAACATCATCTCCGGTCATTTACCAAGCGAGTTATCGCTACCCTGTGTGAACACACGCCATTGCACGCGAAGCCTATACAAGCTGGCGCGAGTGCACGTGCGCTTAACAAGTGCATACATAATATTCGAAGTGAAGCTACCGCTAATAAACAACGAACAATATGAACTTAACCGCATCATTCCTATTCCGCAAATAACTGGACACACAGAGAAAACTATAGTACTCACATCTGAATACCTTGCTGTAAACCTAAAAGGGGACATGATAATACCCTTAGAAAACCGAGATGTATCATCATGCTTAAATCTGCAAGAAAACAAAATGTTATGTGCTATCAATCAACCTATTTACAACATTAAGGTAGCCGATACATTATGTGAAGCGCAAATATTAAACAATGGCGACTCATCAACATGCCGCACAAGAGTATTGGATTGCAACGACAGGTGGGTGCGATTACACAATCGTGGCGCGTGGCTGTTCTCCTGTTGCGAAGACTGCACGATGCGCATTTTCTGCCCAGCTGGAGTGACGTCACAGCACTTACACGGCACGGGGATTATGTTACTCGGACTTGGGTGTATGCTCAAGGGAGAAAGCTTCATCATTCATGCTCGCAACGACTATCACAGCGAGTTGAAACTAACAGGCAGTGAAGAAAGAATGTACATGCGTGAATCAAGCCTGAACCACATACTGACAGACTTTAATCATACATTTGGACCTGAAGATCATAAAGACGCCTTACAAGAGCTGAAAAACAACATTGATAAGGTCAAGGAACAGCAACAAACACTGAGTGTACAATCACTCACACATGACACACACAACTATGTGTTGTACACCGTAGTCGGATTTATTATTGTAGCCTTCATTGCATGGGGGACATTCCGGCTGAAAAGAAGATGTCAAGGCTGCAGCGTGAATCTTCGCGACAAGCCAGACCCCAACAATGTCGAGCAGCCAACCCAAGGACATTCATCGGAGCATGGGGTCTCGGACATCGATAGTGTGGATGCGGTGATCGCAACGGCTGCCCGTAAACTCAATAGGGGTTCATCGCCTTAAACTTTCTTCTTGTTTATAAAATTGGCAAGATGTACGAGCAAGTACATGATATTTCAACAGTTTAGAAAATAATGCTGATATCGCGCCTGCGCGCGCGACACGTTCACTATAATTACATTTTTTATTCATAAGTATTTTCAGTACAATAAACGCTCTCTACGGAAACGGACACAGTTTTAATTACCACATCCCGTAACGTAGAAGATACAACCTACATTAATATACTACATATCAATTATATGTAGAGGGTCACAAATCACAAAATACCCCCTACACCCTGTATATTCGACAGAATTTTGTTATTAATCTCAGATGCCTGGTCATTGCGAGGAGTTAAAATGGATCTTTTGCATAGCCAAAAATTGTCCCTATTTAATATAATTGTTATGTCACCGTAAACCGACGATATAAGATATGTGTTGGATATTGCACTATTACAACATAACTCAGGCGTCAGAATAAGTTTTCCTTGGTGTAGTTGTGGATAGGTACCTTCACCAATCTTTAATAATTTATCAGAAAATTGACCATCATCCGGGTTATCTCCAGTTCTCACTCGCATGTTTATAGTCAAATGTACCGATTGTATATCACGCCACAAATAAGAGCTTTTTAGGCAAGCCCTAACCTCATCAGCTCGGGTTCCCCGTGGTATTACCGGTAAGGTTTGTTGGAAATAACCACAAAATAAAACCGTGATACCGCCCTTTGGTCGATCATTTTGTCTTATATCCCTTAAAGTTCTGTCTACCGCTTCTACTCCTTTTAGGTGGGCCATCGTACATTCACCCCATATGATGTCGTGAAGCGACAATTAAAAGAGAAAGAACCTAACCTAAGAACAGCAAAACAACAAAAGTAGACCAAGAAAATAATATATTTAAAGTTTCAGAAAAGTATTTACAATTTTATAAAAAAAAATGAAATATGAAGATGATGGATGAAATGAGATTGCAATTAGGTTTTAAAAAAAATAAAGGTAGGAGAATAGGACAATATAGTTTTATAGTGGAGCCTGGAGCCTCGCTGCTTTTGTAGAAATAGGCACACGCAGAGCTTGAGGTTTCTCAGCGGCGACGGCACGCAGCGCCTGGACTGGGCACACACAGCGTCCGGAGCCGGCGCACGTAGCGCCTGGGGTAGGTGCGCTCAGTACTTGGAGAAGTAGTCGCCGCGCCCAGAGGTAGCGCGGGCAGTAGGTGCACTCGGCGCCTGGAGCAAGCAGTCGTAGCGTGCCCGAAGGTAGCGTGGCCCCTTGAAGCAGATTGCCGACGACTTCACGTGTAGATGGAGGCTTGCAGGATCCCGGGGCAAAGCGGCCCCGGGATAAGGCCTTTAGTAGATGTTTCTCGTTTGAGAACTGAAGCGAGACTGTCCTGTATTCTCCAATTGTTTGGCTTTTATACCTTTTTAGAGAGAACGAGAAATTATTTAAATTAAAACGAAATTTATTGTAAATGACCTACAGCCAAAGAGTATTTATGTAGAAAGAACATCATACCAGAGACGAATTTGAATAAAAGTTACCATGACAACGGTATAAATAGTAGTTGTCATATTTACCAATTTTTGGTTTTTGGACTGTTATTAAGAAACTATTACATTTAAGTAAGAAACGAGATATTATTCATATAGGAAAAACTGATGCGCGACAGCGCGCCGAAGCCTGAAATTGTAGAGTTACAGAGAATTCAATAAAAGACCAAAAAAGGTAAGACTCCATTGACAGCTATTTTAAAAGTACTAAATAGTGTGAAAATACGCAGTAAAATGATATGTTATTGTGTAAAAACGTTACAGGATCCTATGGAAATAAAGGTGATGCTAAATATAAATGCAGAAAATCAAAAACAGAATGGAAAAATAGTATAAAGTGATGCAAAACATGAATGCAGAATATCAAAACAGAATGGAGAAATAGTGTACAAAGAAATGTAAGTAGTATAACACTACAATGATTAAATTACACTCACGTAATACCTTAGCTTTGTCGCTATTTCTTGAAATACTACAGGTTGGACTTTCCGTGCGATCTAAATCAATTGGTATTTTAAACATAGAGCAGTTTTACCTCCTGGTAGCAATGTTGCAGTTATACCTGATGAAGCTATTAAATTCGGGAAATATTGATTTCTTATATTCGACTGTTGTAGTCGGATACAAAATATATTTGAAGAAACTTAGGTTGGTCTTCAGGCAAAAGGGATCCTATCAAATGGTAAACCTGACCTTGTATCTTAAAAGTAGGCATGAAAGGACCTTTTGGGATTTGTTGAGCACCAAAGGATGTCATTTGAAACGCACTATTATAAGTGCGAATGTTGTCTAAGAACTGTTTAGATTGCACATGTTCCCCTAAAAGTAGTGACTTCAAAAATTCCGGATCTTCGAACGAAGGCAAATTTATTTTACCTCCAGAACAACAGAAACCAGTCGACTCCTTACTCCACTTTAAAGCATTACAAAAAGAACATACTACGTTCATATCGCCTATTACAGAAGATGATCTGTAATCAATTGTGAGGTTATAAGCAAACCCACTTTTATATTTGTCGGATCACGCCACCGAATTTGTAGATTGATCTTCTATGTGTACGTCTAAGTCAGTAAGACTATGTCGAAATCTGTCTGCAGTAAGACGGGCCTCTCGCTGTTCGTCCGTTTCAAGAGACCGAATATTTTCAATTCTTAATCTTTCATAAGACAAACTTATTAATCGTTCTTGTCTCAAAGAATTGTAATATTCGCGTCCCGACTTTAGTCGTTGTTCATGCTCATGTTCATCTTCAAGAGATCGAATAATAATTATATTATTGCACCATTAGGTGCACCCTATCATTTGTCAAACGGTCTTTATATTGAGTAAAAGTTTCAGATTCTCGAGATAAAATATGACGTTCGCGATCAGCTGTGAGACGTAATTTCCTCTCAGTGTAGGTTTCGGACTCGCGAGATAATGTATGCCGTTCGTGGTCAGCTGTGAGACGTAATTCCCTCTCAGTGTAGGTTTCGGACTCGCGAGATAATGTATGCCGTTTGCGGTTAGCTGTGAGCCGCAATTCGCGTTGTGAAGCAGTTTCAGCTTTTCGGGATAACACATGTTGCTCTCGGTCAATGGTAAGCCTTAGCTCTCGTTGAGAAGAACTTTGAGACGCCCGTGATGTAGCTCGTCTCGCTCTGTCAGCTGCTAATCGCATCTCTCTTTCTGGAGAGCTTTCATTGGCTCGAGAAGTTGTGGCACTAACTCTCATAGAGTTTAACCGATGTGCTCTTTCCTCTGCCGATTCTTGAGAACGCACATTTCTCATTCTCTTAGCTTCTCTCGAATTTCGAGATGAAATAATCGTTTTTTAGGTGGCGTTGTGTATTTTATTTTTAATCGACGGCATTAAGTTACCTAACAAAATAATCTACGTTAGAGGTCCTAACTATAGCTACCATACACTAAATGCCTACTTAAATAATAAAACGGATCTTAAATAAATCATTAAATCCAAAATTAAATTCTTAAAAATATATAAGTAGGTCCTAAACTACGTCTAATAGAATGAAATAACCTATTTGATACGTAGGTACCTATTTAAAACTACAGCAAAATAAAAATAAAGTTTAATTTATAATTTAAATTATATATAGGTTATGCGGGACTCACTGCCTACCGGGGGATCTAAGTGATACCCGCTAAAAACCGCATTTAGGGACTGGCAACTAGCTGTTTAAAGCTTCTTATGCCGTATCGGAAGCGACCCTCTTTTGGGAAAAGAGGGCGCAGGCGGCTACGAGCCGCTGAGGGAGTGCCTACGAAGGCAAATTAATTATGAATAATTTAATTAGAGTTGGCCTGAGCCGCCATGAGGCAATTCAGGTCGTTTGACAGTTTATTAGGCGGGTCCGAGAGAGAGTTTTTCGGCCTGCGGACTCGATAGCGAGAGGGGTGTGGGGCTGCATAAGTAGCTGCCTCACGAATAAGATGATTGGAGTGCGACTCTGAGGCTTTGAAGAAGTTCTCAGAGAGTTTTTTAAGAAATTGTTGAATTGTAGGGAGCTCTAGGTCCCGATGAAGGTCGGCATTACGGACGTACCAAGGTGCGTTCGCAGCTCGACGACAGAAAAGGTTTTGAACTACTTGGAGTTCATTAATAATTTTAGGATTAGCGTGGGCAAAAATGGGGCCCGCGTAGGACATGACTGGTTGTATACAGACCTTATAAAGGGTACGCTTGTTTCTGAGGGTAAATTTCACAGTACGCGAGCAACCCAGGTTCGATCGATGCCGGCACTAATGAAATTTTTAATTACAATTTTAAGTGCTGATTTACCACATCCTCGACAGTGACTGAAAACATCGCGTGGAAACCTGCATGTAGAAAAATATTTCGAAGACATGTGAAGTTCGCCAACACGCATTGGAGTAGCGCGACAGACTTATTCTTGCCCTAAAACACTCTCAGAAATTACGGAAGGCATGTGCTGTGGGCCAGCTGTGGGGCCAACAAAATGACTAAAATTATCCCGGCCGGAGTGAACAATAATGGCGTGTTTGTTTAAATGACCTACTGCTGGTTCAGAGTTATTAAAAGGATGATTATACGTATATTAATGGACTGTAGGATGCGGTGCTAATTTACTATTTCGCGATACTGCAAATGCCCTAAATTCGGACTACAGGAAGGACGTGAAGCGCATGCATGTGCACTCACCTGGGCTTCTGCTAATCTGACCTCGTGTCTCAAGGGCTGCAGCCACGTTGATTGGACGCCGGCTTTCTGCATACATATAAACTTCACAAATAATCGCGAAATATAGCGTTTTATTAGTGTTACATAGCATTTTATTAAGCATTATCGCTTAGGTGCTACCCTTGTAGCGGGTTCCTAAAATATGCAAAGTTACTACCTATTTATGTACTAGTGTTAAGAAATGTTGGTTATTCAAAAAAGTTTCACATAATAAGCTTCTGAAGCCGGAGCATTAATTTTTCGATAGGCTATGTCTAGCACCAGCTATTATGTAGCAATTATTTTTTTTAGTTTTGGAGTCGGTTTGCACTTTTTATTTTTATTAAATGTTTAAATTTTTGACGTTGCGTCCATCATATCCCTCAGTTCGTTTTCTATAATCAGATATGGTAAGGTCGAAATGACTGTGAGCTCTGTAATATAAACAGTTGACACTTTTGTAAATATCTAGAATTTGATGTAGGGTCAACATATTTTTTTAATTGAATATCCATACATAAAATTTAAATGTAATTTGCGTGTTTTTTATAGGAGGGGGGAGGGGGGAGGGGGGCAAACGAGCATGCGGCTCACCTGATGGTAAGTAACTACCGCCGCCCATGAACAACTGCAACACCAGGTGAATTGCAATTTGCCTTTTAAAAAGGGGTAGGCTCTTTCTTGAAGGTGTCTTGTTGAAGGTGGTGGCGTGTGTCTGTACATTATTAATATTTAGCAAGCATACAAATTTTTTTTCCAGCCTCGTACTGGCGGACGAAGTGTAGGACGTCCCCCCACTAGATGGAGTGACGACCTGGTAAGATATGCAGGAAGTCGATAGATGCAGGTGGCTCAGGACCGTGCTTTGTGGCATTCCTTGGGGGAGGCCTATGTTCGGCAGTGGACTTGTGAAGGGCTGTAATGGTGAAAATGATGATGATACAAATTTTTATATAAAAATTAAAAAAAAAGAACATTTTGAATAAGTTGGAAGGGAAGGCCAAATTGGCCTCTAAAAAGCTTGGCGTGCTCAGCAGAGCGAGACAGTATTTCATGCCGGCACATCGCTTGCAACTTTACAAAGCGCAAGTTCGGCCTCACATGGAATACTGTTCTCATCTCTGGGCCGGGGCACCCCAGTGCCAGCTCCTTCCACTTGACCGCATCCAGCGCAGAGCGGTTCGAATCGTCGACGACCGAGTTCTTTCTGATCGGCTCGATACACTGGCACTGCGTAGAGATGTTGCATCTCTTTGCGTATTTTATCGCATTTATCACGGGGAGTGCTCTGAGGAATTGTTCGGACTAATTCCAGCCGCTCAATTTCACCATCGCACATCGCGACAAAACTCGCGTTACCATCCATACCATCTGGATGATTGGCGGTCCACCACTGTGCGATTTAGAAGAAGTTTTCTCCCTCGCACGACTTCCTTGTGGAATCAATTACCATCAGCGAATTTTCCGGACCGATACGACTTAGGAACCTTCAAGAAAAGAGCTTACACCTTTCTAAAAGGTCGGCAACGCATCTGCAATTCCCCTGGTGTTGCGGTTGTTCATGGGCGGCGGTAGTCACTTACCATCAGGTGAGCAGCATGCTCGTTTGCCCCCTATTCTATAAAAAAAAAAGTTGAATTAAGATACGGACTATAATATATGTCCCTACGCTAAGCACAGGCATCCTCTCCTTTCTGAGAGGGTTTTAACCCTTAAAATCCCACTCCTGAGGACAGGCTTTACTATCATTTCTGATAGGGTTTTTAGGGTAAGTAAATGTCAGCCGTGCTGCCCCAATGACTTTTTTATAGAATAAGGGTGACAAGCGAGGACACAGTCCATCTGATGGTAAGTGGATGCTGTGGCCCATTATTACACCGTTACAGGATGGCTCCACGGTGCAGTGGCTTAGCAATGAGTTGCTGCGCTGGGGGCCGTGGGTTTGAATCCCGCACGGAATAAGTATTTGTATGGCATACAAATAATTGTTCTAGGTTTGGATGTTTATCCTTGTGCAATTTGTGTTTGTAAACTGCCTCCACCATACAGGAGAAAATCCTAGTGTGGGGGTAACGTTTTTTAAAAAAAGAAAGAAAAAGAAACAGTCTATTAAAGCCCACTGCTGAACATAGGCATCCCCCATAGATGATATAGGGTAGTAGGTATTCTTGCACCGCTACTACACGGCAATGTGGCCCAGAGAAGAATTAAAATGCAGATGCGTAGTCCACTAAGGACATAGATGGAAAACTTTGGTTAAAGTAAAAAGCGCTTAATCCTTAAGCTACTACGGCTGAATAATACACATAAACACATTGCGTTTACAACTCTCTGTCTGGTCTAATCCAGTCGAATCGCGGAGAGAGGGGTGGGGGGGGGGAGTAATTTCATATATAGATTTGAGGATGTACCGGTTAAATTAACACACTGTTTAAATTCATCTAGTGGCATGCCTGATTCGGTTACGCATTAATGGTTTTACTAAACGAGATAACTATTCCAACGGTTGCTTACCGCACCAAATTATCGGAAAACTCATCGCACACACACAAACGCATTCAGGTGAAGTTCGAAAATTTCTACATATCAATTGATATGCCGGTTTTAACATATGAGGAATAGTTTCAATTTCATCTGACATGAATTCAAATTAATTACAAGAGTACACATCATGCTTTTCATTCCTGAGCGCACAATTTCGATACGTGTTAAATTTTGCAAATATTAATGCCCCAAAGCAAACATTTAAATAATGAAAGCCCAAGTTTCTTAGTTAGAGTACAATATACATTTACTTTTTTAATACATCTATTTTATATAAAATATAATTAATAAAAAAAATACGAAACTTTAAACCTTGAAACCTCTGTAAATATCCCTTTTGACCTCTGTAAATACCATTTTTGAAAAAAAAATCAAACACACGTTTGTACGTAACAAATCATGTGTGTAGACAAAAACGCGAGTAATTATTATTGGGTCGATAAAAAAATCAAAAAGATTTTTTTTGTGCAGAATAAGAGTGATAAACGCTCACCATACGAAACACAGCAGCATTAAACTGCTGTTTTACGCTAGTATTCTGTGAGGGCGTGGTCCTACCCTGGTCGAGCCGACCCATTTTTGTTAAAAACATAATATAGCTCGAGCATGGCTCTACAACGTTAAAAAAAGATGTCAATATATCCCTATGTAAATACTTACCTTGCAGGTATCCCTGAATAAATATAACAAAACCGTGATAAAGTTATATGAAATAAAGAGACTTATTATTTTTAAGTCATGTTCAGAAAACATAAATAAGTTGTTATTTTTATTATATGAAAAAAAAATCGAACAGTCCAAGTTCAAAGTCTTGCTCACAGGAAGATCACATACAGGAAATGCCCGCCGGGATAACTCCGAGGTTGGTTGTACGTTAAATTCTCTCCGCATTAGTACTTATTAGCACGATGATTGCGGAAAGTGAGGTAACATTTTTATATCTTACACCGTACTTAGTACGGACTTGCGAAATCAAAACTTCGAGGGTTCGAAAACGTAGGACAACCCCGGGATTAAGTTTGTAAAATATTAGCTCTCAATAAAATTTAAGTTTATTTATTATAAATCATGAATATCCACCTCAATTATTGTGTTGCAATTGTTAATTGAATGGAAAACGTAAGTTACATACCTAAATATATTATATTTAAACGTTCAGATTTTAAGTGAAAGGTAACCAACATCATCATTACAGCCCTTCACACGTTAACTGCTGAACATAGGTCTCCCCCAAGAAATGCCACAAAGCACAGTCCTAAGCCACCTGCATCCATCGACATCCTGCATGTCTTACTAGGTCGTCACTCCATCTGGTTGGGGATTGCCCTACACTTCACCTACCGGTACGAGGCTGCTACCCTTCTTTCCCCATCAATTGTCGGCCCTTTGAGCTATATGGCCAGCCCATTGCCATTTCAGCTCATTAATCCGTTGTTCTATGTCAGACACTCTGGTTCTATTGCAGATATACTCATTTTTAAGTTTATCACGCAAATAAATTGTAATTATTGTAATTCTTGTTATCCCTTCTTACCACATAAAGGTTCAGTTTCTTTTTCAAATGGTTTCTTAAGCGTTAATTTTAAATGAAAGATCTAACATAACACCTTAACTTCCTTCAGTAGGTCTACTTTTAACATTTTTACCTAATAAATACGCTTGCAGTAATAATAAATTAATAAAAAAAATTGCAAAAAATCAAAAAGTAAAATAAGTATTAATAATTATTTAAAAATATGTCAACAAAAACAATAATTAATTAATAAGGTGAAAATATATTCAGTTGAGGTGGATAGCATTAGGAAAAGTTATGAGATTGTCATGGAGTATCTTAAATCAGACACTTATTCCTTTCCTAACGCTATGATAAATAAATATAAATAAGCTTAAACTGAACTAAATAAACATATACTGACCGTGAACGAACTGGTGATACTGAGTAAATATAATAAGGAACGTTTTAAATCATTAGTAAAACAACAGTGTGACTGTTGTTTTACTAAGCTTTCCTGATTATGACTATGAAAATTCTAAAGGAATCTATTTAAACTCGGACGCTAAAGTTGTGTCAATGAACAGAGACAAAATATTGTATAAAATTGTCCGTGATTTCGGTGCAAAAATCAGCACCGTTGCAGCCAGTGAGAATAAATTTAAACACAAGCATAAAGTACCAGCAGCTGTGATCAAAAAACCAAGAGAAAATTATTTTCGAAATTATTACTCTACGTTGAATAAAACTCCTGCATCAATTGATTTAAACCCAAGTCCTCCATACTTTACAGATTTTATTGATTCAGATAAAATTTAAAAAGTCCTTTGGTGCAGTCAGATGGAAATCTGCAGATATATCGGAGAATTGCTTCTTAACTTATTTTCGAAATGCAATATAGAAACAACGCATATCGAAATGAAAATATAATATAAAGCACTTTGAAAAGAAAACGAAATCATAAATAAAATGTAAATATATTGTGTTTGCTTGTTATTAATATTATATATTACGTTGTACGTTGTACTGTCAACGCTCATTACCGGTTACTTGAGGGATGGTATCTGTTAATAATATAGACAAAAATAACCTCTCTCCTACTTAAAAACTCCATGACAGTTTCAAAACAATAAATAATTTAAATAACTTTAATGTTAGCAAAAATAATATTGTTGTGTATAGTGATGATATAAGTAAAAACTTAGGTTTAGTAATAAATAACTGTCTAAAGGAACAACAAATTACTAATTAGTGTATGCCTGGAGCAACATTTAGCCAAAATATAAATAAAATTCTAATAAGTAGCCATAGTCCTATACTTCTTATTGGGAGAAGAGGCAATGTGAATTAAAGACAATTATTGGAATATAGTTAATGTCTTAATAATTTAAATGTGAATAAGATTGTTTTGTTTACAATGTCTTAATTATGGGGTTTGCCACAAGAAAATAAATAAAGATAGGACTTAAATATACAAATGAATTTAATATGCAATAATAATGTAAAACTGATATATTATGTATTATACACATAATTTAATTAAGAAGTTTTTGACAAGAGATAGAGTATTACCTATCAAAGTATATTTTAAGACACTATTTTATTATTTATATTTTAACTCAGCCAATGATTTGGCTACCTTGACACCTGCTTCTATTGAGAAGCAAAATAATTTCATATTTGATTTGGAATTATTTCCAAGTAATTTAAATTAGATAATAAGACAATATAGGCAATCTCTAACAAAGATAATTTAAATAGCTTAGAATACAACTCACCAAAATTTAACTGTGTAATTTCACAAAACAGCAATAATAAAACTATATAAACCTAGTAAATCAAAATATAATACGGTATGTTAGGCAAAGAATTAGTAATAAAATTATTTTTAAATAGCAACAATATACATATTTTATACATTACTGAACATTGATTGAAAGATTACAAATCTTTGTGTAATTTCTGTAATCACCAGGAGGTTCATTCCCTCCATAGATATACTAAATTACGTGGTGGCTCCTTAATATTAGCTAATAAATCATCATCATGTAAAGAACGTAAAGATATTGTGAGCTATTCTGTTGAGCGAACTGTAAAAATGGTATGTGTTGAGCTTGAGCACCTTATTGTTGTCAGTGTATGCAGACCCCCATGTTCAAGTTAAGAAAAATTATGTAAGAAATTTTAGTTAAGCCTAATAAACCGAATAAATCTCTTGGAGTATGGGGAGACTTTAATATCAATCTCCTGGAAGCTTCCTCCATCAGTATTAATTTTGCTCATTATTGAAATCCTACAATTTTAATAATTTATTCTTTGAAGCTACACGTATAGCAGGGTGTAGTGCAACTTGTATTGATAATATTTTACAGGTTTTGTACCTATCAAGAAATTCATAATTCAAAAACTGAGTTCAGATCAATGTGGATAACTGGTTTCATTACCTTATATGCACAAAAAACAGGAAATTAAAAAAAATTGTGCTTGCTCCGGTTAATGCAAAACACCTGGAGAGATTTAGAAGTAATATAGTATAAAACTATTGGTATTTTCAATTTTGCATGCTCCAAATGGATTAAAAAATTTACACACATAATTATACGGAATTTTTTAAAGTAGTTTAAATACACACAAGTTTTCACTAATAACCTTATTATACTTCTAATTTTCCGATATATTATGTCAAACTTCAATTTTAAAAAAGTTTGAAAAATCCAAAAGTGCACGACAAAATGCTCATATTTTTTTTTATAGGATAAGGGTGACAAACGAGCACACAGTCCACCTGATGGTAAGTGGTTGCTGCGGCCCATAGACATCTACATCTATCCTCGATTACGAATCAAAATGCAGATGCGTTGTCACCCGTGAGGACTAAGATGGAAATGCCTCATTCCCAGTATTAAGGGCCTCCGGCCACCTGCACTCACCAAGCGAAACGCAGAGGTAAACTTCTACTTCACGCTGGTTTTCTGTGAGGTCCTGGTACCACACCGGTTCAAGCCGGCCCATCCGTGCGACAGCAAAAGCCGCGTGGCTCTACCACTGTTAAATTAATTATGATCATCATATCATCATTCAGGTAACTCCATAAAGTCCAATACGTATTTAAATATAAAAATTACATCCTACTTACTTTTAGTACGTACTCTTATCATTTATTCTGTGCTTTTAAAATATTGTAATATATATCTCTGATTATTATAATAATCAAGTATGTATGAAATTTGGTTTTTGGAATATTTTGTATTTGTACAGCGATTTTTTTGGAGCCACTGTAAACAACCGATACAGTATCCACTCACGACGGCAGTTGGCGCCGAACTAACTGAGGCTGTCTCTATTTAGTAAAAAATTAATTCATACAATGCTGCTAAAACACAGAAAATTTCGATATTTTGCAGGCGAAAAAATTTGTTATAACTAAACAAAACAAAATTAAACTACTATTTACATTCAATAGCTTCCAACATGATAGATGAAGAGGTTTAAAAATAGATTGACTTGAAAAATTGATATTTTCAAAAGTTAACGTGTTTACAAAGCTATGCGGACTTGATAAATCCACACCATAAGCCACTAAAACCCCTTTTTTATGTTAAAATAGTAATTAATCGATTTAAACAAAATAGTAATAAGTTCAACAATCATTCATCTTTCTGGCAATGTACTTTTATATATATATATATATATATATATATATATATATATGTATAATATTATTGCTAGATACAATTTCATGCGCCAAAACGTTGGAATCTTGATTTTTAGGCGCTAGTAGAACATACGCGCTTTGCGCTTAAGGCATGCAAAACTGCCATCGCTTACTTATAAGAACAATATGGACATACTGATATGGAGTTTGCCGTGTAGTGGCGGTTAAGAATATACACTACCCCATATCTTCCCATGGGTGTCGTAAAAGGCGACAAAGGGAAAAAGGCAGGAGATGGGCAGCAGCATCTTCCTGATAATAGCAAAATTACAATAAAAAAATTGCGGTTACCAACCCGTTAGCCATGCGTGGCAACTATGGCAAATACCCCCCAATGATGAGAGCAACAAAGAGACGGCCCCAGTCCCCGGCGGCCCTGCTATTCCTGGCTCGATGGCGACCATGGTAACAGCGGGGCAGGGGGTGCTAAGAATCTCCGGTGGAGGTTCGGTTGCCACCTAAGACAACTCGACCTGGCAACATACAACGCACGCACCCTGAGGACTGACGAGAAGATCGTGGAGCTGGAATAAGAGACAGGCAAGTTACGCTGGCATATTATAGGATTATCCGAAGTCCGAAGAGAGGGTGAGGACACATTAATTCTCGGATCCGGCAACTTACTCTATCACCGGGAGGGCGACCATCAGTCCCAAGGAGGTGTCGGATTTATCGTCCACAAGTCTCTCGTTAACAACGTTGTAAAGATTGAGAGTGTGTCGAGGTTTGCGTACATTATACTCAGAATCACCAAACGGTATTCGCTGAGGGTCATACAGGTATGCGCAACAACCTCGGCACACCCCGATGAGGAGGTGGAGGAAATGTATGAGGATATCTCTAGAGCCATGCATTCCTACAAAACCCAATATACGGTGTTAATGGAAGACTTCAATGCAAAACTAGGCACAAGAGAGAACGGTGAGCTGAAAGTAGGGAAATTTGGAATAGGCAGCGGAACCCAAGGGGCCATCAGCTGGCCGACTTCATGGAGAAAAAGGGACTCTTTATGATGAACTCTTTATTCCAGAAGCGGCCCCCCAGGAAGTGGACCTGGTCGAGCCCCGACGGTTCGACAAAATATGAGATTTTGAGTGAGATTGAGATGTTCTATGGGTAGCTGTACACGTCATCGTTGGAGCCACACGCAAGTGTAAGTAACGATCCAAGAGCGAGTATTATCCGACACTATTCCGAAGATATCCCGGACAACAGTCTGAGTGAGATTAGAATACCTCTCCAGCACCTTAAAAATGGCAAGTCCCCGGGCGAGGATGTAATTACAGCGGAGCTTTTCTTTTATTATATTTTTTTTTATATAAAATATATATATAAAAAAACCTTAAAAACGGCAAGTTCCCGGGCGAGGATGTAATTACAGCGGAGCTTCTGAAAGCGGGTGGAAAACCGGCACTTGAAGTCCTTCAGAAGCTCTTTAATTCCGTCCTCCGTGGTGGCACTACTCCGGAGGCGTGGAGCGGATGTGCGGTGGTCTTGTTCTTCAAGAAAGGCGACAACGCTCTCTTGAAGAACTACAGACCGATTTCCCTTCTGAGCCGCGTCTACGTGCTGTTTTTGAGAGTCATTACGAATGGTCTCGCACGCAGACTTGATGACTTTCAGCCTCCCAACAAGCTGGTTTCCGAAAAGGCTTTAGTACCACAGATCACATACATACCATGCGGCAGATTGTACAGAAGACAGAGGAGTATAATCTGCCATTTTGCCTTGCGTATGTGGACAATGAGAAAGCCTTTGATTCCGTCGAAATTTGGGCGGTGCTGCAGTCCCTTCAGCGGTGCCAAGTTGACTGTCGGTATATCGAAGTGCTGAAGTATTTGTACAGTAGGGCTACGATGGCTATCCGAGTACAGAACCAGAGTACGAAACCTACCCAATTGCAGAGAGGTGTAAGATAGGGTGACGTTATATCCCCGAAACTCTTCACTGCTGCATTGGAAGACGTTTTCAAGCTTCTGGACTGGAAGGGATACGGTATTAACATCAATGGCGAAAACATCACTCACCTTCGATGTGCTGACAATATAGTCCTTATGGCAGAATCGCTGGAGGACCTAAGCACTATGCTGAATGACCTCAATAGTGTCTCCTAACGGATAGGTCTTAAGATGAACATGGACAAAACAAAGATCATGTTTAATGTCCATATCACACCTATACCGATAGTTGTTGGGAGCACTAAGCTCGAAGTTGTTGGGAGCACTAAGCTCGAAGTTGTTGGGAGCACTAAGCTCGAAAATGTTGACGAGTATGTTTACCTGAAACAAATAGTCCTACTTGGTAAGTCCAACTTCGACCGAGAGGTCAATCGAGGGATTCAACTCGGTTGGGCAGCGTTCGGGAAGTTACAGCACATATTCTCGTCAGGTATACCTCAAAACTTAAAAACGAGACTGTACAACCAGTGCGTGTTGCCAGTGATGACCTATGGAACTGAGACGTGGTCCTTCACTGCTGCCCGGATGAGGAAGCTCATGGTCACTCAGCGAGCTATGGGGAGTGCTATGCTCGGGGTTTCTCTGCGTGATGAACTTAGAAATGAGTATATCCGCAGTAGATCCAGAGTAACCGACATAGCCCAATGGATTAGTAAGCTGAAGTGGCGGTGGGCCGGCAAAATAGCTCGAAGAACCGACAACCAATGGGGAAGAAAGGTTCTCGAGTGGCAACCACGTACCCGTAGGCGAAGTGTAGGGCGACCCCCCACTAGATTGAGTGACGACCTGGTAAGACATACAGGAAGTTGATGTATGCAGGTGGCTCAGGACCGTGCTTTGTGGCATTCCTTGGGGGAAGCCTATGTTCAGCAGTGGACTTATGAAAGGCTATAATGATGATGATGATGATGATATGGAGTATTATTTACCCTCATAAGCACTTTACCATGAAAGATCATATAATCTTTTCGATACTTTTAGATAATATGTCGAAAATTGTTCTACAATGTTTTAAAGTTTTTGCTCCACAGCCAAATCTTTACATATTCGCAACAAAATTGAGACGTCTATGAATCAATAAAAATGACGTGGAGTATAATTACAGCGAAACAGGTAAAGACAAACCTCGTAACACAAACTATTAATTAAAAATTAACAATGAATTGATTAAATCAAATCAAGAAGTCGCAGCGATATTTGGGAAAATTTTTACTGATATTACTAAATATACAACTTGTAACACAAACCCTGTGGTTCCCGATAAGTGCGTTATCAGAGTCAGTATTCAAACGTAAAGAAATAACTTTTTTCCAAAAAACTTCAACATTAAAAAAATTAATATTAATTAAAAAAAATAACTTGTGAATTTTATGTGGTTTTATTATCTCTACATTATTCGGGGAATAAGATGATTGTCAAAGACCCCCCTTTTACCGATGCTCGTGTCAGCTAGTGGTAATAAAATCACATATAATTTGCAAATTATTTTTTTAATTTAATATTTAATGTTCAAGTTTTTAGAAAAAAAGTTATTTCTTTACTTTTGAATACCGACTCTGATAACGAACTTAAATGGAACCACAGGGTTTTTGTTACAGGTTGTATATAATTATATACATCAGAGTCATTAAATACTTCTCCAACCGTCGCCGAGTCATTACTCAAGCAGAATGTTAATACCTTAAAAGAATTTAGATTTGAAATAGTATTACCGCAAGATATTGTAAAATATTTCAGAGAAAAAATTAAAGAAATAAACATATTAACTTTGGCATCGCAATATATTTATGAAAATGTAACGTATTTATGTAGATAAAACATAAATAGCTTTGATAAGAATAAGGATGTTCATGCTTTAAACACTAGGAACAAACATAAGCTTGTAATGACAGTTACTAGACTCCATAGAATTAGTTATTTTAATTTTTATGTTTAGTTAATTAGTTCATTTATGGAGCAATCAATGTATACGCTTTTACTACAAAATCCCAGAACATGTTCAAAGTTTGTTAATTAACAAGTTTAAAAGTTAGATTAAAGAAAATTGTACACAAAGGGTTATTATAATATCAAGAAATACATGAATGAAAATAAACCCTGGGATTGAAGTGATCGCCACCAAGCTGGTTCTATTAAAATTCATTTAAGTAAAGTATGTTTAAAAATGTCCCGCTGAGTTTCTTGCTGGTTCTACCCAGGACAGAGGTATTATCCGAACAAGGGAAAATAAAAAACGATTTTTCTGTAATAATGACGAGATTTTCAATAAATGGGCTGGTCATATCGATGACATGTTGATTGGACCAGTCATATTGCTGAGAACGTTGACTGCTGAAAGATTTTTAAATCTATTGACTAATGAACTACCTGCATTATTGGAAGATGTACCACTGGCTTTGCGTCGAAGGATGTTTCTGCAGATGGACGGATGCTTTCCCCATTATGCTACAAATGTTAGGTTATTTTTAAAAGATAATTATTAATATAAGTGGATCGGCTGGCAAGAACCTATAGGGTGGCACGCGCGTTCACTCGATTTGACGCCTCTTGATTACTTCCTATAGGGGACAATGAAACAACGCGTTTAGAGTACCCCCATCAACAGTGAGGCTGATTTGCGTGACCGCATAATTAACTGTGCGAATGATATTCGCAATGATCCCGAAATGATAAGGAGAGCGGCACAATAAATTTTAATTCGCGCGGCTTTGTGCCTACAACAACGAGGTGGACATTTTGAGCACTTGATGCAATAAATTTTGTCTAAAATAATAAATGGTTAATGAGAACTCTTTTGTATTAATTATCATCCCAAATAAACCATCCTTATGAGAACAATGAATGGCGCGTTCGGAGTGCCATTTTTTAACACTTGATAGAAAATCTTATGATTGAGTTATAAACATGCAATTTTTATTATGAAGTAGCTAATACGATGAAGAATAACTTAAAGTAATAAAAAAACTACGTAATAGGGGCGTCCTATTGAGAAAACCTGTTTATTTTCAATTGAGGGTAGTTTTTTCCATAATTTTTATTTTATGAGTACGCCTAATTACGTCCAATCTTTATGGAGTTTGTATCGCGATAGATCATTTGGTTTAAAAGATACACCGTTTTGTTCACACTGGGGTCACAGTAGCGAACAAAATTTAAAAAAATTCCATAATAAAAATATTTAAAAAATGGATTTTTTAAATATTCTTTCCGTCGATAAAATTAAGCATAGATTCCCTCATTTCGATGTGTGCACTTTATAAAGACTCACATGATATAGTACGCTCTGTAAAGCACAATGACTTAGCTTAACAAACTCTACTCTTTGCCTTGAAGACATTCAGATTGCCTCTTACCCGATTCTGCTTCATAACTCTTTTCCCAAATGTCCAGACGTACGTTTTTTTTATAGGATAGGGTGACAAACGAGCACACAGTCAAAAGGTAAGTGGTTGCTGTGACCCATAGACATCTACATCTATCCTCAATAAAGATCAAAATGTAGATGTGCTGTCACCCGTGAGGACTTTTACTTTATAAATCGTTGGATTTGTTTCACCATAGCTTAAAATATTTAGTTACTTTAATTAAAATGGCAAAGGAAGTATCCTTGTTGTAATGTAACCGTTATACGTTCCATTGCTGGGCACATAACTTCTTTGATTTCTGAGATGGTATGGATCAGGTAAGAGAGCTATGGAGCAATTAGTTCAACCCACTGCTCAGTGTGTGTTGGATGATTTCGAATGTCATCGAAATATTTTATTTCTTAGACATGCAGTTTTCTCCAGGATATGACACACTTAAAAGACGAAATAAAGTTACAGTCCATATAAGTTACCACTGCTAGGCACAGGCCTTCCACTAATTTCTGAGGGTTTTTAGGGCAAGGAAGTGTCCGTCGCACTGCCCCAATGCGTGTTGGCGAACTTCACATGTCTTCGAATTATTTTTTTCTTATTTCTCCGACATGCAGGTTTCCTCACGATATTTTCCTTTACCGCCGAGCACGTGGGAAATCAGCACTTTAAATTGCAATTAACAATTTCATTGGTGCCGGCGTTGATCGTGTACTGTGAAACTTACAGCGAGCGCTAACCATCTGAGCTAGCACGGCTCTTAAAAGAAGAGGCGAAAAGAAAAGACGACATAGAAAATAATAAATCCAAAATCCGTCGAACAATAATAATAAGAATGTGTCATCTTTGGTTTCTAATACATTTTTGCGTACATATAGTAAATATTTTTATAATTTTACCCTAAATTATTTATTTATTGGCAAAATGAAATACCTACTCTTCTCAACTGCTCTTAAAAGCCTTTCTATAGCTGTTAAAAGGTTATGAAAAGTGAGGGGATATTAATATTAATATTGATTGATTAGAAAATCAAATATTGCGAACGGCCAAAGTGCTCGGGTATTGTGATCATAAATTAAAATTTTATGTTTAATTTAATTAAACGACAGTGAAGAGTTTGTCAATAACGCACGTAGTATAATTTTTAGAGTCAAAAACACAATAGTATCTATAGTTTTTTGTATATAAAATGGAAGATTAGATAGATACTAAAAATCTTTTATATCTGAAATAATTAGATTGACTTGGCCATCGCATGAAAACACAATGTATCTCTCAAGTAATACATATTATATTAAATTAGATTGTTTAGTGCGATTGCCGGGTCAATTTATTTATTTAAAACATAAAAGATTTTTGATACTGATATGGTCACTATAAGATTTTGATAGGTTTGCTAATTATGTAATAATTTAAGACAGAAGAACCCTTAAGTAGGGTCTGAATAAATTAACCGACTTAGTATTACATGGATCTCACAACTTTTACAGTATAAGAACTGAGTATCGAGACTTGGCTTTTTTTACAAGTTATGTCTTTGATGGCATCTCATTTATTTTTGTAGATAGTTATATCTAGGTACCTATTTACACCTATTATTCCATTATATTATACATATATAGGTACACTAATTCATTCACTGCAAATGTAACTATATATATTTATATGGGATTACAAAGTTATTTATGCAGTTAGTGTATCTCGAAAACTGGACCGAAATTGCAAAATATTTTAATTTTTTCTTGATTTATATATTAAACTATTATTGTATTCCAAATTTTAAGCTTCTATGTCTGCTAAAAGTGCCTTAGAGTTTTGATGATCGGTCAGTCAGTGAGTGACAAAATTAAGAAATTTTGACTAGTTATAATTCTTAAACTCCTAGTTCAAATTTAATGAAATTTAAAATATACCGAGTTTATACAATGCCCTGTTGGTTAGTGAAATTCAGTCTTATAGTTTTATCCACAACGAAGTTATAGGGTTTCGAAAATGGCCTAAACTGCTTCGAGAAACGGATGGTACGGCCGTGCCGCTTTTTTGCTCGACTTGGCGGGGGCACTGCCGTGCCCCCAAATTGTGCAGTCTGAGCTTTTAGTAATTATTCTGTTTAATTCATGAAGTCTTTCCTTTTGGGTTTTTCTTCAACAGTATTGCTTATTTAAATCGAAGAATAATTCTTGCATGGTAACAGAATATTTTTTTTTATAGTACAAGGTAGAAGGTAAAATGGTAAGTGGTTGATGTGTCTCATAGCCATCTACATCTCTCCTCGATTAAGAATGAAAATTCAGAATGTGTTGTTACGTCTGAGGATTAAGATGGATCGCCACGTTTCCATTAATCTCCGGTTGTTTACACCTACCATATGGAACATAGTCGCTATTTCACGCTAGTAGTCTGTTAGAACGTGGTCCTTCCCCGTTTGAACCAACCAATCCGTGCTATAAACACAGTATCTTAAAATTTTTACTAAGAGTTTTTTCCTCCTCATATGACTTCTTTGTGGAAGCGCCTACCACCTTTAAGGAACGAATTGTACACACATTAAATGAAACTATCACCATAATCAAAAATTAAAGTTTTATTATTTTATTCAGAACTGAATAAAATAAATGTTCATTGCAAGCCTTTTACTCAATTAGTCAATCTGATAAACTTTTTGCCACGATAACCGCAAGCAGGAAAATCACCAAATTGTAAAATAATGAAGCTTTTATTAAATACAGCTAGGATTTAATAAAAACTTCATTATTTTACAGCACATGGCGCATTATTCGCAAAAAAAATATTTGTAGAATTATCGTTTTAAATTTGGAAGGATTATATTATTTAACTAGCAGTGCCCCGCGGTTTCACCCGCGCGAGATGACACATCGCTCATGTAGTTCAATAATTATAACTAAAAAATTGGCAAGATTAATGGAGTACTTTTATATATCGGCATAATATGTACATTATAGATCAAATTAAATTTTATCCACTCTCCCTCCTCCTCCCGGGTGAGCGTCACCAGCGTCAACGGGTCCCAGAAAATGACCAGAACCGTTTTTCCCGGTTTTAAACAAAACAGTAAACGATACATGAAAAGTGTGTAGCTACGAATTGATCCTTCATAAATTATAAATTTGCTATCAACCTTTTATACATACTGTAACGACCCCCCCCCCCCCCCACCCTCTTCTCTCTCTTCTTATCTTCCATCTCTATATATACTTATACTTGTATTTCTTTATAATATATATCTATAAGATATATAAATATATCTAATTTAACTGACCAGTATATCTTGATAATTGTAAAGGTTTAAATATACGCCGTTTAATAAATTTATGGCGTGATCGTCTTAGTTAGGACCCTTATTTACGTTGTGTTTGTGTAGTAACTTAGTTCTTTTAGGTGTGTCTTGGAAGAATGAATATTCACGAGAGCAATCGAAAGCTGTTGGTAGAGTCTTATAAGCTAAAGAACCCCGTTCACGAAGACAGAGCTCAAAAAAGTTGAGAAAAATAAATTGTCCCTATTCCATTTGTATCAGGTTCACAACAGTCAATTCCTTATTAGTTAATCCCTTCCCGCTTGGAAAAGGCTCACAATATTTATATCAAATACCAGATACAAGGGCTTCGCTTTCCCATATTTAAAAAAAATGTGGAGGTACACGGCTCCGCATACGCCGCGCACGGTGAGCGCCAACCATTTTAATGCGCTCCCCACGAAGGGTACGCTAAGTTGGGAACTGGACCGTAGTCCACAGCAAAATAACTGGCGAACCAGTAAAAGAGGACTTGGCCCCTTGAAAGTGCGTAAGCACAAACATCGACCGAAGTCGCGCATGTCAATGCGTGTAAACGCCATACAGAATACGATCAAATCCAGCCACAGTGAATGTACGTTACACGGGTTAGGCAACAATAGGCACACTGGCCATAAAAAGCCGTCCGTGAGCGCCACCACCTGCCAGACCGCCATTCCTGCAGACGTGATGTAAGTGTAAGGCATTACCACCAATTGCATGGTCAGCATGGCCAATTGGCCGCAGAGCGTGTCATGAGTCTACCGCTCACCTCAAGGGAATGGGGTCCCACGTTGCGCAGCTTTTGGCCGCAGCCTTGAGAGCCTCCTCAGATTCTCCCTCCAGCTACCACCCGCATGAGGTCGACACATATGCTCCACCAACCAATACAATGGCAGATATAGCCAATAGGCAGTTATAAGATATTAGTAATAATTCGCCATCAGAAAGGGTTTGTGTCACTGACGTTGAGTATATGCATTTTTCGATCATGTTTGTCTCACCCATCAACAAGTTTCCTTCAATCTTTCAAAGGTGGGAACTTTATAGAGATATATTATTAAGTTGTTATATAAAAACATCATGGAGGACAGACAGTCTGCAGCCCCGCGATGAAGGCACCCTGGGGACTTGGAAGAGACTTGGGCAAAGCTACTTAGGTTGTGAGTCAAACCAAGACGCAGAGAGCGGCATTGATAATAGCGACCCGCCAAACAACCATCGCAGAGACGCAATGCTGCAGAATGCAACAAGCATCAATACGACTATCGCCGGGCTTACACCATCCCAATTTAGAGATTTTTAGAGACATGTTATGCGTTTACTAATACTATAATATTCAATATTCCAAATGATTATATTTGAACTTAATGCTTATTATTTGCATTTTAATTGTTTAAAATATAATTTCTATGACATTTTTAGATGTCTTTGTAATGAATTGAATTATAATTTATTAATAATAATTATGAGGCGTCACAATACAAAAGCGATATAAATTTTATTTTTCGCGCAATTTGTGAAACAGGACATTTTTTATCATTTATCGATTGTTTTGGTCAAAGTTTAGTTTTCTCTAAATTTTTCCACTTAACCGCCAAGACTTGAATGACTGAAATAAAGAATAGAATATTAAGCTCTTCAAAAAGAAATATAATTTATTTCTTCTATGTATCGTGTATGGTTTTCATTAAAATTGGAAAAAACTGCGCCGCAGGACATTTTCTGGGGCGCGAGGGGATGACGGTCACCCGGGAGAGGAGGAGGGGGTGGATACAATTTAAATTCGCTTTATAACGTACATATGACGATAGATAAAAGTACTCCGTTAATTTTGCTAATTTTTCCATACCTTGCTATTTAGAATGCATGATGTCCACTGCTGGTTTCTTTCGGTTCTCATCGGGCGGCTAGCGTTTGTGCGGCGTACAATTTTGTCACACAATTTTGAAATGAGATTGATAATAAAACGTATTATATAAAAGCAGAATTGCACTGATTCATATACAATTAAATAGCTTAATTCATAACGATTCGATACGTTTAAGTTTTATATATAGCTGTCGTACAAAATTAAAAATATATCACTTTTTACATTAGCGCCTACCAGTATCTGGTGACCTTCCGAGCAGGCCCGGATGTTTGGCGCGTAAAAATGAAAAATGGCCGGGCGCTTGACGGGTTAACAAGTATCAATATTTAAGGGTAACTGAGAGGTGTAGCCTAATGCTAATGCTAGTCTATACTATTCCCTATGAACCAGGTTATAATATACAAAAATAATTTTTAAAGTCGGATTGATAATTCCAAATATTAGCGTGTTTAAACAAACAAGAAAACAAAAAATCTCTTATTTATTACTAGATTCTGCCCGCGACTTCGTACACGGATCCTGTTGCTTATGTCAGCGACAACGGGGTCGTCAAAATCGAAGATCTGAAACGTCTGATGGTGAATTCTAAGAGCCCGGGGACGGGAAAACAACGTAATTCGCGAGACGATGCGAGACGTTCTAGATCTTTCATTTTTGTAAGTCAACAGGAAATGCCCATCAGACTAAACAACTTTTGCTACGACGTCATTCCTATATATGTTATAGTGTCGCTAGGCTTTGTATGGAGTGTAACTCCTTGTGTGTTATTAAGTTAATATATTGGTAATATTGTTTAGATCACGTTCACATGAGGCTTAAGTACTTATAGAATAAAAATACTTCAGCGCTAAGCTCCGGCTATTCCTGGCTACGGTGGCGATCATGGTAACGGCGGGGCAGGGGGTGCAAAGAATCTCCGGTGGAGGTTCGGTTGCCACCTTAGACGACTCGACCTGGCAACGTACAACGCACGTACCCTGTGGACTGCCGAGAAGATCGTGGAGCTGGAAGAAGAGATAGACAAGTTGCGCTGGCATATTATAGGATTATCGGAAGTCCGAAGAGAGGGGAAGGACATGGTAATCCTCAAATCCGGCAACTTGCTCTATCACCGGGAGGGCGACCATCTGTCCCAAGGAGGTGTCGGATTTATCGTCCACAAGTCTCTCGTTAACAACGTTGTAAAGATCGGGAGTGTGTC
Source organism: Parnassius glacialis (assembly GCA_033319125.1). NCBI lineage: Eukaryota > Metazoa > Arthropoda > Insecta > Lepidoptera > Papilionidae > Parnassius > Parnassius glacialis. The sequence continues at coordinate 11,882,363 of JAVANC010000016.1, forward strand.
GACGAGGGTTGCGTACCTTATACTCAGAATCACCAATCAATATCTCTCCGATCACACTCTTAATCTCATGGCTGTTAGACGTGAGATGAAGCTACATTCTTCAACAGACTTGACAGCATACAGACATCTGAACAAACAGATCTCCAAATGCATGCGGCGGGACTTACACAACTTCAATACAGCTCGTATTGAAGAAGCGATCGAGCGGAACCAAGGCTCCATAGTCCTTGCCAAAGATCTGTCTGCCAGAAAGGGCCAACTGTTAAAGCTGAAGACAGAATGTGACAGCATCGTTTCCGGGACACCTGAGATTTTGAGTGAGACTGAGAGGTTCTATGGGCAGCTGTACACGTCATCCTTGGAGCCACACGTAAGTGTGAGTAACGATCCAAGAGCGAGTCTCATCCGACACTATTCCGATGATATCCCGGACGTCAGTCTGAGTGAGATTAGAATGACTCTCCAGCACCTTAAAAACGGTAAGGCCCCAGGCGAGGATGGAATTACAGCGGAACTTCTGAAAGCGGGTGGAAGACCGGTATTTGAAGTCCTTCAGAAGCTCTTTAATTCCGTCCTCCATGGCGGCATTACACCGGAGGCGTGGAGCAGAAGTGCGGTGGTCTTGTTCTTCAAGAAAGGTGACAACGCTCTCTTGAAGAACTACAGACCGATTTCCCTTCTGAGCCGCGTCTACGTGCTGTTTTCGAGAGTCATTACGAATCGTCTCGCGTGCAGACTTGACGACTTCCAGCCTCCCGAACAAGTCGGTTTCCGAAAGGGCTTTAGCACCATAGACCACATACATACCCTTCGGCAAATTGTACAGAAGTCCGAAGAGTACAATTAGCCACTATGTCTGGCGTATGTGGACTATGAGAAAGCCTTTGATTCCGTCGAAATTTGGGCGGTGCTGCAGTCCCTTCAGCGGTGCCAAGTTGACTGTCGGTATATGGAAGTGCTGAAGTGTTTGTACAGTAGAGCTACGATGGCTATCCGAGTACAGAACCAGAGTACGAAACCTATCCAGTTGGAGAGAGGTGTAAGACAGGGTGACGTCATATCCCCAAAACTCTTCACCGCTGCATTGGAAGACGTTTTCAAGCTTCTGGACTGGAAAGGATACTGTATCAACATCAATGGCGAGTACATCACTCACCTTCGATTTGCCGATGATATAGTCCTTATGGCAAAATCGCTGGAGGACCTAAGCACTATGCTCAATGATCTCAATAGTGTCTCCCAACGGATAGGTCTTAAGATGAACATGGACAAAACAAAGATTATGTTTAGTGTCCATGTCACACCTATGCCGGTAGTTGTTGGGAGCACTAAGCTCGAAGTTGTTGACGAGTATGTTTACCTGGGACAAATAGTCCGACTAGGTAAGTCCAACTTCGACCGAGAGGTCAATCGAGGGATTCATCTCGGTTGGGCAGCGTTCGGGAAATTACGGCACATCTTCTCGTCAGGTATACCTCAAAACTTGAAAACGAGACTGTACACCCAGTGCGTGTTGCCAGTGATGACTTACGGAACTGAGACGTGGTCCTTCACAGCTGGCCGTATGAGGAAGCTCAAGGTCGCTCAGCGAGCTATGGAGAGGGCTATGCTCGGGGTTTCTCTGCGTGATAAACTTAGAAATGAGGATATCCGCAGTAGAACTAGAGTAACCGACATAGCCCAACGGATTAAGTATACATACATACATATTGTCACAAAAATTAGACATGGAAACATATACAGGATACATAGAATCGCAAAAAAGGCCCAGAGATCTACCCATTTTACAGGAGTTTCTGGACTACTTAGAAAGCAAATTTACAACACTTGAATATGTCGGCGAAAACAAGAAAATACATCAAAATTAAACGTTCAGTCTAATGTAAGCTGAAGTGGCAGTGGGCCGTCCATATAGCTCGAAGAACCGACAACCGATGGGGAAGAAAGGTTCTCGAGTGGCAGCCTCGTACCGGTAGGCGAAGTGTAGGGCGACCCCCCACGAGATGGAGTGACGACCTGGTAAGGCATGCAGGAAGTCGATGGATGCCTGTGGCTCAGGACCGTGCTTTGTGGCATTCCTTGGGGGAGGCCTATGTTCAGCAGTGGGATTGTGAAAGGCTGTAATGATGATGATGATGAAGCTTCTGGGTAAACTATGTTGAAAGTTGACCCGTTCGGCACGTGAACGTAAAGATTTTTAGAACTGCTAACCCGGCAAAGAGCGACGTACAACTGACCATGCGAGAAACAACTGACACCGAGATCTACTCCATCAACACGAAAAGTCTGCCCTTGAGCCTTATTAATTGTCATTGAATAACATAATGATACTGGGAATTGCGTTCTTTTAAATTGGAATGGAAAATTATTTGGTGTTATGTGAATTCTGGGAATAAAGACGGTTACTCCTGCACCGCAATCTGTTAGAATTTGAGCCTCGATTATATTTTGTTGCAACTGGGTTACTTTTAGCCGAGTTCCATTGCAAAGTTGTGGTGGTCTTAAATTTCAGAGCAGAATAATCGGAATGCCAATTTTTAACCCTTAATTTGATTTTGACCGCTGGGACGGACATAACTTTCAAAAAAATCCTGTGCGTCTTGTAAATGGATTTCAATTTTTTCTTTTACTGGCAATTATTTGTTGTTTTATAAATAAAATTGTGCAAAATGAATTTCTAGAGTGGCAAAACTGTATCTGTCACCCGAAAACAAAATGTCGGCGAGGAGGCGATTATCTGTTTTTAGCAAGGTAAAAAATTTGATATTTTCATGTTTTGTGTAACAATAGTAAAATTATTTTGCATTGGGTGATTGAATATATATGTGTGATTATATTTACTTGTAATTCCTAACGTATGAAGTGTGTTCTATTGGTTTTTTTTGCTCCTTAACCTCTTTGTCCGTCCCAGCGTACATTGCCAAAGATCTAGAAATGTTGTTACAAATTACATTGTCCGCTAGGACGGACATCACCAAAGTTCGTTTAATTTGCGGTTATGGGTGCTTTCTTATTTGTTTTTTTTTCTGCTTGTCAACAGCACACTCGTGCGTCAAGAATATTAGCCTTAGTTCCTAACAAGCATGCTCCATCAGATGCAAATGGAAAATCAGACTCTGAATCTGAAATGCATGATGAATGTCCTTCTACTAACAGCAACTATTCCTCTACTGCTGTAGCTGAGCCTGTGGAAAAGATCTTGCGATATTCGAAGGACGAGAAGAAGACAGTAGTAGTACAGTGTCCATAAATTGTGCGACAGTACAACAAACATATGGGTGGAGTCGACCTAGCTGATATGTTGATATCGCTGTACAAAACGCCATTCAAAACACGAGGCTGGTACATGGGCATTTTTGGGCAATTGCTGGACATTTGCGTAAATAATGCTTGGTTGGTTCACAGAAAGGCGAATGAAGGCAATCGTAAAAAGAAGATGGCACTGAAAGCTTTTCGATATGCTGTGTATGAGAATCTCATCTCTGAAAATCAATGTGCCAAACGGAGCAAAAGCGTAGCCCCAAAAATCAACACGCCCCGTGCAGCACGCCCTTCCAGTCCAATAAAGTAGGACAATGTAGGTCATTTTCCGCAGACCATGGAGGAAGGACGTTGTACATACTGCCAAAAAAAACTGTGGTGTACTGCATGGTGGACCGTGCGATTTAAATCAATTGGTATTTTAAACATAGTGTGAGTAGTTTTACCTCCTGGTAGCAATGTTGCAGCTATACCTGATGAAGCCATTAAATTCGGGAAATATTGATTTCTTATATTCGACTGTTGTAGTCGGATACAAAATATATTTGAAGAAACTTAGGTTGGTCTTCAGGCAAAAGGGATCCTATCAAATGGTAAACCTGACCTTGTCAAATCTCAGAAGGTCCTTTTATGCCTACTTTTAAGATAAAAGTAGGCATAAAAGGACTGAGATTTGTTGAGCACCAAAGAATGTCATTTGAAACGCACTATTATTAGTGCGAAAGTTGTCTAAGAACTGTTTAGATTGCACATGTTCCCCTAAAAGTAGTGACTCAAAGGTTCCGGTGGATCTTCGAACGAAGGCAAATTTATTTTACCTCCAGAACAACAGAAACCAGTCGACTCCTTACTCCACTTTGAAGCATTACAAGAAGAACATACTACGTTCATATCGCCTATTACATAAGATGATCTGTAATCAATTGTGAGGTTATAAGCAAACCCACTTTTATATTTGTCGGACCACGCCACCGAATTTGTAGATTGATCTTCTATGTGTACATCAAAGTCATTAAGCCTATGTCGAAATCTGTCTGCAGTAAGACGGACCTCTCGCTGTTCGTCCGTTTCAAGAGACCGAATATTTGCACCCTATCATTTGTCAAACGGTCTTCATATTGAGTAAAAGTTTCAGATTCTCGAGATAAAATATGACGTTCGCGATCAGCTGTGAGACGTAATTTCCTCTCAGTGTAGGTTTCGGACTCGTGAGATAATGTATGCCGTTCGCGGTCAGCTGTGAGACGTAATTCCCTCTCAGTGTAGGTTTCGGACTCACGGGATAGTACATGCCGTTCACGATCAGCTGTGAGACGTAATTCCCTCACAGTGAAGGTTTCGGACTCACGGAATAGTACATACCGTTCGCGATCAGCTGTGAGACGTAATTCCCTCTCAGTGTTGGTTTCGGACTCGCGAGATAATGTATGCCGTTCGCGGTCAGCTGTGAGACGTAATTCCCTCTCAGTGTAGGTTTCGGACTCGCGAGATAATGTATGCCGTTTGCGGTCAGCTGTGTGTGTGTCTCTTTCACTGGCAGATAGATAAAGAAAATAGATAATGGAAAAAGAATTAGAGTTCCTCTCAAAAAAATTAAAACCCTAAATTACATGCGTGAGAAATCGCGGGGAACAGCTAGCCAGTGATAAATAAAGATGTCTTTTTTTATAAATGGAAAGGCTGCTTTCGGTCTGAGATTCTGTCTGGGTAGGTATCACCCTCTTATCTAGTTTTGCCGCCAAGTAGCAGAGCATGAACTGATTTGTTTTGCTGAAGGGTATATAGAGCCAGTACTAGTAGCAAGACGGTGAGGCATTCCATCTTAATCCTCGGAGGTGACCACGCATCTGTAACCTTCTTTGTTTGAAGCTGGTTTCAGGTATACATAGGCTGTAGTAGCCACTTACTGTAAGTAAGATTGTGGAATATTGTGTTTTGCTGAAGGGTATATAGAGCCAGTACTAGTAGCAAGACGGTGAGGCATTCCATCTTAATCCTCGGAGGTGACGACGCATCTGTAACCTTCTTTGTTTGAAGCTGGTTTCAGGTATACATAGGCTGTAGTAGCCATTTACTGTAAGTAGGATTGTGGAATATTGTGTTTTGCTGAAGGGTATATAGAGCCAGTACTAGTAGCAAGACGGTGAGGCATTCCATCTTAATCCTCGGAGGTGACCACGCATCTGTAACCTTCTTTGTTTGAAGCTAGTTTCAAGTGTCCATAGGCTGTAGTAGCCAGTTACTTTAAGTAGGATTGAAAGTTTTTAATAAAATTGAAGTGACCAACTCACTTCAATTTTATTAAAAAAACTAGCTGTCCCTCGCGACTCCGCCCGCGTGTTATTTGGGGTTTTAATTTTTTTGCGCGGAACCCTAATTATTTTTCTAAAATAAAAGTAGCCTAAGTTACTCCTTGTGATATCAGCTATCTGCCAGTGAAAATCCCGTCAAAATCGGTCCAGCCGTTTCGGAGATTAGCCGGAACAAACAGACAGACAGACGGACAGACAGACAAAAACTTTAAAAATTGTATTTTTGTTATTAGTACCGTATATACTTTCATATGCATTTAGTAAAAAGCTATAAATTTGACATTACAAACAGACACTTCAATTTTGTTTATTTGTATAGATTGCGTGAGTGTCGTGTAACACACGGTTGTAACGAAGTTCCTTGCATAGTATATTATTATTGATAAAACGTAAGTATTATATTATTGATTAACAAATACAAATAAATGAATTACTAGCGTCTGTTAAAATGAAGATATTTCTTTTATGGCAAGATAAGAAAAAGTGCGAGGGAGATGGATATTATTCCATCTCACTTCCTTATTTCGCCGCCATGGCCGTCTACACTATGACATAAGGGGTAGTGACGAAAAAAATCTTACACTTTTTGTCGCTTAGCTCTCATCCGCCAAACCCGTACCGTCCGATAAAGAACTTCGTTCCAAAATCGTTTGTGAGTTTTCTCCTGAAGACTATCAGCAAAAATAATTTATAGAATCAGGCGTTACTTTGCGGAAATCCATTATATTAAAGTTATCAAAAATTAAAATAGTCAGATGTGTCATGATGTGTCTTAAGCTGAGAGCTAAGTTCTTAGCGGTGAATCACCGCAGAGTCTACTTCACCTGAAGATGCCTCGTGTAGAGGCAAAATACGTGTCGTATTATAGACGGTGGTGTGTCTCTCCTTGTGTAACGTTGTCAGGAGTTGCGGTGCCGCGGTTAGTGGTGACGGAGATAGTGCACGCAATTGAGAGAGGGCTGGATGTACTCTTCTAACTACGTAAGATAAATCATTTTATTTCATTGCGCGGATCTGAACAAATTAATCTATACAAATAAATAAAATTGGAGTGTCTGTTTGTAATGTCAAAATTACAGCTTTTTACTAAATGCATATGAAAGTATATACGGTACTTTCTTATATAGGAGAGGGGGCAAACGAGCATATCTACGGCTCACCTGATGGTAAGTGATTACCGCCGCCCATGGACGACTGCAAAACCAGGGAAATTGTATATGCGTTGCCGGCCTTTTAAAAAGATTACGCTCTTTTTTTATAACAAAAATACAATTGCATACCTTAAGCGGAAGCGCAAGGTATGTTCTACTATCGCCTAAAAATTAAGATTCCAACATTTTATCGAATAAAATCGTATCTAGCAATCATATTATACATATAAATGATATAAAAAGCACATTGTTAGAAAGATAAATGATTGTTGAACTTATTAATATTTTTTTTTAAATCGATTAATTGCTATTTTTAAATAAAAAAAGGGTTTTAGTGGCTTATGGTGTGGATTTATCATGTCCCTGTGGCTTGTAAACACAATAACTTTTGAAAATATTAATTGTTTAACTCAATCTATTTTTTAATCTCTTCATCTATCATGTGGGAAGCCACTGAATGTAAATGGCAGTGTAGTTTTGTTTTGTTTAGCTATAATTAATTTTTTTCGGCTCCAAAATGGCGAAATTTTCGTTGATTTGTTAGCCTCGTATACAAAAATATTTCTCTAAATGGTTGTTGTTGTTGTTTTTATTATTCGCTCGAGAGAGCAGGCAAAGGAACTATGCCATACAGCCTTGTCTTCATGTATAATTTTCCTTCATATTTCACTGCTTCACAATATGTTGATGCGTCACATTGTGCAGCCTTGGGAGATTTTGACGGTAACTTGAGCCAGCAGGCAGCTGACAGTTGGCGATGGTATCTAAAGGCGCCTATGCAAACAAACAGCTTATCTTGAGATTCCATCACCATCAGAGCACTTGTTTCACAGTTTCCATTAATAGTTCACATGCGCAGACACTTAATACACAAAATCGCACTACTTTTACATATCAAAGTCCACTTCAAACCATTATTTAAACAATAATTCAGGAGCAGCAAGCCGCCGCCGGTTGAGTTCCCGCCAAAACTCTTTCTCTAAATGGGAAGCTACAGCCACAGAGTAGTAATGAGTAGTTTAGTTTGGCTCACAGAGTACATTATATATAGGGAATAATGTAAAATAAATAAATTATACTAAAAATTTAATTACAAATTTGTTTTGTAACAAAATAGTAAGTTAGCAAGGTTCGATTGTATTTTAAACTATTCATTAATTTGTTTGATTCTTAATTGGCCAAGCATGGCTAAATTTAAAAAAGCGACATCTACTGCAACAGGGACAAACTGTCATGACATAATAATACCTCTAAGAAAAATTATAGTATGGACTGTATGCCAATGGTTTGGTAGTGTTTCTATATAGTTTGTGCTGGTTTTTTGTTTTTTTTTCTGTGGTTTAGCTTCAGTCGCCTTCGTGAGTGGACATTGTTTCGGTTATTTGCAGCGGCTCAAAAAGATCGCTGTACAAATACACAATATTCGAATAACCAAATTTCTTAAATACTTAATTATAATAATAATAAGACATTTTTTTATTACAATATTTAAAAGCACAGAATAAATAATAGTAGTACGTACTAAAAGCAAGTAGTATAATTTTTTTTGTCATGGGTGACATTTTCATGGTTTTCGAGGGTGTTGAAACCGATAGGGTTGTCGAAATGTAAATCCAAGATGGCGGCCGCAATAAGTATCAATTTTTCATCATGGGTGTCATTTTTATGGTTTTCGAGGGTGCTGAAGCCGATAGTGCTGTCGAAATGTAAATCCAAGGTGGTGGCTGCAATAGGTATAAATGTTTTCATCATGGGTTTCATTTTCATGGTTTTCGAGGGTGTTGAAGCTGATAGTGCTGTCGAAATGTAAATACAAGATGGCGGCTGAATTAGGTACCAATTTTTTTATCATGGGTGTCATTTTCATGGTTTCCGAGGGTGTTGAAGCCGATAGTGTTGTCGAAATGTAAGTCCAAGATGGCGGCTGCAAAATATATCAATTTTTTCATCTTGGGTGTCATATTCATGGTTTTCGAGGGTGTTGAAGCCGATAGTGCTGTCGAAATGTAAATCCAAGATGGCGGCTGCAACAGGTATCAATTTTTTCATCATGGGTGTCATTTTCATGGTTTTCGAGGGTGTTGAAGCCGATAGTGCTGTCGAAATGTAAATCCAAGATGGCGGCTGCAATAGATATAAATTTTTTCATCTTGGGTGTCATTTTCATGGTTTTCGATAGAGTTGAAGCCGATAGTGCTGTCTAAATGTAAATCCAAGATGGCGGCTGCAATAGGTATCAATTTTTTCATCATGGGTGTCATTTTCATGGTTTTCGAGAGAATTGAAGCCGATAGGGTTGTCGAAATGTAAATCTAAGGTGGCGGTTGCAATGGGTATTAATTTTTTCATTATGGGTGTCATTTTCATGAGTTTCGAGGATGTTGAAGCCGATAGTGCTGTCGAAATGTAAATCCAAGATGGCAGCTGAAGTAGGTACCAATTTTTTCATCTTGGGTGTCATTTTCATGGTTTTCGAGAGTGTTGAAGCCGATAGTGCTGTCGAAATGTAAATCCAAGATGGCGGCTGAAGTAGGTACCAATTTTTTCATCTTGGGTGTCATTTTCACGGTTTTCGAGAGAGTTGAAGCCGATAGTGCTGTCGAAATGTAAATCCAAGATGTCGGCTGCAATAGGTATCAATTTTTTCATCACGGGTGTCATTTTCATAGTTTTCGAGAGAGTTGAAGCCGATAGGGTTGTCGAAATGTAAATCCAAGATGGCGCCTGAAGTGGGTGCCAATTTTTTTATCTTGGGTGTCATTTTCATTGTTTTCGAGAGAGTTGAAGCCGATAGTGCTGTCGAAATGTAAATCCAAGATGGCGGCTGCAATAGGTATCAATTTTTTCATCACGGGTGTCATTTTCATGGTTTTCGAGGATGTTGAAGCCGATAGTGCTGTCGAAATGTATTTAAACTACTTTAAAAATTCCGTATAATCATGTTATACGTAATTTTTTTAATGCGCTTAAGGTATGCCCAATTGGATTTACCAATATTATATTTTATAATTTTTGTCTGTCTGTCTGTTTGTTCCGGCTAATCTTCGAAACGGCTGGGCCTATTTTGCCGGGACTTTCACTGGCAGATAGCTGATGTTATAAGGAGTAATTAAGGCTTTTATTTTGGAAAAAGAATTAGGATTCCGCGCAAAAATATTAAAACCCGCGAGCGAAGTCACGGGCAGCTAGTTTTAAATAACTTTAATAATACCAAAATCTTGTAAGCTATAATTAGCTCCTTGGGGTAATGACAATAATATGGTCAATTACTACCACATATCTAACTATTTATATCTGTATCAACAAAGCTCTGGTAATTTCCTTTTTCACGTTGATTGATTCCTTATTTTTGGCGAGTATTGTTAAATAATAATAAAATACTGGTGGTTGCCTTGTGATCGCAATTTCGTACATAGATATATAATGCAAGCTATAGTTCACTTTGTATTTGACCGTGTAGAGGCGGTGTAAGAATATCCATTACCCTATACCCCGTGGGTGATGAGAGATTCGACAAAAGAAAACAAGTTAGAATTGGGGCAGCAGCGTCTTCCTGATAACAACTTCGACGGCTCCGTGGCGCAGTGGCTTAGTAATGAGTTGTAGTGCTCAGGGCAGCGGGTTCAAATCCCACACGGAACAAGAATTTGTATGGCCTACAAACAATTGTTCCGGTTCTGAATGTTTGTCCTTGTGGTATGTAAACTGCCTCCACGATACAGGTGAAAATACTAGTGTTGAGGTAATGCGTGCCAAGCGTTTTTTTATAGGAGAGGAGGCAAACGAGCATGCGGCTCACCTGATGGTAAGTGACTACCGCCGCCCATGAACAGCTGCAACACCAGGGAGCTGTTGCTGCGGGCTGTTCGAAAGAGATACCGCGGCTCCGGAACGTAAGGGCACTTTAGGAACACGGATGGTTTTTAGTCAGTAAAAGTCTGACTCTCCCTTCCGCCCGACCCAGAGCGAAAGGCGTCATTAGATGATTTTCCATCCGCAAAAAAAAAAGGGGAGCGTGAGTGGCACCACACTCCGGATCAAACAATGATCCGAAGAGCCGAGAGGGGCATCGACGGAAACCTGATATCCGTCCGGATGAGAGGTCAGCAGAAGGTCCAACAGGGAAGGTGTATGATCCTCCACATCTGGAATCCGCGAAGGCGAAGTAACCAGTTGTGTCAGACCATATGCCAAAGCAAAGTCATAAACAGATCTCCCCGCATGATTGGTTAAACGCGAACCGAGCCATTCGGCGTGGTGGGCGTTAAAATCGCCAAGGATCACGATCTCTGCGGATGGGACCTGTTGTAGCAAGGAATCTGTAGCCATTTGGACGTGGTTAATGAGTCGGTCTGTTTCGGCATTACCGCTATGGGACCTATAGAGGCACCCGTAGACGCGCGGATGGTATTCGCTATCTACGCTTAGCCATAGGATGGACAGGTCCGAACCTTCAAGACTGCCGAGGCGTCGAGAACAGATGTCCTCTCTGACATACACGCAAACTCCAGCCCGAGGCACAAAGGAGTGCTCCAATTTGTATCCCGGGTAGAAGAGATTCGAAATATCAGCCGGAGAGGAAACCTGCGTCTCGGTCAGAAAGAGCAAAGCCGGCTTCGCCGTCTCGAGATGGTAGTGGACGGTGTTTAGGTTCGAGTGAAGTCCCCTGATGTTGCAGAAATTCACGGATAGCGTGGCAGGGGTCGCCTTGGTCTTGTTGCTCAGTTTGCCCCGAGCAGTTATGATTTTGAGCGGAATTTCGCCTTTTGGCCTCCGGCCTCCGGCCACCTGCACTCACCAAACAAAACGCAGAAGCTGAGCTTCTACTTCACGTCGGTATTCTGTGAGTTCGTGGTACCAACCCGGCTCGAGCCGGCCCATATGTGCAACAGCAAAAAACTGCTGCGTGGCTCTACCACCGTTGACTAAATCCTATGACGAAATCCCCCCATGAGGCAATCTACGGGAAAGCCCTATATTCAGCAGTGGACTTTTATAAGCTGTAACGGATGGATGTATTTCATTTTCAACCGCACAATAAGAAATAATAAAACAGAGATATCTAATTTACAAAATATACGCTTTCTTGCCTTGATATACCTATATACAGTGTTTATTCCACAGAATATTGAAAAAGGAACATTTGAAATCACACAAAGTTTTGAGCTCTTTCACTCAATCTGTCAGTAATTATTTGCGACGTTTAAAATTCTTTGACGGCAATCTCTACTCTGTGCGACAGTTTAATTACAGACTATTAAGTGTTTGACCTTGGCAATATGAATGTTAACAATTAACGATTTATTTTATTTTTCTTTTGAAATACATATATTTAAATTTTAGCTTTCTGCACTCCTTCCCTATATTACCTTTTAATATGCCAAATCTCACCTTCCTCCGTGTACGCAATATGTTTAAAAGGGGTGGGTATAAAGGAGAAGGAGACATCTTCATACATTTTTGGGCCCAGATGTTAACAAGATGAAAGTCAGACTATTTGAAAGCTTATATAAAAACAATTCATACCTGAAAATTTGGTTGGATTTGTCAATCTAGGAGCTGAGTTATTGAAGAATAAATAAAAGTGATTTTATGTATTACCTACACTGTAACAGGCGATTTTTCACTGTAATAACACTGTAACAGGCTATTTTTCACTATAATTACTTAAAGATATAAAAGCCGGATCAGTATAAAATCACCAAAGAAAAGCTGTGGTTATCTAGGAAACAAAATAGTGAAACGATTAACGAAAATTAAAACAACAACTAATTGAAATGAATGTTAGAAATATCGATATGAGATCGATTACTTGAATTATTGTTGTTTTTGTTATTTGTTGGCATGTTGATACTTTGTCTTTTTTCCTATTATTTCATAGATATGTTTTTTTATCTGCCTAGTTAACACATATAAATAATTAAAAATAGATATTAAAACGCTGGATTTATTCGAGAATCGATTATATTGCACTCGTTTCAAATCAAATCGAAAATTGGTCTTTTTCTTTTTTCTTTTAAGTGAATAGTTTTGAAGTTTGAACTGTCAAAACAAACTAATAGAAATTACTAGTGGTAGGTAGTGTACAGAAAAGAGAATTTCACAAGTGTATTCTTTATGGTAATCGATTTATTTACATAAAATGTTTATTTCTTTTTTCCTTATGCGAATAATAATATACTTTATTTCCAAATGAATATATCATACTAATGTATCAGCTTTATCATTTAATTTTTTTAGATCCGAATAAATATAAAATCGATTGCATCAATACAATCGATTTTCTAACTAATTTATTGTTTTTTCGAAATCTAGATTGTAAAATGAGCTAGTTTTTTGTTTTTAACTTTAGAAAAGTATAGCCGATTTTTTAAAGTGTAAACCAATTAGTTAACTTCAGGCCCAAAAATCCCATTCTCCTTTGTCTCTTAACGTATTAATAGATTTATTTAATTTCATATCAACAATATTTGACTTTCCACTCTTTTAAATTGACAGTGCTTACTAGTACTGTCTGTTTACTACTCAACTCAAATTCTCAATTGATGATGTACATAGTTTGCACAACTTTATAAGCAAGAGACAAATATGCCATGTGTTTCCAAAAGCGTCCTCAAGTATCCAATTTTATTGTTTTAGTCACGCACATAAGGGTTTTGTTTTACTGTCCGGATTCTCTCACCTTTTTTATCTGAGCTGCAAATGATGTACTGCGCGTATAAAAGAATATTTTTCAGCGACAAAAATATAGCACGATCCATTTCACATGACCCATTTGTTAAATATCTATTTTCCAACAAAAAAAAAATTACTAACCTTTTTTCTTTCTTTTATATCTCCTTTACTTATATTGATGTATCCCATCTTAGTTATAGATAATAAGTGTATATTAGTCCTCAGAGGTAACATCGCATCTGTATTTTAATTTGTTATCGATAACTTACGTAAATGTCAATTGACTGTAGTATTAACTTATACTTAGGTAGACTTCTTCATTCATTGTTTATAACATTCCGCTGTTGCGTAAAGTTACCAAGTGTCTCGTTGGAAAAATGGAAAATCCTGACAAATTGTCTGATTTCTATAAAAATAGTATCACTAATTATAAAAGTGCCCTGCTGCAATTTATAATTAATAAAACTAAATATTATGGCATATGGCAAACAGCATGGCCAACCCCTCTCCTACAAACACATAATTTGTAGTGATTTTTCAAACAAACCCTTTTGGGGGTGCGCTGGACTATCATCATCATCATCATCATTACATCCCTTCACAAGTCCACTGCTGAACATAGGCCTCCCCCAAAGAATGCCACAAAGCACGGTCCTGAGCCACCTGCATCCATCGACTTCCTGCATGTCTTACCAGGTCGTCACTCCATCTCATGGGGGGACGCCCTACACTTCGCCTACCGGTACGAGGCCGCCACTCGAGAACCTTTCTTCCCCATCGGTTGTCGGTTCTTCGAGCTATATGGCCGGCCCATTGCCACTTCAGCTTACTAATCCGTTGGGCTATGTCGGTTACTCTGGTTCTACTGCGGATATACTCATTCCTAAGTTTATCACGCAGAGAAACTCCGAGCATAGCCCTCTCCATAGCTCGCTGAGCGACCTTGAGCTTCCTCATACGGCCAGCAGTGAAGGACCACGTCTCAGTTCCGTAAGTCATCACTGGCAACTGGAAATTTACAAATTACAATGGAAAAAAAATAATTGTAGTTTTTTTCTTGAAAAAACTAGTGCAAATACTCTTGAATAAAAATAATAAAGTATTTCAAAATATACCCATATGTTTTTGAAACAAGGGTGCGAAACTTTTCTTTTTCAAACTTTAAAAAATCAAAAATGAGAAGGTACTCAATTCGACTGTATGTTTTTTATGTGTTGCCTAATAACTTTTTTCTCGGTGAACCGATTTCGGTGATTTTTTTTATTTGATAGCTCGTGCTTCTCATGTGGTCAAATTTTATCAAGGTCTGACTAGTCTTTGAGTTATCCTTAATAATTTATATTGAAGTCGGTTGTACAAAATTTTCAATTTGAACACTTGTTAATACGTAGGCTTCCAATAAGAAAGCATTTTTGAAAATTCAAACATAGGGTGAAAAAGGCTGCTATAGTTTGTATGAATGTTTTATGCTACGGAGCAATTGACTTGAAACTTACTGAAAGTACTCTGTAAATAAAACAAATTAATACTTATTTTGCGGCTTTAGAATAAAAAATAATTAATGATGTTTTAATTTAAACACTGGTTCAAATGCTCCTTAAAATTGAAAAATATCCGCTTTTACTATAAAAATCTTTTATAAAGAGGATACTAAGTTAGTTATGTGCATCTTGAATAGATGCTAAGCGAGGTAACAAAGACTGTATATGTTTAGGTAATTAAATGTACTGAATCGAATATTATGTGAAACTTACACAATATTCGATTCAATATTGTAGATTAAAAGTATAACAATTATTTTTATGTTAATTGTGTTCATTTGATTTAGTTTTATTGTTCCTACAAATAACACAATTATTTAGTATTTCTTTAATTCGCCAAAAACCCTAACATTTCCGAAAAACCCGGGATCATGACAATGGCTAATTATCCTGACATGTCAGGACAATCTGGTAACCCTAGCTTTGTGTGAGTTTGTATTTTTTCTCTTTCTAGACGGCTTGACCGATTTTGATAAACATTTTAATGGGGTCCTTATGAGGTAACCTATATAGTTGGACCCAGCAGGTGGCGCTGTTATCCAGGAATCATTCGTGCTAAGGCGGTGTGGATCACCAGCATATGTATAATATTCTATGTGTATACCGAAAACTCGATTGTTGTATCTCTTAATTGTATAAAAACTACAAATGTTTTTATCGTTTTCATTGTAATAATGTAGCTGAGTTTAGTCGTATAAACAAAAGTTTTGTATCGTGGTGTGCATACAAAATAACACAACAAATAATATAAATTAAACCTTATTATTCAGCGACAATATTTATGAAGTCTATACTAAAACAGCGCGACAAATATATAATAGATGGGACGAATTTTGTTGGGTATACATAATATTATCGACTGATTCGATGTTACTAATTGTGTAATAAAATTGCCACAGATGTATATGGTACCGATTGACGCTTGCACTCTTCTATTATTTGATTGAACGCAATGTTGTTTTGATTTTTTTTTTGCTTTATGTAGAGCCAGTGTTATTTGCTGTGAGGGATTTCATCGTAAACCTTTATCGTATTTGTAACCTTCTTTCTTCGAATTTAATTTGAAGTTGCCATGAATAGAATAAAATATAATAATTTTTATTCAATACTAGCAATCCGCCCCAGATTCGCACAAGTGATTACTGGATCTTGACAACAGCGCCACCTAACGGATCCAAATGCGAATCTAAACCATTCAGGAACCTAATCAAACACACACAAAAGTTTCATCGTAATCGGTAGAGTCATTTTTGAGTTTTAGCGAGACCAACCGACAGCATTTGATTTTTATTTAAAAACTTTTAATTTTTTTTATAAGATAGGATGACAAACGAGCACACAGTCCATCTAATGGTAAGTGGTTGCTCTGACCCATAGACGTCAACATTTATCCTCAATAAAGAATCAAAATGCAGATGCATCGTCACCCGTGAGGACTAAGATGTAATGCCTCTTTTCCAGTAAAATGGGTCTCCGGTTCTCTACACTCGCCATACGAAACACAGCAGTGTCAAGCTGCCATTTTACGCTGGTATTATGTGAGAGCGTGATCCTTCCCCGGTCGAGCCGACCCATTCGTGCTACAGCTATACTACTAATATAGCTGCAGCATGGCTCTGCAACGTATATTATTACCTATTCTCAGTTATTTTAAATTCTTTGCTATCATTACCACTCTCACACCTATGTTATTAATTATTTATGAAAATATTGATTACGTCAGAATTTTCTGAATTGATGTTAGAATATTCACCTCTCACTATGTTCATGGTTTTTTGTCACATGTCTACACAATTGCCACTTAGATTGAAAATAATAATTTTATGATGGTTTTGTTTCACAGAATACCAGCGTCAAATAGCAGCTTCATGCTGCTGTGTTTCGTATGGTGAGTGTAGAGAACCGGAGACCCTTTTTACTGGAAAGGAGGCATTCTATCTTAGTCCTCACGGGTGACAACGCATCTGCATTTTGATTCGCAAACGAGCATAAATGTAGATGTCTATGGGCCACAGCAACCACTTACCATCAGGTGGACTGTGTGCTCGTTTGTCACCCTATCCTATAAAGAAATCTCTGGGATCCGCAAGATGCGACTATAGAAAGTTTTAGAAAGGTTTCCTGGTTTCCGAAAATTACGGTAGCTTAGAAGAGTAGCGTCAAATCTGCGTGACATCTGATACTGAGGAGCTAGTGTCCAGTAGTGAACTTTCACAGGCTGAGGGATAAGAAGAAGAAGAATATGTTGATGGCAGGGATAGACTTCGGATTGCTCGAGATTGGTGTATTATGCAAATTAAGGAAAGCGCGTAATATATATGACTAGATACCGGGGTTAATAAATAAATAATTGTATAAAAATTTGTATTCAAACCGAGTGTTCACTGAGTTAAATTCACTGCAATCGAATCTAATAGAAGTTTACCATTGCGGGAATCAAAAGTTCAAAAGCTACTGAGCGCATTGGAAAAACAACGGACATTAACTACGTGTATGATTATAAACGGTTCGGTGTGCACAGTTGTATAATTTCATTATTTCTATAGTTTTATGCATTGTGTTCTGATACTTAATGAAGCGTTAGTAATTATTCAATTTGTTTTATACAAATTCAATATGTTTATAAAGTTATGTAATTTGTCTCTTAAAAGTTTTCTTTATCATTTTCTTTAATTGTCTTGTTCGTAAGTCGATGAAAGTTCGCTGCTTGACTTATGCCTTTTCCGTTGCCGGTGTGGATGTTTTACGTCTGGCATTGGAAAGACAACAGACATTAACTACGTGTACGATTACAAACGGTTCGCTGTGCACATTCATATAATTTCGTTATTTCTATAGTTTTATGCATTGTGTTCTGATACTTAATGAAGCGTTAGTAATTATTCAATATGTTTTATACAAATTCAATATGTTTATAAAGTTATGTAACTTGTCTCTTAAAAGTTTTCTTTATCATTTTCTTTAATTGTCTTGTTCGTAAGTCGATGAAAGTCCGCTGCTTGACTTATGCCTTTTCCGTTACCGGTATTACGTTTGTTTTACGTCCGGCGTGAACGTGATGGTAATAC
Organism: Parnassius glacialis; assembly: GCA_033319125.1. Taxonomy (NCBI): domain Eukaryota; kingdom Metazoa; phylum Arthropoda; class Insecta; order Lepidoptera; family Papilionidae; genus Parnassius; species Parnassius glacialis. The sequence continues at coordinate 11,900,371 of JAVANC010000016.1, forward strand.
TTCCTTCTATAGGAAGCAGAAGGATAAAATTTTTCTAAAGGTACATTTCCGTAGCCGACCGCAGGCAGCAACAGCAGGCGATGTGTCGTCGCGACATGTCGTGTTGTTATGTCGCTTCAGTCATGATTCCGAACCCGACTGCAACCGGCAGCAGCCCGTGTTCCAATCTGTTCCGAATGTTCTGTGGGTACTCTATTTATGTACCCACACCTAAATACCGTTTTTATTTAACTCCTTCCCTATATTTTTTCAAATATTGTCTTTTGTCACACTGTTTAAATAATTATTGTGAGATGCATCGTACAGTGCGGGATATTGGGCCACCTGGTATACCAGTTTCTCTTTCACGAAATCGGTTAAACTCATTTTTTGAGAAAAATTCAACGTGTCGCTCGGGCGTGGGCGACAATACTGATCTGCGGTCGGGCGATATGTCGTCTGCCGCTCGGCCCGTAGCGTCAAACGACGTGTCGCTAGCTACGGAAGGTATTTCATAGAACTACATAGAAATCAGGAGTGTAGCGACGACAGGTCGCCTGCTGCTGCTGCCTGCGGTTGAATTCGGAATTGTATCTTAACGTTTCCCATAGTCGTATCTTACGATACCTACGGGACGAAACGGAAAGAGGGATTATTTTACACCGCTACCACGGCGTTATTTCGATTGTAAAGGTTTTTTTAATTAGACGGTTTATGTATTCATTTTGATACATCTTGATTATAAGTATATTTTACAAAATTGTTGGCTCAGTATTTGTGGCAATAATAAATAAATAAATAATTAAAAATTCATTTATTTTCTTTGGAATCTCGTATTTCTTATATTACGTCTAAAAGCTTATTTTCTGAAATCCTCAAACCGTTCTTTTTCTCAAATAGCTGTTGATTAAGCGACATTTTTCGCCGAATCAGCATAGACATTTTTATTGAAATTTTAAAAACGTTGAAAGTAATTCAAAATTTAATTCAAGTTTTCATTTCGCAAAGTCACTAAAGCTCAAAAAAATAAAACAAATCAATTTGTTATTAAAGTATTTTAAATTGATATTTTAACAAGACATGGATATGCGTATCTTTTTTTTTACAAAACTGAAGTAATAAACGATCTCAGAGTCCACCTGATTGTAAATGGCTACTGCAGTTAATAGGCACTTGCAGTCAAGAGGCTAAACACAGAGGCTGAATACACATGTGTTGTCACAGGAGGCAGAAAAATGTCCTACCACCACGGCAACGGGAGGGACACATATACAGCATTTATAGTACGAGCTAAGCTACATGCCTGATGGTCACTCTTCGATCTGCCAACACAACATCTTCGACTTTTTTCACGTTGTCTTCAGTGAGGGACGTAGATGGGCGTCCTTCGCGATGTTCATCTTCAGTGGATGTTCTGCCCAGTTTAAACTCCTTGGCCCAGCCTGCAACTGTAGAATATGGAGGAGTGTTTCTACTAAGTCACTGTGTATGTCTTTTGAAGACATTTTTTTTCAAATAGAGGTACTTGATGACAGCTCTAATTTCGTTTTTCTCCATGTTGATGTTATCTCTTTGACAGTTCGTATTCAAATGAATGTATCTCCCGGAAATCGTGATCTATTTATATGTTTTTTTTAGGCTGACGTAGTGAGTATATAAGCAAGCAAAAAATATTTTTTTTGGATCTTTATGCGGACCTGAAGTAACCGATTATCATTACTTTTGGATCACCCCTCGTATTTCATCTCCCCTGAAATACTATGGATGCTGTAAATTGTTCGAAACGTCAAGAATTAAAAAAAATAAACGAGAAGAAATTCTTAAAATTATCTTTATATAAAATGTAGTTTGCTTTAATATTAGAAATCGATATGAAAAAAAAAACTTTAAACGCCCTATAGTTTTAAAATTGATAGTTTAATTCTTTTAGCCTTATAATATTTAAAACGTAAAATATTTAGGTACTTGTAATACCTAAAGTATTCTCTGTTGTACGGAAACCGTCATATAATAGTTATGCTGTAAATTGTCTGGCTTTATAGTTTAAAGTTGTCCCTATAAGAGAATGCAATTGGATGACCTTAAATCTTAACTATAATTCTATCTATCGAACGGTCGGTAGTTGAACGTCGGGAGTTAAAAAAACTAAGTTTAAAAATTAGTAACGCGATAAAATCCGTAAAAGTATTACAATATCCTAATAGACCGCGTCTTTACCTACTTTCTCTGATATTAGTTAATTTTTGCTTTCGTATTGTTGATAAAATTAAGATTATAAATACGTATATGCAAATGTACATCTTCTCCCTCTCTCTCTCTCTCTCTCTCTCTATATATATATATATATATATATATATATATATATATATATATATATATATATATATATATATATAAATGCTGTCTCGCAAAAACTCGAAAATGGTTGGACCGATTTTAATAATTTTTTTGTTTGTTTGAGTAGGTCCTTGGATGATCTAATCGATTCACAATTAGATCCGGTAGGTGGCGCTGTTGTCGAGATCCAGAAATCACCAGTGCGATGCCAGGGTGCATCGCTAGTATTTAATATAAATTCGGGCAACAAAGGGGTTGCTTAATACTATAATTTTAAGAATACTAAAATCAGACAGAAACATAAATATATCCGTAGTAGTAACGACTTGGAAATGGGAGTAGATAGGTTATGTAACAAGGGAAACGCTAGGCAGTGGACCTAGAGAACCATATGGCAAATTCGACTGAGAGATGGTTGCGAGTAGTATCATGACTGAAATATATTTTTTATTCCATGGTATTTTGATCAAACCCAGTTTGGAGTTAGGTCGTATGTAAATACAAGAAATTTCAACTGGAATAATGTATTTATTATTAACGTTTTGACTTACTATTAAATTTTTAAAGTAGATGTAGATACAGAAACAGAAACAGACAGAAACAGATTTGGAAAGTGGTGTAAATATAAAAAATTGAAATATTGCTAAGAGCAGAATGCACTTTACGTAACGTCATCAAACTTGTGTCAACAGTTTTATTGAGTAATTAAAATGCTACGTTACAACGTTTTACGCTTAGGACTCATCGGGCATATAATTGTAATATGCATGCCACTATAAAAATACGAAAGGATTTCAAAATACGTAACAGTGTTAACTTTTGAATAGATTTTTTAATATTACATAAACTTTTTACTGATATTATTATGTATTGTTGTTGTGACTTAAAAAATTTTATCATCTAATTTCATCTCGTAGAGTTCCTCAAGAAACTAATACTCCATTTCGTTCATTGCCAACTACGGTATAGGCCAGAAAGACCTCATGGCTTCTGATAGAAAGCAGCTTACGAACTCGTATATGGCCGATGTAAAAAATAACCGTACAGATTTTATGCTTTAAAAAAATGTTAAAATCATAGTGTCGGTGACACTAGGATTTTGTCCTGTATCGTGAAGACAGTTATCCCAACTGTGGGAAAGAGAAATGATCCTTTGCCATGGATCTGATAGCGTAGTGGATTATTACGGGCTAACCTATCGAAGAGATCGAGAAGAAAAGCTATGCTATATATATATATATATATATATATATATATATATATATATACATAACAGTGGTAGAGCAACGCGGCAGCGTTTGCTGTCGCACGGATGGGCTGGCTCGAACCGGTGTGGTACCACGACCTCACAGAAAACCAGCGTGAAGTAGAGGTTTACCTCTGCGTTTCGCTTAGTGAGTGCAGGTGGCCGGAGGCCCTTTTTACTGGAAATGAGGCATTCCATCTTAGTCCTCACGGGTGACAACGCATCTACATTTTGATTTGTAATAGAGGATAGATGTAGATGTCTATGGGCCGCAGCAACCACTTACCATCAGGTGGACTGTGTGCTCGTTTGTCACCCTTATTCTTATAAAAAAAAAATGCTAGTTATAAAACACAAAGCAAGACGTTTCATACTCTCAGTTGATTGTTGTGAACTGAGTGTTGATTATGGTAAAATATTGTTGTTCTCTATTTTCTGTGATTTTAGTTCCGTTAGTAGATTAGATTTACGTGCCACGTCTGGGCTCAGACTACCTTCCGATTGTGAGTTTTAGAGCAACTAATTTGCTGCGCTGCTTCAGAGAACGTCTTACATCTTCTAAATTTTTATTCCACAGATTTTCTCACTCTGTTTTACCTAACCGCCGAGCAAGTGGTCAATCAGCACTTAAAACTAAATTTACAATCTAACTGACGCCGGTGGGGATCGAACCAGGATTGCTCGCGTAGTGTGCATTCTGTGATGATTATGGTGATTTTTTTTTAAACGTTACTCCCACACTAGGATTTTCTCCTGTGTCGTGGAGGCAGTTTACAAACATAAATTACACAAGGACAAACATCCAGACCCGGAAAAATTATTTGTAGGCCATACAAATACTTGTTCCGTGCGGGATTTGAACCCGCGGCCCGCAGCGCAACAACTGATTGCTAAGCCACTGCGCCACGAAGCCGTCTTTGGATTAATCTTTTTTAAGACAAAACATTAATATGACATAGGTAAACAGTAGATTGAGCTTACTAATGCTTGGTAAACAAAATCTTAGTAGGTAGAATTAATATTTACTAATGTGGTTAACAGTAATAATTTAACGCTAGCATGAATAAATGGGAAACCATTATCATAATATCCAATTATTTTGTTGTTATTTACGCGAATAATTTGTCGACATAAATATTAGCGAACATGAAATTATTTCGCGCTTCATTTTACGACCACACATTAGACCAAAGATAATGTAATTGTTGAAATTAGACTTCCATAAAAACGCCAATAAAACACCATGGTATTAAAGCCACAATAAATGGCTGGACCCATTTTGGTGAATTTTTAATGTGTGTTTGAGGGAGTCCCTAAATTATTTAAATTTACAATTGGACTCTGTAGGTGACTCCAGGAGGAGTAGGAGATCCAAAAATCACCCATACAAGGCCGGGGCTAGGTGAAACGCTAGTAAAATATATAAATTCTCTCTACAATCGGGGATACCCATGTCTAGCAGTGAAATTTTTAGTATGTTAAAAAATATGCTTTAAAAAAAAGTCCCGCTGGGTTTCTTGCTGGTTCTTCCCAGGACAGAGGTTTTTTTTCGAACCAGTGGTAAAGTAAAAAATGACTTTCAATAAGAATTACACATGTGATCTATATTGAATAAAAATTATTCTATTCTATTCAAGTTGTCAAATAGCAAAAAAAAAGCTTCTAGTATGTGTATGAAAACATTAACTCAACGAATAGTTTGTATGTTATGATGCAAAATCGATTACACTCGTTTTTCTCATAACAAAAACGTTAACCACTGAGAAGAACATGATTGCGACACAAACTAAATTAGTTTTTATGTGCTTTGATGTGTGTTTTGCATCAAAGAAGTATTTGTAATTTACTGTCGATTACTATAAAAAATAACTTATGTCAGCTACCTTTTTCCTGATAACATGGTATTCCATTAGAGATCTCAGGAGTGACAAATCATCTTTGATGTACGTACATTGCTACCTGCATACAACATTTACTGGACGGACGGATGGACTGTGTATTTGTTTGTCACATAGGTTCAATTTTAGATCCATCACAAATGGCAAAAACATGTGAAGTCCTTAAACACGAACTAGGGCAGAGCGGTGGATGTTTCCTTGCCCTAATCCTTTCAGAAATTAGAGGAGGGCTGTGCTCAGGAGTGGGATGGTACGTATATAGGCTGTACTTAACTTTACAAAAATTTATTCTTGTGTGGTCCTTGCTTGGTCAAGTCAACCTATCCTTACTTCAACCATAATATAGCTTCAGCGTGGCTCTACCACGTTTCGATTATATTGTTCTTACACATCAAATAAAATTTAGCCTCTTCAAAATCAATTTTGAAGAAACATGGCGTAAAGTTTTTTAAATTTTATAACAAAGCGAAAAGCAAAGGACATTGAAAGAAAATCAATTTCAGTGAAGCTACAATACTGTAAAGCTCGAATTAAAATATTTAAGTTTTACTAAACAAAAATAAAGAGGTGATCAAGATGTTAGAATTAAATTACATAAACACTTGCGTCCTTCATCCAAATTGGTAGACAGATACTAAAGACTTCCATTTGGCATGATCCTGACACACCTCTCTCGCCTCCTTTACATCCATTTTCACCTACGTATACATGGTCGTCGATTAAAGGTACCCATAATTTGGCCCATCTTCTATATCTTGCCAATTTGGAAGATAAACTTTCGTCTGGGGCGTTCCTTACCGGCTCTGCCGTTCACTTCTGCAACTTTGCTTTGTTACGCTTTCCTCATTCATTCTTTCTACATGACCAAACCACCGAACCACTTTTTTATCACACAATTTCTAACCCTATCATTCAGATTCTGCCCCAACATACTCCTTGATCGCATATCCCAGAATTTATTCTATAGAATTAAATTACTCTTATTATATAAATTACGCTTAAATACCTGTTTGATTACACTTATGACACATAAAGTCCACTACTAAAAATATTTTCCTTTTTTGCAACACTTGGCAGGCGGGTTGTTGACCGCAGTTTTTTATTATTCTTAGATATCAATTCTCTTTGTCACCTCTACGACTTCTTCGACTTTGTCTCTTACGACACCCACGGGATGACATGAGGTAGTGGTTCCTCTTACACAGCTTTTATACGGTACTTGATTACCCTACTTACTATCTTTATATATTTTGTGGGATAATAAGCAGTAAAATAATTTATTGATTTCTTTTTGTATTTTCCTTATATAAAATCGCCTCATGTGTCGTAAAGGCGTACAAATAGATTATTTGCACGTGGACAAACAGTACACAACACAACAGCGTAAGGGAAAATTGATAACGAGCGAAATTGAAGGCGATCAAGTACTTGTTTCTTTGCTGCATTTGAACCCGCGTCCTGTAGCGCCGCAGTGAAACGCTTACCCACCTAGCTGTCAGATTCCAATTCAAAAAGGAGCAAGTTTCTCGGATCTGGTTAGAACACTTACGATGGAGGGATAACTTAACGGAGCAAAGGTTGGTACTGTTCGGTAGATTATAAGTGCAAGACTGAGGACTACTACTGTAGAAAACACTGCGGTGGCGGTGTAAGAATATCCACTACACTACATCGACCCTTGGGTGACGTAAGAGGCGATGGAGGGAAACTGAAACAGGAGGTGGGCGTCTTTCTGATAATAACTATTATAAATACAGCACTGGAATTTTGATAAGCTATAATGATAATGATGATAAAGTTTCAAATACTTATTTTAAATTAAAAACTTTGGTAATTTCCTCCATTACTTATTTTTAATCAAAAACTAATATACGTTGAGCATAAAGTTGATAAAATATTGTGTATTTGATTGCTTTTTGGCGGATGCGAGCAAATCGATTTTCTATTTAAAAGTTAAATGCGTGAAACGATTACACAGTTACGAGAGTACTCGAGATATATTGAAAATGGAACGAAAATTCGGTTTTAAAATATTCGAATGGTACATACCTCGTGTTTCCAATTTGTCAAAGTCCATCTATTGGTAAGTGACTACTGCAGTTCGTGGACACTTGCAATGGAATTCAAACCAAGAAGGTCAGTGATGCATTGTCACCTCTGAGGACTGAGATGGGATACCTGACAGTCTGTAATTATTCTGGCTCTCTAAACCTTTCAATAAATGTAAGAGGCTAACTTTGATCAGACAGACTTCTAGGAAGAAAAGGAGTCTACTTTTTATAAGATAGTGGTGACGCACGAGCACATAGGCGACCTGATGTTAATTGGTTACTGCGGCCCATAGACATCTACATCTATCCTCGATTAGAAATCAAAATGCAGATGCGTTATCACCCGTTAGAACTATGATAGAATGCCTCGTTTCAAGTAAAAGGGTCTCAGGTTCTATACATTCACCATACGAAACACAGCAGCCTTAAGCTGTTATTTTACGCGAGTATTCTGTGAAAGTGTGATCCGTCCCCGATCGAGCCTTCGTGTAACAACCATAATAGTAATATAGCTGCAGCATGGCTCTACTGCATAAAATCTAAGATCTATTTTTAATTAATATAATAAATATTCTTTGGAATGCGCTTGAAGCAAATGTATGTACCGAAAAACATGCCTTTATCTGTGACAGTCGGATTAAAATGTGTTAGGGAAAACAAAAACTCGGGTAAAAATGTGTTAGGGGATACTTATAGACGTGGCTTAGTAGCAAGATAGCTCGATAATTTTTCAGCATAGTCTTGTCACATTTGTCAATGCTTCTGCTCCACGCTTTTGGAGTTCTCCCATCACATAAGACTTATTTAAAAACTCGGCAGAGCTCTTTTAGCAAGGGTTGACTCCCAGCTTTTAAGAACTCTGCTGTAACTTCATCTTCTCCAGGGGCTTTTTAATTTTTAAGTTGGCCGATGGCTAGCTCAACCTCTCCAAGGAAGATGCCTGGCAGCTCGTTGGTATAATGGCGGGTCTGCGTGGCTCGGGGATCATTGCATTTAGGGTCAGGTTGTGGCTTATGTGAGGCATATAGTTTGCCATAATAGTCTTTGATCTCAGAAAGAACCTCAAACTTTGATGTTAGAATTTTGCCATCATGCGTCTGCATTCTTGGCATGTGACTTCTCCCAAGCACCTGAGCAAAGACTTTGGATCCCTTGTTTCGCTCTATTGCAGTTTGTGTCGCAATTGCATTAGAACGACGCAGGTCCCGCCTCACAGCTTTCCTCACAAGCTTGGTTAGAGTTACCTGTTCCGATGGCGTTGCTGTTGTTGGCTCACGCCTTCTTTTCATAAGTTGAAATGTCTCATCTGAAAAATTTCGCCTTTCGGTCCATATGTTGCTTGCCATAAAACCTGTTGCCTTCGTCCCTTAAGATATTATTTGATCACGCTGATAAGGTCTTTGTCAATATCCAACGTGGGCCTCAGGACGTTGAACCGGTTTTAAGTTCTAGCTGGAAGCGTTGGGAGCTAGTTACGGTTTGAAGCGGATTTGGTCGAAGGGTGGACTTCATCAATCGGGGCCTTTTAAGCGTAAATCGATATTCAGAGTGCCTCGGACAAGTCGGTGATCGCTTCCAGCATTGAATTTGTTGATCAATGAGATATCTCTGAATATGTGCCTTTTGTATGTCATGAAGAAGTCAATCTCGTTTTTTGTAATGTTATCGGGACTGCACCAGGTCCACTTCCTTCGTCCTTCCAGGTTTTTTCTCGTCACCCATACCGCAAACTCTGAAGATAAAAGTTTTTAACCAGTGCGTCTTGCCTGTACTCACTTCCTGGCTGAAATCTGGACATTGACGAAACGGCTACTCCACGAGCTTAAAATCGTTCAGCAAGCGATGGAAAGAGCTACACTAGAAGTGAAGAAATCCGCCGGAGAATCATGATTACTGATATAACCTTCCTTGTTTGTAAACTGAATCGGCAATGGGCTGGCTACGTCTGTCGCAAAAGTGACGACCGGTGAAGTAGACGTGCTATGGAGTGGAGATCGCGTCTAGGCAAACGTAGCGTGAGACGCCCCCTGAACAGATCGAGCGACAATCTGCGCAAGGCTGGTAGAAATAGAATGCGTGTAGCTGATGATCAGGCTATGTGGCGCGCCTTGCGAGAAGCCTTTGTCCAGCAGTGGACTGCCGTAGGCTGATGATGATGATGATGAAGGTATATTTCAATCTCAATGTCGTCTATGCAGTTACATTAAGAAGACTTCATGCTCTATTTTGCCATCACTTATTTGCGAGTTAGAATTTTGCATCAAATATGGGACCAACCTTGACCTTGACCAACCCATTTTATTTCAAAAAATCATCAAAGCCGGTTCTTAATTGGCGAAGATATCGCCAATTTTATAATAAATTAAAAAAAAAACTTACAGTCCAATGGGAAACCTTCTTTTTGAAATCGGATAGTAATAAAATATTAAAATATTTAAAATAAATCCGCTAGTTGGTTGTGAAAATTTTATTAATAAATATAATAAATTACTATACATACAATACACGTTTAACTTTAGCAATGTCGCTATTTAAAAAGTTTCTATTTTAAAAATGTAAGCGGAATTTAGTTAAATAATTCAAAAGCTGCCGCACGGATGGGCCGGCTCGAACCGGGGTGGTACCACGACCTCACAGAAAACCAACGTGAAGTAGAGCTTTACCTCTGCGTTTCGCTTGGTAAGTGCAGGTGGCCGGAGGCCCGTTTTTACTGGAAATGAGGCATCCCATCTTAGTCCTCACGGGTGTAGAAAGTGTTAGAAAGGTCTCCTGGTTTTCGAAAATTACGGTAGCTTAGAAGAGTAGCGTCAAATCTGCGTGACATCTGATACTGAGGAGCTAGTGTTCAGTAGTGAACTTTCACAGGCTCAGGGATAAGAAGAAGTAGAGTATGTTGCTGGCAGGGATAGACTTCGGATTGCTCGAGATTGGTGTATTATGCAAATTAAGGAAAGCGCGTAAAATATATGACTAGATACCGGGGTTAATAAATAAATAATTGTATAAAAATTTGTATTCAAACCGAGTGTTCACTGAGTTAAATTCACTGCAATCGAATCTATTAGAAGTTTACAATTGCGGGAATCAAAAGTTCAAAAGCTACTGAGCGCATTGGAAAAACAACGGACATTAACTACGTGTACGATTATAAACGGTTTGGTGTGCACAGTTGTATAATTTCATTATTTCTATAGTTTTATGCATTGTGTTCTGATATTTAATGAAGCGTTAGTAATTATTCAATTTGTTTTATACAAATTCAATATGTTTATAAAGTTTTGTAATTTGTCTCTTAAAAGTTTTCTTTATCATTTTCTTTAATTGTCTTGTTCGTAAGTCGATGAAAGTCCGCTGCTTGACTTATGCCTTTTCCGTTGCTGGTGTGGATGTTTTACGTCTGGCATTGGAAAGACAACAGACATTAACTACGTGTACGATTATAAACGGTTCGGTGTGCACAGTTGTATAATTTCATTATTTCTATAGTTTTATGCATTGTGTTCTGATACTTAATGAAGCGTTAGTAATTATTCAATTTGTTTTATACAAATTCAATATGTTTATAAAGTTATGTAATTTGTCTCTTAAAAGTTTTCTTTATCATTTTCTTTAATTGTCTTGTTCGTAAGTCGATGAAAGTTCGCTGCTTGACTTATGCCTTTTCCGTTGCCGGTGTGGATGTTTTACGTCTGGCATTGGAAAAACAACGGACATTAACTACGTGTACGATTACAAACAGTTCGCTGTGCACATTCATATAATTTAGTTATTTCTATAGTTTTATGCATTGTGTTCTGATACTTAATGAAGCGTTCGTAATTATTCAATTTGTTTTATAAAAATTCAATATGTTTATAAGGGATCGAAGTGGACTGTATTTATTTACTGGAGCTAGTGGACTGTATTGTTTGATTGCTGTACTGATATTACGCTAGGGGACTGCTTAAAGAAAAGATGGTACTGTAGATATAATGGATGAAAAGTGGACTGTATATTTATTTATGACTGATTACTTATTGACTGATCTGAGGTTAGCTATACTAGGGGACTGCTCGAAGAAAAGATGATACTTTTTAATATACTGTATTAACTATTTACAATGATTCGGCACTGAATAACTATCTAATATGTACAGAGAGAGGTCTTCAGTTGTGGAGTCTTGATCTGTTGTCTTGAGTCTTCTTTGGAGTCTTCTCGAGTGCCGCTTCCGAAGTGAAATGAACAGCTCACAGACCGAGACACCCTTCTTATATCTCGCAAGAAGGTGTCTCAGTCTGTGAGTAGTGCCGTACGACGATAATGAGGCCGCACGCGCGCTGATTGGTCGCCGACATCACTGGATCAGCGCCGGTGTGCGAGGTGCGCGGGGCGTAGCGGGGTACGAAGGGGCGACGGGGCGGCGAGTCTCTAGCTGTCCGCAACATACTCCCCCCGGCGTAGCTCGCGAGCCCCATCTTCTTTCGGGTGGACGGCGATCTTCCTGACCGGCCGCCGCAGCAATCCGCCCCTGGTCCGCACCTCCACGTTGCGCACCACGCCGTCTGGTCCGGGAAAGGTCCGTGTTACAATTCCACGCGGCCACACGTTCCTTGGCAGGCTACCGTCTGCCACCACGACGAGGTCCCCTTCTTGTAGCTGTCGCTGCTGCACATCCCGCGAGTCCCCGCGCGCAACCAGCGTCGGCAGGTACTCCTTCATCCAGCGCTTTCAGTACTCGTCGGCAAGTCCTTGCGCCGCTCTCCACGCCCGACGATCACTAGGCGTGCACGGCGCGGTTACTGGAAGGCTCGATGGTCCCAGCAGCAGGAAGTGGTTGGGTGTCAGCGCCTCTTCCTCGTCGATGTCGACCGGTACGTGTGTCAACGGTCGAGAGTTCACCGTGTTCTCGGCTTCTGTGAGGAGCGTCACCAATGTCTCCTCCCGCGGGCTCTTCTGGTGTAGAGTGGCTTCGGGCGCGGTCTTCACTGAGCGTAAGAGACGCTCCCATGCGCCTCCCTGGTTCGGCGCGCCCGGCGCGATGAACTTCCAGTCTGTCCGCCGAGTCAACGCGTAGTCCTTCAGCAGGGGTGCCCACTCCTCCATTGCCCGTTGTAGTTCGGTGTCCGCCCCATGGAAATTTGTTCCGTTGTCAGAGTAGATGACCCGTGGCCACCCACGCCTAGCCGCCATGCGCCGCAATGCCGATATCGCCGAATCCGTCGTTAGGGAATAAACTATTTCTAAATACACCGCACGCGTCGTCAAACAGGTGAATAACGCTACCCACCGTTTTTCATGCTTACGTCCTATCGTAACCGTTATAGGCCCGAAATAGTCGATTCCGGTGTAGGTGAATGGTCGCGCGAATGCCCCTAACCGTTCAGGTGGTAGATCTCCGATAACCGCTGGCCGTGGTGTCGCCTTGCGTACCCTGCACCGCAGACATCTCCGCTCCGCTTCTCTTACGGTTGGTCGTAATCGAAGGATATGATATCTCGTGCGTAGGTCGTTTACTACCCGCTCCCTGTTGGCGTGGCTTGCTTCCTGATGCACCTTTTCCACAAGCAGCTTTACAAATTGGTGGCGTCCGTTCAGTATGATGGGCCTCTTCATTTGGCTGTCCACATCGCCTGCGTCGATTCGTCCTCTAGCTCGTAATATGCCATCTTCCAATATGGGGTCGAACTTCCTCAACGCGCTGCCGGTTGCCAGGTTCTTCTCTCGCTGAAGTCAACTGATGTCTTCAGCGAAGCTTTCATGTTGGCTCTGCTCTATCTACATCCGCTCTGCCCTCTGGATGTGCTGCAATGTCAGTCCTTGCGCCCTTCCTCGTATGGCATCTACGAACTGCAGTACTCGTGCAGTTGCCCTGATCAATCTCTCGTAGGAAGAGATTCTTTCTATTCTGGCAAGTGTGGAGCATCCTTGGTGTCGCTCTGGTGCGCCACGATTTCCTCCAGTTCTTCATCATCCCCTGCCTTCTCTTCCTGACAGCGAGGCCATCTGTCTTCGTCCTCGTAAAGGAATGGTGGTCCTGTGAACCATTTGTCACTTTCTTCCTTGCTTATGTAGTTTATGCGCGTCGCCTGATCTGCGATGTTTTCTGCAGTCGGTATCCACCGCCATTGCTCGGGTGACGTCTTTTCTGCTATCTCCCCTAACCTATGAGCCACGTATGGGGTGTAACGCGCCGTATCATTTTGTATCCAGTGGAGCGCCGTAGTGGAGTCTGTCCAATACACTACCTTATCGGCTACCACTCTGTGCTCGCCTTGCACGAATTCCGCGAGTCGCGCGCCTATTAAATTCGCCTGCAACTCTAATCGCGGTATATTTTGCGCCTTAATCGGAGCGACTTTCGCCTTGGCCGCCACTAATCGTACCCTAACCGTTCCGTCGCGATATCGTATAAGCCAATATGCCGCGGATGTGTACGCACGTTCGCTTGCGTCGTTGAAAACGTGAAGTTGACGCTCTACCACTCCCCCCGTAGGAGCATAGTACCTAGGCAGTCGCAGTCGTGACACCTCCTCGACGACTCGCAGCCACCTCTGGAATTCGTCCGCTGCCTCCTCGGGTAGTTCATCATCCCATCCGACATTCTTCATTCGCTATAGGTCTTGTAGCAGGATCTTGGCGGTGATGGTGAGGTAGCTAAACAGCCCAAGTGGGTCAAACACCGACATGACTGCGCTTAATGCTTCCCTCTTGGTCGGTGGTCGCTGTAGCGCCTTTACTTCCTGCGGCACCCTATTCATAGAGGTGTTGAACGTCAGGGCGTCTTCGTCGGCCATCCATAACAACCCTAGTGTCCTGCCTGGGCTGTCTTGCCTTAAGCCTACTTCTTTAGGCTTTCTCGCTAGTAGTTCCTCCGGCTTGTCTTCCAATAGGGCTGTGTGGTTCGAATTCCAGCCTGCCAAGGTGAAACCGGCCTTCTGGTGCACTTTCGTAACCTGCCTTGCCGTATTTACCGCCTCCTCTACCGTAGCATAACTGTCTAAGTAGTCGTCCATATAGTGACTACGTACGATAGCGTTAAGCGCCAACGGATGTGTTTCTGCGTGTGCGCGCGCGTTATGATCCTTAACACTATATGCGAGAAACGGCGAGCTCCTCGCACCGAAAATCATTGATGTCATAACGTACTCCCGCGGTGGGCTGGATCGCTCGTTACCTCGCCACAGAAACAATTGCGCGGGTTGGTCGCGACGGTCGATCTTCACACGTAAAAACATCTCCCTAATATCCGCGGACACGGCTATTTCGTTCTCCCTAAATCTAAACAGTATGCCCGGTAGGTTTCGTAACAAGTCGGGGCCGTGGAGTAAATAATCGTTAAGACATCTACCGGACGCACGCGCTGCCGCGTCGAAAACCACTCTTGTCTTCCCCGGCTTGTTCGGATTCCGTACGGCGAAGTGAGGCAGGTACCAGCTCTTGGGGTCCTCTCTCTCTGTCCCCTCGGCTTCCCTTGCGTATTCTTTTGCCAGGAGGTTGTCTATCTGGGCTGTGTAGGCGTCTCGAAACTCCGGCGACTTGTCCATTTTTCTCTCGATCGTCCGCAGTCTTCGAGCGGCCATCTCGTGGCTGGGAGGCATCCGCACGTCGTCGTCCTTCCATGGCAGTCCCACCTGGTATTGCTCGCCGACCTTCTTGACGGTGCGCTGGAATATCTAGACAGCGCGCTCCTCTTCCCGTCGCGGCCTACTCTTTAGCGAGATACCGATGGAGTCGATCTCGTACTGCCGTTTAAGGAGTTCCGTTAACTCCTCGTCCTGACTGGCGAACCTTCGGATGTCCCTATCTAATCATCCGCTACTGCTTACGACGTGTAATACGGATTCACCGTCCTCCCTACACGTGAATCGCGGCACGGTTCCCTGTATCACCCATCCTAATAACCTACGTGCAGCTATAGGCTGCCTTCGACGTCCTATCCTTAAATTACGGGTGATTAATAAATGCCAGTTGTCGGCGCCTAATAATAATCTCGGTTTGGCGTCTTCATAGCAAACCGAGCTCGGGAGGTCGCGTAAGTGTTTCAACCGTAAATACTCTTTATTTACCGACTGCGAACCTATCTTTAAATTTGTTACTGTACGCGCATTTATTCTATACATCTCACTGCGCGTCTTGCCACGTATGCCTATGTTAACTAGCCTGCTATCGGCCTCACGCTGACTATTGTTTACTCCTCTAATATTCAGCGGCTTTACCGGTCCTTCCGCTCCTAGCTCGCGCGCTAAGTCGTCATCGATTAACGAAATAGTCGAACCTTCGTCAAGCAACGCGTACGTGTCTATTTCCCTACCAAGCGGTCCACGTAACGTAATGGGACACACTTTCAATAATACGGACGCATTACTACCAACGTTAGACGCGACGAGCACGGTCTCATCCGGTTTTGCCGATGTCTCAGGTGCGCGGATCTTGCGGGTGTGAAGGAGGGCACGGTGGGGGGCGTTGCAGCCGTCGACGCCGCATTTCTTGGCTTTACATCTAAACCGTCGGTGTTTACTATTCAAACAGAGAAAACACACCCCCTCTTCCTTTACCCAATTCCACCGGTCGTCCACACCCATTTGCGCTAACTTTCTACACTTGGTGATCACGTGTTTACCCCCGCAACACATACAAGAGGCACTACCGGTGTCCTCCTGGGCGGTAAATGTCTTTACGTCGCGGGCCCTATTCTCTACGCGGCGTGTTAATACAATTCGTTTTGACGGCGGCGCCTCTCGTCCTACGGGCGATTCCTTAGTCGGCGCTACGGACGTATAGGCGTGACTCAACGCACGGTCAGCCTCTCTCATCATGAACCTAGACAGTGTTACGATGTCCGGTTCGTCTGCACTTCCGTAGTGCTCCGCATAATCGCACCAACGCGACCGTAAGTGAGGGCTTAGTTTACTAGTTACTTCCCTAGTCAGCATTGGATTTTGTAAATACCTTTGCCGTCGACGTTCTGTAAAATACGTACTATATTTTGTAATTTAATCGCAAAGGAATTTAATTCCTGAGCGGTTTGACCCGGGCGCGGAAGGCGTTTCAGTTCCTCTAACGCTCGATCGATAATTACTTCCGGGCGGCCGAAACACTGCTCTAATGTTCGCATAATATCTGCTGGATCCTTTGCGGTAAACAGCAGTGCCGATACTACCTCCCTAGCTTCACTGCGTAGACAGTTTCTTAACCTTGCCATATTTTCCGTATTTGTGAATCCATATAAACGCGTGGATTCTTTCATCGCGGCTTTGAAGGCTAACCATTCCGCGGCCGAACCGTTAAAAATAGGCAAGTCCTGCGTCTGCTTCGCGGCAGCGGGCCTGACTCTAATCATATTCTCTAGAGCTTCCGCTAGTCGCTCTATACCCCTCTCTTTCCCTCGCGGAGTAAGCGACCTATCTCTATCCCTATCTCCCTCTAGCCTACGCTGTGGCGCTGGCGTCCTATGTACACCTACATCCCTATGACACGGCGACGATAATCTACGATCCGCGTGGCGATGTGGCGATGGCGATCTATGTACACCTACATCCCTATACGGCGACGGTGATCTACGATCCGCGTGGCGATGTGGCGATCTATGTGAAGGCGATAGAGTGCGGCGTTGGACGCGTGACGGCGACGTAACCCGTACACGGCGATCCACCTGGTTCATTTCTACGGCGACTCCACTATCCCTCTGTATCGTTTCTACGCGACGTGGTTGAACCTCATTCGCTACCGTCCTCCCCTGGGCATCTTCGGCGTGGTCGTAACCGGTTTCCCTATTTGGTGGGGCTTGCTCTGTCTCGATGCGGAGCGCGGGCTGAGACGGGCGGTAAGGCGACTCCCCCCGCACAGTCTCTACGTTCTCTAACCACCTATCAACGCGTACCCTATTTTCAACTAATTCGTCTTCGTTAACACTTTCCCTATCTGTTTCTTCTTGCAGTTGCGCGACGTCCCTAGCGTACTTCTTCTTAATAAGATCTTCTTCCAGTTGCAATTGCTTCCTCCTAATTGCAGCTAGTTCCTCCGCGGCGTTATATTCAATTTGTTTTAACCTAGCTATCGCGCTAGCTGTCGACCGGGCTGAACGAACGGAGCGGACCAACGGAGCGCGAGGTGCGGGCCTATGTACGACGTCTGTTACAGGCGCGACGGTACGTACTAACGAACTAGTTTCTGTAGACGGAAGATTTTCAATAATCGCGGCGAGTGTCTCTGTGCGCGGCGCGGATGTGCAAACCTCTCCCAAGCGATCGGTCGTAGACACGGACATAGCGGGGCGCGGCGGCGGGGGCGCGGGCGCGGGCGTAGATGCGGGCGCGAGCGGGGCCTGGGGCGCGGCGGAGGGCGCTTGTGCCATCGCGAGATAATCGGACGGGGACGCGGGTGCTTCTTCGAATATACGCATTCCTACCGGCGTGTCGTCCTCGTTCCGTGCCTTCTGGCTTCGTGTCTTCCTTATTGTCCCACGTTGCGACCTCCGGTCGTCTTAAAAAAGACGTACGTATCGTCTTCAAAAAGACGCACGTATTGGATGTCGTTCCCGCCACAAGGGCGTTACCAGATGGTCACAGTTTGACACCGTTAGGGAGCAACCACCTGGCCGCGTAAACGCGGTTAAAGAAACAAGAAATTGTCTGGAAACAGACAATAGACGTATGTGACGTAGTCGTAACAAGAAACAGGGAAGAAATTAGTACCGACGATCTTCTCTCTTCGTCGACGAACTTCTTTCTTCCTTGAAGATCTTCTATAATGATCTTCTCTCTTCTATAATTATGTTCTTTCTTCTATAATTGGCTTCTTTCTTGTTTCTTCTTACTTCTTGCTTCTTTCTTCTGGCTTGAATCCGGCGGCGATAGACCAAGAATATAATGGATGAAAAGTGGACTGTATATATATTTATGACTGATTACTTATTGACTGATCTGAGGTTAGCTATACTAGGGGACTGCTCGAAGAAAAGATGGTACTTTTTAATATACTGTATTAACTATTTACAATGATTCGGCACTGAATAACTATCTAATATGTACAGAGAGAGGTCTTCAGTTGTGGAGTCTTGATCTGTTGTCTTGAGTCTTCTTTGGAGTCTTCTCGAGTGCCGCTTCCGAAGTGAAATGAACAGCTCACAGACCGAGACGCCCTTCTTATATCTCGCAAGAAGGTGTCTCAGTCTGTGAGTAGTGCCGTACGACGATAATGAGGCCGCACGCGCGCTGATTGGTCGCCGACATCACTGGATCAGCGCCGGTGTGCGAGGTGCGCGGGGCGTAGCGGGGTACGAAGGGGCGACGGGGCGGCGGGTCTCTAGCTGTCCTCAAAAGTAGACTATACTGCTGTATTAAACTATTTACAAATGCGGCTAATTAACTATATACACAGAAGGGAGTCTTCAATGGAGTATAAATTCTTCTCTCTTGATGGTTTCTCTTGAGGTTTCTTCTCTTGTTGTCTTCGAGTGCCGCTTCCGAAATGAACAACTCACAGACCAAAACGCCCTTCTTATATGCCGCAAGAGAGCGTCTTAGCCTGTGAGTAGTGTCGCACGACGATGACGCTCATTGGTCGTCGATCTGCTGCCGGTGTGCGGGGTGCGAGGGGCGCAACGGGGTATGAAGGGGTGACGGGGCGGCGGTTCCCTCGCCGTCCGCAACATCCTCCCCCCGGCGTAGCCTGCGAGCCTAAGCTTCCTTCGGGAGGACGGCTAACTTCCGGACGGGCCGCCGCAGCACTCCGCCCCTGGTCCTCACCTCGACGTTGCGCACCACGCCGTCCGGTCGTGGAAAGGTCTTCGTCACGATCCACCGCGGCCACACGTTTCTGGGTAGGTTGCCATCTGCAACCACGACGAGGTATTCTTCCTGGATTTGGCGCTGCTGAGCATCTCGGGAGTCCCCGCACGCAACC
Organism: Parnassius glacialis; assembly: GCA_033319125.1. Classification (NCBI taxonomy): domain Eukaryota; kingdom Metazoa; phylum Arthropoda; class Insecta; order Lepidoptera; family Papilionidae; genus Parnassius; species Parnassius glacialis. Next base: position 11,919,765 of record JAVANC010000016.1, read on the forward strand.
AGCGTCGGCAGGTACTCTTTAAGCCAACGCCTCCAGTATTCATCGGCGAGCCCTTGAGCCGCTCTCCACGCCCGACGATCAATACGTGTACACGGCGCGGTGACTGGTAGGCCCGATGGTCCCAACAGTAGGAAGTGGTTGGGTGTCAGCGCCTCTTCGTCGTTGATATCGACCGGTACGTGCGTCAACGTTCGAGAGTACACCGTATTTTCTGCTTCTGTCAGGAGCGTCGCTAACGTCTCCTCCCGTGGGCTCTTCTGATGCAGAGTGGCTTCGAGTGCGGTCTTCACTGAGCGCACGAGACGCTCCCATGCGCCTCCCTGGTTCGGCGCGCCCGGTGCGATAGATTTCCAATCTGTCCGCCGAGTCAGCACGTAGTCCTTCAGCTGCGGTGTCCACTCTTCCATCGCCCGTTGCAGTTCAGTATTTGCCCCATGAAAATTCGTCCCATTGTCCGAGTATATGACCCGTGGCCACCCACGCCTAGCCGCCATGCGCCGCAATGCCGATATCGCCGAGTCCGTCGTAAGGGAGTATACTAATTCTAAATGCACCGCGCGCATAGTTAAACAGGTGAATAACGCTACCCACCGTTTTTCGTGCAGACGTCCTATCGTTACTGTTATAGGCCCGAAATAACCGATTCCGGTGTAGGTGAACGGTCCCGCGAATACCCCTAATCGTTCAGGTGGTCGGTCTCCTATAACCGCTGGCCGTGGTGTCGCCTTGCGTACCCTGCATCACAGACATCTCCGCTTCACCTCTCGCACTGTTGGTCGTAATCGGAGGATATGATATCTGGTGCGTAGGTCGTTGACCACCCTCCCCCTGTTGGCGTGGCTTGCCTCCTGATGCGCCTTTTCTACAACAAGCAGCTTCACGAAATGGTGGCGTCCATTTAATATGATGGGCCTCTTCATCTGGCTGTCCACGTCGGCTGCGTCGATTCTTCCTCTGGCTCGTAGTACGCCATCTTCCAATATGGGGTCGAGCTTCCTTAGCGCGCTGCCGGTTGCCAGGTTCTTCTCTCGCTGAAGTCAACTGATGTCTTCAGCGAAGCTTTCATGTTGGCTCTGCTCTATCTACATCCGCTCTGCCCTCTGGATGTGCTGCAATGTCAGTCCTTGCGCCCTTCCTCGTATGGCATCTACGAACTGCAGTACTCGTGCAGTTGCCCTGATCAATCTCTCGTAGGAAGAGATTCTTTCTATTCTGGCAAGTGTGGAGCATCCTTGGTGTCGCTCTGGTGCGCCACGATTTCCTCCAGTTCTTCATCATCCCCTGCCTTCTCTTCCTGACAGCGAGGCCATCTGTCTTCGTCCTCGTAAAGGAATGGTGGTCCTGTGAACCATTTGTCACTTTCTTCCTTGCTTATGTAGTTTATGCGCGTCGCCTGATCTGCGATGTTTTCTGCAGTCGGTATCCACCGCCATTGCTCGGGTGACGTCTTTTCTGCTATCTCCCCTAACCTATGAGCCACGTATGGGGTGTAACGCGCCGTATCATTTTGTATCCAGTGGAGCGCCGTAGTGGAGTCTGTCCAATACACTACCTTATCGGCTACCACTCTGTGCTCGCCTTGCACGAATTCCGCGAGTCGCGCGCCTATTAAATTCGCCTGCAACTCTAATCGCGGTATATTTTGCGCCTTAATCGGAGCGACTTTCGCCTTGGCCGCCACTAATCGTACCCTAACCGTTCCGTCGCGATATCGTATAAGCCAATATGCCGCGGATGTGTACGCACGTTCGCTTGCGTCGTTGAAAACGTGAAGTTGACGCTCTACCACTCCCCCCGTAGGAGCATAGTACCTAGGCAGTCGCAGTCGTGACACCTCCTCGACGACTCGCAGCCACCTCTGGAATTCGTCCGCTGCCTCCTCGGGTAGTTCATCATCCCATCCGACATTCTTCATTCGCTATAGGTCTTGTAGCAGGATCTTGGCGGTGATGGTGAGGTAGCTAAACAGCCCAAGTGGGTCAAACACCGACATGACTGCGCTTAATGCTTCCCTCTTGGTCGGTGGTCGCTGTAGCGCCTTTACTTCCTGCGGCACCCTATTCATAGAGGTGTTGAACGTCAGGGCGTCTTCGTCGGCCATCCATAACAACCCTAGTGTCCTGCCTGGGCTGTCTTGCCTTAAGCCTACTTCTTTAGGCTTTCTCGCTAGTAGTTCCCCCGGCTTGTCTTCCAATAGGGCTGTGTGGTTCGAATTCCAGCCTGCCAAGGTGAAACCGGCCTTCTGGTGCACTTTCGTAACCTGCCTTGCCGTATTTACCACTTGCATAATATACCGTAATACCGTTGCATAACTGTCTAAATAGTCGTCAATATAATGACTACGCACGATAGCGTTAAGCGCCAACGGATGTGTTTCTGCGTGTGCGCGCGGTATGATCTCTAACACTATGTGCGAGAAACGGCGAGCTCCTCGCGCCAAAAATCATAGACGTCATAACGTACTCCTGCGGTGGGCTGGATCGCTCATTTCCTCGCCAGAGAAACAATTGCGCGGGTTGGTCGCGGCGGTCGATTTTTACACGCAAGAATATTTCCCTAATATCCGCGAACATGGCTATCTCATTTTCCATAAACCTGAACAGTATTACCGGTAAGTTCCGTAATAAGTCGGGGCCGTCGAGTAAATACGACGATAATCTACCGGATGCGCGCGCTGCCGCGTCGAACATTACTCTTGTCTTCCCCGGCTTGTTCGGGTTTCGTACTGCGAAGTGTGGCAGGTACCAGCTCTTGGGGTCCTCTCTCTCTGTCCCCTCGGCTTCCCTTGCGTGTCCTTTTGCCAGGAGGTTGTCTATCTAGGCTGTGTAGGCATTCCGAATCTCCGGCGACTGGTCCATTTTTCTTTCAATCGTCCGTAGTCTTCGAGCTGCCATTTAATAGCTGGGTGGCATCCGGACGTTGTCGTCCTTCCATGGCAGTCCAACTTGGTATTGCTCGCCGACCTTCTTGACGGTGCGCTGGAATATGTCAACAGCGCACTCCTCTACCCGTCGCGGCCTACTCTTTAGCGAGATACCTATAGAATCTATCTCATACTGCCGTTTGAGGAGTTCCGTTAGCTCCTCGTCCTGACTGGCAAACGTTCGGATGTCCCTATCTGACCTTCCCCTAGTGCTTTAGACGTGTAATACGGTCTCGCCGTCTTTCCTACACGTTAATCGCGGCACGGTTCCCTGAATTACCCACCCTAGTAACGTACGTGCAGCTATAGGCTGTCTTCGACGTTGACTGTTATTCACGCCTCGAATGTTAAGCGGCTTCGTCGGTCCTTCCGCTCCTAACTCGCGAGCTAAGTCGTCGTCGATTAACGAAATAGTAGAACCTTCGTCAAGTAGCGCATACGTATCTACTTCCTTACCACGCGGTCCGCGTACGGTAATGGAGCACACTTTCAATAAAACGGACGCACTACTATTAACATTCGACGCGACGAGCACGGTCTCATCCGGTTTTGCCGATGTTTCAGGTGCGCGGGCCTTGCGGGCGTAAAGGAGGGCATGGTGGGGGGCGTTGCAGCCGTCGACACCACATTTCGTAGCTTTACATCTAAAGCGTCGGTGTTTGCTTTTTAAACACCTAAAACACACCCCATCTTCCTTAACTCACTTCCACCGGTCGTCCAAACCCATTTGCGCTAGCTTCCTACATTTGGCGATTGGGTGTTCACCCCCACAATACATACATGAGGCACTACCGGTGTCCTCCTGGGCGGTGAACGTCTTTACGTCGCGGGCCCTATCCTCTACGCGGCGTGTCAATATTACTCTTTTCGACGGCGGCGCCTCTCGTCTTACGAGCGATTCCTTAGTCGGCGCTATGGACGTATAGGCATGACTTAACGCAAGGTCAGCCTCTCCCATCATGAACCGGGATAGCGTGACGATGTCCGGTTCGTCCGCCCTTCCGTAGTGCTCCGCATAATCGCACCAACGCGACCGTAAGTGATGGCTAAGTTTGCTAGTGACTTCCCTAGTTAGCATCGGATTTTGTAAATATCCTTTGTTGTCGACGTTCTGCATAATACATACTATATTCTGTGACTTAATAGTGAACGAATTTGATTCCTGGGCGGTTTGACCCGGGCACGGAAAGCATTTTAATTTCTCTAACGCACGATCTATTATTACTTCCGGGCGGCCGAAACACTGCTCCAGTATTCGCATAATATCTGCTGGATCCTTTGCGGTAAACAGTAGCGCCGATACTACTTCCCTAGCCTCACCGCGTAAACAATTCCTTAACCTTGCCATATTTTCCGTATTTATGTATCCATATAAAGACTTGGATTCTTTCATCGCGGCTTTAAGCGCTAACCATTCCGCGGCCGAACCGTTAAAAATAGGCAAGTCCTGCGTCTGCGTTCGTGGCGGCGGGCCTGACTCTACTCATGCTTTCTAAAGCTTCCGCTAGTCGTTCTATACCCTATCTTTCCCTCGCGGAGTAAGCGACCTATCTCTATCTCTATCTCCCTCTAGCCTACGCTGTGGTGCTGGCAACCTATGTATACCTACATCCTTATAACACGGCGACGATAATCTACGATCCGCGTGGCGATGTGGCGATGGCGATCTACGTATACCTACATCCTTACACGGCGACGGTGATCTACGATCCGCGTGGCGATGTGGCGATCTATGTATAGGCGATAGAGTGCGGCGTTGGACGCGCGACGGCGACGTAACCCGTACACGGCGATCCACCTGGTTCATTTCTACGGTGACTCCATTGTCCCTCTGTATCGTATCTACGCGGCACGGTTGATCATCATTCGCTACCGTCCTCCCCTGGGCATCTTCAGCGTGGTCGTAACCGATTCCCCTATTCGGTGGGGCCTGCTCTATCTCGATGCGGGGCGCGGGCTGAGATGGGCGGTAGGGCGGTTCCCCCCGCACATTCTCCACGTTCTCTAACCACCTATCAACGCGTACCCTATTTTCCACTAAATTGTCTTCGTTTAGACTTTCCCTATCTGTTTCTTCCTGCAGTTGAGCGACGTCCCTAGCGTATTTCTTCTTGATAAGATCTTCTTCGAGTTGCAATTTCTTCCTTCTAATAGCAGCTAGTTCCTCCGCGGGATTATACTCGATTTGCTTTAACTTTGCTATCGCGCTAACTGTCGACCAGGCTAAACGGACTGAACGGACCAACGGGGCGCGGGGCGCGGATCTATGTACAACGTCTGCTACAAGCGCGACGGTACGCACTATCGAACTAGTTTCTGTTGTCGGAAGATCTTCTATAATCGCGGCGAGTGTCTCTGTGCGCAGCGCGGATGTGATAACCTCTCCCAAACGATCGGATTTAGACACGGATATAGCGGGGCGCAGCGGCGGGGGCGCGGGCGCGGGCATAGATGCTTGCGCGAGCGGGACCTGGGGCGCGGCGGAGGGCGCTTGTGCCAACGCGAGAAAATTGGACGGGGACGCGGGTGCTTCTTCAAATATCCGCATTCCTACCGGTGTTTCGTCGTCGTTCCGTGTCTTCTGGCTTCGTGTCTTCCTCATGACGTCCCACGTTGCGACCTCAGATCGTCTTCAAAAAGAAGCACGTATTGGACGCCGTTCCCGCCACAAGGGCGTTACCAGATGGTCACAGTTTGGCACCGTTAGGGAGCAACCACCTAGCCGCGTAAACGCGGTATAAGAAACAAGAATTGTCTGGAAATACTGGAAATACTGGACAATATTATGACGTTTATGACGTAGCCGTAAGAAACAGAGAAGAAGTTAGTACCGACGATCTGTTCTCTTCGTCGATGAACTTCTTTCTTAATTGAAGATCTTCTGTAATGATCTTCTTTCATCTGTAATTACCTTCTTTCTTCTGTAATTACCTTCTTTCTTCTGTAATTACCTTCTTTCTTCTGGCTTGAATCTTCTGGCTTGAATCCGTCGACGATAGACCAAGAATATAAGGGATCGAAGTGGACTGTATTTATTTACTGGAGCTAGTGGACTGTATTGTTTGATTACTGTACTGATATTACGCTAGGGGACTGCTTAAAGAAAAGATGGTACTGTAGACTATACTGTATTAAACTATTTACAAATGCGGCTTTCACAAATTAACTATATACACAGAAGGGAGTCTTCAATGGAGTATAGATTCTTCTCTCTTGATGGTTTCTCTTGAGGTTTCTTCTCTTGTTGTCTTCGAGTGCCGCTTCCGAAATGAACAACTCACAGACCAAAACGCCCTTCTTATATGCCGCAAGAGAGCGTCTTAGCCTGTGAGTAGTGTCGCACGACGATGACGCTCATTGGTCGTCCATCTGCTGCCGGTGTGCGGGGTGCGAGGGGCGCAACGGGGTATGAAGGGGCGACGGGGCGGCGGTTCCCTCGCCGTCCGCAACAATGTTTATAAAGTTATGTAATTTATCTCTTAAAAGTTTATTTTATCATATTCTTTAATTGTCTTGTTCGTAAGTCGATGAAAGTCCGCTGCTTGACTTATGCCTTTTCCGTTACCGGTATTACGTTTGTTTTACGTCCGGCGTGAACGTGATGGTAATACTTCCTTCTGTAGGAAGCAGAAGGATAAAATTTTTCTAAAGGTACATTTCCGTAGCCGACCGCAGGCAGCAACAGCAGGCGATGTGTTGTCGCGACATGTCGTGTTGTCATGTCGCTTCAGTCATGATTCCGAACCCGACTGCAAGCGGCAGCAGCCCGTGTTCCAATCTGTTCCGAATGTTCTGTGGGTACTCTATTTATGTACCCACACCTTAATACCGTTTTTATTTAATTCCTTCCCTATATTTTTTCAAATATTGTCTTTTGTCACACTGTTTAAATAATTATTGTGAGATGCATCGTACAGTGCGGGATATTGGGCCACCTGGTTTACCAGTTTCACTTTCATGAATTCGGTTAAACTCATTTTTTGAGAAAAATTCAACGTGTCGCTCGGGCGTTGGCGACAATACTGATCTGCGGTCGGGCGATATGTCGTCTGCCGCTCGGCCCGTAGCGTCAAACGACGTGTCGCTAGCTACGGAAGGTATTTCATAGAACTACATAGAAATCAGGAGTGTCGCGACGACAGGTCGCCTGCTGCTGCTGCCTGCGGTTGAATTCGGAATTGTATCTTAATGTTTCTCATAGTCGCATCTTACGATACCTACGAGACGAAATGGAAAGAGGGATTATTTTACACCTCTACCACGGCGTTATTTCGATTGTTAAGGTTTTTTTAAATTAGAGGGTTTATGTATTCATTTTGATACATCTTGATTTATAAGTATATCTTACAAAATTGTTGGCTCAGTATTTGTGGCAATAATAAATAAATAAATAATTAAAAATTCATTTATTTTCTTTGGAATCTCGTATTTCTTATATTACTTCTAAAAGTTTATTTTCTGAAATACTCAAACCGCTCTTTTTCTCAAACAGTTGTTGATTAAACTACATTTTTCGCCGAATCAGCATAGACATTTTTATTGAAATTTTAAAAACGTTGAAAGTAATTCAATATTTAATTTAAGTTTTCATTTCGCAAAGTCACTAAAGCTCAAAAAATTAAAAATGATTAATAAGGTATTTTAAATATAATCTAAGCAGACATGGATATGCGTATTTTTTTTTCACAAAACTTTAGTGATAAACGATCTTAGAGTCCATCTGATGGTGAATGGCTACTGCAGTTAATAGGCACTTGCAGTCAAGAGGCTATACACAGAGGCTGAATACACACGTGTTGTCACAGGAGGCAGAAAATTGTCCTACCACCACGGCAACGGGAGGGACACATATAGATTTATAGTACGAGCTAAGCTACATGCCTGATGGTCCCTCTTCGATCTGCCAACACAACATTTTCGACTTTTTTCACGTTGTCTTCAGTGAGGGACGTGGATGGGCGTCCTACGAGATGTTCATCTTCAGTGGATGTTCTGCCCAGTTGAAACTCTGTTTAAGGTCTACCGTGGTTATGGGGGACTCACTGCCTACAAGGGGAACCTAAGTGATACCCCCTAAAAACCACCTTTGGGGACTGGCAACCAGCTGTTTAAAGCTTCTTATGCCGTATCTAAAGCGAACCTCTTTTGGGAAAAGAGGGCGCAGGCGGCTAAAAGCCGCTTAGGGAGTGCCTACGAAGGCAAATTATGTATCTCCCGGAAATCGTGATCTATTTATATGATTTTTTTAGGCTGACGTAGTGAGTATATAAGCAAGCAAAAAAAATTTCTTTTTGGATTTTTATGCGGACCTAAAGTAACCGATTATCATTACTTTTGGATCACCCCTCGTATTTCAACTCTCCTGAAATACTATGGATGCTGTAAATTGTCCGAAACGTCAAGAATTAAAAAAAATAAACGAGAAGAAATTCTTAAAATTATCTTTATATAAAATGTAGTTTGCTTTAATATTAGAAATCGATATGAAAAAAAAAACGTAAAATATATAAGTACTTGTAATACCTAAAGTATTCTCTGTTGTACGGAAACCGTCATATAATAGTTTTGCTGTAAATTGTCTGGCTTTATAGTTTAAAGTTGTCCCTATAAGATAATGCAATTGGATGACCTTAAATCTTAACTATAATTCTATCTATCGAACGGTCGGTAGTTGAACGTCGGGAGTTAAAAAACTAAGTGTAAAAATTAGTAACGCGATAAAATCCGTAAAAGTATTACAATATCCTAATAGACCGCGACTTTACCTACTTTCTCTGATATTAGTTAATTTTTGCTTTCGTATTGTTGATAAAATTAAGATTATAAATACGTATATGCAAATGTACATCTTCTCTCTCTCTGTCTCTATATATATATATATATATATATATATATATATATATATATATATATATATATATATATATATATATATATATATATATATATATATATATATAAATACTGTCTCGCAAACACTCGAAAATGGTTGGACCGATTTTGATGGACTTTTTGTTTGTTTGAGTGGGTCCTTGATGATGGATGATCTAATCGATTCACAATTGGATCCGGTAGGTGGCGCTGTTGTCGAGATCCAGAAATCACCCGTGCGAAGCCGTGGCGGATCGCTAGTATTTAATATAAATTCGGGCAACTAAAGGGTTGCTTAATGCTATAATTTTAAGAATACTAAAATCAGACAGAAACATAAATATATCCGTAGTAGTAAAGACTTGGAAATGGGAGTAGATAGGTTATGTAACAAGGAGAAACGCTACGAAGTGGACCTAGAGTACCATATGGCAAATTCGACTGAGAGATGGTTGCGAGTAGTATCATGACTGAAATATATTTTTTATTCCATGGTATTTTAATCAAACCCAGTTTGGAGTTAGGTCGTATGTAAATACAAGAAATTTCAACTGGAATAATGTATTATTAACGTTTTGACTTACTATTAAATTTTTAAAGTAGATGTAGATATACAGTTTGGAAAGTGGCGTAAAATATAAAAAATTGTAATATTGCTAAGAGCAGAATGCATACGTAACGTCATCAAACTTGTGTCATCAGTTTTATTGAGTAATTAAAAATGCTACGTTACAACGTTTTACGCTTAGGACTCATCGGGCATATAATTGTAATATGCATGCCACTATAAAAATACGAAAGGATTTCAAAATACGTAACAGTGTTAACTTTTGAATAGATTTTTTAATATTACATAAACTTTTTACTGATATTATTATGTATTGTTGTTGTGACTTAAATTTTTTTATTATCTAATTTCATCTCGTAGAGTTCCTCAAGAAACTAATACTCCATTTCGTTCATTGCCAACTACGGTATAGGCCAGAAAGACCTCATGGCTTCTGATAGAAAGCAGCTTACGAACTCGTATATGGCCGATGTAAAAAATAACCATACAGATTTTATGCTTTAAAAAAATGTTAAAATCATAGTGTTGGTGACACTAGGATTTTATCCTGTATCGTGAAGACAGTTATCCCAACTATGGGAAAGAGAAATGATCCTTTGCCATGGATCTGATAGCGTAGTGGATTATTACGGGCTAACCTATCGAAGAGATCGAGAATAAAAGCTATGCTAGTTATAAAGCACAAAGCAAGATGTTTCATACTCTGAATTGATTGTTGTGAACTGAGTGTTGATTATGGTAAAATATTGTTGTTCTCTATTTTCTGTGATTTTAGTTCCGTTAGTCGATTAGATTTACGTGCCACGTCTGGGCTCAGACTACCTTCCGTTTGTGAGTTTTAGAGCAACTAATTTGCTGCGCTGCTTCAGAGAACGTCTTACATTTTCTATATTTTTATTCCACAGATTTTCTCACTCTGTTTTACCTAACCGCCGAGCAAATCTGGTCAATCAGCACTTAAAAATAAATTTACAATCTAATTGACGCCGGTGGGGATCGAACCAGGATTGCTCGCGTAGTGTGCATTCTGTGATGATTATGGTGAATTTTTTCTTTTTTTTTAAAACGTTACCCCCACACTAGGATTTTCACCTGTGTCGTGGAGGCAGTTTACAAACATAAATTGCACAAGGACAAACATCCAGACCCGGAACAATTATTTGTAGGCCATACAAATACTTGTTCCGTGCGGCATTTGAACCCGCGGCCCCCAGCGCAACAACTGATTGCTAAGCCACTGCGCCACGGAGCCGTCTTTGGATTAGTCTTTTTTAAGACAAAACATTAATATGACATAGGTAAACAGTAGATTGAGCTTACTATTGCTTAGTAAACAAAATCTTAGTAGGTAGAATTAATATTTACTAATGTGGTTAACAGTAATAATTTAACGCTAGCATATATAAATGGGAAACCATTATCATAATATCCAATTATTTAGTTGTTATTTACGCGAATAATTTGTCGACATAAATATTAGCGAACATGAAATTATTTCGCGCTTCATTTTACGACCACACATTAGACCAAAGATAATGTAATTGTTGAAATTAGAGTTTCATAAAAACGCCAATAAAATACCGTGGTATTAAAGCCACAACAAACGGCTGGACCCATTTTGGTGAATTTTTAAAGTGTGTTTGAGGGAGTCCCTAAATTATTTAAATTTACAATTGGACTCTGTAGGTGGCTCCAGGAGGAGTAGGAGATCCAAAAATCACCCATACCAGGCCGGGGCTAGGTGAAACGCTAGTAAAATATATAAATTCTCTCTACAATCGGGGATACCCATGTCTAGCAGTGAAATTTTTAGTATGTTAAAAAATATGCTTTAAAAAAAAGTCCCGCTGGGTTTCTTGCTGGTTCTTCCCAGGACAGAAGTTTTTTTTCGAACCAGTGGTAAAGTAAAAAATGACTTTCAATAAGAATTACACATGTGATCTATATTGAATAAAAATTATTCTATTCTATTCAAGTTGTCAAATAGCAAAAAAAAAGCTTCTAGTATGTGTATGAAAACATTAACTCAACGAATAGTTTGTATGTTATGATGCAAAATCGATTACACTCGTTTTTCTCATAACACAAACGTTAACCACTGAGAAGAACATGATTGCGACACAAACTAAATTAGTTTTTATGTGCTTTGATGTGTGTTTTGCATCAAAGAAGTATTTGTAATTGCCTGTCGATTACTATAAAAAATAACTTATGTCAGCTACCTTTTTCCTGATAACATGGTATTCCATTAGAGATCTCAGGAGTGAAAACTCATCTTTGATGTACGTACATTGCTACCTGCATACAACATTTACTGGACGGACGGATGGACTGTGTATTTGTTTGTCACATAGGTTCAATTTTAGATCCATCACAAATAGCAAAAACATGTGAAGTCCTTAAACACGCACTAGGGCAGAATGGCGGATGTTTCCTTGCCCTAATCTTTTCAGAAATTAGAGGAGGGCTATGCTCAGGAGTGGGATGGTACGTATATACTTAACTTTACAAAAATTTATTCTTGTGTGGTCCTTGCTTGGTCGAGTCGACCTGTCCTTACTTCAACCATAATATAGCTTCAGCGTGGCTCTACCACGTTTCGATTATATTGTTCTTACACATCAAATAAAATTTAGCCTCTTCAAAATCAATTTTGAAGAAACATGGCGTAAAGTTTTTTAAATTTTATAACAAAGCGAAAAGCAAAGGACATTGAAAGAAAATCAATTTCAGTGAAGCTATAATACTGTAAAGCTCGAATTAAAATATTTAAGTTTTACTAAACAAAAATAAAGAGGTGATCATGATGTTAGAATTAAATTACATAAACACTCGCGTCCTTCAGCCAGATTGGTAGACAGATACTAAGGACTTCCATTTGGCAGGATCATGCCAAATGGAACACCTCTCTCGCCTCCTTTACATCCATTTTCACCTAAGTATACATGGTCGTCGGTTAAAGGTACCCATAATTTGGCCCATCTTCTATATCTTGCCAATTTGGACGATAAACTTTCGTTTGGGGCGTTCCTTACCGGCTCTGCTGTTCACTTCTGCAACTTTGCTTTTTTACGCTTTCCTCATTCATTCTTTCTACATGACCAAACCACCGAACCACTTTTTTATCACACAATTTCTAACCCTATCATTCAGATTCTGCCCCAACATACTCCTTGATCGCATATCCCAGAATTTATTCTATAGAATTAAATTACTCTTATTATATAAATTACGCTTAAATACTTGTTTGATTACACTTATGACACATAAAGTCCACTACTAAACATATTTTCCTTTTTTGCAACACTTGGCAGGCGGGATGTTGACCGCAGTTTTTTATTATTCTTAGATATCGTTTCTCTTTGTCACCTCTACGACTTCTTCGACTTTGTCTCTTACGACACCCACGGGATGACATGAGGTAGTGGTTCCTCTTACACAGCTTTTATACGGTACTTGATTACCCTACTTACTATCTTTATATATTTTGTGGGATAATAAGCAGTAAAATAATTTATTGATTTCTTTTTGTATTTTCCTTAGATAAAATCGCCTCATGTGTCGTAAAGGCGTACAAATAGATTATTTGCACGTGGACAAACATCGTAAGGGAAAATTGATAACGAGCGAAATTGAAGGCGATCAAGTACTTGTTTCTTTGCTGCATTTGAACCCGCGTCCTGTAGCGCCGCAGTGAAACGCTTACCCACCTAGCTGTCAGATTCCAATTAAAAAAGGAGCAAGTTTCTCGGATCTGGTTCGAACACATATGATGGAGGGATAACTTAACGGAAGAAACGTTGGTACTGTTCGGTAGATTATGAGTGCAAGACTGAGGACTACTACTGCAGAAAGCATGATTAGGAACCAATTAAAGAACAAAATATATAACATTTCGTTTAATAACTGTGCGGTGGTGGTGTAAGAATATCCACTATACCACATCGACCCTAGGGTGACGTAAGAGGCGATGGAGGGAAACTGGAACATGAAGTGGGCACTAGTGTCTTTCTGATAATAACTATTATAAATACAGCACTGGAATTTTGATAAGCTGTAATGATAATGATGATAAAGTTTAAAAAATTACCAAAGTTTTTAATTTAAAATACTTATTTTAAATTAAAAACTTTGGTAATCTAAAAAAATAAATCTAAAAAAAAAATTAATTTAAAATACTTATTTTAAATTAAAAACTTTGGTAATTTCCTCTATTACTTATTTTTAATCAAAAACTAATATACGTTGAGCATAAAGTTGATAAAATATTGTGTATTTGATTGCTTTTTGGCGGATGCGAGCAAATCGATTTTCTATTTAAAAGTTAAATGCGTGAAACGATTACACAGTTACGAGAGTACTCGAGATATATTGAAAATGGAACGAAAATTCGGTTTTAAAATATTCGAATGATACATACCGCGCGTTTCCAATTTGTCGAAGTCCATCTATTGGTAAGTGACTACTGCAGTTCATGCACACTTGCAATGAACTTCAAACCAAGAAGGTCAGTGATGCATTGTCACCTCTGAGGACTGAGATGGGATACCTGACAGTCTGTAATTATTTTGGCTCTCTAAACCTTTCAATAAAGGTAAGAGGCTAACTTTGATCAGACAGACTTCTAGGAAGAAAAGGAGTTTACTTTTTATAAGATAGTGGTGACGCACGAGCACATAGGCGACCTGATGGTAATTGGTTACTGCGGCTCATAGACATCTATATCTATCCTCGATTACAAATCAAAATGCAGATGCGTTGTTACCCGTTAGAACTAAGATAGAATGCCTCGTTTCAAGTAAAAAGGTCTCCGGTTCTCTACATTCACCATACGAAACACAGCAACCCTAAGCTGTTATTTTACGCGAGTATTCTGTAAACGTGTGATCCGTCCTCGATCTAGCCTTCGTGTTACAACCATAACATGAATATAGTTGCAGCATGGCTCTACCGCATAAAATCTATGATCTATTTTTAATTAATATAATAAAAATTCTTTGGAATGCGCTTGAAGCAAATGTATGTACCGAAAACATGCCTTTATCAGACAGTCGGATTAAAATGTGTTAGGCAAAACAAAAACTCGGGTAAAAATGTGTTAGGGGATACTATTAGACGTGGCTTAGTAGCAAGATGGCTCGATAATTTTTCAGCATAGTCTTGTCACATTTGTCAATGCTTCTGCTCCACGCTTTTGGAGTTCTCCCATCACATAAGACGTATTTAAAAACTCGGCAGAGCTCTTTTAGCAAGGGTTGACTCCCAGCTTTTAAGAACTCTGTTGTAACTTCATCTTCTCCAGGGGCTTTTCCATTTTTATGTTGGCCGATGGATAGCTAAATCTCTCCAAGGAAGATGCCTGGCAGCTCGTTGGTATAATGGCGGGTCAGCGTGGCTCGGGGATCATTGCATTTAGGATCAGGTTGTGACTTATGTGAGGCATATAGTTTTCCGTAATAGTCTTTGATCTCTGAAAGAACCTCAGACTTTGATGTTAGAATTTTGCCATCATGCGTCTGCAGTCTTGGCATGTGACTTCTCCCAAGCACCTGAGCAAAGACTTTGGATCCCTTGTTTCGCTCTATTGCAGCTTGTTTCGCAATTGCATTAGAACGACGCAGGTCCCGCCTCACAGCTTTCCTCACAAGCTTGGTTAGTGTTACCTGTTCCGATGGCGTTGCTGTTGTTAGCTCACGCCTTCTTTCCATAAGCTGAAGTGTCTCATCTGAAAACTTCGACTTTCGATCCATGTGTTGCTTGCCATAAAACCTGTTGCCTGTCGTGAAGCGACAATTAAAAAAAAAAGAAACTAACCTAACAACAACGAAACAACAAAAATAGAACAAAAAAATAATATATTTAAAATTTTAAAGACATATTTACACTTTTATATAAAAAATGAAGTATGATGATGGTGATGGGTGACGTGAATTAAAATTAAATAGAAAATAAAGATAGATGAATACTGAAGCGGAGCCTGAAGACCAAAGTGGCACACCGCGCTTGGCGGTGGTAGCACGCAGCACCTGGTCTAAGCACACGCAGCGCTTGGAGTAGGCACACGCTGCGCTTGGAGTAGGCACATGCAGCGTCCAGAGTAGGCACACGCGGCACCTTGATTAGGCGCTCTCAGCGCCTGGAGTAAACTCTCGCAGCGCCTGGAGCAAGCACGCACAGCGGCTAAAGATAGCACGAGCACTAGTAGGTGGAGGCGTAGGCGACGACTTCAGGTGAAGGCAAAGGTCTGCAGGATCCCGGAGCAGTGCGGCCCCGTGCTTGGAGTAGGCTAGGCGACGACTTCAGGTGAAGACAGAGGCTTGCAGGATCCCGGAGCATTGCGGCCCCGCGCTTGGAGTAGGCTAGGCGGCAACTTCAGGTGAAGACAGAGGCTTGCAGGATCCCGGAGCAGTGCGGCCCCGCGCTTGGAGTAGGCTAGGCGACAACTTCAGGTGAAGACAGAGGCTTGCAGGATCCCGGGGCAGTGCGGCCCCGGGATAAGGCCTTTAGGAGATGCTTCAAGTTTGGAAGCTGAAGCGAGACTCCCTGTATTAGTCGATTGTTCGGCTTTTATACCTTTTTAGAGAGAACGGGTAATTATTCAAATTAAAAGCAAATTTTTGTAAATGGCCCAGAGGAAAAGAGTATTTATGTGGAAATATTGAAGTAAAAACATCAGACCGATAACGAATTCGAATAAAAATTGCCATGACAACCAGATAAAGAACGATTTCAATACATGTCAAATTTTGGTTTTAGGCTCGTAATAAAGAAACGGCAAGATTTAAGTAGAAAAAGAGATATTATTGATATAGGAAAAAAGGAAGCGCAACAGCGCGCACGAAACCCGAAATTGCAGAGTTACGGAGAACTAAATAAAAGATCGAAAAAGGTAGACAGACTCCCTTGACAGCGTAAAAATACGAAGTGAAAATGATTTGTTATGGTCTAAAAACGTTACAGGATACTATGGAAATAAAGGTGATGCAAAAAAGAAAATCAAAAACAGAATGGAAAAATAAATTAAAAATAGTGTAAAATGATATGTAAGTAGCATAACACTACATGCCTTCGTCCCTTAAGATTTTGATCACGCTGATAAGGTCTTTGTTAAATCTATCGTGGGTCTCAGGGCGTTGAACCGGTTTTTAAGTCCTAGCTAGGAGCTAGTTACGGTTTGAAGCGGATTTGGTGGAAAGGTGGACTTCATCAATCGGGGCCTTTTAAGCGTAAATCGATATTCAGAGTGCCTCGGACAAGTCGGTGATCGCTTCCGGTTTTGAATTTGTAGATCAATGAGATATCTCTGAATATGTGCCTTTTGTCTGAATATGTCTCGTTTTTTGTAATGTTATCGGGATTGCACCAGGTCCACTTCCTTCTTCCTTCCAAGTTTTTTCTCTTCACCCATACCGCAAACTCTGAAGATAAAAGTCTTCAACCAGTGCGTCCTGCTCGTACTCATTTCCTGGCCGAAATCTGGACATTGACGATACGACTACTCCACAAGCTTAAAATAGTTCAGCAAGCGATGGAAAGAGCTATACTCGAAATTAAGAAATCTGCCGGAGAACCAAGATTACTGACGCAACCTTCCTTGTTTGTAAACTGAATTGGCAATGGGCTGGCTACGTCTGTCGCATAAGTGACGACCGGTGAAGTAGACGTGCTATGGAGTGGAGATCGCGTCTAGGCAGACGTAGCGTGAGACGCCCCCTGAACAGATCGAGCGACAATCTGCGCAAGGCTGGTAGAAACAGAATGTGTGTAGCTGATGATCAGGCTAAGTGGCGCGCCTTGCGAGAAGCCTTCGTCCAGCAGTGGACTGCCGTAGGCTGATGATGATGATGATGAAGGTATATTTCAATCTCAATGTCGTCTATGCAGTTACATTAAGAAGACTTCATGCTCTATTTTGCCATCACTTATTTGCGAGTTAGAATTTTGCATCAAATATGGGACCAACCTTGACCTTGACCAACCCACTTTATTTAAAAAAATCATCAAAGCCGGTTCTTAATTGGCGAAGATATCGCCAATTTAATAATAAATTTAAAAAAAAAACTAACAGTCCAATGGGCAACCTTCTTTTTGAAATCGGATAGTAATAAAATATTAAAATATTTAAAAAAAATCCGCTAGTTGGTTGTGAAAATTTTATTAATAAATATAAAAAATTACTATACAAACATACACGTTTAACTTTAGTAATGCCGCTATTTAAAAAGTTTCTATTTTAAAAATGTAAGCGGAATTTAGTTAAATAATTCGAGCCGGCCCATCAGTGCGGCAGCTTTTGCTGTCGCACGGATGGGCCGGCTCGAACCGGGGTGGTACCACGACCTCACAGAAAACCAACGTGAAGTAGAGGTTTACCTCTGCGTTTCGCTTGGTGAGTGCAGGTGGCCGGAGGCCCTCTTTTACTGGAAATGAGGCATCCCATCTAAGTCCTCACGGGTGACAACGCATCTACATTTTGATTTGTAATAGAGGATAGATGCAGATGTCTATGGGCCGCAGCAACCACTTACCATCAGGTGGACTGTGTGCTCGTTTGTCACCCTTATCCTATAAAAAAAATTGCATTATTTTTTTTCAGTTGCAGGAAGTGTTCTTTATATTTTTACTTAGTAATTGATATAATTATGCAACTTTCAATATATTATTTTAAGTTGACTATGCCATGGGTGACATATTATTATGTTGTTTTAGAAAACTGCAACTTGCTCAAAAAGAAATGAAAAATGACACCCGACGTTTTTCTAGGCAAGTTCTCATTCAAAGTTGAGTCTACAGTCCATTTTATTTTTTAGCCCGATCCATTCAGAGTGTCAGCTGTAGGGAACGTTTGAAATAAACTTGAAATAGAAAACACAGACGGTAAACTGTAAATCATCTTTCCAGTATCTATGTCTGATGTATTAAATAAACAAGTAAGATTAATATAGAATATTAATATACTAGGTTCATCGATCAGTTTTTTGAAACGCAATGAAACTTTAGGATAAGTATATGTAAATTGTATTTATTTGTCAATTTAATCGCCTTCTAAACTTATACACCTTGAATAGCATTTTGCAAGTTGGTTTTTCCATTGGAAAAATAGGCTTCATAGGTTGAAGCCTATTTTTGTTGTATTAATGTTTTAATTTTTACCATTTTTTGATGACTGCCTCGTTAGTCTAGTAGTTGTAAACGCGACTGCTGATCATGATGTCCCGGGTTCGAATACCGGGTCGGGACAAAAAATCAGTTATTGTTTTTCCTTCAAGAAATTCTCAGTAGCTGCCCGGAGTCAGGAAATTGGCGGTGTCTCTACCCAGTGCCTCGGAAAGCAGGTAAAGTTGTTGGTACTGCACCTGATCTCTCTGCGTTCGTGTCGGTCTACCGTCCCATCGGACTATGAGAGTGAGGAAATAGAGAGTGCATTTGTGTTGCGCATACACTCGGGCACTATAATCCTGTCCTGCGCCGATGGCTAGTCTCCGTTGAGGCTCAACGGAGACTTATTATTAATATTTTAAGAAGATGTCTTATTGCTTTCCTTAGCTAGGACTTCTTATCTGCTTAGGAGTACGTCTGAATGGGTACCACCCCTTAAATACTTTTTTTTCGGCCGCTAAATAGCATTGCTAGCACTACTATGTTCCAGAGTAAAGGGTATAGAGATCGAGAGAGCGAGAGGGAATATTTACAGGCTGTGAGGCATTCCATCTTAGTAGTCAGTGGTGCCAACGCAATTGTAGCCTACCTTAACTAAAATTGGTCTGCGAGTGTCCATGTATTGCAGTAGTCACTTACGTTGGTAAGCTTGTTAGTCACTGGAATTTTATTAAAAAAGCTTGCAATACTCGTAACACTCTATAGCTTTTTTATAGGATACGGGCGACAAATGAACACACAGTTCTCCTGATAGTAAGTGGTTACTGATGCCCACAGACATCTACATCTATCCTCGATTACGAACCAAAATGCAGCTGCGTTATCACCCGTGGGGTCTAAGATGGAATGTCTCGTTTCCACTAAAAATGGTCTCCGGTTCTCTACACTCACCATACAAAACACAGCAGAGTTAAGCTGCTTTTTTACGCTGGTATTCTGTAAGAGCATGCTTCTTCCGCGGTCGAGTTGTGCTGCAATCACAATATAGCTGCAGCATGGCTCTACCACGTAAAAATATAAAGCTGGACATTGATTTCTCAGTAGGAAAGATTTGGTGTTATCGCCATGTTAACAAGCAGATTGGCGATTTGTTTTGATGTTCTCTGAACGAGTTCACACAGGCTACTTTGACATTTTATGTCACAATTTATAGAATGATGGTATGTATTACTAATACTTAACTTCTCAGGTTATTCCAGTAATATAAGTCGTAAGCACTGACTGGCGCAAGTGGATACTATAGTATCGAAACGCACAGAACTGTACGCCGTCTTTAAACTCTCTAAAATATCTATTTATCTATTCGGCTGTGCATGATAAAAATAACCTTGTCTATAAACAAGTGAAGCCAAGCCATAGAAATGTGACATGTCGAGTGATAGGAATAAAACGGATTAATTTTAGCGTAGCACGCCGTCTCTCGCGAGAGCGGATGTTTAACTTGATTGCGCAAGGATGGATAAACGGTTTGCCTGACGAATTATATTAATATTTGCTGTTATTTTATGTTTAGAAACTTTTTGAATCGACTCTCAATAATCTAAAAAAGTAAATATAAAAGACCGGAAATAGTCCTCTCCAAAATAACGGGTAGCATGAAGAGCGGCAATACAGTTGTTTATAGAATATAGGTGACAAAGGAGTTCAAAGTCCAACTAAACTACCGAACTGATTTCAATGAAGTTTTGTAAATGTGTATTTCTTGTTCCAATTTGAGGGATAGGATAGTTTTTATCTCGGTAAATGACCCTCAATAATTTTTATTCCAAATTAAAGAATTTTTTTTATAGAACAAAGGGTCATCGTAACAGGCAGAACGACGTCGGCCTGGCCAGCTAGTATCTATACAGGGTTATTATGCAATAACCGGCTAAATTTACAAAGAAGATTCAGAATAAGTTATATAGGCAAAAGGTGAAGAAAAATTAATATAAAAATCTCAAAAATTCTGTCCTTTTTATCTTTAAATTCGAAATGCGTGGTAATGCCGATATTCGATCGGTAGACAAAAACATTGTTGCCCATAAATCACATTCAATTTGGGATAGTCTATACATCTATACAAATAAATAAAATTGAAGTGTCTGTTTGTAATGTCAAAATACCAGCTTTTTACTAAATGTGTATAAAGGTATATACGGTACTTATAACAAAAACACAATTTTTAAAAATTTTGTCTGTCTGTCCGTCTGTCTATCTGTCTGTTTCTTCCGGCTAATCTCCAAAACGGCTGGACCGATTTTGACCAGATTTTCACTAGCAGATAGCTGATGTTAAAAGAAGTAACTTAGGTTACTTACATTTTAGAAAAAGAATTAGGGTTTCGCGCAACATAACTAAAACCCTAAATTACACGCGGGCGAAGTCGCGGAGAACAGCTAGTTTCAAATAAAAGTAGAAGCTTTATTTACTCGTATTTTCAAAAACTGCAATAACGGTATTTGAGCAAGATCTTAGGGCCACCAGATGTCACTTATTTTCTGACGAACGAAATGTGTAAGATTGAGTAGTGTTAGTATATACTATGAGCACATGCCTACCTGCTAGCTTGGCCAGTGTGCTATTTTCCAGGTATCGGGTAATCAAGGTACATAAAAATATTGCTCACCACACGTTTATCCTCCGAGCTGATTTTTACGTATATGTTGGAAAATATTGTTAAAAATAAGTCACCAATACTCCTAAACACTTTCCGTTGGCAGTATCGCTTTGCAAACGCTTTAAAGCTGTCAAAAATTACTCAATTTTAGTTACATTCTAAAGCTCCATTTTTATATATCTTAGCCAGATAACTATTTTAAAACGTTTTACAAGAAGGCAGACCGATCCAAGGGATCAATCATCCCCTAGACCCAAAGTGTGACGCAAGCTAATGCCCACGCGCTCATACCCACAAAAGCGTTAAAATTGGGTCTAGGGGATAATTGAACCCTGTGATCGGTCCGTCCTTAAAAGGAAGTATAATTCGCCTCCAGGTCTTTCAAAAGAGTCATTGCCAAGGCAAAGTGAGAGCACTTAGGTAGAATCGGCGAGAAACTAGTTCGCCTTCCTTCGGGAACCTGTGCATTCTGGTCTTTCGCCAAGGCTGTCCTGTGGGGAACTTCTATGAAACATCTTATCCATCTCTGCAAAGGGAGGACGACTCACTTGTCCATGCCGCAAAGGAGAATGCCGATCTTCTAGGCTCTTTTCTTGCGTCTAACTCTCGATGACGGAGGACCACACTACTGACCATCCTGCGGTGTAAGTGATCCATGCCAGATGTGCCGTTCATACAACACTCGGTTCGTAAAGCACTCCTCTCCCTGGACATTCACAAGTCGAGTGGACCTGACGGAATCCCCCAAATGTGCTGAGGACGTGTGCTCCAAAGTTGGCACCGGTTCTAACTCGTCTTTTCCAGTACTCCTACTCATTAGGCGTAGTCCCGAATTCATGTAAGACAACTTTCATCCATTCGATCCCAAAAAAGGCGACCACTCAGACCCGTCTAACTACAGCCCTATCGTATTATTCACCTCCTTGTTCTCCAAAATAATTAAATTATTTATGATGCAGCTCATGCGGTACCTTGAGGATCACCAGCTAAATAGGGACCGCTGATAGGGTTTTCGTCGGGGTCGATTAGCTGGTGATCTTCTGGTCTACTTGACTTATAGATGGGCGGAGGCAGTAGAGTCCAAGGGGGAGGTATTGGCCATTAGTTTGGACATTGTGAAGGCCTTCGATCGGGTTTGGCACAAAGCGCTTCTTTCGAAACTCCTTTCCTATGGACTTCCCGAAAAATTATGTAACTGGATCACCTGCTTCTTTGCAGTTCGTAGCATCAAGGTCGTTGTCAAGCCATATCAATGATATGTCGCAAACCGATAACATTCATTGCGGTGGATGATGTGGATGACAGCACTGGTGATACTCTATAAACCGACCGTGCCAATGTTTCTCGGGAAAACGTCGCCGAGTACTGGAACAAACTTGTGTCTGAAGTAGAGTCTTTGCTGAACAATGTCTCGGATTGGGGGCGACTATATCTAGTCCAGTTTAATCCCCAGAAGAGCCTAACAGGAACCATTTTGTTATATCAGTTTCAAGGCACTTCTATTGTTGCCTTAGCCAGTGTCGGAATCCTCGGGGTCAATATATCGAGTGACGTGCAGTTTCGTGGTGACTTGGAAGAGAATGCCAAATTGGCATCTAAATACTTGGCATGCTCAGCAAAGTGAGACAGTATTTCATGCCAGCACATCACTTGCAACTTAACAAAGCGCAAGTTTGGCCTCATATAGAATACTGTTCTCATCTCTGGGCTGAGGCTTCCCAGTGCCAGCTCCTTCCACTTGACCGCATCCAGCGCAGAGCGACTAAAATCAAGGACGACCGAGTCCTTTCTGATGGGCTCGATTCATGCTGGAGCTGCGAAGAGATGTTGCATCGCTTTGCATTTTTTTCGCATTATTAATTTTGGTCCGGTCTACGCAGAATGAACTTACTGTTTCTTGTAGTCTTGCAGTGGTATTTTTTTTATAGGATAAGGTGACAAACGAGCACACAGTCCACCTGATGGTAAGTGGTTACTGTGGCCCATAGACATCTACATCTATCCTCAATAAAGACTCAAAATGCAAATGCGTTGTCACCCGTGAGGACTAAGATAGAATGCCTCTTTTCCAGTAAAAAAGGGTCTCCGGTTCTCTATACTCACTATACGAAACACAGCAGTGTTAAGCTGCTATTTTACGCTGGTATTCTGTGAGAGCGTGGTCCTTCCCCGGTCAAGCCGACCCATTCGTGCTACAACTATACTACTAATATAACTACAACATGGCTCTACCACATATACGGAGAGGCACACTGAATTGATCGGAAATAGAATATTTCGGATTGAGTTACAATAAAACCTCTTTTAGAATTTAAATAGTGACCTTTTAGAATCTTAATGACATTCAAACAATGAAAAAAAGTGTTTAGAGACAAAAAATATGTCCAGTACGGACTGGTCCATCCTATGGCTGTGCGTAGACAGCGACGACCATCCCCGCGTCTACGGGTGCCTCTATAGGTCCCATAGCGGTAATGCCGACACAGGCCGACTCATCGACCACGTGCAAATGGCTGCAGACTCCGTGCTACAACAGGTTCTATCCGCAGAGATCGTGATACTCGGTGATTTTAACGCCCACCACGCTGAATGGCTTGGTTCTCCTTTAACCGATCATGCGGGTAGATTTGTCTATGACTTTGCTTTGGCATATGGTCTAACACAACTGGTTACTTCGCCTACGCGGATACCAGATGTGGAAGACCATGGACCTTCCCTGTTGGACCTATAGGTCAGCCGATTGGGATGGGATGCAGTCTTTTTTTGCATGCTACCCTTGGGAGCGGGTTTGCTTCTCACCGGAAGATCCCATCGTTATTGCTGATTCTGTTGCTGATGTGGTACTTCAGGGTATGGAACTTTTAATTCTATCCTCTGTGGTGCCCATCGGAAGCAGATCCCAGCCATGGTTTGGTCGCTCCTGTAAAATAGCATCACACTATAAGCAGGAGTGCTACCGGGCCTGGGCTGACGCATTAACGTCTCGGGATGTAAAAACCACAAGTACAAAGAAGTATAATTCCGCCTCCAAGTCCTTCAAAAGCGTCATTGCCAAGACAAGGTCTGTGCACATCGGCAGAATTGGCGAGAAGCTAGTTCGCCTTCCTTCGGGAAGCCGTGCATTCTGGTCTGTCGCCAAGGCTGTCCAAGGAAACTTCTGTCAGCCATCTCTTCCATCTCTGCACAGAGAGGACGACTCACTGGCCCATGCCGCAAAGGAGAAAGCAGATTTGTTGAACTCTCTCTTTGCGTCCAACTCGACTCTAGATGACGGGGGAACACACCGCCGACCATCCCTCGATGTGAGTGCTCCATGCCGGATGTGCGGTTTACACAGCGCTCGGTTCGCAAAGCACTCTTCTCCCTGGGCGTCAGCAAGTCAAGTGGGCCCGATGGAGTCCTTCCGTTTGTGCTGAAGACGTGAGCTCCGGAGTTGGCACCGGTTTTAACGCATCTTCTCCGGTACTTCTTCTCCCAAGGCATAGTCCCCAATTCATGGAAGACAGCTTTACTACTAGCTTTACTACAGGCCTATCGCCATCACCTTCTGGTTCCCTACTATTATATATACTAGGTAGTTATACTTTATTTTCTATTAGGCAGAATAATGAATACATACTTTTTAAGCAGAAGTATTTTTGAAGGAAGACGCTTTTTATCAAAATTAATGCAAAACTAAATCCCAATTATCATAAAGCGTCCCATTATCCAAAGCGCAAGTTCGGCCTCACATGGAATACCGTTCTCATCTCTGGGCCGGGGCACCCCAGTGCCAGCTCCTTCCACTTGACCGCATCCAGCGCAGAGCAGTTTGAATCGTCGATGACCGAGTTCTTTCTGATCGGCTCGATACACTGGCACTGCGTAGAGATGTTGCATCTCTTTGCGTATTTTATCACATCTATCACGGGGAGTGCTCTGAGGAATTGTTCGGACTAATTCCAGCCGCTCAATTTCACTATCACACATCGCGACAAAACTCGCGTTACCATCCATACCATCTGGATGATTGGCGGTCCACCACTGTGCGATTTAGAAGAAGTTTTCTCCCTCGCACAACTTCCTTGTGGAATCAATTACCACCAGCGAATTTTTCGGACCGATACAACTTAGGAACCTTCAAGAAAAGAGCTTACACCTTTCTAAAAGGCCGGCAACACATCTGTAATTCCCCAGGTGTTGCGGTTGTTCATGGGCGGCGGTAGTCACTTACCATCAGGTGAGCCGCATGCTCGTTTGCCCCATCTTCTATATAAAAAAAAAACAATCGAACTTGTACACTACTGCATCTTGTAGAGGAATATTGCACTTGACGGATGGTAAGAACTGACTAATCTTCTTCGGCGGCTTGAAGAATGTTCTAATAGAAGCTCGCTTCAAAATGTAGCAAATCTTGTCTGTGATACCTCTGACATATGGTAGTACAGCAGGCACACGCTCGACTGTGGCCGGCTTCACTCAGTCACTGTGACGTAGGCGCGGGACCCGAAGCTTGTTGTCGTGCAGAACCTGCTTGACGTGCTGAAGCTCGGCGGCCAGGTGTTTGCTCTCACAGATCCCTCGTGCTCTCTGTAACTAAAATTTGCCCACGGTATCTGACTGTGAAGGATGATGGTGGGATTCACCATTTAAATATCGGTTTGTATGGGTCATTTTTCTATACACAGTGTGAGCTATGGGTCACAGAATAATATCTTAAAGCACCCGTAACGTCGGGAATTAATAAAAATAAGAAAAGTAAGTTAATTAAAACGCGATAAACTCCGTAAAACTAGTTTTATTTCCTGTGGAATAGCTTACCACCGGCAATTTTTTCTGATCGATACGACTTAGGGACCTTCAAGAATAGAGCAGACTCCTTTCTAAAAGGCTGGCTACGCAGCTGCAATTCCCCTGATGTTGCAGTTGTTCATGGGTGGCGATGGTCACTTTCCATCAGATGAGCCGTATGCTCGTTTGCCTACTGTCCTATAATAAATGACTCCGTATATATTTACTAAGCTCCCAGCTGGAATTATTATGGAATTATTATAATTAATTCGTATACCTATATTTAAAAAGAAAACGACATATAGAAATAGAAAGTTGCATTTAAATATAAAATTTTCTGTAATAGGTAATTTAATTCTGTTCGTTCGAAGTGAACAGGGGCGTATAGTGATGTATGAAGCGGAAAATAGCCGCGAGGCAATGGGGTCGAAAAGTGCAGCGGTAATTTAGCGGCACATGTATCAAGGGAACAGTTCTTTAAGACTGATATTGCGATGCAATAAACTCCGTAACTTTATGTGTTCACGTACATTTATGTTGATATATATAAAATATCATTTAATAATAAGACAATGTTTCAGTTTCATAGCGGCGTAAGAGAATCCATTTCTTCTCGAGCAGATTGTAAGATACTATGGAAAGAACCAGAATTATCTTAAAAAATTTAAAAATTGATTGCGTATCAAAACTTTGAAAAATAGAAGATTGAGTGTTAGGACCTCTTTTAAGTACAATTACAAACCATTGTTTTTTTTATTTATGAGATTTTGTTGATGAGAGAAAACCCTACATTTTTCCGGATTAATTTTAGCCTAAATTACTCCTGGCATTGCTCTTTTCTGCTGTATTTCAATGTGAAGGATATAGAGAGTGTGAGAGCCTGAGAGAGAAAGATATATAGTTACAGGCTAAAGGCCATCTTGGTCCTCAGTGGTGAAAAAGCATATTATGTAACCTTCTTTGTTTAAAGTTGTTGTCTTATGGTAGTGTCGGGCTGCAGTGGCCACTTACCACCACGTATACTCTAAGTCCTTTTGTTAATTATTTTTATCTTTCTAGAAGGAAAAATTGTAGAGAAAATTGAATTTCTAAAAATTTAAAACATATTTAGAAGAAATGTGAACACCGCCAACACATATAAGGGTATATGGTACTCTTAGTAATGAGAGACCTGTGCCCAGATATCGAACGTATGTAAGCTGCTACTCATACTTTACTTTTTACTTTTAACGACAGTTTGTAATTTATCAGGCTAATAAAATTCATATTTTCAGAGATAGAATTTCGTGACCGACCCGGTCAAATTCAGAATTTTCTCGATCCTTTAAATCTATTATATGAGGGTTAACTGCAAACCCTAAAACTATTAAAATTACGAATATTTCAATCATCTACGTGCAACAGATTTCTAAAAAAAATTCACGAAACGTCGGAAATTAAAAAGTAAAAAAACTCGATAAAATCCGTAAAAATTAGTTTCATTTAATTAATTTAAAATGTTTGTAGCAAAAAAAAAACAGATGGAAAGGTGAATCCATAAGTGCTTAATTTTGCTAGTTTTGGAACGGAACACTGATGATCTAAACTAGTAAGCCGCAAACAAAATTTAGTCTAGTGAATTTTTTGGTAAATAATATTTTTATTTTTTATTTTATTTATTACAAAAACAGTAACAGCATCATAACAGCACAAAACCAAGACGATGCTGTACAAAAACCAAATAATAAATGATAAATATAACTGACATAAAATAAATGCTTAATACTATTATAATTAAGAAAAAAAATATAAATAGAAAAAAAAATTATGAAAAAATCTCACAGACTCTGTGCGCCGCTTCTGTGAACTTTGCCAGGCTGCAGTGAAAAATGTCCGTTTCTTCGGAAATAATATTCAATAACTTTAAAGCCCGTGACATAGGTGCAAACCTGAGCAGATTTGTCCTCGCGTGCGGCACCTTAAAGGTGGGATATGGGCGACGCCTAACCATCGCCTTATCAGGCACAAACAGCTGCAACGCCTCCAGTACCTCAGGATGGTGTAGCTGGCCACGCCAGACACGCCACACGTACTTGCAGAGTGCGACCTCACGCCTCACACCAAGCTGGCTGTACCCAACCATGCCGATCACAAACAAGCTCGGGTACATCAGCGGGTAGAAAGGATAGACGCCGTACTCCTTTAAATAAAGGAACCGCGTGAATTTATTTTGAATTTTTTCCACCATGTTGATATATTTATCTTCATGGGGATTCCAAATAATTGCACTCGTTTCCAGCCGGCTGCGAACAAGTGCATTGTATAAAACTTTAATAATCGCCGTACTAAGAAAATCCCTGCAATTCCTTAGGATAAAGCCTAAGTTTCGGAATGCCTTACCGCCTATTGATTTCCAAATGTTTGTGCAAGGTAGGAGGATTCATCAATGTTTGTCATAATCTATCATTTTACATATAAAGAGAAATAAAGAGTAAATATGTCCTTGGGCATATACTCGTGTACCATAGTCGTGTTCTGCGCTAGTCTCCGTTAAGACTGGCCACCGTGACCGAAATTTGATCTGGAGGACATTATTCTAAACTACGTCCGGCACAAACCTACTTTCTGAGAGGATTTTGGACCAGTTAGTCCAGCTCACTGAGCTTCAGTGCATATTGGCAGACTTAATATGTCCTCTTTATAACTGCTAAAATAAAATACACTAAAATTATAAATCCCCAAAACTAAACTTTAAATACAGAAATTAATCAGCTTAAGAGTTTTCAGTGCTTTTATCTCGAAATATTTTGTTACGGTTGTAAATAAAGGTACACTTTGGGAGGTAAACTCAAAACATTCGGTTTTATCTAATATTGCGAGTGTTATGGGTAAGCATAAAAAGTTTACGTCGACGGCCGGCGTATGAAAGGTCATAATGAAACTGATAACCACAATGTAGAGCTAATGCCTAACCTAAAAAGAGGGAATGTGTTTTTATAAC
This sequence comes from Parnassius glacialis, assembly GCA_033319125.1. Lineage (NCBI taxonomy): Eukaryota > Metazoa > Arthropoda > Insecta > Lepidoptera > Papilionidae > Parnassius > Parnassius glacialis. The sequence goes on from JAVANC010000016.1 coordinate 11,948,635, forward strand.
GTTAGTTCATGACTCCATTGCAACTATACCATTAAATTATAACTTTTTATAAAAAAATATAGAAGAGGGAGGACAACGAGCATGCGTCTCAACTTATGGTAAGTGTCGACCATTATGAATAAGTTTAACACCTGGGGAATTGCAGGTGCGTTGCCGGCCTTAAAAAAGTAATTGATAGTTTCTTGAATACGTCGAATCAAAATAATTATAATTGTACCTTAACATAAGAGTCAAGTGCTTGCCGTACATCTGTTCGTATATAGCAACTGTAGTCCATTGCATTGCAGACAACTGGATTCAACCAATGCTACAGATGCTTTGTCACTCACAAAGAATAAGACGGAATACTGAGAAAAAACGAATTCTCTATACCCTTTAAAGCGAAACACAGTAATGGGTGGACTGCTGCTTAATGATAGAAATAGGTGGCAAGGTATATATCGGATAACTTAGGAATCAGTTTGAGTAGAAAACGTTGCGTCCTACAGCTAGGATAAACTAGCGTAGAGTAAAATCATTAGGTTGTCTTCCATCGACACTTAAGAGTTCACAGATGGATAATAGCTTCTCATCGTATGAAGGATTTGCAATAATTGTCATGCTTTGTTGTTATAGGTAGGATAAAAACAGTCACTTCGTTAATTTTTACGTGGTAGAGCAACGCTGCAGTTATACTATGTTGCTACAACATAATATTCCTGCTAAGGAATGGGACGACTCATCTGGGGAAGGATCACGCTCTCACAGAATAATAGTGTAAAATAGCAGCTAAATTCTAATATGTTTCTTATGGTTAGTGAATACAACCGGATACCCTTTTCACTGGAAGCGGAGGATTCCATCATATTCAGGGGAGTTAACGCATCTGCATTTTGTCTCTTAATCAAGCATTGATGAAGATATCTATGAGCTACAGCGTCCACTTACCATAAAGTGCAACTTTGATGCTTATTTTCGTGTGGGTATCGTATGTCTCTAGTAAAAAATATAATAAAAATAAAAATTTGTCCAAGGCCATGAGATGTTTCTGGCGTTACACATAGTCATCTGTTAAAATAACGGAGATACTAAATAGGTGATGAATTCCCTTAAGTCCAATGACAGGTGAACAATTACATAGATCCAGCACCATTTAGGAGTGTTCTTATATATATATATATATATATATATATATATATATATATATATATATATATATATATTTATATTTAATTTTTTTTTAATTTATGTAGTTTTATTACCTCTTATTGACACTAGTCGATGCTAAAGCTAAGTAAAGGCACAGCAGTGACACTCTCTGTACGTGAGAGTTGAAGAGCCGGTGACATTAGGCCGGAGCGTGTAACGCTAGCGTTGATACCGAGCCGAAATGGAATATTATAGACTTGTGCCAAAGAAGATACATAGTAGGTATATGTTATATAATGTAAACTTATTTATATAGATAGTGAAAGCTACGATTAATTTTAAATCAACTTTTTAACTTTTAAATATGGGGAAAACATGACAGATGGGGAAAATTAAGATTTCCGACAAAACAAACTATGCACGACAGTTAGTATTTCAGTATTTCAGTGCGCAATAATCAGTATTACCTACTACCCTTTAAAAATAACTTACTCTTATATATTTTTGGCTTTTCCGATTACTTTTATAATTTTTATTATTATTTCTAACTATTGAAATAATTCGTAGCCGTATGTATATTTTTTTTAGAAAATCCATAGGTAAGCATAGCATAGATAGATAATACTTAATTGTAAGCCAAAAATAACATAAATATTAACTAAAAATGAGAAATATAAATGTGGTACAATGGGTGGTCTAATTGCTAAGAGCGATCTCTTCCAGACAACCTTTGGATGGACAGGATTGCAAGAAAATAATAAAAACCAGTTGTAAACCAATAAAAGTATGGTTTTGCGACAAAAATAACTTTATTTTTATTAAAACCAAAAATAGAAATACAGAATGGTATATAAGTACATAGATAAGATAAATACATACATACATATTAATATATATATATATATATATATATATATATATGTATATATATATATATATATGTGTATATGTATATATATATATATATATATATATATATATATATATATATATATATATATATATATATGTCAACATATATATATGAAGGGACCAGCAACATTGCACGTGCGGCGCGGTAGCCGTCGGTGCAGTTAGATAGAATTCTTGTAAATAACACGTGTTCCGCACACCTGCACCATTGCACCTGCAGTGGCGCTCGTTTTGCTTGTATAAAACGGACGGCGCGGCCGCCGTTACGACAGTCTTGGCTCTGACGTGGAACGGTACGCTTGTCGTATACCGTTACTAGTTTATCCTCGACTCGTTGGATAATTAATTCGTGTAGATGAATTAATTATTATTCCTAACTACAAAATTAGTCTCTGTACTATACTCAATTACCCTTTCTTTTATGTGTATATCTATATATATATATATATATATATATATAGATATACACATAAAAGATTTTACTTTTATGACTTTTATGTGTATATCTATATATATATATATATATATATATATATATATATATATATATATATATAGATATACACATAAAAGAAAGGGTAATTGAGTATAGTACAGAGACTAATTTTGTAGTTAGGAATAATAATTAATTCATCTACACGAATTAATTATATATATATATATATAGATATACACATTTCTTTCATTTTGATTTGAATTTTCTAAGTGGTAGAGCCATGCTGCAGCTATATTAATAGTATAGTTGTAGCACGAATGGGTCGGCTCGACCGGGAAAGAACCACGCTCTCACAGAATACCAGCGTAAAATAGCAGCTTAACACTGCTGTGTTTTGTATGGTGAGTGTAGAGAACTGGAGACCCTTTTTACTGGAAAAGAGGCATTCCATTTTAGTCCTCACGGGTGACAACGCATCTGCATTTTGATTCGCAAACGAGGATTAATGTAGATGTCTATGGGCCTCAGCGACCACTTACCATCAGGTGGACTGTGTGCTCGTTTGTCACCCTATACTATAAAAAAAATTGTAATTTTTATTATACAACTGTTTGTTGTCCTTAGTAAAAAATATAAATATATATTTTTATAAACATACATTATAAAGTTACAAATATATAATTTAAAACTATTATATATAACATAAATGTGCCGTTGTGTGTGTTATATATAAATGAATAGGCATTATTTTGTATAAAGCGCAGCCCTCAGCCAGGGCAGTCGGCGACGGCCCGTTCCACGCCCCGCGCGCCTCTCAAGGCGCACACATCCAGACACCCGCACATAGCCGCAAGTGATTTTACGTGCACACATGCTTAAGTGTCGTTTCTTTTCACGTAGTGTATATATTCATTGGTAAAGGTACAACTCCGTAGCCGACCGCAGACAGCACCAACAGACGACGTATCGTGGTGACACTACTGGTTTCTATGTAGTTATATGAAATACCTTCCGTAGCTAGCGACACGTCGTTTGCTGGAGCGGTAGGCGACATGTCGCCCGACCGCAGATCAGTAGTGTCGCCAACGCCCGAGCGACACGTTGAATTTTTCTCAAAAAATGAGTTTCATCGATTCCGTAGAAGAGAAACTGATAAACCAGGTGGCCTAATATCCCGCACTGTACGATGCATCTCACAATAATTATTTAAACAGTGTGACAAAAGATTATATTTGGAAAAATATAGGAAAAAAATTAAATAAAAGCAGTAAATAGGTATATATATATATATATATATATATATATATATATATATATATATATATATATATATATATATATAGTACCTATTTTGTTTACATAAATACAGTACCCACAGAACATTCGTAACAGATTGGAACACTTGGTGCTGTCGCCCTGCATTCGGGTTCGGAATCATGACTGCAGCGACATGTCGCGACGACACGTCGCCTGCTGCTGCTGTCTACGGTCGGCTACGGAATTATACCTTAAAGCGGGGTCTTTAACAATCCTCTTACTCGCCAGACAATGCAGAGGTTATAAAACCACATACAATTTGCAAACATTTTTTTAAATTAAAATTTTGTTCGAGTTTTAAAAAAAAGTTATTTCTATACGTTTAAATAATGATCCTGATAACGTACTCAACGGGAACCACAGGGTTTTTGTTACATATTGTATATATAAGCGAAATACCACTGACTGACTGATTGACTCACTCATCACGATATATCTTAAATTATACACCCCTTTGACTTGAAATTTAGTATAGTTACTCATTTTGAATGATTAACAGTCTCTACCACAGTTATGAGTTGGTTATATTGTTATTATTAAAAAAATACTAGGTGGAGCCCCGCAGCGTGTAATGGCTGCTGCACAGTGCTGCTGTGTTTCGCATGGTGAGTGATGAGAACCAGTAAGGAGGCATTCAAAGATAGATGTAGGCGCATCTGGGCGTAGCATAGCATCCACTTATCATTCTTTGAAATGTGTACTCGTTTGCCATGCTTACTTGTAATATAGGAAAAGTAAATTTAGGCGCCTATAACATGGTTCACTGAACTGTACACCCTAAGTTTTTTTTTATGTAATTACTTAAGGATCTATGTAATGAAATCGTATTCGCCAAGGATAATTTTGTATACAAACTTCTCCCTCAGAGAAAGTTAAAAAATCGTGTAAAAATAACTCCTTAAATTGCAATTTCTTAACGCGACGCAAACATAAAAAAAAGACGAAGACTCGTTATGAACTCACTCGTTACAGCTGTTCAACAAACATACGGCCAAAACGTTTCACTAGGGCCACCATAAATTTAACTGAAATAAATAGGACGTCGATTCTGATAGCGCTTTTTTATTATTTTTATTCTTGTTTATTTATTTATGTATACCTATTTATATATTAAAATACAGACATATAGAGAAATGAACCGGGGTAGCTCAGAGGTTAAGCGCTCGCCTTAAATATCACAGTACAACAAAATGCAGATGCGTTGTCACCTGTGAGGACTAAGATGGAATGCCTCGTTTCCAGCAAAAAGGGTCTCCGGTTTTCTACACTCACCATACGAAACACAGCAACGTTAAGCTGCTATTTTACGCTGGTATTCTGTGAGAGCGTGATCCTTCCCCGGTCGAGTCGATCCATTCGAGCCACAACTATAATACTAATATAGCTGCACCATGGCATGGCATGGATTCCTACAACATAGAGAACACGTAATATATTGGTACTTTTCCCCTAAAAATTAAACCAAGTAAACGAACGAAGCAATTTTAAAATTACCGTTGGACAGCATAACTTAGGTCGAATCAACATTCAAGTTGATTTGACCTAAGTTATGCTGTCTTCATTTTATCGCCGTGCCTCTGCTTTGCACGCCTTTGGAATGACCACACAGTGATATTATTGCATTTAGCCATCCTTGCTGAATTTATTGCCACAAAGAAGAAAGATTATCGGGACAAAGAGGAAGTTCACATTTTATACATATGACGTTAGAATTTACTATGATTTGTACGTGAGGTGTGCCTTTAAACCTCAAATTAAAGAATAAAAATACACAAAAAGAAGAAAAAAAAAAGAACTTCCTTCATCTTCATGTGGTTATCGTCACCAGAAGACCGCATCGTAAATACGTGAGATCGTTCCAATTTTCTTTTAATATCATTATATCATCTCATCCATCCATCCACTATCATCAATAATCCATGCAATTAAAAACTTAGCATGTGTACCCCCATACAAATAATAAATAATTCAGTTTTCTTCATAGCCAATCATTACATTTCCAATCAGTACCCTTAGTAATTATCTTTGTTGTAGAACTGATCTTTAAATACATTTTAACTTGTAGATACGCATACTATAGATATAGTAATTACGCAACTATATTAAACTGCACTGCTTTGTGCCTAAAAATAAATAATAATAATAATACATGTTATTGCAGTTTTAAAATAAATTCGCTTGTTCCTTACTTACTGTAATTTTATGCTTATTTTTTCTTTCCTTTTCTGCCGACTTCTAAAAGGAGACTGTACTCAATTCGACTGTATGTTTTTTTATGTGTGTTACCTCATAACTTTTAACTGGTTGAACCGATTTCGATGATTCTTTTTTATGTGTAAGCTGATAGTTCTCGTGTGGTCCAATATGAATTTGATCAAGGTCAGACCAATACTTTTTGAGTTATTCTTAAACAACTTTTATTGAAGTCGGCTGTACAAAATTTTTAATTTTAAATTATTTTTCATACTTTTAATTTACATTTATCACTTTATATTATTGCATTTTTTCTTTTTACAAAATGGCTTAATTCAAAACATTAATCAAAAAGCGAGTTTTTATCAAAATCTTATGGAATTTTGCAAAAGTTAAGTGGACAGCAGGTCATCTAAATTGAATATCGCCTAAATACATTTGAAAACCTATTACAGAGTTACAGAATTAACTGGATTGATTGGCGGATGATCCCGACGAGCAATATACGGAACGTGAAGACTTTAAAAAGCTGTATTATAATCTCATAGCTGCTGCCTGTCAAAAATTGAATTACCAAAATTTTTGGGAAGTTACCATGACTGGCTGGAGTTAAGGGATACGTTTGTTTCCATAATTCATAGCAAAAACGACATAGACAAAAACATGTTACATTATTTGCGTGTGTTACTCAAAGACAGTGCTTTACTTGATAAAGATAGTTTAGATTTTATAGTCGATAATTATGACTCTGCCTGGAAATTACTCTATGACAGATATGATAATAAAAGGCTTTCAGTGAACAACCACGTTCAAACTCTTATTGATGTAGAAACATTACAGCACGAGTCTAGTAAAGCTCTCAGAAATATAATTGACGTGACAAATAAAAATCTTCGTACATTGTCCATCCTTGATCAGCCAGTTGATTATATTCAGGCAGTCGACAGAGACAATCGTAGTCGACAGATACTTCATAGTGGCAATCTTACCCAAATCTAGTACTCAATTACCAGAAATCATAATAAAGTTATCATCTAATGCAATTAGTGCATTGCGCATTAGATAAATTAATTTCCAAATATTCCAAATTCCTTAAATCACAACGTTTTATAGCTTCATATATTGCGATTCATAAACAACTCAAAACATGGATCTCTTAAATATTTAGGACCCTGAAATTTTTAAGAACTCACTAACTCCTAATTTTTTAATTAGAATTGCCCGACAATAATTTTTCTGTGATGAATATAATTTATTAGAAATGGGTATGCAGTTACCACATAAAAACAAACTTAACTCATTGTCACCGTTCTTAGATCCAAATAATATTATACGTGTTGGGAGGAGACTAAATAATTGATTTTATGACTATATTCTTATGTCAAGTTCTCATCATGTAGCAGTTTTCCTCTTTGAAGTGTTTCATATTAAACTATTTCAAGCTGGTCCACAATTAGTGCTTGCTACCATTGGATATCATTATTGGCTTATTGGTGGCAGCTTGAAAAATGACACGATAATGCCTAATATGTTGTAGGATAAAGGCGAGTAAGACACAATCAGTATATAGCTGCAGCATGGCTCTACCAAGTATAAATATATTTTATGGCTTCAAAAAAAAATGGTGCCACTCCATGAGTACGCTTAACGAAGATTCCTTGGTTTTTATTAATAATAAAGTGACTCCTCTCCTTATGTGAATTTCGGGATGAGTCGTGCGCTTGCTGCCGCTCACGGGTTGTATTCTCACACGCAAAGGAGTCGTAGAGCATTCAACACCATCATACTGGTCGTAGAACTTCATCGGGGAGAGTATGTTCAGATCACTGAACGATATTAAAGTAAGAGAAGCGGTAAAACCGGTGTGCTGGCGGCCGCGGATCTTTTGGAGTAGAGCGGGGTGTGAGCTAACGAACTTTACACCGACACTAAGAGCGGGCGCTCAAATATTTTTTTTAATTTCCACATATTGTACCTTTTAGTTCCAAATTATATCAGTTTTTATAAAACTACAGTCATTTGTTTATTTCTACAACATAGAGAAAGTAACAGCTGTAACTTTATAAATGATAGGGAAATAGTGTTAATGGTGCGAGATTTCTGGTGCAGCAATCGTCAATCCGCTTGTCAAGCATGGCGATTTTGGAAAATCTTTATTACAAACTGAGAGGCCCTTGTTCCAGATTGCATTGTCACGGCCCGATGAAAAAGCTACACTAGTATTTTGATCATCTGTAGGAGCAGTTCAGATTTTGATCACATGGCGGAGAAGGCGATTTCATCATCTGGCACAGTAATTGATTTTACTTTGGTTGCAGAGATTTAAATTTGGAGAAGATATACTCCTAACAGTTTCCTGTAACGTGTAATCCTCTATTAATATACTACCTGGCTCGGCAGACGTTATACCTTTTCCGGTAGATGGCCTGATGAGTTTTACTTCAAACTTTTTATAAATTTTGTTTGCCATTTTACAAACTAAATATTGTATCATCATAATCATCATCAATACAGTCCTTCACAAGTCCACTGCTGATTATAGGCTTCCCCCAAGGAACGTCACAAAGCACAGTTCCGAGCCACCTGCATTCATTGACTTCCTGCATGTCTTACCAGGTCGTCACTCCATCTAGTGGGGGGGGGGGGGGGTTGGGCGTCCCCCTACTCTACTTTTCTCCTGCCGGTACGAAGCTGCCACTCGAGAAAGAAAGAAATATTGTATACATGAGTCATTTTGGTCCATTAATATAGAATTTGTTAACTAACAACACCACTCTAAATACTCATATATACATAAACACTCACGCCTGTCACCCAGAGGGGTAGGCAGAGACTATGGACTTCCATTTGGCACGATCCTGACACACCTCTCTCGCTTCCTCCACATCATCTAAATACTCGTTGTTTTATATGTTTAGCTGTTTTAATACTACGATTATTGGGCACTAAAAGATTGATTGTAGAAGTAATTCATTCAGATGATACAAATATAGCCGAATAAATCAAATATTTAACAGCTTTTTCTGATAGCACGGAAGTAAATCATAAAACGCCTAAGCGATCAAAATAACTTGAGGTTTATGTCAACATCGAAGCACTTGTTTCGTCGTTTTCTCTAACAGTTTACATGCGTAGACACTTAATACATATAATCGCATTACTTTTACGTATAAAATTTCACTTCAAAAGATTATTTAAACGATAAAACTATTTGATTATTTTTGTTTTACGTGAAAAAATAAAAAATTAAAACTAACTGTTTAAAAAAATCGACATCTATATTTCAATATCAAACTATATAAATTTCGAGTTCGAGAATTCTTTAACAGAAATAATACCATCTGATATATCCGATTTTTGTTTTTCTCCCTCTTTCGCTTTGTAATTGACTAGAGCCCAATGACTTCGTCAATCTTACTTAGCGGTACCATGTAGCGACATCTATGGAAATGTATTAAATAAAGAACGATGTATTTAGCGCGTCAAATTTTCATATCGATATACATCGCAACCGCTTCCGTAGATAGATAATAGATGGCGCTAGAGTAGTCAAGTGAGCTCGGCCACGGTCCTTATTGCTTTGTAAGAGAGATATTTTGTATAATATGTATTTTATATAATATGCATCACGTTATTTTATTTTTATGTTGTATTATTTTATATTTATTTAGAGATTTTGTATATATGAGTATCCGTTTATATTTACTATTATTTTTTTTTTCTTTATTACAAAGTAAATAATATAAAGTTGTATAGTTTAAAAATATTTTATTTATTTGCTTTTTGTTGTAAGATATAATGTTTTTACTTATTTTTTAATTTATGGAGTGGTTGCACCTACTACAGCTTCTCAAATCATCCAGGGTTGACTGGTAGAGAATGCCACAAGGCATTAACTCCGCTCCGGGATATAAAATCCCTTATTATAAGGTAGATGTAAAGAAGAATAAATAAATAAATAAATAAAATAAATGGCGTCCAAAAGTATTAGAAATAAATATCGATCTCTAAAATGCTATCTCATTATTAAATGATGACTTGAAATACATCTCCGATTGGTATATAATAAAACCCATCTAAATGCCAAACGATAATCTTAAATAGCCCACGATTATTATATGAAAACTAGATATTCCCACCCTACCATCAATTATATTTAAAAATAATGTCATACCATTCTCCCCCCACGTAAAGAACCTTGGTCTGTACGTTGATGGTTGCTTAACATGGAACAAACATATACAGGAGATGAGTCGCAAAACTACTGGAACTTTGCTATAGATGGGAAATTATATTTTTAATTTGTAGGAGTCATGCCAACCAAACGCGCACAGCTACGGGTCCGTCGATCAAGAAATGAAATCCGTTCCGTATATACATAAATATCGTTTCCTATATATTAACACTTCAAAAGATATTTTTATTCATGATAAAATAATTATTAAGACAATTTTAAGAATTTTTTTATAGCATAAGGGTAACAAACGAGCACACAGTCCACCTGATGGTAAGTGGTTGCTGCATCCCATAGACATTTACATTTATGCTCGATTACGAATCAAAATACCGCTTCTGTATGCAAAATACAGAAGCGTTATCACCCGTGAGTATTAAGATGGAATGCCTCATTTCCAGTAAAAAGGGTCTCCGGTTCTCTACACTCATTATACGAAACACAGTAGCGTTAAGCTGCTATTTTACGCTGGTATTCTGTGAGAGCGTGGTCCTTCCCTGGTCGAGCCGACTCATTCGTGCTACAAATGTACTACTAATATAGCTATAGCATGGCTCTACCACGTAATAACATGTGGTCATAAATGGGTCAGATATTATGATAATTTTATTCATTATTGTCAATTTTCTTTATTCAACAAATGTGTTATTTATTTTTAACTGTTTATTTTAATGATTAAAAATTAAATGACCTATTTTTAGAGCGGGTGACACCCCACTTATACTTACTCTCCCGGATCTCTCTAGATACTTGCACTCCCGGAGTTCGCTAGCCGGTAGGTATGTAACACGAGACCTTGAACGAGTAACGTCATAACAATCACCTAGGTCTTTATGAGCCCTTTCAAATGAGTTCAAACACGATCGTTATATCTAGTGCCTCCACTGAGATCCTATATCCACCTTGGGATTGCACCATCAGAAAGGTAGGTTATAACAGGTCACCTAGGTCTTTATGAGCCCTTTCAAATGACTTCAAACAAGATCGTTTTATCTAGTGCCGTCACTGAGATTCTATACCCATCTTGGGATTGCACCATCAGAAAGGTGAGATCGTAACAGTCACCTAAGTCTTTATGACCCCTTTCAAACGAATTCGAACACGATCATCCTATCTAGTGCCGCCACTGAGATCCTATACCCACCTTCGGATTGCACCATCAGAAAGATGATATCATCACAGTGATCTAGGTCTTTATGAGCCCTTTCAAATGAGTTTAAACACGATCGTTCTATCTAGTGCCGCCACTGAGATCCTATACCCATCTTCGGATTGCACCATCAGAAAGGTGAGGTCGTAACAGTCACCTAGGTCTGTATGACCCCTTTCAAATGAATTCGAACACAATTGTACTATCTAGTGCTGTCACTGAGATCCTATACCCACCTTCGGATTGCATCATCAGAAAGATGATATCATCACAGTGACCTAGGTGTTTATGAGCCCTTTCAAATGAGTTCAAACACGATCGTCCTATCTATTGCCGCCACTGAGATCCTGTACCCATCTTCGGATTGCACTATCAGGAAGGTGAGGTCGTAACAGTCACGTAGGTCTTTATGAGCCCTTCAAATTAGTTCAAATACGATTGTTCTATCTATTGCCGCCACTGAGATCCTATACCCATCTTCGGATTGCACCATCAAAAAGGTGAGGTCGTAACAGTCACCTAAGTCTTTATGACCCCTTTCAAATGAATTCGAACACGATTGTACTATCTAGTGCCGTCACTGATATCCTATACCCACCTCCAGATTGCACCATCAAAAAGTTGAGATCATCACAGTCATCTAGGTCTCTATTAACCTTTTTGATAATGAGTCCAAACACAATGGTTCTACGTAGTAGCATCACTGAGATCCTTTACCCACCTTCTGAGTCCACGATAAGGAAGGTGACATCTTCACAGTCCACAATATACTTCTCCAATATACTTCTCCAAATATATAAAATAATGTAAAATCTAAACCGCATAGAAATTATGCGAGTAGCAACAAAGAAAGTAAGTACTTACCAATAATTGAAACGAACTGAAGCCAGCGGATTGCGCCCGGAAAAATCCATGTGTTACAGTCAGTTAAAAATTTCAACTTAAGATTTCATACTCACGGTGTTTTTGGATGTACGTCAGTTAAACTGATCAGTTAAACTGACCGTGTGTGGTGACCATAATAAAAAAAATTCGCGACTTATCGTGACTACATACAAAATTAACATCTGGACTTCTATGTAATTTTTTTTCAAACCGTTATCTTTCAAAGTAGCAATATAAAATGATTTTTTTAGAAAATATAAGATGGAGTAATTAGAGTGTTTTCTTGATATACGGCTGGTCATATTATCGTATAAATGCAATATGGTTATGATAGAGGCATTTTAAGAACAGAAAATTGCTTGGCCTTGACGTGTCGAGAGTAGAACCATAGACATAGACTTAATAATATGCTGGCGACTAAGTCTACGAGTAGAACATAACTGTAACGACGAGTAGAATATACCTGTAACGCTTCGCGATATGAGGCGTGCAATATTGTATGAATATAACCTCAATCGAAAGTTATATGACCACTAACATACGCACTGACAATAATTGTAATATAGATTTAATACAGATATAACACTGTCACCATGCTTGTGTAACTGTCACCTTTTAGTGAGCAATATACTTCTCACGTTTATGTGAATTGTAGAAGCAACAGGGAAAGAGCCGAGAGGGGTTAAATGATGAAACAGTTTATAGCTGACTATAATATTGTTGTTTTATAGAGCTATTTCAGTTGACTTAAATGTTAACGCTATTTAATATCTACGAATGTAATCTGTTGTTTGCTCGGGTTAAAGGCTTTACCATTACCTCCTCATTTTATCAGAGCTTGATACCAAGCTTTGTTCGGTGTGAAAAAAACATATGATTTTCTCAGGGATTACACATTTCTAGATAGGTATCTTGATAGTTATATGTAATCTAGAAAAACTTGTAAGGTAAAACATTATCTTAGTACGAAATTTCATCTAAATCCGGGATTACTGATATCTCAGGCACTAAGCACTCGATGTAATTTTCAAAGTGCGCAACCCGCGTTGAGTTCGATCGCCGCCGTCGACATCAATGAAACTTTTTATAATTTTTACTTGTGGTTGTATTCACTTGGTGGTGTTAATCTTTATTTGTAATTTTGATTAATAAATGTACCATTTTGAGTTATGTATTGTTTATTAAGAAAAACATCGCCGGTTTCGCCGACATCATCAGGTACCCTGATACCTAACAAGAATATTTAGTAACAAGCATATTGTACACGCCTGAAACAAAAGGACTCGAAAAATTATTACCATTATACAGAGAAAATATAGGCATACAAGAAGTAATACATTGGAAAAATATATTCCTCGAATGAATTCAAGATAATTTATTTAAAATTGCAGAGGTTATTTATAAATTTATTCACACAATTTTTTGGAGTCATATACTAATAGTAATTTATGAGTCAATTGCAATTTTTTGCAATAATTTGCAAATAGAAGAATACATCCTTCATGTTTATTCTCTTTGATGCTTCGGTGGTTTGTTCAAGTAGGAAGAAATAAGAAAGAGTGGTTTATGAAAATTATGTTGCAGGAGTGAATAGTAGAGTCAGCTAGGGACGTCTAGACGGAGGCTTATCGACCAAATTGGCGATATATTAAATTAAAGAGGGGCCAAATTAAGAGTACAGTTAACCGACTAGCATGTATGTATAGATGTATCGACACAAAAGAGGTGTGTCAGGATCGTGTCAAATGGAAGTCCATAGTCTATGCCTGCTCATATGGGTAAGTGTTTATGTTTTATGTTATGTAGTTTGCAATTTTTTATTGCAATTTTAACTGCTGATTTACTATGTGGTCGGCGGTATTCGAGAACACATAGTGGGGAATCTCTATGAATGTGATAAAAATATTTCGATGACATGTGGCGGAGTGGACATTGGCGCAGTAAGGTGTACTAAGGGAAGGCTCAACTGTGGAACGTAGGCTGTAAATTTACTTTTTTTTTAACTTTAATTACCATTTTGTTAACATCTCACTGTCAGACATACTCAAATTTGTATCCTAGGTCCTATAGTTAGGGAAGAGGGAGCGACCTCAGTGCTCATCATCAATGATTAATCATGGACCAAATCAATCCTCGCCTTTAGGTTTGTCTGAAAGAACCACGTTTCCTATTTCTTCGTTAAAATGACTATAAGGCCAGAAAGAGTGATTGAAAAATCAACACAGGAAAAATAGTGTAGAACATGCATTCCGAAAAAATGTTGTTTTTGGTTCAGAATGAAATTTCTAGTTGAGGACTACTTTATGCAAGTATAAACTTTGGGTCATTTATGAGGATTATACTTCGGTCTTAAAAACATTAAGTTTATTATTAAGGCAAAAAATGATTACATTAAAACTTTGTTCAATCGTTGAATTAAAACACAATTGATAAATCTAAAATACGATCTACACGATATAATTGCTTAAGACTTTCTTATTGTGTATTAAACTTCGCAAAACGAAACCAATCAAGAACAAAAACAATAAATCAGGTTTACAATTTGCTAAGTACACACAGATAGGCATTAATTGTAAACTTGTTAATACCTCTGAATAAATCAGGATGTCAGTGCGAAGGCGCGAAGTAGCGCAAAGTAAGTTCCGATGCAAAAAGGGCGCGAGGAAACGTGGTGGACGAATAAAAAGTTTTCGAAGGCGGGACTTGTTAGAGCATGCGTAGAAGTCCCGCTGAAGAGATGCTTCAACTTCGACTGCGGATGGCCAAGCAGCGAACATCGCACCAGTAGTCGCGTATAGTCCGTGCCATGCGGTCGTATCCGGGATGCAACACTGCATAGTCGCATAGACTTCACGTAGTGATCAAAAGTACTTTTTGAATCGGGATACAATTTTCCGAATTGCAATAGATATTTTCTTGAGAGACATACAAGTTCCAAAGTTTGAACAACTTTCTTGAAGTAAGATTTTGACTTTGTTTTAATGAAGTTTCGTCTCTTCAAATACTTAATAGTAATTATATTACCTTAAAAGAATTACTAACTATTATTTGATGAAAATCATTGTAGGAGTCTGCGAATTTTCAACTAAATAATATCATGCATAAATTGAAGAAATAGTTTATTATTATAAATTATTAATAATATCGAAATCGACTTAACTTTTTAATAAATAAATATAAAAGTCTACACAACAGTATTAAAAACAACAATAAATTATTTCTGTATCAATTATTTGAAACATAATGCTCTTAGAATTAAATTAATTTCCACGAGAACGTTAATATCAGCTTTTTAATGAAGTTCCTAAATTAAATAAACTTCTAAATTTTTCAGCCAGTTATGCTTATTCAGGCAAGTTTTATTTTTAAAAGCACTCATTAACCCAAAAATAGCTAGTAAGCAAGTCTGGCTTTATTGTTTAAACACTCTTAATATAGAAGTGCATGTGCCGAATATGACCGTTATTATGTGGACTATATACGGTTAACGTCGTAGCGTTTGTGGGTTATACGAGTATAAGAAAAAACAATTGTATAATAGAATAGGATAGTTTTTTTTAATATTGATTATATATAACCAGGTGTTAAGATTATTTTCCTTCCTAGGACCCCGGTCGGTAATAGGTTCCGATCTGAGGGTATAGCGAGTAAGTACAATTTAAGGCTATGAGGCGAGCTATCCTAGTACTTTGTGGTGACGACGCACTTTTAGCCTTCTTTGCTTGAAGTTGATTGCAGGTGTCCATGGTTTGCACTGGCCATTTACCATCAGGTTGATGGTAAATTCGTTTGTTACTTCAGTTTTATAAAAAAAATATAAGTTTTTTTATTTACCACTGTTTTAAAATAAATGAGAAATCTCTCGTAGGAACAGCCAACAAGCAATCGACTGTGTTTTTATTATTGTAGTAGCTGGCCAAGCAGACGTTACCCTGCCCTTTTCGACGACCCTTCATATAAAAAAAACCTTAAATTTGTAATAAAAAAATATTGAGTGTCACTTATCAGGATAAAAACTATCCTATCTCTCACGTTGGACCAAACTGCACAGAGTGTGCAAAATTTCATTGAAATCAGTTCAGTAGTTTAGGAGTTCATCGCGGACAAAATATGTGACACGTAATTTTTTATATTTAAAGATAATAAAAATAATAAGAACTAAGTAAATTCCTTATAATACACGTCGTTAAACGTAAAAATATATAATAAAATATTTAGTGTTAATTCAACAGTAATATAAAAATAGCCCATAAATTTTTCGAAGTATACATTGTACCCTATTTTATTTTTAAAATATTTTGTTATAATTTAACTATGTCGTTAGGGTTTCTTTTTCTTCTTTTTTTTATTCTACTCTACGTGGTGGAGTTGACTGCGCTGACAAATACGGGTTAAGTTCATTACTGGAGGGGACTTTTCAATAATTTCGATAACCGTATTGATTATGGGAAGTGTAAAATAAATTTAAAATTTATGACTGAAATAATATAGTCTCTATTTTATAATATCATCAAAGGTTACAGCCTATATACGTCCCACTGCTGGGCACAGGCCTCATCTCATTTCTGAGATGGTTGTAGGGCAAGGTAATGTCCGCCGAGCTGCCTCAATGCGTGTTGGCGAACTTCACATGTCTTGGAAATATTTTTTTCTTATTCCTTAGACATGCAGGTCTCCTCACGATATTTTCCTTCACCACCAAGCACGTGGTAAATCAGCACTTAAAATTGCAATTAACAATTACATAGGTGCCGTCGGGGATCGAACCCAGGTTGCTCGCGTACTGTGAAACTTACAGCGAGCGCTAACTATCTGAGCAACCACGGCTCTTATATCATCAAAAATCTTATAAATATTTGAGAACTAAATTTTATAAACATCTTTTAATAATTTTAAAATTTGTAATTATGTTTAGAGGCAATGAGCGTTAACCATATTTAATATGCTAAAGTTTTAATTCAGTAATGAGTTAATGCTTTAAAATAACCCGTTATACGGCTTGTTAATTTTTAATAAGGTAGAAACAAATAATAATTTAGTTAATATAATCCAGTGATATAAAATTCCCTATGGACAATGTTACATAGGTTTTTAAATATGCTTTTTAATATTTTTGTTTTTCCTATTTCTATTTTATATGATATTAGCTGACCAGGCAAACGTTGTTTTGCCATGTACATTATTTCTAAGAAATTTTTTTAGTTTAAAAAATCGCGATTAAAATCAGGGGTTGATCGTAAAATGGTGAAAATTTGAAGATTTGTGTATTTTTAATGCTAAATCATAACAAAATAAAAATAAAAAAATTGTCAAAAACTAAAAATAATATTTAGGGTTGGATCAGCCTTATCATTTAAGGGTTTGAAAAATATACGTTGGCCGATTCTCAAATCTACCCGATATACACACAAAATTTCATACAAATCGGTTCAGCCGTTTCGGAGGAGTTTGGTAACAAACACCGCGACACAAGAATTTTATATATTAGAGATATACAAAAACTATGTAAACAAAAAATAGCGGCTTCGGTTCGTATTCTATGCATTTTACTTCTTACGAGTATCGTAAACAGGGTGGGGTCCAAGAAATTGTTAGTATTATTCCAGTCGCCAAGTTTTTCTTAATCACACATCACAATATATTGGAATGTAGAAAGTTCCAGCTATTTCATCTCGATGGTTGGCAGTGAAATGTTATTTTGTATTTAGAAACTTGAAAAAATACCGCCGGGTCCCATTATAGTTATTTCTTAGAGAGGTTCTCCCGAACCAGTGATAAACTATTTTTTTATAGGATAAGGGTGACAAACGAGCACACAGTCCACCACCAGTGGTTGCTGCGGCCCATAGATATCTACATCTATCCTCGTTTGCGAATCAAAATGCAGATGCGTTGTCACCCGTGAGGACTAAGATGGAATGCCTCATTTCCAGTAAAAAGGGCCTCCGGCCACCTGCACTCACCAAGCGAAACGCAGAGGTAAACCTCTACTTCACGATGGTATTCTGTGAGGTTGTGGTACCACCCCGGTTCGAGCCGGCTCATTCGTGCGACAACAAAAGCTGCCGCGTGGCTCTACCACTGTTAAAAATTATTTTCGATAAAAGATCTTTAATAAGCATTATTTACTTATCTATATTAAATAAAATAATCCAATTTTTTCTATAATCCACCTTTCATTTGCATTCACTGGTTCCACCACAGTTCGATTATGTGTGAAGTTTCTGGAACGCACGACCATTGATAAGAAATCTGAAATTTTTGTTGACTAATATGCCTTGGAGACTTCCAAGAAAGATATCCTTCACTTAAGACCACTCAGGTCAGGTCAGGTGAGCTCTATGCCTGTTTTTCTTCTTCTAATTTAAATGTGCTTATTCCTTTTGTCAGTAGCATAGTATTATCGATCGAGCCATCAATTACAGTATATAAAAGTCCTATTTACCCTAGGATTGCTTCGCTGGCAGGTTGGCAACCGCAGTTTTTATTACGTTGTTAGCAGTTTTCTCTTTCGCCTCTTTCACCCGAGGGAGTGGGTTAGTGGATTATCAAACCACCGCTACATGGTAAATTTATCGATAAGCAAATGATTTATCAAAACTGGAATTTGCTATAATTTCGGTACCAGCTATCATATATCGTTAATTGCAATAATTAATAATCATTTAACTTTTGACCTTTTAAAAACTTGTCCTAAAACCTTCTCAGAAATAACAGGAGGCCTGTGATATAGGGAAAAATCCAAATATTTGGGTAACGTTTTTTTTTTAAATAAGCTAAGAAATAGTTGTAGCTGTGGCATAAAGATTCATCTCTTATATATTATACGTAAAGTAATCATTATCGTAAGATATGAGAAATACGAGAAAATCGCAAGGCTTTCGATAGAAGGTGGTATATATGTGAAATAGATGGGAAACAGCTTCATAGATCCGTCTGACTCTTTATGTGCCCAAAAGTCAATTTCGGTAGGTATCGTTCTCTTACAAATTCTGCCACCAAGCAGCAGTGCACCAACTGCCGTATTCTGGTTTGAAAGGAAAAAGAGCAAGTATAATTACATTGTTATGACATCGCTCCTTTGCCATACTTACCACACTTGGCAGGCGGGTCAGCAATCTTCATTTTTTATTATTTTGAGTCTTAGGATTTGATTGGTTATATTTTTTATAGGATAGGACGACAAACGAGCACACAGTCCACCTGATGTTAAGTGGTTGCTGTGACCCATAGACATCTACATTTATCCTCAATAAAGAATCAAAATGCAGACGCGTTGTCACCCGTGAGGACTAAGATGGGATGTATCTTTTCCAGTAAAATGGGCCTCCCGCTCTCCTCACTCACCATACAAAACACAGCAGTTTCAAGCTGCCATTTTACGCTATTTGTGGTCCTTCCCCAGTCAAGCCGACCCTTTCGTGCTACAACTATACTACTAATATAGCTGCAGCATGGCTCTATCATGTATAAAATCATATACTTGTTATGGGTTAGAGGATACTCCTACGCTGTTACTACACGGTAAGCAATATGGAGTACGGGAGTAAATTTTCTCCCCTGCTCCTAGACGCTTATTTAAATGTTAACAGGAATAAATTTCTACACAGAACTGTAAGTGCAGCATAAAAGGGATTATTCTCTCTAGCAAATCCGACAAATCCACTACGGTTTGGTTCCACGCTTTGAATATGTTTTGTCGGATTTACTAGGCAAAGCTCGCTTTGGGGTGCAATCGCAAGCTTAAGACGAGAAAACACGTGCGTCTAAATTTTATTGATAGCTATATTATAATAGTATTTTGTATTCCATATGTAGTTATTCCTTTTTTTGAAATAGGGGTAAAAATACTTAACAAAAGGACTTAAAAAAAGGAAGAGGTTCTGAATTCAACTGTATGTTTTATTTTTATTATGTTGTTTAGACCGCGATATATTTGTGAATTGTGAACTGTTTTTCATATTTTTTTTATTTAATAGGTTTTACTTCAAGAGTAGTGCTATACAAATTTGAATAGTAAAATTATTTTTTTTAATCTTAGAGGAGATGAAAACGGAATGAAGTTCTTAATGTAACTAATTAAACGATATACTAAAATGCCTAATGGATTTTCACTTCAAAAAATTCTATAAAAACTTTTTATAAAAGTAAAAACCAAACAAAATTAGATAATTCCCAAATAATACCTTCTGAAGTTATTTTTTTTATCAGCCCCCAATAGTCCACTGCTGAGCATGGACCGAATTAAGGGATCGAAGTTCGTAGTATGGTAGCTGTGGGTAATACGGCCTAGCTAAGGGAAAATCGAAAATAAAATCAGAAATATCTAATTTGGTCTACAGATTTTTAAAAATCATTAGTTTAGTACAGTTTCGTAGCACGTCTCTGCAAACTTGTAGAGACATTATCGTGCAAAAGGAGTCTGTTATTTAAGCGAGTGCGGTTATTATAAATAAGATTTTTGTAATTTAGGTCTTATTAGCCGACAGACCATATTACCCGCAGGCGCTTATACTAAATGTCTCATATCCTTGACCACAGATTAACTAATTGATTTGAAGCTGCTCACTTTCACCGATCTGGGCAACCCAATCTGTTACCAATTTTAAACAAAGAATGTTACAACTTTTTTTACTTTGTTTATGAAAGTTGACGGCTCCGTGGCGCAGTGGCTTGGCAATGAGATGCTGGGCTAAGGGCCGCGGGTTGTAATCCCGCATGCAATAAGTATTTGTATGGCATACAAATAATTGTTCCGGTTCTGTATGTAGGTCCTTGCGAAATGTATGCATATAAACTGCCCTCATGATACAGGACAAAACCCTAGTCTGGAGGTAACATCTTTTGAAAATAATGAAAAAAAGATGAGATGCGTTGTCTCCACTGAGAGCTACGATGGAATGCCTCTCAGTTGACAATAATATTGACTCTCTATACCTTCCTTGGTGGCAGAAACTGATATCCCACTCAAACGGACGAATAGGGAAAAATAAGTCTAATCAACAAATAAATGAATTGGAAACAACATTAGCTAGACAAAGGATATAGAAAAGAATATATATAGAAAACTAACATTCAAGCCCATGTAGTAGTAGTAGTAGTCTATTACGTAGAACATGGGCTTGAATGTTACTTTTCTATACTTATTTAAAATCACTATTAATAACTTAATGAATGATGCCTATAAATTTTCGTCAATAAAATCGTAAAAACCAAAATGTTCCCAATAAAGTGCGAAGCATTTCACATAGTTTATGGTCTAATCTCAAGAAATCTTTAATGAATTCTTTTAAAGATTGAAAAAACTTATATTCACAATGGTCCGTGCAAAACTAAGCACATAATCTTGTAATTTGAAATTATAAAATAGGGCAATCATTATTTAGTTGACTTCATATTTTATGCGTTTCATTATTTCTGTGAAATTGTTTACATCGTTCTCACTGTGAAAACCTGTCATCAGCCGTGAACGTTGCGTTTTGTAAAACTTAATTTAGATTAAATATATTAAAGTTTTTAAATAGTTCTTTCGAATTTGACCACTACATCAATTGTATTCGAATTGTAAACACATCACAAGCTTTAGTACGTTTTTTCCTTTTCGTTTCTAACTAGGAATCAAAGCGGCTGATTATGCATTTTATTTATCGTAGAATTCAACTGGGAGTGTACCTAATATGTGTGAAAATAGTTACCCAGTTCACGTTTTGAGCTTAGGTTTCTTACATTTTAGTACGGTTTTGTTTCAAGTTCTGCGGGAAAACGTTGAGTGGAAATCTGCATATTTGAATAGTAACTCCGAATGTACGGCGGCATACGTAATATCCATAAAACCGGAACGGGCATATAGTATATTTTTAAATAAAATTATGCCTGTTGATTATTTCACTCTCGATTACGGTTTCTTTACTCATCTGATTCTACCATATAAATTAGTTTGCGTGAAGGCTTCTAAATTTGAAATTTGGATTGTTTTAATCATAGACCTTTTTGATTACTGAATTTATTGCTGACAACCACTTGCTATGGGCGGTACGGTTTCTTTACTTATGTGGTATCGGTGCTATTCGACTACATTAAAATTTGTAAAAATATTTCTTGAAAAGTCCCATACTTCCTTTTCTCACTTCTAAGAGGGTTAAGGAGCAATTAGTCCACCGCTTTCTCCAGTCATTCCAATGCTTGTTTGTCGACTTCATACACTTGAATATATTACGAAGTTATGTGAAGTATTCATGTGTGCAGGTTCTTTAAATAATTTTTTCTTTCATCGCCAAGACTGCGGTAAATCAACACTTAATATTGCAATTAGCAATAATTTATTTTGTGTCTAATGAACATTTTATTTTTCTTTAAGCCTAATTAAACCATTTCTTGCTTTTTATTTATTTGTCATTAACAAAATAAAATGATCATTTATAACAAGAAAGGTATTCTATATATAGAACAACATATTTCGGTTCTTTTTTTTAATCGTGTTTTACTATATACAAAAAGGACAAATCCTACATATTCTTACAGGAAAAACCTTATTGAGAGTATATCAAGGTGGACTTGTAATTGGACAAATGCGATAGATGACGATAGTGAGATTTTTTTTTAAATTGGTGATATGGACATTGATACCTTTTAAGTTCGGCCCCCATCAACGAGTGATTAAAACAAGTTGAACGAAATTGAAATGTCATACAATAGAGGCTATTGAATATTTCGCCTCAAAGACGGCGCCCTTCCACTTTTTTCGATTGTCAGTGACAAGCTTGACGATGAATTCATTATTTTGCAAAGCCTCAAACGAAAAGAAAGGTTATCAAAGAGAACTTGGTGAAGGGATGTCTGTAGCATGAACGCGCATGGCGTTTTGACGTTTAATTTCTTGAAGCAATTACAGCTAGGACGTTGCTTATTCGACCACTTTTAGATAATCGAGCAGTATTTAGATGTAGATTAGAATTGTAACGAATTGAAAAGTTTAATTCATTTTCAATAACTATTAAAATGTATCAAAAATTATACAATATATCATAGAGACTACAAAACGTTTACTTAATAGTTCGTATCGACTTTTTCTGTCTAGAGGTGCACCTGGTTTGATACCGTACACCGTGAAACAGAAACAGAAACTTTTTTATTCAATATAGATTTTAATTAATACTTATTGAAAGCTCTTTTGTTTAATTTACTACTGGTTTGGAGAAAACAAACCTCTGTCGTAGAAAAAGTCAGCCCAATCCAAAAGTAACCCAGCGGGACTTTTTTGAAAAAAAAAAAACAGATTATACTTTAAAAAAAAAAGAAAATATAACTGACACAAGACACCCACTAATAAGTTCTTGTTTGAAGAGTCAGAGATATTGGCTGTAAGGTATTTCGTCTTAGTTCTTAGAGGAGTTCTTAGGATAACATATTTATTGTCAGACATTGTTTGCAGGGCTGCAGTATGAAATAACCGTTAAGTGGATTGCTAGTTTGATTGTCAGTTGTTTAAAAAAATTCAAAAAAATTTATGTAAAAAAACATACATTTTAATTCAAATAAACTCTGAATTTTAAAGTAATGGGAAATTTCTACCTAAACTACAACAACTTAAAAAGATGTTTTGTTTTTATTTATTGTCTGCAGAACCGTTTGGTAACATTATAATGTTAAGTAAATATTTAAATTCTGTACTATCAGTTACAGGTTCTTACTTTATAAAAATATTCTTAGAACATATCGCTAGAACTGTCTAAATATAATCTATGAGATGAAAATATTTATATAGTGTATATATTCAAAATTGTGTTTTGTTTTGTAAATATTCAGATATGTGTATGTGATGTCGAGTAAGGTATGGCGAAGAATACAAAGACGAGTTCTATGCTTGTATGTGAATTTTTGTTTTTATTTAATAATTTCCTCGAATTTAGGTCATTTGTTTTATTTTAAATAGCAGTTAAGTTGGCTAATTACTTAATTTTGGGTATATTTAGAGCGACTTGTAGGAAGGAACATGAAATAAGCTATGTCTACACCAATAAGCTTTCCTGTTCATCTTGCGTCTTCCTTTAACGCATGCCATAGCGCATGCAATAGCGCATGCGATAAAACTAGTTCGACAACAGCGCATGTCTCTAGCGAATGTTGATCCGTTCCTGTGGGTTCTCATGCAACATTTCGTGCATTTTAGTAAACAAAATGGCGGAAGACAAAGTTAAAAATTTGTGATGTTTCATAATTTTTGGCTCCACTATTTTCAAAACTTGTAGAATGTGGCTTTAGTCATTCGTGTGAAATTTAAAAAAAATAATGTTATTGTTTCGCTCTAAATCTTTCAATATTGTGTTGTTCCGTTTCTCCAAATAATTTTTCATCCAGACTCTCCTTTTCTTGCGTTTTTTCCCTGTAATTAACACACAGCCGCACTGATAGCTAATAGAGCCGCATCCATCTCTAACTAAACCTAACCGAGGCGCGTGAGGTATAGACGAGCTGCATGCGACAAGCGCACGGGTAGAGACGAAAAGCTGTATGCGTCATATGGCACAGCGCTTGATAGCAAGACGAACTGAAAGTTGAAACGCAAAATGAACAAGAAAGCGAAATTGAAAGTGCACTGGTGTAAGGCAGATATATATCTGGTACGCTTCGAATGAGTATTATGTAAACATTGAGATATCAATTCAGGGAAATCAATTTTATTACTACAGATGTCACGTAAAACAAAATTTGCAGAAGTGTTAACAGTGGTAGAGCCACGCGGCAGCTTTTGCTGTCGCACGGATGGGCCGGCTCGAACCGGGGTGGTACCACGACCTCACAGAATACCAGCGTGAAGTAGAGGTTTACCTCTGCGTTTCGCTTGGTGAGTGCAGGTGGCCGGAGGCCCTTTTTACTGGAAATGAGGCATTCCATCTTAGTCCTCACGGGTGACAACGCATCTGCATTTTGTTTGATGTAGATGTCTATGGGCCGCAGCAACCACTTACCATCAGGTGGACTGTGTGCTCGTTTGTCACCCTTATCCTATAAAAAAAAAGTGTGCGTCGATCAATTATGATGATCGCAAATATCCTCGTTACCTATTTTTTAAGTTGGGTATATAACGCCTTTATAAATGTACGTTGTATTTGCTCAATATTCTTTATGTAAGACAAGCAATTTGGATTCTAAACATTATTACAACAATACTTCATAATGCTTCGAACATAAGAATAATACAGATTTTAGATACATTCAGAATATGAGAAAAGACGACACTTTTTAAAAGAAATCCTAGGTTTTACAGATTGCCGTGATATATATGACATAAATTTATTTATGAGCGCAACCAAACGAATTCATCAAGTTTTTATGTGATATATTATATGATAGAATTTCGTGTTCGATAAAAATTGAAGCGTGGAGTGAAAATATATATGTGCCGTTGCACAAAATCTGGACAAGATAAGCGGCAAGCTTACCCCCGATCTGTTTTCTTGAGCAGGAACTTCGTGGAGGCCTATTACAGAGGCTTTGTTTTGTGCAAAACGTTGACTCTCAAAATATTGCCTCATTATTATTCTTTCATGTCGAGCTTTCTTTTATGGGCTTTTGAAGATAGTGGGGTAATTATATATATTTGAAATGGGGAAGAATGCTTAAAAAGAATAGGGGATTGTTCTTTTCGATTTTCCCCAAACATGATTTATTACACGGCTTTGTTTTGCTTCAATAGAAAAATAATCATTTATTAGCGGGAAAACGATACTTTTTTTATAAGATAAGGGTGACAAACGAGCACACAGTCCACTTGATGGTAAGTGGATGCTGCGACCCATAGACATCTACATCTATCCTCTATTACAAATCAAAATGTAGATGCGTTGTCACGCGTGAGGACTATGATAGAATGCCTCATTTCCAGTAAAAAGGGTCTTCAGTTCTCTACACTCACCATACGAAACACAGCAGAGTTATGCTGCTATTTTACTCTGGTATTCTGTGAGAGCGTGGTCCTTCCCCGGTCGAGCCGACCCATTCGTGCTACAACTATACTATTAATATAGCTACAGCATGGCTCTACACGTTCTTGTAAATTAAACGTATTATCCATTTTATTTCTACGGTTTCCTATAAATTCTTACTAACATAACGTCTGAGCAATTTTTAAGCTAACTATAAAGTTGTTTAAAGATAGTGCTACACCTATATAACGGTTGTAGCTTGACCGGCAATTAATGCTGCTGGGTTTCGAATGGTGAGTTTATGGAGCCGGAGACGCTTATTTCTGAAAACGAGGCTTCCATCTTAGGGTGTTGACACATTCTGCATTTTGATTTTTAAACGAGGATAGATGTAGATGTCTACGGGCCACTTCCACTTACCATCAGTCGTGTCACCATTATGGTATAAAAATATATATAGCCTTCGCCCCCCCAACTGCTTTTTTTGTCTGTAACTCGGTACCATGTTTACTGTAGATAAATGATCTGTCTGCTCAACTATTCTTTATGCAAAAGATAGTGTGAATATTTAGAATTGCCGTGTATTCCCATCTGATAACGAACTATTATAAATTCTCAATAATTTTTGTAGTTAGTATAAGCCAGTTTTTTCTTTTTATAAAAAGGTAGAAGCGGCCCCACAGGAAGTGAACCTGGTCGAGCCCCGACGGTTCCACAAAAAGTGAGATTGACTTTATAATGACGACCAGACGACAACTGTTCAGTGATGTCTCCGTGATCGCAAGGGTGAAAACTGGTAGCGATCACCGAATGGTTAGAGGCACATTGAACCTAAACGTTAAATTGGAGAGGTCTCGTCTAATGAATTCAACGCTCCTTCCCCCTCGTGTTCTGTTCCAAAGTCCCGAAACCTTTCAGCTCGAGTTACAAAACCGTTTTCAGTGCCTAGAAGACTGCAATGAAGTGGACGATATGAATGACAAGCTCGTGTAAACTGTCCATGCGGTCGGAGCTAAGTTCTGCAAGACCCATCGCAGAAGAACACAAAAACTCTCCGATCACACTCTTAATCTCATGGCTGTTCGACGGGAGATGAAGCTACATTCTTCAACAGATTTGACAGCATACAGGCAACTGAACAGACAGATCTACAAATACATGCGGCGGGACTTACGCAACTTCAATACAGCTTGTATTGAAGAAGCGATCGAGCGGAACCAAGGCTCCAAAACCTTTGCCAGAGATCTGTCTGCTAGAAAGTGCCAGCTGTCGGAGTTGAAGACCAAATGCAGCAGCATCGTTTCCGAGAAACCTGAGACTTTGAGTGAGATTGAGAGTTTCTATGGGCAGCTGTACACGTCATTGTTAGAGCCACACGCAAGTGTGAGTAACGATCCAAAAATAAGTTTTATCCGACACTATTCCGACAATATCTCGGACGTCAGTCTGAGCGAGATTAGAATGGCTCTCCCACACCTTAAAAACGGCAAGTTCTCGGGCGAGCATGGAATTACAGCGGAGCTTCTGAAAGCGGGTGGAAAACCGGTACTTGAAGTCCTTCAGAAACTCTTTGATTCCGTACTCCATGGTGGCATTACACCGGAGGCGTGGTGCAGAAGTGCGGTGGCCTCGTTCTTCAAGAAAGGTGACAATGCTCTCTTGAAGAACTACAGACCGAATGCCCTTCTGAGCCGCGTCTACGTGCTGTTTTCGAGAGTCATTACGAATCGTCTCGCGCGAAGACTTGACGACTTCCAGCCTTCCGAACAAGCCGGTTTCCGAAAGGGCTTTAGCACCATAGACCACATACATACCCTTCGGAAAATTGTACACAAGTCTGAAGAGTACAATTTGCCACTATGTCTGGTGTATGTGGACTATGAGAAATCCTTTGATTCCGTCGAAATTTGGGCGGTGCTGCAGTCCCTTCAACGGTGCCAAGTTGACTGTCAGTATATCGAAGTGCTGAAGTGTTTGTACAGTAGAGCTACGATGGCTATCCGAGTACAGAACCAGAGTACGAAACTTATCTAATTGCAGAGAGGTGTAAGACAGGATGATGTTATATCCCCGAAACTCTTCACCGCTGCATTGGAAGACGTTTTCAAGCTTCTGGACTGGAAAGGATACGGTATTAACGTCAATGGCGACTATATCACTCACCTTTGATTTGCCGTCGATATAGTCGCTATGGTACCTCAAAACCTTAAAACGAAATTGTACAACCAGTGCGTGTTGCTAGTGATGACTTGGATATTCTTTTTTATTATATTGGATATTGACATGGATCTGAGACGTGGTTTTTCACTGCTGGCCGTATGAGGAAGCTCAAGTCGCTCAGCAAGCTATGGAGAGGGCTATGCTCGGGGTTCCTCTGCGTGATAAACTTAGAAATGAGTATATCCGCAGTAGAACCAGAGTGACCGACATAGCCCAATGGATTAGTAAGCTGAAGTGGCAGTGGGTCGGCCATATAGCTCGAAGAACCGACAATCGATGGAGAAGAAAGGTTCTTGAGTGGCAGCCTCGTACCGGTAGGCGAAGTGTAGGGCGACCCCCCACGAGATGGAGTGACGACCTGGTAAGACATGCAGGAAGTCGATGGATGCAGATGGCTCAGGACTGTGCTTTGTGGCATTCCTTGGGGGAGGCCTATGTTCAGCAGTGGACTTATGAAAGGCTGTAATGATGATTAAAAGGTATCAGTAGCCTAATAGCCTTAAAGTTTAAGGGTGCGGATTGCAATTTCGGAAAGTCATGGCTTCGAAACCGCTATTTGACCAATGTCGTGAACTACTCCTAACATTTTAAGCTTACCTAGATTGTTTTGAACATAAACCGTCAATACAAATATATCAATAACATAAAAAGACAGTTACAGTTATTTAAAAAAATTATAAAGAAATAAAGAATTTAGTTAGTATGTGATGCATAGAAACCAAATCTATTTCATAAAAATAAATATAAATTAAAAAATAGTTATTGATCTGATATGACCATTTGAGGAAAAATTTGCATAAAAGTATACTCAAACTAACAAATAAAGATATATGGAGCGATATGTTCAACTTATTGATGCTTAACTTACGCACATATTGCATATGTGCATTTGCAATCAACAAAATGATTTAGGTGCATACTTGTGCGTCTAGCAGTGGACGTGTCACCTATCAATGAAGGAAAGAAAGAAGAAAGATGTGTCTGCAAATACTCTTAGTCACTTAAAACATACGTAGGGTCAGAGTAATATATATATATATATATATATATATATATATGTATATGTAAAAATAGATTCTTTTAACAGTGGTAGAGCCACGCGGCAGCTTTTGCTGTCGCACGGATGGGCCGGCTCGAACCGGGGTGGTACCACGACCTCACAGAATACCAGCGTGAAGTAGAGGTTTACCTCTGCGTTTCGCTTGGTGAGTGCAGGTGGCCGGAGGCCCTTTTTACTGGAAATGAGGCATTCCACCTTAGTCCTCACGGGTGACAACGCATGTGCATTTTGATTCGCAAACGAGGATAGATGTAGATGTCTATGGGCCGCAGCAACCACTTACCATCAGGTGGACTGTGTGCTCGTTTGTCACCCTTATCCTATAAAAATATATATATATATATATATATATATATATAAGAATCTATTTTCTTATATATATATACGTATAGGTAAAAAGTAAACCCAGATGTTTACAAAGTTTCCGTCGTTCAGGCGAGTTAACTTGGAAGCACACTTGTTACAAAGTAATAAGTGAAGTTAAATAAAACCGAGTAAATAATTGTACAACAAGAGTTTAATTTTATATTATTCTCTTAAAAATTAGAGAAAATGCCGAACCGTTAACATAATTCACATTGTTTTACAAGCACGTCTTTACATAAGATATACTTAAATACGATACATACGATTGGCACAGGTAGTCTTGTTCACTGCTACTGTAAATATTGCAATTATCGATATCGGGACTTACTGGCCAGATTATTCACGCCCCAGAATTTGACTTTTCATCCCAGATGGCATAAAAATTTGTGCACAACACCGTTACCGTTACAGCATATTAAAGTCCACTGCTGAACATAGGCCTTCCCCATAGATTGCCGGATAGGGGAGACACTTGCCATAGTTGCCACGCTTGGCAAGCGGGTTGACAACCGCAGTTTTTTATTTTAGTCGTTATTAGGAAGACGGCCCATCTGATTTATTTCCCTCTGTCGCCTCTTATGACAACCACGCGATGATATGGGGTAGTGGGTATTCTTACAACGCCACTACTCGGTTCACACAACACGTTTTGTTGTTTTTGTACTGGGCTGTGTTGTAGGTAAATTATTCTGTGTCTCTCACACTTATATCCAGATCTTCCTGAAATTTTAGCGCATGAGCGTTTATGGGCATCGTTTAAATGCTTATTGCAGTACAGTGAATCCAGGAATCCTAATTAGGATTTAGGAGAGCAAGCAACTTTAGACAAATTGACATCATGACAGATCAGTTAGAGAGCAAACGTCTACGCGTGTACTCGACCTTTGCAATGGCGCTTACTGTGTCGAATCTTAAAAAATAAGAAAGAAAAAAAGTTTAAAGCTAAGGGTATAACACCGCCCTTATAAATTTTACGCTCAGAATTAGCTGCACGCATCATACTGCAAGCTTTTTAATTTAAAAAGTAAGAAAGTAAATATCTTTATAGATGCATAAAAATTACGTCACATTGTCCGCGACAAACACCTAAACTACCGAATTGATTTCAATGAAATTTTGCACACTGTGTGCAGTTTGGTTTAACTTGAGTCATAGGATAGTTTTTATTCCGATAAGCTTCAACTTTTTTTTTTATTGCGAATGTAAGGATTTTTATAGGAAGGGTCGTGGGAAAGGGCAGACAGAACAACATTTGGCTGGCTAGCTAGTAATAGATAAAGATTTGTAAAAACGGTTTTGATGTCTGACTGGTAATCATACGAATTGAAAACACTTAATGTTTTGTGAACTCAATTTTTTCTCAGACTTTTTGTTTGGCAATTGGTGTTTATGATAGTACATTCTATTACAGTAGGATAATTATTAGTGTAAAAAGTATAATAAAACTTTTGAGGGCATAATTCCCTCAAAGAGAGGTAAAATAAAAAAAAATTGTGCGATCGATTTTAATATAATTTATTAAGGATAATTCAAAAACTAATGGTCAGACCTTGATCAAATTTATATCAGACACGACACTAGGTCACAAATCATCTATTGAGAACTTTACAATACAGAAGCCGTTTTGCATATATTTGCTCTATTTAAGGACTGGTAGGTGCGTTTTTTTATAAAACTGAAGTCACAAATGAACTTACAACCTGCCTGTTATTTAGTAGCTATTGCAGTCATCTGCACTCAAGTTCATTCAAGATGCATTTTCAAATAAAAAAATAATCATCAAAATTGGTTCACCTAGAAAAAAGTTATGAGGTAACACACATAAAAATACAGTCAAACTGAGTACCTCATCCTTTTTGATATCGGTTAAAAAATAGACAGACTTCATCAGCCTAGTGTTTAGTGGGAAAATTACAAATTTCCAATATTGCGTTGCAATTTACATTAAATTGTAGTGGACTCCAACTGTTCCGATTGCTGAATTCGTAAATGTATCAAAATTTTGGACCAATCAGAAGTATGTGTGACGTCATTTAAATTTTGTAAATTTAACTACGAGCCTTTAAGCGCGAGTATATTATGGCTAGAACAAGACATGTTATTCTCAAAATACCTACTTTAACCTTTCAAGTTTATTGTGTTTTTCTTCGCGCCCGAGCATACAGTAACATTTCTTCTTTAAAAATAAAAATCAAAAAATGACAAAATTAATAATGCCAGTTCGTTTAACTTAACAAGAAATATGTAATTCATATTGGGCTACTCAGTGTAAATTCACTTCAACTGCGACCCGTGAATTGCTCCGTTCACTTGTATATTTACGTTTCACGTACAGGGCTTGCAGCTAACGCGCAGTATCCATTTGTTATTGTCTGTCAGTTGTATATATGTAGTCAAGATTTATCTTACTTAGAACTTAATTAAACGTATGTAAATGCTTAGAATGATATTCTTAGTTGATTAATTATATGAAAATAGCCTGACGTAAAATTATCCTCTGCCTGTACAAAAGTAGAACATTTTAGTCTATTTTCAAAATGAGTTCGAATGTATTGTATTACGTTACTTAAATATTTCCGCATATTTGACCAACCTTTAAGGTTTGCATTTGGTAGATTGTTCAGCAAAGGTTCGCTTATCCTCATTTTAAAAATAAGGACCTACATTTCACTCACAAATCATTTAGGGTCAAGTGCGGCTATGGGGTAATTGCGGCGGACATATCTCAAAAAGTTACAGAAAATATTGTTAAAAAGAACATGTAGTCATGTTGAGAAAATAGAAATGTTTTTGGACACAAATCTAAATAGCGTTACTAAAAGGATAGACAATATGACGCCATTTTTTGTTACAGATATAATGTGTGTTTGTAAATCTCTAATTCTCTTACTTGAAAAAAAAATGTTTTTAAAATCATCATCATCATTATTATCATCATCCATTCAATTTTGACTTAAACTATAAATATAGGTTATTTAAAGGAATTGTGTACTTGCAAGAAATTGATATTATAGATTAGATAGTTTAAAGATCCAGATATAAGCAGTTTTTGTTACAGTACTATGACTAGAGGACTAAACAAAAACGTATGTTAAGGAAAATTAGAAAAATTGAGTGAAATATAATTACATATTTAAGAAAGCCACCAACCCTGTTCCCTTGTTAAGACAAGTTCCCTCAGGCAAAGTCGCGCCGGATTCGCGTGACATTATCGGTGTTTGTGACACCATTGTTTGACACGCCGACCTTGTTATACGATGGCAAAGTTACAACTACGACGTTATTTAGGTAACTCTGTTAATGCCACAATACGAAATAAGCGTCTAATGCTTTATGCAGTCATAAAATGGGAATAATTATTTTAATGTAATGCTACGTTATGACCAATTAAATATTTTTCCAATTCTAAACATAATAAAATTCAAAAATTCAAATTTAAATACGTTTCGTTGGCGTTATATAAATATGTGAATGTTTTAAAGTTGTATAGTTAACCACCTATTAATCTCTGTATATAAAAAATCAGTTGCTGTCCGTTAATCTCGCTAAAATTTGAAACTGGCTCAACCGATTCGGATGTGTTCATAAGTGTATATATATATATATATATATATATATATATATATATATATATATATATATATATGTTAGTTGTGGCACAGAATACCAGCGTAAAATAGCAGCTTAACACTGTTGTGTTTCGTATAGTGAGTGTAGAGAACCGGAGAGCTTTTTGTACTGAAAAAGAGGCATTCCATCTTAGTTCTCACGGCTGGCAACGCATCTGCATTTTGATTCGCAAGCGACGATAGATGTAGATGTCTATGGGCCACAGGAACCACTTACCATCTGGTGGACTGTGTGCTCGTTTGTCACCCTATCCTATAAAAAAAGAATTTTTTTGTGTGTGTTTGAGTGGATCCCAGGATCTGCTCAGATAAAGTTGGTAGGTGGAGCTGTTGTCGAGATCCATAAATCACCCATGCGAAGCCGGGGTGGGTCTCTAGTTTAAAATAATAAAAAAGTTAAGTTATGATTTATAAATAAATAATAATTTATATTGGAGTACGCATCAGGTTATTCAGATAAATTATTTTTCTTTTTAAACGAAGAGGCGAATTTTCATTACTTAGTTTTACAAGTCGTAGAGAAAAATAAAAAGTGATGTTAACCAGTTGAAGTGTTAGAAGAAAAGAGATGGATATAAAAATCTGAGCGATTATAAAATGCAATACCATAGGTTTGAACTTGGTTGAGAAATAGAACAAGCAGTCACAATGATGTCGCAACATTTTTCGAGCATGTTCGAGCAGATTGGCAACTTCACAAAGAACAATCTCGTTAATAATAACAAGCTGGTGAAAGAGAAAGAGAATAAGGCTAACGCCAACCACGTAAGCCTTGATGCTGCAGGAGCGGGAGGCAATCAACAGGCGTCGCCTCATAAACACGCACAGCCTCCACCACCCCTGAGGAAGCCTTGCAAGCTGAGAAACCTCACCTCGAAGGCAGAATCATATGACACGCTTTACAGCAACAGTACTCTGGTAAGTTCTAGAATAATTTTAATTTCAACCTGCTCAAGTTTTAGTTCCTAAATTTTTAAAATGTTTGCTACTAAGGGCTGATTTTTAAATCATCAAAAAAGTAATCTATCAAATAAATTATGACCAGGTGAAAAAATACAAAAGTGAAACAATTGAACTATTTTTCATACAACTTTAATTTAAAAAAAATTATGTTGTATTTTATCCTATGAATAACTTTTATTTAATGATTGAAAAAACAGAACTAAATAGTATGTTTTGTAAGACATATTTTGACACTAATTATTGTATATACATGATTATATTCTATACTAATTATTGTACATATTATATATTTATACGACTTGGATGAAATTTTGTATGTATACTGAGTACTTTCCAAGTTTATCTAGGTAGGTTTCGTCCCAAAGAAAAAAATCTTCCAGCGTCAAGTAAAACTTGGTCGACCAGGTACTAATTTATTAAATTAATTTTCTTGCACTTTTTAATAATAACCGTAACCGCTTTGTGCACTTAAAGTTACTAACGGATTACTTGCCCTTAAACTATTTAAAAAAAGCAAAAAGAAGGTTGCATAATTTGGTTGGTATAATATTAATTATTTTCATTGGTAGAGATACCTAGAGTATCATACATGTATAGAGTAGTTTTTTATCATAGTCTTAGTTTCTGTTTATGTATTAATGATATTAAAATATTTAGAACATACATTAAATGTTCAAGAATATCCTTATCAATTCTGGGGCCATAAATAGGATTTGCCTTCAATAAGGGATAAAAAATTATGTATAAATAAAACAATACGTAGCCGGCGACATACGCCACAGGTCTTATTTTTGCCTTTTTATGAAGGTAATATTTATAATTCCAAATTATATGAAGTCCATATTATGTGGTTCCGTTTTTTTTTTTTTTTTTTTTTTTTATAGGATAAGGGTGACAAACGAGCACACAGTCCACCTGATGGTAAGTGGTTGCTGCGGCCCATAGACATCTACATCTATCCTCGTTCGCGAATCAAAATGCAGATGCGTTGTCACCCGTGAGGACTAAGATGGAATGCCTCATTTCCAGTAAAAAGGGCGTTTTCGTTTAATATTACGTTTATATAAGAAGATTACTTCCTAACACGAAAGCAATGTCTTAAAACGCCGGAAACGCAACACACCCATTTTTCAACAAGTGAGCCACGTACTCGTTTGCCAATTTTTCTTTGAATAATATGTAAAGAAGCAAGAGGGAATATACCAATTTTTTTCTGCAAGTATCCTACGTGCATGTTAAGTCAGCTGATATGGTGAATCCACTTTTCTACCTGTAGCAACTGACAAATGTAAATAAAGTCACCTATTTCAAATTCTGTGCCTTGAGGTGGCAATTAAGAGGATCCTGAATGTCATTCCGTCCCGTGTGTGTCGTGTCACGTAAGGGGCGGCTATGGGAAACATCAAAAATTTTATGGTTTCCGATAGATGCCAGTATAATCGTATCTCATTTACACCACACGTAAGTACTTAGACCGGCGACGGGTAGCGTCAAAGGTCCAAGAGGTCTGGTACGGTAATCTTCAATAGACTGCCAAGAATAACGATTATAGCACACCCCCCGGGCTGGTAAACAAGAAGAATCCAAATCCATTAAATTTTTCAAAATTGTAATGTGTAATGTGTGTAGATGTAAGGATTGGAATAAATGTCCTTATGTCTTTAAATCATACGTCTGTACCATTTTACAAGTCTCGATAAGATCCATTCCAGTCCATTCTCTGTGTTTAACCAAACTCTGGTTAGTAAACTAGTTATATCGCTAAAACTAATTTTAATCATAACATTATCAGTAAAACATTGTTACGTGGTACTGGCAGTATTCCACGGCTCATTC
Organism: Parnassius glacialis; assembly: GCA_033319125.1. Lineage (NCBI taxonomy): Eukaryota > Metazoa > Arthropoda > Insecta > Lepidoptera > Papilionidae > Parnassius > Parnassius glacialis. Next base: position 11,984,889 of record JAVANC010000016.1, read on the forward strand.
ATTTTAATGTTTTATAATATAAGAAATAATATTTGTGCCGCAATCGTAAAATTGTTTGAAAACAGACGCAATATGAAAAGAAAATAGAACATTCTCGAAGTAAAACATTTAGGCTACAGTAATACACAATAAGTATAATGTAACTTTAGACGTTTTAAACCGTAGGCATTACAATGTTTTCTTTTGTAACAAATTTAGTAAATAGATGGTCTTCTCCTATTATCGATGGATATTTTTAAACTCGGTTAAGTTATATCCGGATTAGTCGTATAGCTGAAGCGGTAAAGCTAAGTTGATAGAATAACACAATAATGTAGTCCAAGTAACTTCGGCCGCAGGCTTTTACTTCAAACTGTATTTTCAAGTAAATTATCCTTATTAAGTTATTAAGTTGTACTATTTGTACAAGGATCAGCCTTAAAAATATTAGTGAATGTAAATACCAAATAAATTTATGTTCTTAATATACAGTGTATTTACCTAGTACTGATGACGTAAGAGAAAATTCATCACTAGTTTTCATCTCATCACCTTTCGTATCCATTAGCTCGGCCAAGAGTCGACTTCATATATGATGGGGCATTTATACAATACAATACAATATTTTTATTTCAGGCATCAAGGACTTAAAAATTAAGAGTTTTAAGAGCATTGGCCCATAGCAATATATATCTTAACCTAAAATATTAAAAGTAATCTCGGCACATTACTTGATGGGGAAAGCTTGCGTATTGCCGTAGGAATCCGACTAGGAGCGGCACTTTGTCAACCCCATGAGTGCCCCTGTGGTAGCAGCGTCGACAAGTTTGGGCTCCACGGACTTTCATTTAAGAAAAGCGCTGGTAGGTTTTCACGACACAGTTCTTTGAACGATGTTATCCGAAGGGCTCTTGTCTCTATAAATGTTCCCTCGGTTTTAGAGCCTTGTGGAATATATAGAGACGATGGCAGGAGACCCGACGGTATGACATTGGTCCCTTGGGAGAGAGGTAAAGCTAGTGTGGGATGCTACTTGCGTAGACACTCTGGCGGCCTCTCATCTCAGGGGTACCTCGTTTATAGCCGGGGCGGCATCAGAGGCAGCTGAACTGAGTAAGTGGCGCAAGTATGAGTCTCTGAGAGATGAATACATACTGACTATCGGTCCGTGGGGTCCACGTGCGGTGAAGTTCTTAAAGGAACTCCATCCGCGGCTGGTCGTTGCTGCTGGTGATAAGAGGGCTAGTTCTTTTCTCGCTCAAAGGCTAAGTATAGCCATTCAGCGGGGAAACGCAGCGATCGTTCTTGGCACGATACCGCGGGGAGTAGGACTATATGATAATTAAGTTTCTAGTTTTAGTTTTCTTTTATTATTATAGTTTTTAATCTATACATCTATACAAATAAATAAAATTGAAGTGTCTGTTTGTAATGTTAAAATAACAGCTTTTTACTCAATGCATATGAATACATATATGGTATTTATAACAAAAACCCAATTTTTTAAAATTTTGTCTGTCTGTCTGTCTGTCTGTTTGTTCCGGCTAATCTCCGAAACGGCTGGACCGATTTCGACGGGACTTACACTGGCAGATAGCCGATGTTCTAAGGAATAACTTAGGCTACTTATATTTGAGAAAAAGAATAAGAGTTCTGAGCAATATAATTAAATCCCTCAGTTACACGCGGGCAAAGTCGCGGCGCACTGCTAGTATTGTATATAATGAAAATTTTACTTTTTGATTATATTGTATTTTACCATCGCAAATATTTAAATATAAATTATAAACATAACACTATTTAGGGAACTTTCTTCTTTGGCGTCTCCCTGTATCGAAACACTACCCCAAAGGGCCAGAAATCGCGAGCGGGGAATGTCTTTTGTGTTTTGTAGTACATAGGATTTGAAGTTCTTTGACCTATTAGACTCCAGACGCTGCAAATGTAAAGAGATCGGATCCTCAATGCGGCATCGGCTTCGTTCCTCTACGAAACGCAGGACGTCTTCTTCCGATGTACTTTTGTCCAAACGGGAGATGTAGAGCTGTATTGCCAACTAGCCAACCACAACACGCAGGGTTCCCACGCTGGTTACAGACGGGTCTCGATCGACGTCTTTTCTTAACAAGAGTATACCCGTCATTATCAATCTTGTTTCTCAAAATTGTTGATCAAAATTGTTTGAAAACAGGCGCAATATAAAAAGAAAATAGCACATTCTCGAAGTAAAACATTTAGGCAACAGTAATACGCAATAAGTATAATGTAACTTTAAACGTTTTAAACCGTAGGCGTTACAATGTTTTCTTTTGTAAAAAATTTAGTAAATAGATGATATTTTAAAATTCGGTTAAGTTATATCCGGATTAGTCGTACAGCTGAAGCGGGAAAGCTAAGCTGATAGAATAACACAATAATGTAGTCCAAGTACCTTCGGCCGCAGGCTTTTACTTCAAACTGTATTTCCAAGTAAAGTATCCTTATTAAGGTTGTACTATTTGTAAAAGGATCAGCATTAAAAATATTAATGAATGTAAATACCAAATAAGTTTATGTTCTTTATATACAGTGTATTTACCTAGTACTGGTGATGTAAGAGAAAATTCATCACTAGTTTTCATTTCATCATCTTTCGTGTGCATTAGCTCGGCGAGTATACCCATCATTATCAATCTTGTTTCGGGTCCCCACCGGAACTGATTTTATTTCCACATTCTTTCGCTTTCGACCACAAGAGGGTGCCGGTTGTGAAGATTTTCGGGCAACACGTCTTCCCTTGTTGTGAGGTTGGCTTCGGCGGAGGATTACTCATGTGTTCAATCAAGGGCTGAAGTGGTGATGCAATGAAGCCCTATTTTCACGGTCATCAACCCGCTGACAGACGGTATCACGTGACGAAGTCGCACGCATCGGTGAAATATGACGACTATTACGGTTACCGCGTGTCGTATTTACACTCTGTGATGGCGGTGAATTCGCAGATGTTGCAATTATGCTGCGCAACATAGCGACCTCGTTCCTCAGCTCTGTTCCGGCTCGTTCCGATTCTTCAAATTTGAAACGGATGTCGGTAACTTCAGCTTTCAACGTGGTGATGTCTTTCAACAATCTGGTCAAGTCTACGTGATCGCACGTCACGGGAGGCAGCTTGATGAGATCACGCGCGACGGAAGTTGCGATGTCATCAGGGTCGGTCTCATTGAACAGCCTGAAGATGTCTTACTGGTCTTTCTTACCGCGTCCATCCCTGTGACGTGTGATAAGACGGATTTGGGTCGTGGCTGAATCTGCTAACACCTTCTTCGCTTGCATGATCTTATCCCGTATTTGTTGAACAAAGGCCAGGAACTCGTGGACTACGACGGCATCGGAGCGTTTAGGTTGACATGCAATTTCGAATTATTTTCGCGCAGTAGGTATGCTTACGCTACGAAAATATTGTAGGTTTGGCAGTAGAGCCGTCACATAATTATGAAGCGACTGCTCTTACCGGTAGTAGAATTACGACTTTATAGTAATAATATTTTTTTTTTATCGAATAAAGGTGATAAACAAGCTCACATCCTCCTAATGGTAAGTGGTCGCTGTGACCCATAGACATCTACATCAATCCTCAATGCAGTCACCCTTGAGGCTTAAGATGAAATGCCTCGTTTTCAGTGAAATGGGTCTCTGGGTACCTATACTCACCATTCGAAATACAGGAGAATTATGATGCTTTTCATGCTGGTATTCTGTGAGAGCGTGGCCCCTGTTGAGCTAAGCCATTTGCACTTCAACAATAGTTTAGCTGCAGCGTGTGTCTTCACTAGATTATATTCACTAGAAACAATTATAAAGAAGTATCTTTAAGAATTTTGTAAATACGAAATAAAACCCATAAAAACTTGTAACTTAGCAGTTTAATAGCCCGATATAAACGTTCAGAACAATTAAAAAGTTTGGGCCTTAACAACTTTTTTAATTTGTCGAAGATGAAAATTAGCAGACTGATATTCTCCTTTTTCTATACTCTATAAAATATAGTTATGTAAAAGCATGGGACTTTAGAAGATTTTTTTATAAGATAAGGGCGATAAGCGATCACACAGTCCACCTGATGGTAAGTGCTTGCTGTTGCCCATATACATATACATGTATACTCGTTTGCGAATCAAAAGGCAGATGCGTTGTCAGCCGTGAGGAGTAAGATAGAATGCTTATTTTCCAGTAAAAAGGGTCTCCGGTTCTCTACACTCACCATACGAAACACGGCAGCATTAAACTGCTATTTTACGCTGGTATTCTGTGAGAGCGTGGTCCTTCCCCGGTCGTGCCGACCCATTCGGGCAACAACTATACAATTAATATAGCTGTAATAGGAATGCACTAACATATCTTCCAAATGTCAACTTCTACTGCACACTGATAATTCATGAATTGTGCTACACAACTAAATAGAAAATGGCTGTAGTGCATCTGTACATGCATTTGAGAATACCAATACACCCGAATGCTATATGTTGTTTTTTTTTATATTTTATATATTCCGATCGATTAAAATACCAGTAATAATAATAGGTTACCATGTGGTGGCGGTGTAAAAATATCCACTACCCTATATCTTACAGTGGATGTCGTAAGAGGCGACAGAGGGAAACAAATAAGAACGATTAAAAATAAAAAAACCGCGAGGCCAACCCGCTTGCCAAGCGTTGTTTTTAGGAGCGGGGACAAACGAGCATACGGCTCACCTGAAGGTAAGTGACTACCAACTTCCATGAACAACTGCAATACCAGGGGAATTGCAGATTCGTTGCCGGCCATTTAGAAATAATTAAGCTCTTTTATCGAAAGTACCTAAGTCGTATCGGTTCGGAAAAATCGCCGGTGATAAACTATTCCACAGAGAGGTTGTACGAGGAAGAAAACCACTAGTAAAACGTACAGTGGTGGACCGCCAAGCATCGATATGGTGTGGATGGTATCGGGAGTTTTGCCGCGATGTGCGTTCGTGAAATTTGGCGGCTGGGATTAATTCGAACAATTCCTCAGAGGACTCCCCGTGGTATATGCGAAATAAAATGCAAAGGGATGCAACATTTCTAAGAGTGGCAACTCTGGCAAATATCCCCGCTATAAGGCAATCTACGGGGAAGGCCTATGTTTACCAGTGGACTTTAATAGGCTCAAATAGCTTTGATGGCGGCCTATGATAATCCATCACCGCATTTCGTCCCGTGGATGTTTGGGAAATTCTAGAGACATAAAAATACCATGCACGCCTGATCGGCATTTAAATTGTGAGGTGTCCCATACAACGATCGCCATACCGCTCGCAGAGCGTGGCGATAAAGACAAATCCTTTTCACAACAGGAAACATTAAAGTCCAGTGGACTTTTAGAGGCCTCATTATCATCATCATCATTACAGCCTTTCACAAGTCCCCTGCTGAACATAGGCCTCCCCCAAGGAATGCCACAAAGCACGGTCCTGATCCTGAGCCACCTGCATCCATCGACTTCCTGCATGTCTTACCAGGTCGTCACTCCATCTAGTGGGGGGTCGCCCTACACTTCGCCTACCGGTACAAGGCTGCCACTCGAGAACCTTTCTTCCCCATCGGTTGTCGGTTCTTCGAGCTATACGGCCGGCCCACTGCCACTTCAGCTTACTAATCCGTTGGGCTATGGCGGTTACTCTGGTTCTACTGCGGATATCCTCATTTCTAAGTTTATCACGCAGAGAAACCCCGAGCATAGCCCTCTCCATAGCTCGCTGAGCGACCTTGAGCTTCCTCATACGGCCAGCAGTGAAGGACCACGTCTCAGATCCGTAAGTTATCACTGGCAACACGCACTGTTTGTACAATTTCGTTTTAAGGTTTTGAGGTATGTCTAACGTGAAGATGTGTCGTGGTTTCTCGAACGCTGCCCAGCCGAGTTGAATCCGTCGATTGACCTGTAATGAATATATTTAGAGGCATATAATGAAGAATATAATGAAATCATTATATTCATGCAATAATACAAATTTAATAAACCTTATTTTAAGGATTTTGCAGCACAACTGAAACATACTTATTACATTTCATATAAAATCATAAAAATGCTTTTATATGCGTGGATTTTGACTATGACAGGATGTTCAATATCTCAGTTCCTAATGTAAATGGGTGCCATAAAACATTTAAAACGTCGGGAGTTAGTTACATAAAACGCGGTAAAGTCCATAAAAGTAATTTTATATCATTGATTAAAAAGCTTAGTTGTAGCTTAGTTTAACATGTAAACCTTACACAACGTACTAACAATGACTTGCACTACATGCAACAAGTGTGATTGGATACAGTATGTTTACGTGCAGCCACGATTTATTGCTTGTGCAGCGTTTGCTTTTATTGTGCTAGGGGACAAAATCAAACGTATTTACTTCAGACTGTTCACTGCTTTAACTTTCAAAAATGATTTGTTGCATTAAATGAAACTCATTTCACGGATTCTATCGCGTTTAATTTAACTTTTTAATTCCCGACGTTTCGCGTGCTTCATAGCACCCATGGCCACATTGTCACGTCGGTGCGTCAAGTCAGCTATATGTTCTTTTATGTGGGTTTTTACAACAGGAAAGATTAAAGTCGAGCAGTGGACTTTTAGAGGCCTCATCATCATCATCATCATTACAGCCTTTCACAAGTCAAGTAATTGTAATGTTCAAGTAATTGTAATGTTAAACAATCGAATTAAGTTATATTGAATTGATTTATTAATTATAATTTTATTAAATTAATTAATAATAAATTAATTAATTTTAATAAATTATATTGATAAATTAAAAAATATTAGATAGTATTATATAAAACTAAATTAGATGAGATTAAATTTATATAATGTAAATATTACTTGTATGGACTCAGTCTGAAATAAATTGATTTTATTTTATTTTTTTATACATCTCTTTGTTTGTCCTGTGTAAGAGAGACCATATTCACAATCCAGCTTGTACACTCCTGCATTTTGTAGAGCGACATGACACCTGACGGATGGTAAAAATTGACTAATCTTCTTCAGCGGCTTGTAATAGGTTTTAATAGAAGCTCGCTTCAAGATGTAGCCAATCTTGTCTGTGACTCCTCTGACGTATTGTACGGCCGCATGCATGCATGTGCCTGCTGAGTACAGCAGGCACATGCTCGACCGTACGGCTTCACTCGGTCAACAAGACTACAAGATACTGTAAGCTCATTCTGCGTAGTGCTGCGTAGATCGGACAAAAAATTAATATTAATAAACTGAAGGTAGCCGGGCTAACTACGACATCGGGACGTCAAACACCTCAGGCCCCCACTGAATACTTTTACTCCTAGCGGAGAGTCCCCCCCTTGAACATGGGTGCTGTAAAGCACCTGAAACGTCGGGAATTAAAAAGTTAAATTAAATATGATAGAATCCGTAAAATTAATTTCATTTAATGTGTAGTGTTCGCGTAAATATAAGAAATCATTGAGGTTGATTGCAAAAAAAAAAATATTCACACAAAATGTACCTATCATATTGTCTCACTAAACTAAAGGGTTGACTGGGAGAAAATGCTCAAAGGCTTTAAGTCCCCCTTGAATTCCTTTCTAGCTCTTTTGTGAAGATGTAAACATTAATAAATAGATAAATTTGTTACAACACTTCAATATGTAAACATTGGATTCCACTAATCTTTTATTACCTTGACAGTAGAATTCAAACCTAATAACATACATAATAATTTTAAAGTTGAAGATCGAGACCGTGCATATAAAGCCATAGTGAATTCGAGTATGTTGATTGGCGCCCGACAGTGTACAACTTCTTCGGAGGAAGTTTATAACGTTTTATACGAGTACGTAGACCTATGTCTATATTATGTTATAACATGAATTGGTCAGCTCAGCCGGGGCCGACCGACACGCTTTCAATTAATGCTTAATGCTGCTGTGTTTCGTATGGTGAGTGAACCGGAGAAGCTTTTTACTGAAAACGAAGCATTAAAACTTAGTCCCAGAGGTGACGACGTATCTATATTTTTATTCTTAATCGAGAATGGTTGTAGATGTCTATGAACCACTGCATCCACTTACTTTCATGTAAATTAGGTGCTCGTTTAAAATTCAAAAAAAGATTCCCGATATCGTGTTAGGAGTTTTAAAGAAATCTAGAAATATCAATCTTACTGATATATTGTTTGACGAATATTATTTAATTTTGTTTTTCCTTTTGGCACAAAAGTCTAATGCTAGACATGGGCCTCTAGCGTTGTAGGCAATATTTGCTTTATTGTCACGCTTAACAGGCTTACAGTTCCAGACGTCTTGCATCTTTGTCACTGCTCTCCACTGTAAGTCTGGATAACACCAATTTATTTAACATAATATGTATCATCTTTCACATCCTTGGGCTAGATTGTCACGGCTCAAGTTATTTCTTAAGATTTTCAGTGCACATTGCACTTGCACACACATTTTTCTATCTGGATCTAAAAGTTTTTATGCGTCAGTTTTAATAAAATAAAGAGCAATTTATATAATTATAGTCATAAATTTCCTGTCAAGTTTATGGCTTTCTAAAAGTTCATTTATAAGTTTCACTCTCCGTCTATCGTATTTCATTAAATAATACTGGTTTAGTGTCGTAGTTGAAATAAATATTATAATCTCTCGCCCACAGCGACGAGGTAGCGCCTGGAGTATTTTTACTATTTTTGTGCGTGCAAGACATGCAATGTGAGTGTCTTATTAGACCGTTTGTTTCTTGTGTCCACAGAATGTGTGTTATAAATTTTCTATTAAATCTTACTCACGACTCAGTCACGTAGCCCTGTAGGAAATCTCCATATGACATAATGCTTTGAAAATAAGAAAATAAACTAATCCAGCCATTTCAATTTTGTACATCATATGCTTCAGAATATAGTACACGTACCAATTTAGGTATTGAAGCCCCCACTAATTCTTCGATCGAGAGTTACCACAAAATGTATTTAATAAGGCTCTAATCTTCCCTATTTTAAAGTACATTGGTATTTAGCTATTTAATCATTAATTATACGTTTGATTACGAAACCAACTTTCACATTTGGCTACTGTTGAGGATAAAGCAATGAACTTAGTTTTTATTGCATTATTCACTTTGTCATACTTAAACAAATGTTTTTGTGTAATCAGAAATCAACAAAATATCATCAGCAAATAAAACTACATCATATATTCACTATCATAAATTTCATTTTAATGCGACATTCATTTTGTTACCTAGAATATAATGAAGTGCAAGAATAATGCAATAAGCTATTTTAAATTTAACTCAAATAGCTCGCCCAGATGTGAATTCCACTGCAACTTAAATTAAAGTGTTCTTAAATAAATAACGCCACAACTTTAAAAGTATTTTCTCGCATTGAAATGGGTTACAAGTCCAACAGTAACAATTAGTTAAATAAAAAATACTGTATGAACTTTTCAAAGCAACCAGAAAATAAATATAAAAGTAAAAGTAACCGCGGCATCACTCGCATGATATTTAGCTTAGACAAATCGTAATTGTTGCCATTATGTAAAATTTTAAATTTTAATTTTAAATATATTAAGGGTTAATTTTAAGGGCCTTAATAGGAAACTATAAAATATAAAGATACTAATAAGAAGAGACGTTGCACCTCATTGCATTTTTATCGCATTTACCACGGAAAGTGCTCCAAATAATTGTAAGGATTATTTTCAGTCGTCATGTTCAGCGTCAAACGTTAGTGAAAAAGATCTTAATATAGTCCGTGCGATTTTCCAGAAGTTTTTTTACTTACTTCTTTTTTACGTGGTAGAGCCATGCTGCAGCTATATGAGTAGTATAGTTGTAGCACAAATTAGTCGGCTCGACCGGGGAAGTACCACGCTCTCACAGATTACTACCGTAAAATAGCTGCTTCACGCTGCTGTGTTTCGTATGGTGAGTGTAGACAACCGGAGACCCCTTTTACTGGAAACTAGGCATTCTACCTTATTCCTTACGGGTGACAACGGATCTGCAATTTGACTCGTAGTTGAGGATAGATGTAGATGAGTATGGCCCACAGCAACTACTTAACATTAGGTGGACTGTGTGCTCGTTTGTCACCCTTATCCTACCTATCACTAGTGACGTTTTCGGACCAATTTAACTTATGGAACCTTCGAGGACTCTTTTGATTTCTTACTCAAAATATGGCAAATGCTTATTATTTATCTATTCTAGCTATTTCTATGATCTTGCAGCTAAAGGTAGCGTCACTTACCATTATGATGCATGTTTGTTTGCTCTCTGTTTTGTAAAAAAATATATTGAAGCCTTGTATAGGCAGGAAACAATCTACCTGTTGCATGTTTTTTTAAATTATGTTTCTTTGAATTTAGGAAATCTTATTTCTTTATTTAGAGACCTTTGTCACAAACAGATATGTCAACTCCATTATAGCATTACCAAGATGTAGATAGAATATGTAACTAAAGAAAATTTATATGTATAGATTCTAAAATTATTTTTTTCAATAACTTTCTAATTAAAATTGACTTTTTTATAGTGAAATAAAAGGAACAACAAAATATTTCGCTTTAGGCATGAACTGAACTTTGCAGTTGTTTAGAGTAACTATGTGCTAGCCTCCATAGGGTGAATAATCACTACGTTCTACTAGCCGCAGTAAAAGCTTTCAACTTTCAAAAGCTTTAAAAGTTAACCTAACTCTTGTGTTTTTTAATTAAAATTTAAAAGTAAAATATCAGAGTAATCATTTAATAAATTTTGCACTTTTTATAATGAAAAAAAAAGAAGGTTATATTCTACTGAAGTCTAGGTGGTAGAGACACGTTCCAGTTATATTATGGATGAAGCACAAATGCGTTGATCGACCGGAGAAGGATCATGCTCTCACATAATACCAACATGAAATAGCAGCTTGATGTTACTGTGTTTCGTACAGTGAGTGTAGAGAACTGGATACTCTTTTTACCAGAAGCGAAGCATTCCATTTTAGGCTTGAGATGTGCATCTACAATTTCTTTTTTTTCCTTAGGTTTTTCTTTATTATATTACTACACTAGGATATTCTCCCGTATCGTATAGGTATAAATAAATTTCACAAGGACTGACATCCAAACCCTGGACAACTATTTGTAAGCTATACAAATACTTGTTCCGTTCAGGATTCCGCAGCCCTCAGCGCCGCTACTTATTGTTTCACTATGCGATGGATCCGTCGATTTTGATTCTTATTCGAGGATAGATGTGGATGTCTAGTGGTCACAGCGTCCATCTTACATCAGGTGGACTGTATGCTCGTTTACCACCCTTATTCAGTAAAACAATGTTATTACTGCATACTTTGACTTTAGTTGTACATTACATGCGCAGTATTTTTACCTAAAAATAATATGAAAAATGACCCAATATGTCTTTTGTTATATTTTTTAATATGGTATAGCCACGCTACAGATATATTATTATTACAGCACAAAATGGTTAACTAGATACGGGGAAGTACCCTGCTCAATCAATCTCATTCCAACATGCGAAAAACAATGCTGCTGTGTTTTGAAAGATGTCACAATTCCCGGAGTACCTTGTTACTAGCAGCAAGGCATTCCATCTTGTACATCATCCCTCATGCCATCCCTAGACAACACTTTAGTATCTTGATTCTTAAGCGAGGATAGAAATGTAAGTATCTATGGACTACATATTCAAACCGTCAAGTGGATTGTGTGCTCGTTTATCACCCTCAACAGCAACTGTCATGCAGTCTTAATAAATGTATATATTATTGCCCACGTAGGTCAAGTAATACACAACACAATAAACCAAATAAAATAAGAATTTTGTACATTTCCTAATTTAAAAAGTATAGTTAAAAGACATCTTATGAATTATCGTGATGAATAATGGGCTTATAAATGTTTAGGTTGGTATAATGTTAAATTCCCCCAATTCTCACTAAATGGATTGACACGAAGTAAGTGTGAAAACTCTCTGAAATTAGAAGAGGCCTGTGCCTAGCTATGGGAAGTGTAAATGTATGGGAAGTGGAAGTGGGAAATGTAACTTTAATATACTTTACTGTATATTATAGAAAAAACTTTGTGTGATGATAGCAAGTATTTTTGTTAATGACATGACCAAAACTGTTGAGGTTTGTATTAAACAGATATGAAAACGTATACGGTTTGTAAATGAGTTAGCTATTTCGAAGTCATCCTTGAATTCCTATTACTCCTTAGTCCACTCAAAATCGTAAAAATAATTAAAGTGTTAGTAAAACGTGAATACCGGCTTCAAAAACTAAGAAGGATAAAATTATTTCAACTTAATAGTGTCGGTTTATACGTATAATTCAAAGTTAAAATTTTCAACAAAATTTTCATGTCTAAGTTTCAAGATTTATTCTTCGAGTATTTAAATCCATCCATTACAGCTTATAAAAGCCCAGTGCTGAAGATAGACCTCCCCTCCCCCCTATAGAGGGAATTTTGTCATAGTTGCCACGTTTGGAATGCGTGTTTCTTTATTATTTAGAGTTGTTATCAGGAAGATGTTGCTGCTGTTTCAGTTTCCCTCTGTTACCTCTTACGACACCCACGGGACAATATTGGGTAGTGGATATTTAAAAAATTCTCTTTCACCGTGTAGTGTTGGTGTAAGAATTTTTTTGCATTGCAATACTTAGAAGTTTCCGTTAGATGGAATAGGTTCTAAAAATAAAACGCTCCTAAGTTATATGCTGGCCGTATGAGGAAGCTCAAGGTCGCTCAGCGAGCTATGGAGAGGGCTATGCTCGGAGTTTCTCTGCGTGATAAACTTAGGAATAAGGATATCCGCAGTAGAACCAGAGTTACCGACATAGCCCAACGGATTAGTAAGCTGAAGTGGCAGTGGGCCGGCCATATAGCTCGAAGAACCGACAACCGATGGGGAAGAAAGTTTCTCGAGTGGCAGCCTCGTACCGGTAGGCGAAGTGTAGGGCGTCCCCCCACGAGATGGAGTGACGACCTGGTAAGACATGCAGGAAGTCGATGGATGCAGGTGGCTCAGGACCGTGCTTTGTGGCATTCTTTGGGGGAGGCCTATGTTCAGCAGTGGACTTGTGAAGGGCTGTAATGATGATGATGATGATAAGTTATATAGTAATTTTATTGGATTGAGATTGAGCCCGGCGAGCAATTTCGTACTGTGATATTTACGGTCAGCACTGGACTCCGGAGTAACCACGGCTTTTAAACTGTTTTTGGTAATAGGAAGGCTAAATTTATTACCACCTACCACGATCCTTAGCCGCTTGCATCATACAAAGTTATGCCTCATCCAGTTGTTTTTATTTTTTTCTTTATTTATTTAGTGGCTATTATTTCGAACGGATATGTCAGCCCCATTATACACTAATCTTATTGACACACAGTTGATAAAGAAATCATTAGGTTGTTAATTTGCTTGCACCATAAAAATACTGAGATTAAACATAAGAATGCAAAGGAAATGCATTTGTTAATAGAGTTGTAACCCCTTCATTTGTGTTACTGCCAGCGATAATTAAGACTAGCGAACGAATAACGTAATAAGCCTCAGAAAATGTAGCTCAATTGGCTCTTACGGACTATGGCTTCCAGTCTAAGCATTAAATTAAAAAAGTCTTTCAGCAAATTACACAGGAACAAAGAAGGAGTTTCAAGTTTAATTTTTTAATTTGTTCGAATAGTTGCAGTATGTACATATGAACATAGTAAATAATTTTGCTTAAGACAATAAAAAAATAATGGTTCAGTATGTTATTTTTCCCAGTTTTTTTGCCCTTGTATTTGCCTTGATATATGCCTTGATTTTATTTGGTAAACAAAAGTAAGTTTTTTTCTTTATTCATCGACTTCAAAAAGGAGGAGGTACTCAATTCGATTGTATGTTTTTTTAATGTGTGTTTTCTCATAACTTTGTCTAGGTGAACCGATTTCGATGATTTTTTTAATTGAAAGCTGGTGCTTCTATTCTATCCTATAAATTTGATCAAGGCTGACCATTTGTTTTTGAATTATCCTTAATAAATTACATGGAAGTAGGTTGTACAAAATTTTTAATTTTACCACTTGTAAGCAAACATTTTTAGGAAAACATATTAATCAGGTTTATTATTGTTATGAAGTAGGCGTTGAAAGAAATTGGTTTTGGAACTATTTCATATTCGTTCTTGAGATATATGAGATGAAAAGTTGACTAATTTACAAAACACCATCATGTAGACACCCTTTAAAAACTTGATGAGTGCGAGTAGTACTTGTGTCCTTAAGGTTCCATATAAACTTAATTATGTACAAAATAGATAGTTCATCCACCCCAGGAATCGTAGATAAGGTAAGCATCAAACATTGTTCTAAAGAACAGTACAAAAAAATTTTCCATACTCTTTATCACGGTTGATGCTCCAACTGCAAATATAGGTTTGTAATTGAGACTATTTTCTTTTGTATGTAATAATTACAAATGATTTTCCGATATTTCCTTTACTTATGCTATACGATCTTGCATTTTGTCAAATTTAATGACTTTAGACATCCTTAAAAATTGTAAAATTGCGAGTACATTTGTTTTTTACTAAAAGTACACTTTACCATTTCGGCCACATCATCACTTATCAAGAAATAAAATAATAATACTGTAATGAGATGTTTCAATCGATGGCACTGAACAAAACACTGAAAAACTCATACCATATCAAGAAATCTCCGAAAAAGGATTAAACAACTGTGACAATGTTTGTAAATTTAATAATCTTAATATATATATTTATAGTTATATATTTTAAGCAATAAAAATTTCTTATTAGAAATGTTATTTAACTTTTATCAATATGACGTTTTACATGGTAGAGCAATGCTGCAGCTATATTAATAGTATAGTTGTAGCACAAATGGGTCGGCTCGATCGGGGAAGGACCACGCTCTCACAAAATACCAGTGTAAAATAGCAGCTTAATGATGCTGTGTTTCATATGGTGAGTGTAGAGAACCGGATACCTATTTTACTGGAAAAAAGGCATTCTATCTTAGTGAGGACTAACTGACATCGCATCTGCATTTTAATTCGCAAACGAAGATAGATGTAAATGTCTATGGGCCACAGCAACCACTTACCATCACTGGTGTGCTCGTTTGTCACCCCAATTCTTTTAAATAAAAAGAATTTCTGTAATTGCACGCATTACAAATGAAATGATGTAAAGTCGCTCTGTTCTTCAAAACTTTTACGATAGTGACACAGGGTTCAAACCTGTTTATTTTTATTATATTTTTTTCTTTTACGGAAATATTCTATATGGAAAGCATGTAAATAGTATGTTAAGAAAAGGATTTGACATAATCTTCACGCTTGGCAGATGTGCAGATGTTTTGGCGAACACAGCACCAGATGTAACAACGTAATGAATCTGCATATAATATGAAGAGTAGGCATATACTAAAAAAGTTATAAAAGCCTGTTGTATATTAATGGGAGTAGGTTTATGTATGAATGTGGAACTCTTTTGTCTTCACCTCTTACGACGACCGCGGCATGACATGGGGTAATGGAGTCTCTCCCATTGCCACAACAATCCAAAAACTGTCCTATAGTAGGACGTGTTTGATATGTTTTAATTTTCTTTAGATTTAATTACTATCCGATTTAAAAAACAAGAAGAATGATATTCGATACGTATGTTTTTTTAATGTATGTATCTATTTCTCGGAAACAGCTGGACAGATTAAATGAGACATTTTGATGAAATAAGCTATCGATATCATCGGATCGGAAAACGTTGTTACCCGTAAATCACATTCAATTTGAGATAATTTCAAATAAAAGTAGAAGCCTTATTTACTCGTATTTTCAAAAACTGCTTAACGGTATATCCTTATTAATATATTTGAACTTAAGTTTAAAATTTGGCTACTTTTTGAAAAATAACCCTGTATGTAGAGGTGAACAAGGGTTGCCTCAAAATACAAAACCAGGCCTGTTTAGAATTACTTAATAATTTCATAATAATAAAATAGATTTACTTCAGTAACATTTTAACTCAAAACATAAGAAAGTTAAAATACTTGGAAGGAATCTTAAAGCGAATTCCGTCACGAAAAACAATTTAAGTTTTTCATTGCGGTATAGAACGAAAACAATAAAATATGTTTGTGTTGGGAAATAAACTGAACTTTGTAGTTGTTTCAAGTGACTTTATATTAACCGCAGGGAAAGCTTTAATCAACGACAGTGCTTCAACAGTTCACGTTGATTAGACACTGTGTTGATTTAATTAATATTTCGGGTTAACACTTACGTAGTCACTAGTGTTTTGTAGTAACAGATTAGACTTTTTTGAAGTTATAGTTCTTTTGGGCGTTTGAATTTTTACGATGCGTGCGCACACCGACACCTAAAAACGACACCATGAAGTTGTTACGATGCGCGCGCACACTGATACCTAAAAGCGACAACTTCAGTGGGTAATTGTCTCTTAAGCTTTTTTGTTTTGTTACGATAAAGAAGTATAACTTCCCAGGTGCGTACATAAAGTATACACACATTTTTTTTTATAGAATTATGGTGAAAAACGAGCACAACATAGTCCACTACATGATAAGTGTATGCTATGGCCCATAGAAATCTATATTTATTCTCGACTTAGAACAAAAAACAGATGGGTCGTCATCCTGAGAACTAAGATGAAATGTGTCGTTTCCAGTTAAAAAATTATATTATATATAAGATATGTAGGAAGTGGATTGAATTATCTTCTTTGTTGAACTTGCCTTAGTTGACCCGAGCTCTGAAAGCAGCATAGTCCTCACCCATGCCACCTCTCATTAGGACAGGAAACCTCGATCTCGCTATTGACGATTCTGCTCGTATTTTCTAATTTCTGCCTCGCGGATAGTTTACAGAGCCAATGCATTCCTAGCGAACCCACAGATACCACTCATATTGCAGAGGTCGAAGTGGAGATTGAGCATAAGTCTGCACTACCACCTGTGGGTGACCCTTTAGATCCATTGACTATCAACAAAGTCAGAGAAGTAATCAAAGATCTCAAAACGTAATCAGCACCCGGTCTTGACGGCATTGACAACAGGGTGTTGAAGTCACTCTCAGCGCGTCTTTTCTGCCTTCTATTAGGCATTTTTAATGCTCTACTCTCCAGTGGCTCCTTCCCAGACGCTTGGAAAGAGGCAGACGTTATAGGAATCCCGAAGTTAGGGAAACCGCGCAACTTACCCTCGAGCTACATACCCCTTAGTCTCCTCAGCACACTGAGGAATGTTTACGAGCCAATCATATTGATTCGCTTTCGTAAATACGTCTTCGATGACAAGATTCTTCCTGACGAGCAGTTCGGCTTCAAATCTGAACACTCGTGAACTAATCAGATACATCGCCTTACGGAGTACATTCTGGAGCGCTTCTCTCACTCAAGTGATCATCGAATCCTTAACACCGGTGACCTCTTCTTCGATGTCGCAAAAGCATTTGACAAAGTCTGGCACAATGGTTTGCTTTACAAGCTGTATAAACTCAACGTGATTGATAGGCTCACTCACATCATTAGAGTCTTTCTTGTCAACCAAAATTTTCGCTATCAAATAGAGGGAACTTACTCCTAGAAACACTTCCTCAGGGCTCCGTACTCTCCCAACTCCTCTTTACACTCTACACGAGTGACATCCCGAAGGACCCAGATTTCAATACTGCACTCTTCGCCAATGACACGGCAAATTGCGGCGTCCATTATAGTAAGAAATTCAATGCTTTCACTTGACACACAAGTGTAGGAATATGCTTTTAAAGGAACCCCTTTCCCAATCTTCGGAACGTAAATCTGACAAATCACCTTATTCGACCGGTAAAGTTTACATTCGACTACGCTATGATCTTCGCGAAACAAGTTTGCATTATGCGCAACTGTGCCAAATTCGTTACTAGTCGGCTCCATCCGCTGTTAACAGCGAGAGCAAACTGTCCCTAAAACACAAGCTCCATCTTAACAAAGTTTTCATAAGACCTATTATGTCCTACTCAAACGTAGCTTTCTAGTACGCGGTTCATTGTAATTTGTACGACCGCCAAGTTGCCCAAAATAGATTCATTTGCATAGCCATCGGAGGTCGCACAGAGATTGTCAATTTCTGACTATTTCTCAATATTTCAAGGAAATGTCTCGGCACTACTTAGAGAGGACCGAGACACATCCCAATCCACTAGTGGTAAACGACTCCAAACGTAACGGAAAGTATCTGGTGATACCCTAACGTTTTAGTTGAATCCCTGATTCCGCTAGATTCCGACGACCCAAAGGTCGCCGGGCCGCCACATATTAACACTACACACTCAGCTGTCACAAACAACGTTAAGACAACGGATGGTACGCAGTGAGTCCGCAGACGGGCGCGCTGCATAATGGAGGGATCCACCGCGTACACACCTTACACGGGCGTACAAGTCGCGGCACGTAAATCTAGCGCTGAATGAAAAATGGATGGGGGACCTGCACGAATTGAATTGCACGAATGCTACTGGAGAGCCGATCAGCGCATGCGAACGATACGCACGAGCCAATCAGCGTGACTTATGCGCAATAAGCCAATCAGCGCGATTAATGCACAAAAACGGTCACCGCTAGACTTTTGTGCGGCTACTTATACGTAGGCGGTTATCACCGCCCAGAACATCGAATGATATGAGTAGCCGTCAAAGCCGGGGCCCGACACCCACTGTTAGAACAGCCGTTAGATAACCTATCTATGTGCACTTTAAACTACCTTAGGTAAACATCGTTACGTAAGTGACGTTGAGAATAATATAAAATCACCCTTTTTTCCTGCTCGCAGTCTTACAGGCCGCGAGTCCTGAGACCGACGAAGCTGTAAAGTCCAAAAAGGCTAACAGTTTTAACATCATCAGAAACCAGATTTTTGCAGGTGGCTAAGACCGTGCTTTGTGGCATTCCTTGGGGGAGGCATATATTCAGCAGTGGAATTGTAAAGGTATTAATTTGTTAGGCGACTTTAATAAGGAGAGTTTTCTCAAATAGGCTGTTTTATTCGTTTTTAGGGTTCCGTACCTCAAAAGGAAAAAACGGAACCCTTATAGGATCACTTTGTAGTCCGTCTGTCCGTCTGTCTGTCAAGACCCTTTTTCTCAGGAACTCGTGGAGGTTTCAAGCTGAAATTCATATCAAATACTCAAGTCCTTGGAGCTGTGGAAAAAATCAAACTTCTATGCCAATCAAAAGATACAGCCGTTTACGCCGCAAAGAACAATGGCCAAATTTCTATAGGAGCTGGGCTAGACTTTTATTTTTCATGTCCCAAAACAAGCTATAGCTAGATTGGTTTGTTTTTATGTTGTAAATACTATCCCGTTTGAAAATTATATCTAAATAGCCACAATTTTTTATAATAACGTCAACAATACTTTTGAGGTTAGCATCACATAACTATGTAATCTTCTTCAGTGATCTAAAATAGGAACTAGATTTGTATTATGATGTAGGATTATGTGTGATGGTTTATGTTTGTGTAATAAAATAAGTAGGTATGTAAATATGTTCTACTGTTGAAGAATTCCACACGCAGATCTTAGAAATTACTCTGGTATAAAGCTCAAAAACGAGATGGCGGCGAAGTGTATCAATGCATATGTTATAATTAATACAGCAATCGCAGGGCTAGTTGTGGTTGTTGTGTAGCTGCAGTCTGCATGATGTGTCTCACAAATATCCAAGATGCCAAATCGGTGTCCAGAAATCAAAAGCATAGAATAATCGTTACAAGTGGTAGTTGTCAGTTCGTAAAACAATGCCGAGGTCAAAATAACAGAAAGAAATCTAAAATAGTACAGTACGTATCACAATCCACAACAACGAGTGAAGCAAATAAGATGATGCAAATGATTGCCGGGTGATAATCAATGGTGTCGATCGATGACCACAGATAACGTAACTTGTCGATGACAAATGATGGTCCGTTGTACGTAATTAAACAAAACGCTTAGCTTACTATGAAGCTACATAACTATTTTTATGACATGAATCTACTACGTAATAAATATAGTAGTTAATTTGGTGCAAAAATACTAATTGAATTGAATTACAAGCAACAAATATTCAGAAAAATGTCAATAATTAAAATCTTTGAATATAAAGTCCTTTCATACGCGAAATGAATCGTCATTAGGTGCCTTCAAGTGCGTTCTGAAACCATTATTTTAAATAATTTCGGAACTTTATTTGTGGCTACTTAGAGAGGTATTTTTAGTGTTTTTAAGACCTTAATAAATAAGAATATTTTTCATAAATATGGCATACTGTGACGCCATCGTTTCGTCGTCTGGTACGATTTGACCAACCTTCTTTTCGACATTCGCAAGGAAATCAAAACCTAAAGGGTACTTCTCGTAAACTCAGAATCTTAAAATTTGGTACGAAGCAACGTATTGTAGCAAAGATAAAGGAAAAATTGCGAAAAGCATACATTTTTAGTTACATCATATAATAAAAATATTTTTAAAAATTTAAACTTATATACCTACGGATTTGTTCGGAACCCTCGGTGCGCGAGTCCGACTCGCACTTGGCCGGTTTTTTATGTACATTAGGCGACACCTTCGTCAATTAGGGACAGACTATAATGAATTTTTTTAATTATATAAGTTATACTTACAGAGGTGTTTCCGTATAAATTAGGCAAAAATCCACCCCTAAGTGAGTAAAAGGAGGTAAAGTTTTTAAAATAACTATCAAGACGACATTCTAGTTGTTACCTTGAGCTTGAGATTTCTTTAGTCTGCTCAAAAGGGTCAAAACATTACAACTTTTAATGAAAAGTATAAGCCGACTTAAAAGAATAAAACGATATCCACCTATTAGCGTCTGAATTAGGGTCTTAAATTCTTCTCTACAATTTGTCTTAGCACCAACTTCAAAAGCTACTATTTGGAAATTATTTAATTATTTTTAATTTTTTGGATTAGGCTTAGACTTTTATCAAATACTAGCTGTTCCCCGCGACTTCGCCCGCGTGTGATTTAGGATTTTAACTATTTTTGCGCGGAACCATATTTCTTTCTCTTAAATAAATGTAGCCTAAGTTACTCCTTATACCATCAGCAATCTGCCAGTGAAAGTCCAATCAAAATCGGTCCAGCTGTTTCGAAAATTAGCGGAAACAAACAGAACAGACGGACAGACAAAATTTTAAAAATTGTGTTTTTGTTATAAGTACCGTATATACTTTCATAAGCATTTAGTGAAAAGCTGTTATTTTGACATTACAAACAGACCCTCCAATTTTATTTATTTGTATAAATTAAAAAAAAGCTTTTCAATTACAGGAAATGTAAAAATTATCTACCCTTGTATATAGCCGAAACCATAGATTTAGTAACTAACTAATATCTACTATACTATATCTATGGCCAAAACTTGTTCTTCGTAATCAGTTGCATAATGCGTGTCTTGGCAGACAAAGTATTCAACTAATTAACGTGAGAACAGAATTTCAGTAGGAGTGTAATATTGTTTTTAGTTTAGTAGTAGTTTATTAAAGTTTTACCTTTGTTTCCGAAACATCATCAAAGCCCAATTCCATTTTATTAATATTAGATGAAAATTGGTTACAGTAGCCCATTAAAAACGGCAACTAATTTCAAGGAATAAAGACTACGTTATCACCTTTGAGGATTAAAAGAGAATACCTAATTTTTCTTATGAAATAAGGGTAGCAAACGAGCACTCAGTCCACCTGATGGCAATCACAAACCAAATCAAAAGCAACTGGCTATATTCCACAGACATCTCTCGA
Organism: Parnassius glacialis; assembly: GCA_033319125.1. Lineage (NCBI taxonomy): Eukaryota > Metazoa > Arthropoda > Insecta > Lepidoptera > Papilionidae > Parnassius > Parnassius glacialis. Next base: position 12,006,719 of record JAVANC010000016.1, read on the forward strand.
GAGTTAACAGTTGAACGTATTACCCCTGAGGACTAAGATGGATTGCCTTGTTTTCAGTAAAAAGAGTCTCCGGTTTTCTACACGCATAGAACAATAAACACAGCAGCATAAATTTCCTCTTTTTTGCGATGGTATTCTGTGAGAGCTTGCTGCAGCCCTGGTTGATTCCACCAATTCATACCATAATATTACTGCGGCGTGACTCTACCACGTAGCAATAACTGTCTGTAATTATTTATTAATTCATTTATCAAATCATTCTTTCATTCTTCCATAAATTTATTTAAGCTTTTTCTGTTTCTGTTTCATTCCCGCTATACGTGCCCATGCCTATCGGAAGACCCTTTACGGTATGAAAAGGAAGAACACAATTTGAAAAATATGTGAAGTCTAAAAGCATGTAAAGGATAGGCGACATTCACATGGTAGCTCCATGAAACTAACAAAATAAATGAGTATCTTCTTCCAGCAATACGTGTATGATGAGTATAAATTACAGCAAGTTAAAAGGTATAAGATAAGATAATGAACGTGTTAAATCAACACTTAAAATCGCAACAGCGCGAATAACGAAATAGTCAATTTCAATTTTAATTGCAGATAAAGAAAGGGCGGTCAGACTCCTTTTCAGTGAAGAGTCAGTCGTCGGTTAAACCCACTAACCTATTTCTCCCGCATAAATAGTTTACACTGCTATTTCTGCGGTTGTGTTTCAATGTGAAGGATGTAGGGAGCTTGTACAATAATAGGCCTTCTTAGTTTCAAGTCGGCTACAGGTTTTCATAAACTACAGTAGCCCCATACCATCAGTTGGACTGTGATTTCATTTGTCACTTGTTTTATAAAAAAAGAAAGTGAATTTTTTTATAGGATAAGGGTGACAAACGAGCACACAGTCCACCTGATGGTAAGTGGTTGCTGCGGCCCATAGACATCTACATCTATCCTCGTTTGCGAATCAAAATGAAGATGCGTTGTCACCCGTGAGGACAAAGATGGAATGCCTCATTTCCAGTAAAAAGGGCCTCCAGCCACCTGCACTCACCAAGCGAAACGCAGAGGTAAACCTCTACTTCACGCTAGTATTCTGTGAGGTCGTGGTACCACCCCGGTTCGAGCCGGCCCATCCGTGCGACAGCAAAAGCTGCCACGTGGCTCTACCATTGTTAAAGAAAAATACTTAAAAAAATATTCAAATATGAGCCAAAATTCAGAAAAGTTTTTGCATTAACTGTAATCATATTTCTTATGATAAGGAATATAGTTGTAAATTGCCGCAATTAGAAACTTTCCCGTCATTACTGTAAATTTTATACTTACAACGAAGTCGATGAAAATAGGACGGCGTCTAATAATTAAGCTGGAAATCAGAACTGGGGCTCAATCTAAACACTCAATTTGGCGGAGCATCCGACCATCTCTTGGAAGTAATTACGTGTAAACGATAATAATCTATAAATGTTAATTACGCCTACTCAGCAATTACTATGAGACCGATGAAGCTGTAAGAGTTGTGTAAGCTAACAGCACAAAGATCATCAGAAACCAGAGACCAATTACGATTACAGCATGTTAAAAGAATGAAATAAAGATGTTTATTGGTTGCATTAGTATGCTGAAGTGGTAATGAGCCAGCCATATAGCTCGAAGAACCAACAGCCGATGAGGGAAGCAAGGTTCTCGAGTGGCAGTCTCGTACCGGTGGCTGAAGTGATGGGCGGCCCCCCTCTAGATGGTGTGCCAACATGGTAATAGATGCAAGAAGACGATGGATGCAGGTGACTCAGGACCGTGCTTTGTGGCATTCTTTGGGCAAGCCTATGTTCAGCAGTGGACTTGTGAAGTGATGTAATGATGATGATGATGAATTATAATACACACACTTTAACGGAAAAAAGTAAAAACACTATGGAAAATGGAGCAATATAAATACCTCAGCATAATGCTTCAAGCCGTGGTATGTCAGCGACTAAGCAATCGTTGTAAGTTTCACAGAAGCCGAGCAACCCGTGTTTGATCCCTGCTGGCACCAATGAAATTGTTAATAGCAATTTTAAGTGCTGTTTTACCACGTGCTCAGCATTGAAGGAGCACTTCGTGAGGAAACCTGCATATCTGAGAAATAAGAAAACACACTCATTGGGGCAGCGCGGTGGACATTTCCTTGCCCCAAAGCCCTCTCGGAAATAAGAGGGGGCATGTGCCCAGCAGTGGGACGTATATAGGCTGTAACTTAACTAACTTTATAATGCTTCAGGTAACAGAGTTACCACAGTGCTGATATTCTGTCAGAACCACAAGTCAACTCACGAGCAACCGTTGATAATTGATTACCTACTATCGATGTGAAACAGCTTCGCATGGGTGACTTCTGGGTCTCGACAACAGTGCCACCTACCGTGTCTAAATGTAAATCGTGACCATCTGGGGACCCATTCAAACACACAAAAACACGTTTTTGGGTTTTAGCGAGACTATCGGTACGTGTACACCAAAATCGATTTTGTCGGTCGATGGCGGACAGAACTACCCGGACATGTAACACGGACGTGTATGTGCTTACACTGCAACAGTGTACCACTTGTGCCGACATTGGACGTTGCCGGTATTCTGTAGTTGACTGTGTTTCTTAACAGAGTGAAGACGCATTTTTTTAAATATCTGGAACTGCTATATCCATTTCCGATCCAACTTCAGCCCATAACCGTTTCGAAACCTCTCGATTATTGTAATTGTCTATTATAAACACAACTAATTAATTTTTCAATATCCATAGTCGTTTAGGTAGATAACAATACTGGCAGAAACAACAGAATAAAGACAGAATGATTAAACTATAAATACACTCAATTTGCACTGTAGACGTCGGCAATCTGCCGAGAAATCCCAACAAGTTCGGACTCAACGGTTGATCGGCCGTTTTCGTGCGTTATCAGACGATGACGGTCGTGTTTGTGTACGCACTCTCTTTCTTTTACAAGTGTTTGATTCGATCGTTCGAGTTGGGCCGTCATCGCCCGAGCAAACTTCGGCCGATGACGGATTAGGTGTTCAATTAGGTTCAATTTAATCATTCTGTCTTTATTCTGTTGTTTCTGCCAGTGTTGTTATCTACCTAAACGACTATGGATATTGAAAAATTTATTTGTTGTGTTTTAAAATAGACAATATAATATACAATTACAATAATGGAGAGGTTTCGAAACGGTTATACGATGGAGTTGGATCGGAAATGGATATAGCGGTTCCAGATATTTAAAAAAATGCGTCTTCACTCTATTAAGCAACACAGTCAACTACAGAATACCGGCAACATTCAATTTCGGCACACGTGGTACACTGTTGCAGTGTAAGCACATACACGTCAGAGTTACTCGTCCGGGTAGTTCCGTCCGCCATCGACCGACAAAATCGGTTTTGGTGTATACGTACCGTAAGGGTACGCGTACACCTAATCCGTCATCGGCCGAAGCACATACACGTCCGAGTTACTCGTCCGGGTAGTTCTGTCCGCCATCGACTGACAAAATTGGTGTACACGTACCGTAACGGATAACAATAGATTTTTATATATGGAGATTTTATCACAATCACTAACTACGAGGGGTAATCCAAAAGAAATGATAATGAATATTAAACACGGTGATTAAAATAAAATAATTTATTTTTGTACATTGTCTTCTAATAAGCCAATGCATTTAGTCCATCTTTTTTCTAAGCCCAGAATTCCCTAAGGAAAAAAAAAATCCTTATCTTGACCCTTCAAAAAAGCTTCAACAGTATCCATCACTTCGCTATTGTTTGCAAATTTCTTACCTCGAAGGTGAAGTTTGAGCCGAAGAAATAAATATATGTTACTGGGAGTTAGATCTCACTGATAGGGCGGGTGTTCAAGCAGTTTGAATTCCGTTTCTTGAGTGACAGCCATCACAACTGTGGCTTTGTGAGCCGGAGCATCGTCTTGGTGAAAGCACTCCAGCTCGCAGTTTGCCGCGTCTTTCTTCTTTAATAGCCTCCCGCAATCTTCTTATTTGGCTTACGTAGTAAGAGCCCGAAATAGTGGTTCCCTTTTCTAAATATTCCAACATAATATTTTTTTATAGGGTAAGGGTGACAAACGAGCACACAGTCCACCTGATGGTAAGTGGTTGCTGTGGCCCATAGACATCTACATCTATCTTAGATTACGAATCAAAATGCAGATGCGTTGTCACCCGTGAGGACTAAGATGGAATGCCTCGTTTCCAGTAAAATGTGTCTCCGGTTCTCTACACTCACCATACGAAACAGCAGAGTGGAGCTGCTATTTTACGCTGGTATTTTGTGAGAGCGTGGTCCTTCCCCGGTCGAGCCGACCCATTTATGCTACAACCATAATATAGCTGCAGAATGGCTCTACCACTTTAAAAATAATTCCCTCAGCGTCCCAAAAAACGGACGCCATAATCTTTCCCACCGAACTTGACACTTTGAATTTCTTCTGCGTAGGTGAGGCTCTATTCCAAACCATTGATTGTTGTTTGGTTTCAGGGTCAAAATATTGAATCCAGGCCTAGTCCATAGTCCCGAAACGAGACAAAACTTTTCCCAATCAGCTTGGAACCCTTCGATATTCATCCTCAAAATGTCAGCTCGTTTTTACTTTGCTCGTCAGTTAACTTCTCGGTACCCAACGCGCAGAGACCTTCTTTATATGAAACTCGTTCGCAAGGATTCTTTGAACACTGCCATATGAGATCCAAATGATGCCATATGAGAGCCTGTGACTTCAGCTATATGCCTTTACAGCTATAATATTTTTCATATTATCATAACTCGCAATGTATTTTTGTTTACCTCATTTAAATTTGGATTTGTATTAGCTCTTCACTTAAATATGTAACGTTATAGTGAGGTGGTAAGATCTAAGTCTTTGCTTTATTATAAGATGTTATTTGTAACTTGTTGATGATGATATTTAACAGTGGTAGAGCCACGCGGCAGCGTTTGCTGTCGCACGGATGGGCCGGCTCGAACCGGGGTGGTACCACGACCTCACAGAATACCAGCGTGAAGTAGAGAGTTACCTCTGCGTTTCGCTTGGTGAGTGCAGGTGGCCGGAGGCCCTTTTTACTGGAAATGAGGCATTCTATCTTAGTCCTCACGGGTGACAACGCATCTACATTTTGAATTGTAATAGAGGATAGATGTAGATGTCTATGGGCCGCAGCAACCACTTACCATCAGGTGGACTGTGTGCTCGTTTGTCACCCTTATACTATAAAATAAAAATAAAAAATAAATAAATAAATAAAATCATTGCAATAATAGTATAATGTAACTAAATAATTATCTAGGCCGTGCAAACTTTTTTAAACAAAAAAAAAGGTATTTTATTCATCATTTTGGTAATTCTCGAAGTCAATTACTTACCATTTTAACCGTTATTACTTTGGAATTAAAAGATATTCTTTATACCGTATTGTGAAGTAGGGCTTGGATATAATTACGTCGTATTAAAGTCCATTGCTGAAGATAGGCCTTCCATTATACTGTTCGCAGGATGGCCACCACAGTTTTTTGTATTCCAGTTGTTTTAAGGAAAATGCTGCCCATCTCCTGTCCTGTGAAATTAAAACAAGTATAATTAGTAATAATTAAACATTAAAACAAAATTTTACGCTCAGTGGCCTACAATTATCTAATCTGAAAACTTCTCGTTCCATTGCAAAATTACAATAAGTTTCAAAGTAAAACAATCAACGGTTTCAGTTTTAGGGTAAAAATTACTTTTTAATGATTATTATTTCGATTCTATTTACATTTTTACGATACTGATAAAACGTGCCTTAATTTACAATAATAGCCAAATGAAACTTTATATTTCTAAAGTTGCTTACCTCAATAATTTTATGAAATGCAAAATTTTGAAGCAATCTTTATGCGCTACAGTTTGAAAATTTATAAACACCTAATATATTTTTAGAATTCTATAATTTGTGATTTCCCCCATGACCACGAAACGTTGGGAATTTAAAAAAAATTAAATAAAACACGTTAAAATCAGGAATAAATTAGGAATACGCTGTTGCCCATCTCATGATTTGTTTCCCTATGTTGCCATCTTACGACTCCCACGGGATAATATGAGGTAAATAAGGTAATGTAATAAAAAAATAAAGCAATATTTATCTAATACATTTTTTTGACAGATACAGCATCTATCAGCTTTTATCATTTGTCACATATCAAAATTGCTAGTGTTATTACTGTTGAATTAAAAATAATATAAATTAAACGCAACAAAATCCCGAAACGCATTTTAAAACATTACGTCCCATCACAAGTCCACAGATGAATAAAATGTGCCTCCCCCATAGATGAGGGATGGGATAGATGAGGGAGGGTTGTACAATACTGCGCATTCCAGTACGAGGCTGATACTCATGAAACTTTATTCCCTGTCGGTGGTCGGTTCTTCAAGCTATATGGACGGCTTATTGCCACATCAGCCTATATCAGCTATTTTTGTATTTCTTTGAATATTCTCGTCATCCATCTCTCACTGAGTGAAATTCAGTTTCCTCATACGGACAACATCGTAGGACCACGTTTCGGTTCAATAAAAACAACTAAAGATAACACACTGTAGCAACTATGGCAAACATTCCACCTATGTTCAGCAGAGACGGATATGCTGTAATGAATGAAGAAGAGAATGAGCTTTTTTATAGGATAATGGTGATAAACGAGCACACAGTCCACCTAATGGTAAGGTCGCTGAGACACATAGACATCTCCATCTATCCTCAATAAAGAATCAAAATGCTGATGCGCTGTCACTCGCGAGGATCAAGATGGAATGCCTCCTTTCCATTAAAAAGGGTCTCCGGTTCTCTACACTCACCATTCGAAACACAGCAGCGTTATGCTGCTATTTTACGCCGGTATTCTGTGAGAAAAAAAGGTTCTCGAGTGGCGGCCTCGTACTGGCGGACGAAGTGTAGGGCGTCCCCCAACTAGATGGAGTGACGACCTGGTAAGATATGCAGGAAGTCGATGGATGCAGGTGGCTAAGGACCGTGCTTTGTGGTATTTTTTGGGGGAGGCCTATGTTCAGCAGTGGACTTGTGAAGAACTGTAATGATAATGATGATTCTGTGAGATCGTGGTCCTTCCCCGGTCAAGCCGACCCATTCGTGCTACAACTATACTAGTAATATAGCTATAGCTTGGCTCTACCTCGTAAAAATGCTAATAATCTGCGTAGAAAATTTATAGTTTTGTTGTTTTGAATATTATGACGTTGTATGATACCAAATATACTTAATCAAAATATAAGTATGCTGTTATTTGACTTCATAAGGAATTATAGACTGTTTTACGTTATCAGACTGTCAAAGGGAGCTGTAAGTATTATTTGCGCAACGAGTACTCAGTCATCGTCTACATCGGCCCCGCTTCTTGCATTCGGTGCTTTCTTTGAACAGTGATTGCTAGGGTGATTATTCCGGAAGTTTACTCTGCAAATACCTGGAACTTCAATAGAGTTTATTACTTTTATTTATAGAAGAAGCAATTTTGTTTTAATTTTTACTATTAACTTCATCTTTGTACATTCGTCATCATACCTACACGTGGTAGAGCAACTCTGCAGCTATTTTGTGGTTATAGCACGAATGGGTTGACTCAACTTGGGTAGGACCACGTTCTTACAGAATAACAGCGTAAAATAGCAGCTTAAGAGCGTAGACGGGCTGCATTTTTTCCATACAAATGTATTCCCCTATTTTCTTCCTGGATAATGCCTCTAGAGTAATCGGTTTTGTTTATAAAAATCAAGGTCTATTGAAGGCATGCCCCTGTCATTTATTTTTTTCCAAAAAATTATTACAAAAATAAATATGACTTTCCAAAAACCTAAAAAAAATGTCCCGTTTTTACCTTCGTAATCAGACGACTACCAAACAAATTTCAAACGTTTTTAAGATAAAAGAAAATGATAGGAGCATAGATCTATTCTTCCTTTAAATTTTGATACCAAAAATAATTTAATCTGCTTAGTTAGAAAACAGGAGAATACGAAATGTCGATCGGTCATGGTTTTTGTAGGTGAAATCGTTCTGAGCTGCAGTTGTCCCTATCGCACTCTACGGGGAGAGACCAGAGGTGAGGGGTGGTTAGACTAATAAGTACTTATTAGTCTAAACAATTAGGAAAGTAACAAATGTCGAAGTTTTTATCGATATCATAGTGATGTCAGTCGATATCGACGTTTATCGTACTATACTGATTTACAGGCGGCACAGAACAGTGAAATTATTACGACAACGAAGTAACAATTCAGTGAGTTTACGTTTAGTATTATTTGAAAAGACCTTTAGCGAAATTTAGTGAAATAATACGTAACTAATATTCACATTCTACTGCTTGGTGAATAATTCTGCTTACTTGATTTGCCAGCTTTACTGGGGAGTTTATAAAATAATGATTGCTCTTATCAAGTAAATTCTTAATATTTATGTGGCAGAAGAGGTGCTTGTGGGTATTTTACATAAGTTAAGAATAATTAAATATATAATAAGTCATATAATAATTAATATGTACATTTATTCTGTCGTCCTTTCCATCCTTTCTCTTACAGGTAAATTTCGTGGTATCCGACCGTCAATTATTTCAGGGAGAAGGCATTCGTGGAAAAAAATCGTGAAAAAAGGCGTTGCTGGCCTTTTAAAAAGGAGTAGACTCTTTTCTTGAAGGTGCCTAAGTCGTATCGGTCTGGAAAAATCGCTGATGGTAATCGATTCCACAAGGAAGTTGTGCGAGGAAGAAAACATCTTCTAAATCGCACAGTGGTGTACCGCCAATCATCCAGATGTGCGTTCGTGAAAGGCGGCTAGGATTAATCCGAACAGTTCCTCAGAGCACTCCCCATGGTAAATGTGAAAGAAAATGCAAAGGGATACAACATCTCTTCGGAGCGCGAATGAATCGAGAAAGGACTCGGTCGTCGACGATTCGAGTCGCTCTGCGCTGGATGCGGTCAAGTGGAAGGAGTTGGCACTGGGGAGCCCCAGCCCAGAGATGGGAACAGTATTCCATGTGAGGCCAAACCTGCGCCTTGTAAAGTTGCAAGTGGTGTGCCGGCATGAAATACTGTCCCGCTCTGCTGAGCACGCCAAGCTTTTTAGAGGCCAATTTGGCCTTCTCTTCCAAGTGACCACGAAACTGCACGTCACTCGATATGTCGACGCCGAGGATCCCTCCCCCTTGGACTCTACTACTTCCGCCCATCTATACTTCAGGTAGACCACAAGACCACCAGCTGATCAACCCCGACGAAAAAAAACTTGCGTTTTCTTCAAAAGGTTCTCGACTCTCTCTGAAAGTTGCATGAAAAAACATTTAAGTGCCTATGCAATTTGAGGGTTTCTCTTGATTGTCCTGCGATCCCATCATCAGATCCTGACTTATAACTTTCATCATCAGCTCAGCAACTTGATATGATGATTACCAGGTATAATGCCTATATGTGTCTATAAAATTGGAGAGTTCCCTCGATTTCTCAATGATCCCTTCATTAGATCCTGACATCATGACCATCGGATCACATGAGAAGTATGTTGTTTCAAACAATGACCATAAAATTTTTGTATTGCTCTTAATTTTCTTGGAATCCCATTCATTCTAACTTATACCTTCCATCATCATCTAAGCAACATGAGATGAAGATTACCAGGCACAAATAGATGCGTTAAAAAGTATATAAAAAACATTAAATGTGTCTATAAAATTTGAGGGTTGCTCTCGATTTCCCTGGGATCATATTCTGACTTGATGGCAATGGGACCACCTCAAGAGTAAGCTTTCGAATAAAAAAAATTGAAAATCAGTCCACAATTGACGGAGAAATCGGTGAACATACATAAAAAATACATACAGTCGAACATAATATAACCCCCTCCTTTTTTGAAAGTCAGTTAAAAATTATAAAACAAGTAAAAGCCCTATCAGCGATGGCAACCCCAGTCGGAAGGTGAATTTCAATTATAGAGATAGGCAATATATACCTACTTAAATGCATATTGTAATTTGACATGAATGCATATTACGAGCGTCTGCAACAGGTGGTATTTTATCCGCTGAGATCAAAGACGTATTAAAAATAAAAACATCTTAGGCTGAGATGGGATAAACCACGTGCGAAACAAATATACTAAGCATTGTTGTTGCTGTTTTTATATAGTTATCGCCTTATAACAAGGACCATCTTGAGTGGAATCCAACCATGCCATTCAAAATTGACTACCTCACGCTCCTTTGACCATAATAGCTATGAAATTTTAATTAATTGGATGGTACTGTACACAGTTCAAAATTAATTTTCCGTTATATACGTAAATCATCGTAAAATACGTAAATTAAGGTTTTTTCTCTTAGGACTCAAGAATAGACGCGTTTTATTCCCTTTTCTTCGACCCATTATTAACGAAAAAGGGTTTACCTGAAGCAAAAATTATTAAGATATGATTATATTTGTAAGTTGACATTTTATCAAACAAAATTCAATAATTTAACAAAACACTACTAGTACCTTACAAGCAGTATTTTGTTAAATTATTGAATTTCTTTTGTCGATTTGAAGGGGGTAAAATGATAAAATTTATTTAGAAATAAAATAATACTCACTATTTTTCTCTAGTCGTTGGAACAAAATAAATAGGTATTCAAATCCAATCCACAAGCCGAGCCAAAACAGTGAATACCATATATACCTATATAGTATATTATCTATGACAGTGAAGCAAAGAATCAAGTCCGTAAACATGGTGCGCGCGAAAGATGCGTGGTACTGAGCTACGCACGCACACAAATACAGATTATTCACTCACATATTGATACCTCGGTTGCTCGGGCGCAGTGCGACGGCAATAGTTTCTTCAAATACCTATTTCTCAATTCCTGCGCAGACCGACTACGCTCTTAATGCTGCTGTGTTTCGGATAGTGAGTGTAGAGAACCGTAGGGGCGAGTCTATGTGCCTCAGCATCAACTTACAATTATTTGGACCGTGTGTTCGTTAGTCCCTTTATTCTATATAAAATAACTAAGTTTATTTAAAAACTATTTATAAACTATATTTATTTTGTGAAATGGACAATCTAAACAAATGAATAACTTTTCTACCTAAATCTAATCTAAAAGTACCTAAAAGAGACGGTCCAAAATTGTATGAAGCGTAGGCCTAGTTTATGTACTAGTATGGAAATAAATTAAAATAAAATATTAAACCACTTTTGATTATTCAAATCCACGAATTTGCCTTACTTTCAGTGGTATTAATATTTTATTTTCACCAAAAATTGCAACACTAATGGCGAATTGAAGTCGTTTTGATTTGACATTAGCTGTCATCTCTGACATAGATAAGAGTATATCTCTGATATTACCTATAGCCTATCAGGTAGATTTATTATGTAAAATAGCTAAAATATCTCGACACTAGTAGGAAAGTAAGACAAAAAAGTTGTATTTTTTGATCAAAACACGAATAACGTGTAATAAAGATTGTGTATGTGCTTTTTTGATCTTAAAACAACTAACGTTCTTGATATTTGTAAAACAAATGTAAAAAGTACTACCTAATTCCAGACAAGAAGATTGTTAAGATAAATCAACGGTGTCTACACACAAAGTTATTTCATTGCATTCATTAGTGTGTACTAATGCACACTTCAGTGCTAGGGGCATCCACTTTGACTTTTTTTGTTTTACATGGGGAAATGGAGCCTAAGTGTTTTGTTAGCTTTTACAAAAAATTTGTGCCAGATAGCTCAAAGCCGAGATTATATGTGAATAGCGGGTAACTCCGTTTCTCTACCCTAAAAAATTCACCCTGAGATACTACTTTATTGCACTAATAATAAAGAATATATTTAACTCATTTCACTTGAGAGTGGCTGTTTTAAGGTGGATAAACAGAATAATCCTGAATACTAATTTCCGTTCAGGCATATGTGTCTATCTGGGCTGCTGAAGTGCTAGAGTACAATCATAGATAATATAATTTAGTTGTTATAATATGGTACATTACAGTTGTTACAAAAGAATTCGCATCCTAAATACGTTTCCGGCGTACAAATATTTTCATATAGCAGGTCCTCAGCGTGTCAGAGTATGCCTTGAGCCTTGACAGACATTTAAAGCCTGGGTAATGTCATAACAAAGGTGAACAATCCTATGAATTGTAGAAAGTGAATTATTAGGTCAATCATGTTTTGGATACTTAAGGTAATATAAATAAAACAGCTTAATTTTTTTATTTTTTATTTATTTATCCTACTTCAAAATCCTCTCTTACTAAAATGCCATCCAGAATTGAGACTGGTGCGGTTATGGAATTTTGATACCGAGCCCAACACAGATACCAGACAGCGGTTATTATGTGGGCACAGCAACCCACTGTCTCTTGTCCAGAAGTGCAACTGCAATAATAACCTGCAATCATCTCATCCCAACTTGTTCCTTCTCTCGCCAACAGTATATATGTATAATAAGCTCTGTCCGAGTGATGGTGAGATTTTATACGGCCGCTTATTAAAACTGAGTCTTGTTGGGGTGATATTAATTGGGTCACAACTTATCTACTACCCAGTTTTCGTAGACACCAAACATATTATACTAATTATATTGGCATTAGGGTGCTGGAGCTAATTTTCATGATTTGTGCCAATAGATAATTCTTGTTATACGTTTGCAAAACATTGTGAACTTTGTTGTGCATTTTGATCTTAGTCAATCTACAGATAACTACTGATAGTCAAGATCAGTTTGATTTATTCTCTCATTTTATTTTTAACAAAATCCCTGAATTATTCTCTTTTTTACGGTATACTGTACATAGACTGGGTCAGAAATGGACCGTCTCCTTTAAACTCAAATTCAAAAGATGTCAAAATTTTTCGCGGTTCCAAATTGTGCGTTCTCGTGAAAATCACAAATGTTACGCAATAGTTATATCAAAGCAAATGAAACTCGAAAATAAAAAAAAAACATTCCAAAACTTTTTTTTAATTGCACGATAATTACTACAGGAGAAATTAAACTTTTTTTACGTTCCTCTAAAGTCCATGAGTTTAGGTTATCAATGTTAAAGCTTTAGCGTTTAGATGCACAAGCATTATATCATTGCGCTTTTGCTGCCTAATAAATACATGCCATTCATTCATTGACATCGCTCGGATGACGGGATTTATGATTGCCGAGTCAACGGTGAAAGAGTAACGAGTAAGCTTGGGTGTCCTTGAAAACTGGATCGGAAACTGTTTTGATCTCATGTTTTCTCGCTATTATGTAAGATATCGATTCAGTACTATCAATAAAACACCATCGATTCTATATTATTAATTCATTCAATTATATTATAATACATTATATAATGTGTGGCGTAAGAGATTCCATCACTTCATTATGTACCGTGGAAGTCATAAGAGGTGACTAGAAAACGCTAAAACGATGCCACGGATAGACGGCGTTATAACCACCTTGAGTATGCAAGACGTAAAATATCCAAATTGACAGTAAGGAACAGACAGAAAGGTGCAACGTGTCTGATACTATTATTGAAAATCTGCCCGTCAAGCGATGCGATGATGGCAAATCCTACGTACAATCCCAGTGGGCCTATGTATGTATAACAGTGGAATTGTATTCTATTGTAATATACTCTAATAAAAGTAATGTAAATTAATTCACGCGTGATGCCCTTAACTTTACTTGTACTAGTAACTCACACCGTGTACAAGCGCCATTATAGGCTGGTAGGTTATCATAAGAGAGATGTCTCATCATCATCATTACAGCCTTTCATAAATCCACTGCTGAACATAGGCCTCCCCCAAGGAATGCCACAAAGCACGCTCCTGAGCCGCCTGCATCCATTGACTTCCTGCATGTCTTACCAGGTCGTCACTCCATCTAGTGGGGGGTCGCCCTACACTTCGCCTACCGGTACGAGGCTGCCACTCGAGAACCTTTCTTCCCCATCGGTTGTCGGTTCTTCGAGCTATATAGCCAGCCCACTGCCACTTCAGCTTACTAATCCGTTGGGCTATGTCGGTTACTGAGAGTAATGCCTGTTTTAGCGGAAATATTAGTAAAATATAAAAATATATCAAAATATCTATTATGCAGGTTTTTTTTATTACGGCATAATTACCTACGTATTTTTAATATGTATGTTTCATTTCATCATTGACTGTATTTTAATCCAGATAAGAGTAGGCTAAGAAACAGAGGGATTATTTCACGATATCGTTTGATGACGTTAATTCTGCAAACGACCTTAACGACAGCTAAGCCCTCGCTCTTGAACTGTAGAAAATGTTTTTTTTTTATAAGATGAGGGTGACAGACGATCACACAGTCCAGCTGATGGTAAGTGGATCAAAATGCAAATGCATAGTTAGCCGTGAGGACTAAGATGGAATGCCTCGTTTCAAGTAAAAAGGGTCTCCGGTTCTCTACAGTCACCATACGAAACGCAGCAGCGTTAAGCCGCTATTTTACGTTGGTATTCTGTGAGAGCGTGTTCCTTCCCCGGTCGAGCCAACCCATTCGTGATACAACTATACCAGTAATACAACTGCAGCATGGCTCTACCACATGAAAAATATATATATATATAGAATAGGGTGACAAACGAGCACACAGTCCACCTGATGGTAAGTGGTTGCTGTGGCCCATAGACATCTACATTTATCCTCGTTTGCGAATCAAAATGGAGATGCGTTGTCACCCTTGAGGACTAAGATGGAATACCTCTTTTCCAGTAAAAAGGGTCTCCGGTTCTCTACACTCACCATACGAAACACAGCAGTGTTAAGCTGCTATTTTACGCTGGTATTCTGTGAGAGCGTGGTCCTTCTCCGGTCGAGCCGACCCATTCGTGCTACAACTATACTACTAATATAGCTGCAGCATGGCTCTACCACGTATAAATATTAATATTTATTGTTTTTAGTAAACTCAATTTCACCATAAGTTTACGTTTTGTAGTTTTGACTCCTTACTTATTTTTATTTACGGTATCTTCCTTTACATGTTTCATTATTTTAATTTCAGGAATGTGTCATAACGATAAAATCTTTCTGTCGTACAAATGAAAATAATCATTTTTGAAGTTTCGTTTTAACTATCTTTTCGTTATTTCGTTGATAACTCATTATGTAATTATACGAAGGATTGAAGGCTGGAACGTATCTTTTTTATATGATAGGTTGACAAACGAGCACACAGTTCACCTGATGGTAAGTGGTTGCTGTGGCCCATAGACATCTACATTTATCCTCGTTTGCGAATCAAAATGCAGATGCGTTGTCACCCGTGAGGACTAAGATAGAATGCCTCTTTTCCAGTAAAAATAATCTTCGGTTCTATACACTCACCATACAAAACACAGCAGCATGAAGCTGCTATTTGACGCTGGTATTCTGTGAGAGCGTGGTCCTTCCCCGGTCGAGCCGACCCATTCGTGTTACAACTATACTGTAATATAGCTGCAGCATGGCTCTACCACGTACAAAATAGTAATAAGTGTGTACTCATAACGGTAACGAATCCTTACAATAAAATCCTAAGGGTTAAGATAGATTATTCTGTGAAGCTCTCGAAATGTTCACGTAATTGAGCTACAATAGCAAACCGTCCAATTTTCAACGTTTATCGAAGGTACTATTATATTTGGTAAGTACCAGGGATTAAATTTACAAATAAAGATTTCTGTGGTTACATGTATATAAAAAATTAGAGAAAAATATTATTAACGAGAAATAAACAGAAGAATTTTAGATGATTCGAATTCGAACACGCTTAAGTTTATTATGTTTGCAATTTGACAACTAATACAATGAGGGGTAATAATTTTCCACTTACCAGATGTCGCTAGTTGTGACTAAGGTAAAGTTTTTTGTTACACAGTGTCAGTTAATTGAAAAATTAGTTTTAAATAATAGTTTATCATTATCTAGAGTATTTTATTAATACATAACACAATGCGTCAGTGATTTGATTTATAATTTTTTGCACTTTATAACTCTTTTGTAAAAAAAAATCGGCTTTTAAAACTATTTAAAGTAATTCATTTGTAATGAAATTAATACAAAATATAACTAATAATACAGAAAGAAATCTTAAAGATTACATTTTCTTAAGAAATTATCGTCCACACTATGAAATCTGTCAAATATTTTACGTCACTGTAAAGTGGCGCCGCCCTGGTGGCAGAAAATTTCGTGGATGCCCTCATTGAATTAGTTATGAATTTGAAAACTTAACAAACGTTTTTTTTTATTGTTATAGGCCAGTGCTTGAGAACAATCCCACCTGGTAGTATGTTATATGATGTAGCTTTAAATGGGAAATTGCACTGTCGTAGCTTAACAAAACCCCATTAATTTTGCTTTGAAGATGCCCAGATTTAATATGATTATATAATTAGATTTATTTTTTTAGTATTTTATTTAGTTTATAAATGTAACGTACTGTGTTTATTCAACAGTAGGGCTAAGATAGCTATCCGAATACAGAACTACAGTACGAAACGTATTCAACCCGCCTGCCAAGTAAGATAATGAGGGCTAATAATCTTCCACTCACCAGATGTCGCTAGTTGTGACTGAGGTAAAGTTTTTGTTACACAGTGTCAGTTAATTGAGAAATTCGCTTTAAATAATGGTTTATCATTATCTAGAGTATTATATTAATACCCAACACAATGCGTCAGTAATTTAAATTTTTAATTTTTTGCACTTTATAATTCTTTTTTAAAAAATCGCCTTTTAGTAATATTTATAGTTTGGTTTATTCATTTCTAATGTAATTAATATAAAATATAACTAATAATACAGAAAGAAACATTAAAGATTACATTTTCATAAGAAATTATCGTCCCCGCTATGAAATCTGTCAAATATTTTACCTCACTGTAAAGTGGCGCCGCCCTGGTGGCAGAAAAAGTCGTGGATGCCCTCATTAAGGCAAATATCTCCCATAAGATGAAATTCTAGGTAGAAGCTTATGTTCAGCTGTTGACTTTGATAGGCTAGATTTAATGAATGAATGGAACGTGTTATCACCATCATCATTACAGCATTCTATCGATTCCACTAAACATAGGCCTCCCGCATATATTACGATTATGCACAACATAACGATTGATTTATGTTTATACTCGCTGCATAATATGTTGCTCGTCGTTCCATCTTGGGTGTGTAGCCTCCCGCTTGTCGGTATGATTCGACTTAACTTTCGAAAGCTATTGAAGTAGGCCAAGGCAACTCTACATATTTCTTTCATCTCCGTCTCCTCTATATTACTCTTTGATTCGTTGTGATATATGAATTACGCTGGTTATATCGGATATTATTGTTACATATTCTATATACATAAAAAATATTAAAATAGATGATACACGTTGAAGAACTTTGAGCTTTTCCGCAGGCTCAACAATGAAGTTCTCAACGTAATAACTTAGCCTCAGGCTTAAACTAGAACCCGTTTTACGAAAGATGTCCCGCGGAAATATGAGAACTAAAATGTAAAGTTTGATAGCTATTTTATTCTTAATTTTATAGGATCTCAAAGGTACTTGTACAAATTAAAAAAAAACGAAAGTAATTGAATGCGCGCATAGTCTCGCTGTCAAGGTCGTTAGCTAACTCGCCCCTCGCCAGGAAGCGATTTGCGGTTAACCACCAGCAGATTGTTTTTCCTGCTCCCCTCACCTCAAGAATTGTTCAGTGATCTGAACAATAGCAACTTT
Organism: Parnassius glacialis; assembly: GCA_033319125.1. Classification (NCBI taxonomy): domain Eukaryota; kingdom Metazoa; phylum Arthropoda; class Insecta; order Lepidoptera; family Papilionidae; genus Parnassius; species Parnassius glacialis. Next base: position 12,024,519 of record JAVANC010000016.1, read on the forward strand.
CGAATTTCGCAAAGACAGTGGCGTCGCAGGTTAGGACTTCTTAAGACAGATGGGCTCTGAAAAGCGACCCGGGACAGATTTACTTTAAACTATATCTAATAGTTTAAAGTAAATCTGTCTAAATAATAAATAAATAAAATATAACTAAATCTAAAATCTTAAGTTTTTATACACAGAATAGAAAAATATGTCGCAATTTTCCGAACATTGTCTAAACGATTTGGTTTAGTCAGTTGATAGGCCGAAATTGGAACTTTTCGTAGACAACGAAATTGCGCAAAATCCTTGATTCGTAAACCATTATTACAACTTGTGGTCTTGACAATCAATCCAATTAGTAGAGGTTAAAACCTCTACTAAAACTGATAATTTTATCATATGTTTGGTGGCAAACATAGTCTAACCGGTAAGGGATACTGTGGTCTATAGACACCTAAAACCTACACTTATTACCTCGACCGAGAGGCAAAATGCAGGTAAAATCCGTCCAAAAAAACTGGCCAAGTGCGTGTCGGGCCACGCACAATGTAGAGGTAGGGTTACGTAGTTACCCGTTACAATACGTGAACTTAGAAGGGGCCTTCTTGATAATAGGAACATATTAAGTGAGTTCGCGGTTCAACCGCTAAAACGACTAAAAAATAGGACGATGGTAACCGAAGGACTTATTTTCCAAGCAGATTTAAAGAGAGTGGTATTCAAAAAAAAATTAAATAGATCTTTTTGATTTTGTAAATAATACTATCTACATCAAATCACTCACAAGCCATCTTTAAGTTCCCGGCAGTGCAACCCTACGATATACATGACGTAACGAACCTTCCCGTTAAGTGCCACTGCCCTCAACTATCCTGATAATTACCCGCGTAAAGCAAGATTATAACGAATGAAACTGTATGAGGCTGTATGAATGTATAAATATTTTGAATGAAGCCTACAATAACTACCAAGTAAAAAATAAATAAAAGCGGTATGTCAGGATCGGTCTTTTGGTGATCGAGTCTCTCTGCCTACCCCGCAAAGGAAAAGTTATAGGGATAATGCATAAGTCATTTTCTTCAAAAATTGTATGTTTCTTACAGTTAGCAACAGCATTAAAAAGTTATTATGCCACGTATATATTATATATTATTATGTCACCAAAATAAAAATGTTTATCAAGATTTATACTAAATTACAGATTTGTAGCACCTAGGGTCTCTGGGTAAAACCGCGGATAGAAGAACGGACGGACATGGCGAAACTATAAAGGTAGTACCATGTTGTTTAACAACGGAATAAGTTAATATGCCTCGTTGGCGGCAAAAAAAAAATCCCGTACTCGTCACTCACGAAAATTACTGTTGGTAATTTTCAAAAAAGCTAGTAATATACACATACACAGACATATATATGTATTTATAAAATTCTTTGAGTAATCGTAACGATTGCAATTTTTAAACACTAAGAAAAAAATTATAATAGTAAATAAAGGTATCACGTTGCAAAAACAAACTTAAAGAATGTACTTAAGAGTAAAGGGAAACCATTTCCATGCATTGCTTTTAGATAGCTTTTTGTGCAGGTCGTAAATTAACGTTGTAAAGCGCTGTGTATATTCGTTGTAAGATTTTTCTTTAGCATTTTTATTATGTTTAAAAGAATAAGGAATTAAGTTAGTGTGTAAAGAATGCAACACGCCATTAGGATTTAGGAGGGAATAAATAAAAAAAATAACTACCATTTACAATGTCCCAAATCAGGGTGCAGCGCTTTCTCTAATTTTATTATAGACATGCAGGTTGCCTAACATGCTCTTTTGTGCTGAACATGGTTGAACGTAGAGAACGTAGAGAATCCACACGGACAATTGCAGTCTACAATTTCATTGATGCTAGCAGAAATCGAATTCTGTTTTATCGCTTTCTATGAAACTTGGTTGCTAAAAATAACATTTAAGACAATTTTAAGACTGCTTTCAGAAATCTTATGGTATTTTTATTAATGTAGAATATAATTAAACTTAAAATAATGCAAGTAAATAATATTTTTAATATATTATTTTCCGTTATAAATCTACTGGAAGATATTTCAGCAAATTATGGAATAAGTAGAACCTTTGTTCGAACTCACTATATGAATGTTTCTGTATCTTATTGTGTGTACACAAATAAATAAATAAAAATATGTAAATTTACTACGCATACTTTTCAAGATATAGTGTACAGAAATTTTTATTATAAAATACATGAATGAAAATAACCCCTGGGAATAAGATGATCGCCACCATGCTGGTTCTATTAAAAATCATTTAAAAATTTTATAAATGAAATTATTGTTAAGTGAAATATGTTTGAAAAAAAAAGTCCCGCTGGGCTTCTTGCTGGTTCTTCCCAGGACAGAGGTATTTTCCGAACCACTGGTTAATAAAAATGACTTTCAATAATAATTATGTAATAATCAATATTGAATAAAAAAATATTCTATTCTATTCTATTTATCTTTAAATAGAAGCAAAAGCTGGCTTCAAAGAAGAATAGTTACTTCCGAAGTCGGTGTTCGGACACTATTTATAGAAAAGAATTAAAACCCTAATTAAGAAGGTATAAAATAGAAATTATTTTATTGCTATATGTTCTTTGAAATTGGGTTTTATATGAGACCAACTCTGAAGTATAAACAATTTAATAATAGAAAAATCTTTAAAATTGGTTCACAATGAACTAAATTATTGGGTAAAATTAGATACAAGATACATCAAAGATACAGAAAAGATTCAAGAAATATCATACAGTCAAATTGAGACCCCTTGCTTTTTTTGGAGTGGGCGAAAAGCGAATAGAACTTTTGTAACATCATCTTCAAACTACAATAGAGCTTTGCTCTTTTAAATTTATAGATAGAAAATTTATTTGCTTAAAAGATAGTACCTACTTAAGATGGTCAATGATGTGGAACTGATATGTTTTGCCATAAATGGTATACAATAATTAATGAAATACAACTAATTACACTAAGCCAATCTTGAATTTTAAAATTATTTTATCATTACTTAAAAATTATGTACAAACATTATTTTTGATGTCAAATATTATGAACAATTAAATGCTTATACAGACCCACTCAAATACAATGAATTCTTGAATTCTTATACAATAAATTTTTCATAAATTATTAATTGAATTATTACACTATTGTTACATAATTAATATTAAACATTATATAAGACTAGTTAAGGTTATTTAAACAATTACATTACAGTATAAATTAATTCATAATTTCAATTACAATAAAATTATAAATTACATATATAGCTACAAGTATATATATTAAGACTGTGTTATATAAATGTTATAAACTAGGCTCACCTCAGACAAGTGTGAAAGATCCGCGCAGAGCTTTGGAGAGTACATATATAGCGAATATGTGGCGCTATAAAAATCATTTTTGATTCAGACAGCTTCACTCTGACTTACGCTTTGCACGCGAGCGCCTCGCTGTTTGAGTTGTAGATAATGTATTTAAAATGTTTTAGAGCACTCCGAACTTTATGTATGTAGATAGTCTGCATGCTGACATTCTGGACGGAAGTTTTACACTCCTCTGAAATCAGCTTTATCTTAGTAGGTAATTTTTTTTGAAGTAAGGATGGAAAACAAGTACACTGACTAGTTTACAGTAAGTAGACGAAGTGCCCTATCGACACCTAAATCTATCCTTGAATACGAATCAAAATGCAGATGCGTTGTAGCCCCTAATAATCTAAAAGGCGACAACGGATATATTAAACTGTCGTTAGGTTTTTTTTATAGGATAGGGTGACAAACGAGCACACAGTCCAACTGATGATAAGTGGTTGCTGTGATCCAAAGACATCTACGCCTATCCTCAATAAAGAATGAAAATGCAGATGCGTTGTCAGCCGTGAGAACTAAGATGGAATGCCTCTTTTTCATTAAAAAGGATCTCCGGTTCTCTACACTCCACCATACGAAACACATCAGTGTTAAGCTGTTATTTTACGCTGGTATTCTGTGAGAGCGTGGTCTTTCCGCGGTCGAGCCGACCTATTCGTGCAACAACTATACAACTATACAGCATGGATGGCTGACTTAGAGTCCGTAATGTGTAGATAACTAAAGTGAATGGCATGTAGCCGGTCTGCATGCATGATGTCGGTGCATTTGGTAGGTACAGCCGTTGGAATACGTGTTATGGTTTAGTAAACTAAACGATCATTAGAATAGCTGGTTCAAAGATAATATGTTACTATACACAATAACTATACGCGCAGTATAAAAACTGAGATGATTAGTTGGTGCGTTTACTAGATATTCAAAGGCGTAATAAATTGCTTACAAAAAATTAATATCATCGTAATAAATTGCTTACAAAAAATTAATATTAGTATATCGATACATCGTAAAGAGAGTTTAGTCAATCTGTTGTCGCACACAACACACAAACACACACGCCTATCACCCAGAGGGGTAGGCAGAGACTACGGACTTCCATTTGGCACGATCCTGACACACTTCTCTCACCTCCTTTACATCTATATATCGACGCATACACGCTTTTCGGTTAAGGGTACTTCTAATCTTGCCCATTTTCAATGTATCGCCGATTTGGTCGATAAACCTTCATCTAGGGCATTCCTTCCCGACTCTGCCATTCACTTCTGCAACATAAATTAGCTTTGTCACACTTTCCTCGTTCATTCTTTCTACATGACCAAACCACCGAAGCATTTCTTTCTTAATCCTGGTCCCAGCGTCATCTTGCAAACCACACTTTTCTCTTATCACACTATTTCTCACCCTGTCATTCAGATTCAGCCCTAGCATACTCCTTAATGACTGCATTTCTACAGCATTTATTCTACTCTCATGCTTCTTATGGAATAAAAGTACTGAAATGGAACGAGTTCTTACTAGTAAAAGGAGTAAAAAGGATCTCCGGCTCCGGTCACTCACCATCCGAAACACTGCGGCCTTATGTTGCTATTTCACGATGATACTTTTGCGAGCGTGGTCCTTCCCCGGTCCAGTCGACCCATTTATACACAATAAATACACTTCAGCTTTGCAATACCACGTAAACCTATTAGCTTTTCTAAATTTTTCCAAGTTATTTTTTTTTGGGGGTCATTGTGGAAGCGTGCTCGTCGCGACCCCTGCCAGCCCTTTTCAGGGCTGCAATTCTACTCAGCTGCGCACCCATACCAACGAGGGTTAGGGCGTCCCCCCAAGGCGACGCACATCAGCTAGTCCCCGTTGGTGTGGAATGCAGCGCGCAAAGCGGCGATGGGGACCGCCACCCGTCACGCACAGCCCGACACGGCGGAAGGTGGAGGACAGAGTGCAGAATTGGCACGTGGAATGTTAGAGGAGGCATGAAAGATAAGATGAATGAGTTGATTGAAATAATGAAAGAAAGAGAATTAATTAGATGTCGTGTGTATGTCGGAGACCAAACGGAAGGGCAGTGGTACTGAAGAGCTCCCTGGCGGGGCGTTAGCTCTATGGTCCGGAGTCCCGGAGAGCGAGAGCGCCCGCCAGGGAGTGGGGGTGCTGCTGTCGTCTCGGTTGGTCGATGTTATGACTGAATATAAGGTTGTGAACTCAAGACTTCTCTGGGTTCGCTTTAAATTGGGACTGACGAAGTTATTCCTTTTGGCTGTTTATGCGCCGGTAGCTTCGTCGTCCAGGGCTGAGCTGGAGGAGTTTTGGGAGAATGTAAGAGAAGTTCTAGATTTCGCTAGGGGAAACGAAAGAATTGTTGTGTGTGGTGATTTGAATGGATGGGTTGGTACCGCTCGACCAGGGTACGAGTCGGTGCTTGGAAAGTTTGGCGATAAAAGGGTTAATGATGCTGGCAAACTTATACTGGCGGTATGCAAGGAAAAGGGTCTTCTTGTGACAAACACTATGTTTAATCACAAGAAAATCCATATGTATACTAGAGAAAGAAAGAATGAAAGAAGTATGATCGATTTGTTTCTGGTGGATGACCGACTGCGAAAACAGGTGATGGATACGCGAGTGTTCAGGGGTGCTGACCTGGGAACCGATCACTATCTAGTGATTACTAGATTTAGGGGTCTGTTCGCGGGTTGGCGCTACCGGACGGCGGTAACAGAACCACAGTCGGTCTGTCGCATCCGAAGCTGGAAGCTTCAGGAAGCGGATACTAGGGACAAATATCATTCGAGGGTAGCCGAAAAGTTTGACACCATCGATGGCAGAAGTGAATATGTGGAAAGAACATGGCAGAACCTTAGGGATGGAATGGTAAGTGCAGCGGAAGAAGTGTGTGGATCAATAAAAAGAGGCAGTAGTAAAAGAAGAGATGCATGGTGGAATGATGAAGTGAAAGAAGCTGTAGAGAAGAAGAAGAAAGCATGGTTAGACTACTTGCCCTCTAGTAATGATAAGGATATGAGAGAGAAGATGAAAGAAAGATATAAGCTGCAGAAAGTTCACACAAAAGCATTGATTAAGGAAATGCGTGAAAGGTGTAGAATGGAAGCGGACGAAAGGTTGTCACACAACTTTAAGGAGAACTCCAAACTCTTCTGGAAACAGGTTGGAAGGACCCGAAGTGGTGCGACGGCCTTAAGAATGAACAAAGTGCTTTCGAGAACTAATGACGTCCTCACAGAAAAATCGGACGTCATGCAGCGATGGAGCGAATTTTATAGAGAAATGTATGCGTGTGATGATCTTAATGAGGGATCCGGGGATGACGCCGTGACTGGTACGCCAGACCTGGACCTCGATGACACTGAGGTCATCAGTATGAAAGAGATTGAACGTGCGATTTGAAGTGTGAAATGTGGTAAGGCTGCGGGACTAGACAGAGTTACTGCTGAAATGGTCAAGTATGGTGGGTCTCGCGTTTGGGACAGCTTTTATCTGCTGTGCAATTCGTGCTGGCGGACGGGGGATGTCCCGGATGATTGGCGATCCGCAGTCATTGTGCCTTTATATAAAGGTAAAGGTTCACATTTTGACTGCGGGTGCTATCGGGCGATCAGCTTGACCAGTTTAGCAAGTAAAATTTACTCGAAGGTTTTGACACGTAGGATGCAAGAGAAATCGGAAAGATTTCTATGGGAGGCACAATGCGGATTTAGACCTGGAAGAGGATGCACGGATCAAATGTTTTCTCTACGCATGATCACGGAAAAGCTTCTGGCTGCTAACCAGAAGATTTTCTGCGCTTTTGTGAATTTTGAGAAAGCATTTGATAAGGTTGTAAGGAAGAAAATGTGGGAACTGTTGCCGGGGTACGGTGTGGATGGTCGATTGCTAAGGGCTGTGCAGTCACTTTACTGTAACTGTAAAGCCTGTGTGCGGGTAGGGCATGACCTGTCACCCATGTTTAGCATCCAAACGGGCGTGAAACAGGGTTGTGTCATGTCTTCCTGGCTGTTCATACTGTATCTCGACAGCTGTTTACAGAACCTGAAAGATAGCTGTTTGGGTGTGAAATTGGGTGACATAAAAGTAAATTGTCTGCTGTATGCTGATGATGCAGTGCTTATTGCACCATCAGAGGCAGAACTGCAGGCATTAGTCACGTGTATGAAAGAGGAATGTGAAATTAAAGGTCTCCGTTTGAATGCTAATAAAACTAAGGTTCTGGTATTTGAAAGGGACGAAGAGAGAACGAAGTGTGAAATATGGGTAAATCAGGAATGTCTAGAACAGGTAAATGAAATTGTATACTTGGGGAGTGCTTTTAGCCGGGATGGAAGATGTGATTTAGATGTGGACAGGCGTGTCGCTGCCGGGAACAAAGTCAATGGTGCCCTGACTGCGTTAGTCAAAAGGCAAGGCGTAGTGAAGAGTGCACGCCTTGCAATACATAACGCAGTGTTGGTACCGACTTTGTTATATGGCAGTGAAACCTGGGTGTGACAGAAGAAGCATAAAAGCAAGTTGAATGCAGTGGAGATGCGATCTCTTCGTAAAATGTTTGGCGTTACCATGGCCGACCGAAAGCGAAACGAAGAGATTCGCAATATGGCAGGTTTGAAAGATGACCTTATCACAAAAATTGATAAGGGCGTGCTTCGATGGTTTGGGCATGTTGAGCGAATGAGTGAAGACCGAATGGTGAAGAAAATATATAACGCGAAAGTTAATATTAAAAGGTGTCGAGGTAGACCGAGACTAACTTTCGAAGACCATGTGAGCAAACTGCTCGAAGAGGGGAGGGTCAGGAGTACTCGGATACCTAGACGTGCATGTATGAAGAAGATAATGAATCTGAAAGAAGCGAAAGAGGTATGTAAGGATCGTGACACTTGGCGATCTGTTCTCTCTGGCTACCCCGTCAGGGATTGTGCGTGAAGATAAGTTAAGTTAAGTATTTTTTTTTACTTTAGATGTGTAGTCAATAAATCTACCTAAAGATGTAATTGGTAGGTGAGTGATCTAAGTGTAAGTTACAATGAGCGTTGACAGTAGCCACCAACAGATGGTGACAAACCAGGGCTGTAATTACAGATAATGTATGGAAGAAGCCTATGTTCAACAATGTATTCGTAATTAACTGTTAATATGACGATGATGATGAAGGCATTCTCAGGTTTGTTAAATGATGATAAATGGCATCCTTAAATAACGTATAGCATAAAAAAAGTTTTGTAGCATCAAATAATAGAAACTTTTTTATTCAATATAGATTATGACTAATACTTCTTAAAAGTCATTCTTATTTTTAATTTATCACTGGTTCAGAAAATACTTTTGTCCTTGGAAGAAATAGTAAGAAACCAAGCCAAACTTTTTTTTAATATACTGCTAATCATCAATTTACACTGGCTGAAAAAAGAAGTAAAAAAGCTATATGGATTTTAATTATTTGAAATAAAGAATTTATTATTATAATCCTCATATGGAAAATTAAAGACAAGTGTCCGATAGAGAAATGTGTATGTGCTGATGGGGATTACGTTATTTAATTAATAAAACTTTTTTGGCGTCTTCATAGTGCAAGCAATGTTTCAGATTTAAAATTGTAAAATTACTCACTCATCTAAAGCCATAAAGTCATAAACCGGCACTTTTGAGAATACGAGAGTAAAGCTCAAACTTTGTTAATTATTTTTCTTTATTTTATAATTGTTGCAGGTCAACAAGGTCAACGTAGAATGAGACGCAGTAATTATGTAATTGCGTTTGTGGATGAAATTTAATTATTTCATTTCGTTTCATGTATACGTGTAACTACATTACAAGAACTTAGTAAATATGGGATGAAAGTTAAATAGTGACAGAAATAAACCGAATGCATTAAATATAGAAATTTGAAACAACTAATTTAAATGTATGTCGTTCAGTTTATCGTATTTGACTAAGGAAATGGGAATTGACTACTAGTTTATAATATACCTTACTTTGAATAAGACTACTTTTACGGATTTTGTCGCGTTTAATTGTACTTATTTTCAACCGACTTCAAAAAGGAGGAGGTTTACAATACACTATACACAATACAACCGATTAGGAAAATATTTTTTTTTGTTTCAAAGGTATACTTTCCAGGTGGTCCCATTTAAATTTTATCGAAATCGATCTAGCGGTTTTTAAAAAATCAAGAAGAAATTATATTTACATTGAAGTCCATTGTACAAAATTTTTCAATTTTACCACTTGTTAATTCTGACGTTTCGGGTGCTATCCCGCCCCGCACCCATGGTCGCGGAGGACTGATGCTTATTGACGTCCCGATATCAGAGTTAACCCGGAGTACCAGCTTTTTAATTGTGGCTTCTGGTCCGATCTACACAGAATGAACTTACTGTGTCTTGAAGTCTTGAGTGATATGCTTAAGTTTAGTTTTAATTTTATTAATTACGAAATCCTAAGCAGGTGGTAATACTTACCCAGCCTCATTCTCAATTGCAATTAGAATATTTTTTAATTTCAATGGCCTCACATATCATTCTTGACAATGTAATGGCGAGGGCCGTCTAGGATATAATCACGAACTGCAGACTTCCCGAAGTGTTGGTGTTTTACATCAGTTAGGTATATGTTCTTTTACGTAAGTTTTTATATATTTTTTTGTTTGTAGAAACTTGTACACTCCTGCATCTTCTAGAGGGATATTAAACTTGACAGATGATAAGAACTGACTAATTTTCTTCGGCGGCTTGAAGAATGTTCTAATAGAAGCTCGCTTCAAGATGTAGCCAATCGTGTTTATGACATCTCTGAAATATGGTAGTACAGGAGGCACACGCTCGACTGCGGCCGGCTTCACTCGATTAAATCTGTAAAAGTAGTTTTATTGAATGTTTAGTGTTCGCGTAAATATAAGAAATCATAATATAACTTACTTTGCAATAAATTAAAACTATGCTTCAACTGAAACAAAACATATTATTAATTTGACGTAAACTAAGTATTACGGATAATAAAAAAAAATACCGACATAGATATTATTACATATAGTATAACAAAATAAAAAGAGGTTATTACGTATTTTTAAGTATAAAGTAAATCCTAACAAACCTTTCCCCACAAGCGCTATGCCCATTACAGTCAATTAAGGCCCACTGCTGAACATTGGCCTCCCCCATAAATTGCCTTATAGGGGGGATACTTGGCATAGTTGCCATGCTTGGCAAGGGGATTGGCACCGCTGTTTTTTAATTTAAATCGTTATTAGAAAGATGCTGATGCTTATCTTTTGTTTTGATTCCCTCTGTCGCTTCTTACGACACTCACAGTAACACATGAGGTACACCGCTACCACCATATTCGTGTACCATGTGGTACTAGAGGTACGTGCCGTTCTATATATACGTGCTATCATAATTATGAAGTTTGTGGCAGCCATCGCCCTTCTCTGCAGTTCGTTAGAGAAGTTGATGACACGTTTCATTGGAATAGCATTCGGCCAAATGTTAGTGACCTTAAACCAATAAAATATATTTTTTTTAATTAATTTAAATGGTCTAACCAGTCTAAGTACTAGGCTTTTGATACCTAATTGGAGACGACATTTGTTCAAAAATGTAAACTGTAAGTTTAGGTCAGTGTAATTTTCGCGTGATTATAATATTGTATTTTAGTTATTTGATCACATAGCATACGTATAACAATCTGGCTCTGGTAGTGTTACACTTATTAGTACTTAGTGGTGGTGGTACACTTCCATTAAAGCCCATAAAAATCCACAGCTGAACATAAGCCTCCCTTATTACCTCATACCTCGTGGGTTGGCAACCGCAGTGCACGATGCTCACAGGACGGTAAGGGAATAACGATTTTTACACCATCATAACATGGTACACTTGTGATATCATAGTATTTTAACGCAGTATAGCCACAGCTGCAACTAAGTGGCTGCAGCACGAATTGATCGCTTGACCGGTGAAGACAGAATGTCAGCATAAAATGATAGCTTAATCTCAATCAAAAAGGATGTTTGTCCTCGTGCAATTTATGTTTGTAAACTGCCTCCACGATACAGTAGAATATCCTAGTGTGAGAGAAACGTTTTTAAATAAAAAGCGAAAAAAAATGAAGAATCCTCAGAGGTGACATCGCTTCTGCATTTTATCATTATATAATCAAGGGTAGATGTAAATGTCTATTGACCGCAGTATCAATTTACTATCAGGTGGAATGTGTGCTTGTTTGTAAACCTTATTATAAAAAAATACAAATTGATGAGTGTAAGTGAGGTCAAACCACCGTATCTTATGCTACACACCAATTTGTACGTATCGGATATCGTTCCTTCCCATATATCATAGTTACTTTGATTGCCATACCAGTACCTTAGTATTGATATCAATATTTTTTTTATAGAATTAGGAAGACAAGCGAGCACACGGTCCACCTGATGGTAAGTAGTTGCTGTGGTCCATAGACATCTACATCTATCCTCGATTACGAATCAAAACGCAGATGCGTTGTCACCCGTGACGACTAAGATGGAATGCTTCGTTTCCAGTAAAATGGGTCTCCGGTTCTCCACACTCACCATACGAAACACAGCAGCAATAAGCTGCTATTTTACGCTGGTATTCTGTAAGAGCGTGGTCTTCCCCGGTCGAGCCGACCCATTCGTGCTACATATATACTATTAATATAGCTATAATCCGCCAATAAAACAAACTCGTATTTGTTTGAGGCGATCTAAGCAAGAAATCTGCTCTACTGTTCAAATAACCTTAAAATTTATTTATTTTTATTATTTTCAGATTATAAAATTTTCTTAAAAGAAGATTGCAGCATTAAAAGTGTTAACAGTTTTCTGAACCGTTTACTAAGGTATTTTACAAACAAATTCACGCGCTACAATCGCATTTACTTCGTTCAAACAGTACAGAATGTTTAAAAGTATGCTTTTGATAAAAAAACAACAGTACTGGTATATTTTAATGTTTCCTGCTTGCTTGCCTTCAAAATGAAGCTATGAATTCTAAATTGATGTTTATAACAGGTACTCATTGTAAAAATGTTCACACTTAAAATTTGAGAATATTGCTATTTTTTTATATATTAAAGGAGACAAATGAACACTCAGTCGACCTGATGTTAAGCGGATGCTGAGACCATAGACATTATTCCTCTATTAAAAAAATTAAATTGACATTTCAGCCCTAACGACTAAGATGAAATACCTCGTGTCCAGTAAAAAAGGAACTCCAGTTCATTATACTTACCGTCAGAACTGCAGCAGAATTAAGATGCTATTTTAGGATGGCAATGTGAAGTTAGCGCTTTCCCTGGTCGAGCCAACCTATTTGTGCTACAACAATAATATAATATATCTGCAGCGTGGCTTTATACGTATATGGTCTTCTCACATATCTTATCTTCTTATAATAATTTTGTCTCTGGAACATTTGAGAGAATTTCTAGTAATCATCACGCTTAACGCGATTACTGTATCACACTTCTAGAGCCTTTGTTATTTTGAGTTTTTCTCAAAAGGAGATGATATTTCCGACATATGTCGAAAATTGTTTGGTGGGTTACTTCCCCGATCTTTATTAAAGGCTATTATATATTTTCCCAACACCTGAATCTTATTCATCTCCACGTTTTCTATTCAACGTTTCGATATCCGTTAACCATCCGTTTCATTATAATACGAAGTTAATGTAAAAATATTTTTTTTTATATCACAAAATACACCTACGGCAACTAATGACAATTTAAAACTAAATACCTGTAATTGATCAGAACTTGTCGTATTGAATAAGTACTTTGTTTTTACGTACTTCGTGAATAGTAAATCGTCCTATATAGGAAATCAAAATTATTTTCAATACAGATATCGTGTGTTCGACTATTGCTATGCCCATTTTTTATAAGATAATGGATGCCATACACGATCCAGTTTACCGTCAAGTTTGCAGCACGCTTGAAGCGGCGTCCGGTAAACTTGACGGTGTATGGCTATCAGTGTGCATGACAAGTCTACTTGAAGCAAATATTGAATTTCAATTCTGCTGAATTGATCAAGCTTGCAGCGTCATGTAAACTTGAACGTGTGTATAAGCGGTCAAGTATGCATGACGGTAGTCGGAGCAAATAAGCGAGAGACGCCATGGTTTCAACTGATGCGGCATCATGCAAACTTGACGGCGAACTTGAACGTGAGTGGTCTATATGGATGCACCGCAAAATTGACGCCGCTTCAAACGCGCTGCAAACTTGACGGTAAACTAGATCGTGTATGACATCCATTAGGGTGACAAACGAGCATACAGTCCACCCGATGGTAAGTGGTTGCTGTGGCCCATATACATCTACATGTACCCTCGATTACGAATCAACATGCAAATGCGTTGTCACCCGTGAGAACTAAGATGAAATGCCTTCTTTCCAGTAAAAAGGGTATCCGGTTCTCTACACTCACCATACGAAACACAGCAGCGTTAAGCTGCTATTTTACGCTGGTATTCTGTGAGAGCGTGGTCCTTCCCCGGTTGAGCCGACCCATTCGTGCCAGAACTATACTACTAATATAGCTGCAGCATGGTTCCACGTATAAAACGAATGGGACGAGACATGCTAAAATTATGAGATTCTTTATACAATTTAAAGTTGAATAAGAATTCTCTTCTCACAAGGAGAGATCCACAAGTTGCATTGGAGTTTACCTCCCGGAAAGATAGAATGTCAAAGGGCGGCTTGTACTGGGAGTGCCTCGGAGGTATGCAAAGGTGTTTCCGTAGACCTGCCTATATGTAGCGGAGATGGGTTTGGGTTTTCTGCCCTTGCCTACGCTTGATGTGTATGCTATAACGCATAAAGCTACTTAATATGAGAATTTTTATAAAACTTTGATTTTCCATATTGATAATAATTAATGCAGTAATATGTGGCGATCCTTATTGTGACCGAATGAAAGGATTATTGCAGGCAAATTATGATAGCAATAAGCTGCACATATTACAACCTATAAAAAGTATTATATAGTACATTAAGTAGTACTAAGTTAGAGGATGGCCCAAACTAAGCACTAACAACCACGAAGTCCAATGTTGGTATTTAGTAGCACTAGCCAGGTAACTATCTACTCCACAACTTTATTGATCTGTGCTTTGTAGAGATATATTCATAAGTTGTGTCACCTAATAACTAAAACCGATTGGTATATATGCCAAAGATATATTCTAAATAGTAGAAACCTACCTAAACGGGCTACTTTTAGCGGTGGTTGGACAATGGACATGTTTGTGCCTCGGTGGTATTGAATCTCATACCAAGATTACGACATACATATATTATTTGCAGACGTTTTAAATTAAGACAGTGTTATGAAGCGATAACCATATGCAAATAGTTTATCGGTAGCTCTTAAATGTTTACAAAATTTAGTAAAAATATATTATTATTAATAATACTTTGTTAGGTCACTATATTAGGTGCCGATTGACAAAAAATTCGTCCAAAATATAGACACCTCAATAATATGAAATTTACATTGAAATGATTTTGTCTGTTTTCGAACGTGGTCACAGTACGCTGGAAAGGTAATTATTAGCTAGGGTTTAGTTTAATTGCAAAATGTTAAAACATTTCCGCTGACTACAATTCCCCGTTGAATACTCGGTTAATGAACGATTCTCCACTTGGTGATTTACTGTATTAGTAAAGTCGATATTTTGCCCCTCTGAGTCGAATTGTCGAATCGCTAAAAATTCAGCGTTTTTACCTGTTAAGTTTTGATCCTGACTGAATCGTAGTAAATTATGTAACTCTTCTTTACGTTATCAATATGTTATTATGTAGAAACGATAAAATCGTTAGATGCGAATTTTCAATAACCAACTACTGATAATGCTTTGTTAGAAGACGTGAACAATAAGCTAAAAATAAAAACTAAAAATAATTCATGATAGGGCAAATTTTGTTGTAAATATTGAAGTGAAAACTTCTTTAGCGGCGTTGTGCACTTTTTTGTAATGGGTAAAAAATGTTAAACTCGCGTCAGGTCACGTGTCTTGATCGAAAATTCGTAAGACGAACGGAGAGTAGACAGCCGGCGCGGCGTAGGAGAAGAAGTAAGTTAGGTTTAATTAATTTTCATTTATAATTAATATAATTTTATTATTAAGATTAGGTTTCGATCGAGTCTACTGTACTGCTTGACGAAATTATTAATATAGATACATATGTACTTACACATTATAGATGTAATATTTGTAATATGTTTATACTTTATAGCATTAACCTATATTTTCATAACATCACAATAAGCACATGTGCGGTGTAGGATTACCAAACAAATAATTTCGAATGAAAATAAATGAAATAAGATAATAATAAATAATCTCCGCCATTCCAAAATATCAAAAATGCACAACGTTAATATTTAAATTTTCACTTCTACCGGCACTCCAGGAGTGCAACCCGTCGTTTTTTTTAAAGGATAGGGTGACAAACGAGCACACAGTCCACCTGATGGTAAGTGGTTGCTGCGGCCCATAGACATCTACATCTATCCTCTATTACAAATCAAAATGTAAATGCGGCGTCACCCGTGAGGACTAAGATGGAATGCCTCTTTTCCAGTAAAATGGGTCTCCGGTTCTCTACACTCACCATACGAAACACAGAAGTGTCAAGCTGCCATTTTACGGTGGTATTCTGTGAGATCGTGGTCCTTCCCCGGTCGAGCCGCCCTATTCGCTTTACAATTATACCACTAATATAACTGCAACATGGCTCTACCACGTATAAATAATAAAATAGTAATAAAGTGACGCTCCTAAAATAACGCTCTCTTTGCAGTGGCTTGGTTCATTAGCCAATGTCTAAGTAAAAGACTTATATGCAAATAATATTTACTGTGTTCTCAGAACTTTAACGACTGCAAACAGTCTGCGGATTCTAGAGGAGGTCAAATAAAAGTATTGTTTGATGGAAAACTTTTTCAGTAGGGCAAAGTATGCATTTGTGAATCATCTTGAAATTATTTCTATTTGAGATATTAAATGTATCTAGGCTAGTTTTTTTAATAATGTATTTTAGACCAAATTTAGATCAGAGCAGCCAGTATTAATGGTGACTAGACCTCTGCAGTAGACGTTTATAGTGCAGAACTTTGTACGCAAGCAGAGGTGTGCTCTCTATTCCCTCAATCTCTTAGTCCGATGGGACCGCAATCTAACACGACAGGAGAGAGATCAGGCACAGGAACAACGACTTTACGTGTTTTTCCAGGCACCGACTTCCCCCTAGCTTTACTCCGAACTGTTACTAAGAATTTCTTAACAGAAAGACCCAATAACTAATTTTGGCCTGACCCGGGATTCGAACCCAGGAGCATAAGATCAGTTGTCGCACTTACGATCATTAGGTTAACAAAGGATTTTTTTGTGTCAATACTTCATCATTATTACGGCCATACAACATCCCACCGGACCATGCTACACCACATTATATCACACCGCACAACACCAACCCAGGCAATACGCAAACACACTAAGCGCACTGTTATTTATAAAGAAAATACTTAAATAAATTCTAATTTTCTAAAGCTGATCCTGTCACTCCAGAAGGTGGACTAATAACTGCAACACATTTTTCCTTAACTAATGTTATAATCGCGTAAATGTGCATATTTATAAAATCTGTTATATACTTTTACATTTAGCATTTAACAATCAACAAAATTCAAAAAATACTGCATAAAGTGAAAAGCAAACAAAGCTTAAGCAACAAAACATCTATAGTTTGTGCAACTGTAATCAGGATCTTTTGATACGATTTTTATATATTAAAATTAATATTTTAGCAAAAGTCGTAATATTCGCACCAATATGATGTACATATTATACATACTTATATTATTTTAAAGGTGTACAAACGGACTGATGCAATAATTGTGTACGTCATCTACACTTTCATTCAGATAATTGTTTATAACGAATATTCGTGCTCACTATTACGGTTTTTGTTAAATAATTTTTATTTGTTAAAGGTGACTTTAATTTGACGAAGTTTTATTGAAGCATCTTAAAAATTACGTGTTTTGGGGGGATAAAATCTTGAGTAATTAAACACACACGGGTGCACGGAATATATCTCGGAAGCAGCGTATGCAAACGATGTTCTAAACTCCTTAATGTGTGGTATATTCTTGAAAAGTAGTGCGTTTAGGTAAAATTAATTAATGTTCTTTGAACCACAATAGTAATTTTTGTTTTTTGACATTCTGTCTACACGCTTATATACTAGTTAGGTTTGTAAGAAGTAAAATTGAGAATATTTTGCAGTAGACAAATCTGTCTACGAATTATAATATATTGACATAAATTAAAGGCATCAAGAGAAATATTTGTAATTGCTATTCTTATTCTCATTTGTTAATATAGTATTTAAATATCACTGGAAGCAGACTTAAAATATAGACAACGTAAATTAGTATAATCACTTAGTTCATTTGTCTGTGACAAAGACCTTATTAATATTTCAATATATCTTGTAGCGAAGCAATGAATAGGTCTCTTGTTTTACATCAGTGATAGGAATAATAAAATAGTACGCTTTAATACTTCTCATGGGTATTGTACCTACTTACAAGGTATCATAAGTCTTATGCATTTTTAAACATTGGTGTTATAGAAATAGTTACGTGTAAAACCTGCCAAAGTATGTTTACAAAAAGAGAAACCACTTACAACAAATAAGTGATAGATAAAAATAAAGAAATATTGTAAAGTGATATTTTTCAGGTCGATTTCGATCACAGCGATAAATTCAAAATACCATTATAATCTAGATACTGAGTATGAGACACTTCAGCGCACAAGTGCAAGCACACGTAGGTGTACGACATGATCGATTTATGATGGGCGATATAGGAGAATACATCAACACATACCTTTCAGTGGATCTCGTTAGAAGCAACAATGAGAAATGCGAGAATGACCTCGCAACCTCTCTTCCGATAGAAAATATAAACGTTACTACACATGTGTCTTTAGGCACACTTGGCAAGGGGTTGACGGTCACAGTAGAAGATGTTTCGCACCTTTGATGCCGCTACCCGTAGTCGTCTTGGTGTTTTACGTCTGGCATATACCAGATGGTTGTACTGCCATTAATTAGACGCAGTGAGATTTTTCTGGAATTTGCCATAGTCGCAATTTACTACTTACGTGACTTTTATTTATTTCTATATTATTCACATTCATACCTGTAGCAAGAACGCATTTACTTATACGCATTCATGTCGATTTCTCTCTCAATAAACAAGGTATGTTAATTGGTATTGAACACATAGCTACCAATTAAGGGCACAGATGAAATGTTAATTCACGGTTGTATAATTACTGTTTTTCCTTTGTTGTGCATTTGAAATAACAGTTTATTTTTTGAAATTTGTATCTAAACTTTAGAAATACCTAGGAAATTTGATATGTTTCCATTACTATTAAATTGCAATCAGGAACAATGACTGTGAGTAAATGACGTAAGTTTTCCTTTCTATTTAATTATAACAGGACCGATTTTGTTGATGCGGTTCATAGTTTTTTGAAGTCGGCTTTTACTTTTAAAATAATTTTAATGTATGTTATTTTAATGTATAACAATAAAGCTACTTTTGGTCGTCGCAAGAAGTAACTATAGGAGAATCCAAGAAGCTATCTCCTATAGCCATCCAATCATTTTAATTGCTGCATTGGGGAGATTTTAAACAGTGGTAGAGCCACGCGGCAGCATTTGCTGTCGCACGGATGGGCCGGCTCGAACCGGGGTGGTACCACGACCTCACAGAATACCAGCGTGAAGTAGAGGTTTACCTCTGCGTTTCGCTTGGTGAGTGCAGGTGGCCGGAGGCCCTTTTTACTGGAAATGAGGCAGTCCATCTTAGTCCTCACGGGTGATAACGCATCTACATTTTGATTTGTAATAGAGGATAGATGTAGATGTCTATGGGCCGCAGCAACCACTTACTATCAGGTGGACTGTGTGCTCGTTTGTCACTCTTATCCTATAAAAAAAAATATTAGCCATAGATGCCACGGCTGGCAAGCGGGTTGGCAACAAGAGGTTTTTATTAGTTCAGGTTGAAATCAGTGTTAAGAAATCAGCATGTGTGAGGATTTAAAAATATTTAGTCATGTGCAGAGTAATTGTGTTCTGTGAACATGTGAAATCCATTACGGCGCAATAGTCCAGGAGGAATCGACGTATGAGTTTCGAAAACTATTCCACCTCAATTTTTTATGAGATTCTCTTCAAATGGGCTACAACTATTTCACGTTTTCTTGTTTCAATCAAGTAAAGAAAGTTACAAACTTTCTTAATATTAACCTTAATCACTTTCTTTAATAACAATTAAAGAAAAATGATTGTATCAGTCTTAATTAAATTAATCCACTTTGGACTATGTCGTGAACTTAGCCGCCTTTACACAACATGTCCTTTCATTCGCGATCAGAGTGTACGCGATTGAACGTGGGAAAGCTTGCATGCGTAATCGTGAGTGATTGTTTTTATATTTTTTATGTGCGTTGACTCTTTCGCGCGTTATGACTTCTGTATTTTTATTCAGAGAGAAAAAAGCTTCGTGTAATGGCGAATCGCGCGTGATTCAGTATGGGAAACTTCCGCGACCTAGAATCTATGAAAATCACGCAGTTTTATTACGCGCGTTCTGAAGACTAGTGTTCTAAATAAATGGACAAAAGTGTTAGAAGGGGCATTATATAAGCAGTTATATTTGCTAGTCTATGCGTATAATAGATTATATATTTATTAATTTATTTTTATATATTATTTTTAATATATTATTAAATAAAATCAAACGTAAGATGGCATGCATGAGACTTGCATATTTCCAAGAATTCCGTAACAAGTTCCTTGCTCCGTAACTTAATATCCGTCACTTTACGACGACAATCGTTTTCACAAAACCGTGTCTCTAAGTTATGTTTGAAGTGCATAGACTTGAACGCATGACTAAGGTAGGAGGTTGCGCGAGCGGGCGCAATCTCGTTCTCGTTTATTATCAGTACATGCGCGTTCATTCCCGCGCGAAAGCAGATTCACTCGTTAAAGAGCGTAATATGTGTAATAATTATACTATGTGTAGCTGAGCTTAATTATACTAACAACGAAAATAAAAATTTTGTCATAGATTTCACTTCTAAGTTGACATTTTATACTGTAAAACTAACAAGTTTATCACGATAAAAGTAAAGTTAAACATAAAATAGATAGATATTGTTTTATTATTAATAATATTTCGTTCATTATTATTAATTATAGAAAAGTGATTGCAGTAGCCTTAATAAAATTAATTCACATCGGACTATGTTGTGAACTTCTACTCGTAGCTGAGCTTATTTATAGCATTTATATATGTAGTAACAACCAAAATAAATTGTTTTTGCCATAGATTTCAATTCCGAGTGGATTAATATTATTAATATTTAAATTATAGATAAATTATTTTTATACTGTAATACTAACAAGTTTAAGCGCTTATAGTAACAACCAAAATAAAATATATTTGTCATAGATTTAATTTCTGAATAGATATTTCATACTGTAAATACTAACAAGTTTAAGTTTTTATAGTAACAACCAAAATAAAATTTATTGTCATAGATTTAATTTCTGAATAGATATTTCCTACTGTAATACTAACAAATTTAAGCGTTTATAGTAACAACCAAAATAAAATATATTTGTCATAGATTTAATTTCTGAATAGATATTTCCTACTGTAATACTAACAAGTTTAAGTGTTTATAGTAACAACCAAAATAAAATTTATTGTCATAGATTTAATTTCTGAATAGATATTTCCTACTGTAATACTAACAAGTTTAAGTGTTTATAGTAACAACCAAAATAAAATTTATTGTCATAGATTTAATTTCTGAATAGATATTTCCTACTGTAATACTAACAAGTTTAAGCGTTTATAGTAACAACCAAAATAAAATATATTTGTCATAGATTTAATTTCTGAATAGATATTTCATACTGTAATACTAACAACTTTAAGCGTTTATAGTAACAACCAAAATAAAATATATTTGTCATAGATTTAATTTCTGAATAGATATTTCATACTGTAATACTAACAAGTTTAAGCGTTTATAGTAACAACCAAAATAAAATATATTTGTCATAGATTTAATTTCTGAATAGATATTTCATACTGTAATACTAACAACTTTAAGCGTTTATAGTAACAACCAAAATAAAATATATTTGTCATAGATTTAATTTCTGAATAGATATTTCATACTGTAATACTAACAACTTTAAGCGTTTATAGTAACAACCAAAATAAAATATATTTGTCATAGATTTAATTTCTGAATAGATATTTCATACTGTAATACTAACAAGTTTAAGCACTTATAGTAACAACCAAAATAAAATGTCTTTGCCATAGATTTCATTACTGAGTGGACATTTTATACTGTAATACTAACAAATTTAAGTAGCAGTAAGTTAGTAAAAATATTATTTTACTTAATATTTTACAGATTTAAAAAATATACTCAAAGAAAGACTTCAGCATTAAAAGTGTTTACAATTTTCCAAACCGTGTACTAAGGTATTTTGCAAACAAATTTACGCGCTACAATAGCTATTACTCCGTTCAAACAGTCCAGAATGTTCAAAAGTATGCCTTTGATAAAGGCTAACATTACTGGTATAATGTAACGTTTCCTGCTTGCTTGCTTGCTTTCAAAATGAAGCTATGAATTCTAAATTAATGTTCGTAACAGGTACTCGTAAAAATACTCACATTTAAAATCTGTGATTGTTGCTTTTGTATCTTTTTCTGCCGACTTCCAAAAAGGAGACGGTACTTACTCAATTCGACTGTATGTTTATATGTGTGTTACCTCATAACTCTTTACTGGGTGAACCGATTTCAATGATTCTTTTTTTGTTTGAAAGCTGGTACTTCTCGTGTGGTCCCATATGAATTTGATCAAATACGGAGCAATAGTTTTTGAGATATTCTTAATAACTTACGAGTATATTGAAGTCGGCAGTACAAAAATTTTAATTTTAAATTATTATTATAGAATAAGGGTAGTGTAACAATTGAGCACTCAGT
The DNA here is from genome assembly GCA_033319125.1 of Parnassius glacialis. Taxonomy (NCBI): domain Eukaryota; kingdom Metazoa; phylum Arthropoda; class Insecta; order Lepidoptera; family Papilionidae; genus Parnassius; species Parnassius glacialis. The sequence goes on from JAVANC010000016.1 coordinate 12,047,082, forward strand.
CCACCTTATGTTAAGTGTCCTCGATTAAGAATCAAAATGCATATCTCACCCTTTAGGATTAAGATAAAATGTCTCGTTACCAGTAAAAAATGTTCTCCAGTTCCTTATACTCACCATCCGAAACACTGCAGAATTAAGTTGCTATTTTAGGAAGTAAAGCTTAAGTAAGCGCGTGGACCTTCCCTGGTCGAGCCGACCCATTTGTACTACAACAATAGTATAGTTGCAGCGTGGTTTAACCTCGTATATTGTCTTCTCACGTATCTTATCTTCTTATAACAATTTTGTCTCGGGAACATTTGAAAGCATTTCTATTCGTAGTATTCATCACGCTATACGCGAGCAAATTAGCGATTGCAGTATCACACTTCTAAAGCCTTAGACGCTGTCCTGTTATCAGTCTGGTTATTTTGAGTTTATCTCATAAGGAGATGGTATTTGCGACATCTGTCGAAAACTGTTTGGTGGGTTATTTCCCCGGTCTTTATTAATATATAACCATTTGGTGTATGCCAGACGTAAAATACCCATACCGAGGACGGGTAATAGCAATCGAAGGTGCGAAACATCTGGTACTGCGATAGTCAATCGCTTGTCAAACGTATCAGAAGACATGTTGTCTTGTAACATTTTCAACCGACTTGCAAAAAAAGGAGGAGGTGCTCAAATTGACGGTATTTTTTTTACCTCAGAACTGTTTTCTAGGTGAATCGATTTTTATGATTCTTTTTTATTTGATTCTCATGTGGTCCCATAATTTGATCAAGATCTGACTAGTAGTTTTTGAGTTATTTTTAATAATGGGTTAATATACGTTATTAACTTCCAGTACATTGATAATGTACTCATTTTATTTATATTGAAGTCGCTTATACAAAAAAATTCAATTTATCCCTTGTCTGTTTTGATATGTGGTCATAGTACGCTGGAAAGGTAATTATTAGCTAGGGCTTAGTTTAATTGCAAAATTGTAAAACATTCCCGCTGTCTATAATTCCCCGTTGCATAAGTACTCGGATATTTAACGATTCTCCACTTGGTGATTTACTGTATTAGTAAAGTCGATATTTTTGCGTCTCCGAGGGAAAACTTTCAACATTTATAAGTATATGTAATCTAATATCATTATCATATCGCAAAAACTCAGCGTTTTTACCTGTTAAATTTTGATCCTAATTTTGGATCGTAGTGAATTATGTAACTCTGCTTTACAATTTCAATATTATGTTATTATGTAAAAACAATAGAAACGTTAGATGCCAATTCCCAAAAACCAACTACTGAGAATGCTTTGTTCGAAGACGTGAACAATAAGCTAAAAATAAAAACTATAAGTAATTCTTGATCGACCTAATTTTATTGTAAATAATTAGTAAAGCGGCGTCGCTTTTGAAATAAGGCTCCCTATGCAAAGACTTTGCTCATGTAGCCAATGTCTAAGTTATGCAAATAATATTTACTGTGTTCTCGGAACTTTAACGACTGCAAATAGCCTGCGGGTTCTAGAGGAGGTCAAATAAAAGTATGTTTGATGTAAAACTGTTAAAGTAGAAAAAAGTTTGAATTTGCGAACCGTCCAGATATTATTTCTATCCCAGACATTAAATTTATATAGGAAATATTTTTTAAATAATGTACTTTAGACCGAATTTGGATTAGACGACAAAGCAGCCAGTATTAAAGGTGACCAGACCTCTTCAGGACACGTTTATTGTGCACGAGTTTGTGTTTTGTTTTCTGAGGCACGGGCCACCGCCAATTTTCTGACTCCGGGCTGCTACTTTTATTATGGCTTGACACGGGATTTGAACCCCGGGAGCTTGTACGTGGTAGAGCCATGCTGCAGCTATTTTAGTAGTATAGTTGGAGCATGAATGGGTTGGCTCATTCATGGGGAAGGACCACGTACTCATGGAATACCGGCGCAAAATAGCAGCTTAACGCTGCTGTGATTCTTATGATGAGTGTAGAGAACCGGAGGCCCCTTTTACTGAAAACGAGGCATTCAATCTTAGTCCTCACTGGTGAAAACGCATCTGAATTTTGATTCGTAGTTGACGATAGATGTAGATGTCTATGGGCCACAGCAACTACTTACCATTAGATGAACTGTGTGCTCGGTTGTCACCCTTATCCTATAAAAAAATTGTAGCATTTAGATTTTACATTTACTCGAATTTAATATACATTCTGTAGTAGACAATTTTAAATTAATGCGAGATTATATAAATTACATAAGTTTTTTTTTTAATATTAAAGAATGCCCATGGACATCTGCAACCAACTTTAAGCAAGGGAGTCTATGAGAATAAGAATGTCTCTCAGACCATATTATACTGCCTCTCTATCTCCTTCAGACAGAAACACAGCAGTGCAGACATTGCCTGCTGCCAATATGCGACGAAGGTGGAACACCATGGGGTTTTAGTCGGTGCGTGTCCGACATAACCCGTCCTTACCCCCGCGAGGCGGGTATGCGTAGGCATTTCCCCATGTAAAGTGGTAGAGCTATGCTGCAGCTATATTTCTGTTATAGTTGTAGCAAGAATGGGTCGGCTCGACCGGGGAAGGACCACGCTCTCACAGAATACCAGCGTAAAATAGCAGCTTAATGCTGCTGTGTTTCGTATGATGAGTGTAGAGAACCGGATACCCTTTTTACTGGAAACGAGGCATTCCATCTTAGTCCTCACGGGTGACAACGCATCTGCATTCTGATTCGTGATCGAGGATGGATATGGATGTTTATGGGCCACAGCAACAATGTACCATCAGATGAACTGTGCTCGGTTGTCACCCTTATCCTATAAAAAATTGTAGCATTTATATTTTACATTTACTCGAATTTAATATAGATTCTGTAGTAGACAATTTTAAATTAATGCAAGATTATATAAATTACATAAGTTTTTTTTTTAATTTAAAGTATGCCCATGGACATCTGCAACCAACTTTAAGCAAGGGAGTCTATGAGAATAAGAATGTCTCTCAGTCCATATTATACAGCCTCTCTATGTCCTTTAGACAGAAACAGCAGTGCAGGCATTGCTTGCTTAACTACTGAAATAAGTAAAAGGGTAGTGACCAACCCAGTCCGGCCCTAAGAGAGAAAAAATGTATGCGACACAAGTAAATATGTGACCCACTCTTGAGTGATGTCTTGACATCACTGATATTGTTAATTATTATATTTTTTTTTGGAACGAAGTTCTTTATCGGACGGTACGGGTTTGGCGGTTGGGACCTAGGCGACAAAAAGTGTAAGGTTTTTTCGTCACTACCCCTTGTGTCATAGTCTAGACAGCCTTGGCGACGAAATAAGGAAGTAAGAAGGAAGAAGAGAGAATAATATCCATCTCCCTCGCACTTTTTCTTATCTTGCCACGAAAAAAATATTACTTTATTTCAAATGACGCTTTATTTTAATAGACGCTAGTAATTCGTTTATTTGTATTTGTTAATCAATAATATAATACCTACGTTTATCAATAATAATATACTACGCAAGGAACTTCGTTCCAATCGAGTGTTTTACGACATTCACATTTTTATTCCCCATGAGTACTTGGGTTTGAAAAACACATTGAGGATGCCTAAATAATTAAAAATAATCGAAGCCATATGAAGTTTGTGAAGGCGTACTAGACGGATATTTAAAAGCGATTACTGTACCAATTTTAATGATTTAATTTTTTAACGTGCAAAAATCAAGCTGCAGCCATATTATGGTACTAACTCGAATGGGTCAGCTCAACCCTGCGGTCCATGCAAGGACTACTCTCGCAAAATACAAGCGTGAAATAGCAGCTTACCGACATCTATTAGAGGAGAGGTTACAAGGTCATTCTGGCTTTTTTTTTATAGGAAAGGGGGCAAACGAGCATGCGGCTCACCTGATGGTAAGTGACTACCGCCGCCCATGAACAACTGCAACACTAGGGAGGAAATTGCAGATGCGTGGCCTTTCTCATTGTTGCTTCTATCAAGATCCACTGGATGGTATAGGATAATGTATTCTCTTATATCGCCCACCTATAAATCGATCCTGTCGTTCACCTATGTGTACTTGCACTTGTGGCGCTGAAGTGTCCCCTACTCAGTATGTAGATTAAAATGGTATTTTGAATATATCGCTGTAATCGAAATCAACCTTAAAAATATCACTTTACAATATTTCTGTATTTTTATCTATCACTTTTTTGTTGTAAATGGTTTCTATTTTTATAAACATACTTTGGTAGATTTTACATGTAACTATTTCTACAAAAGCAATGTTTAAAAATGCATAAGGCTTATGATACCCTGTAAGTAGGTACATCTACCCGTGAGACGTAACAAAGCGTGCTGTTTTATTATTCCTGTCACTGATGTAAAACGAGAAACCTATTCAGTGGTTCGCTACAAGAGATATTGAAAGATTAATAAGATCTTTGTTACAGACAAATGATCTAAGTGATTATACTACTTTAAGTTGTCTATATTTTAAGTTTGGTTGGAGGATAGATGTAGATGTCTATGGGCCGCAGCAACTACTTACCATCACGTGGACTGTGTGCTCGTTTGTCACCCATATCATATAAAAAAATACTACACTTGTGCCTTTCGCCACAGTTGGCAATCGGTTGGTGATCTCAGTACCAGACGTTTCGCACCTCAGATGCCGCTACCCGTCGTCTTGGTATTTTACGTCTGGCATGTACCAGATGATTATACCGCCATTAAATAGAGGCAGTGATATTTTTCTGGAATGTCTTATAGTCACCATTTACGATATTAACGGGGTGACATGGAGCAAACGCTTTCACTACACGGCATAAATTTAATTTAAACACCTTTATTTATTGCTATATTATTCACATTCATGCATGTAGTAAGCACGCATTTGCTTATTCACATTTATGTCGATTTATATCTCACTAAACAAGGTATGTTAATTGGTATCGAACACATAGCTAACAATTAAGGGTAAGGTAGATGTTAGGTGAGGGTAAGATGTTATTTCACGATGGTATAATTACTATTTTCATTTTGTTCTGCAGTTGAAATAAACAAATAAATTGATGAAATTACAATTTATTTCGATGCGAACATCAAAATAAATTGTAATTTTAATCGTAATTTATCTTACCACCTATGTATACTTTAGAAATAGTCTTAGTTGTTAAATTTTATATAAATTCAGTGTTTCTATTATTATTAAATTTAAATCAGTAATAGACAAAATGACATACTGATTTAAATTTAATGATAAGATAAGATAAGATAAGTTTGATGATAAGTTTTCTTTATAATAGCTATATGTCCCAACGCCCACGCACACGCCTCCTCTCATACTGAGAGAATTTTAGGGCAAGAAAATGTTAGCCCCGGTACCCCGATGCGTGTATTCATAATTTTCTCAGACATGCAGGTTTCCTCACGATGTTTTTCTTTACTGCCAAACACGTGGTTAATGAACACTTAAAATTCCAAGTAACAATTTATACTCCACCAATTATAAGTACCTTTTGACAGCTGTCACATTATTGGACTAGGCATTCCAACTGAAAAATCGGTACCTAAAATGTCCGATTCTTAAGAGAAATCGATATCGATTCTTTAAATTTGCTAATAATTTACAGTTTCTTTTAGATTAATATCAAAATAAATTAGAATAGATAACTTAAAACACAGGATTTATCAGTTTCTTCATATTTATTGCTTTCCGTTAATTTCCAGAGATAAAGTTGTATAAACTAAGGACTGGATTAAAAATTTATTTCATCATTTTCACTACAACTATTTGAGCTGTCGTCGTCATCATCGTCGTTTACATTCAAATTGAATGTGTCTTTCTTAGTCGTTCATAGCAAATTTTTTTCTCCATCTTGTTTATGTTGTCCCGAGTAGTTACATTTTTAATTTTTCGTAAAAATATTACTCTTTGTATTCATGACTCTAAATAATTATATGTGTTTGTAATTTTTTTTGTATCGGAAGCCAATTCCTTCTCCAATGATTCTCAATGAATTTATACTACTCGTACCACTGTACAAGGTGGCATCTTCTAAACTTACTCGCAATTTCACCACAGTGGGATTCTTAGAAATTAAAAAATAGGCTTCTTTAATTCAGACAGAGTTGCATAAATTTAAATTTAAACAAACAAAATGATTGATATATTAAAAATGTAAAGCTTCGATTACTTGATTATTTTTACCGATTATTCGCATTAACATTAATTTGAATCATCCAAGCACTACGGTAAAGTGCATAACGTCATAATATATATCATTGAAACAACGTGAAGCATTTAAGTTGATTCTGGTTAAAAAAAATTGAAATGTCTGTTGTCAGTAAAGAAAAATACTAAACTAACAACGACTAAAAATTGATCATAATTTGTATTACGTAAGTATTTGTCAAAACATGAAAATTATGATAAATACCATACTTTTGCAGTGCTTAAGCGCCAAAGAAGTGCTCAGATCATCACGAAATATAGACCAATAGACGCAGAAAAAAAAATCCAATCCAACGATATATATAACTCATTTTGGCGAAAATGGCGCTAAAGTAGTATTGGCTTTCCGGTGACGATATATATATTGAATTCAGCAGCATTATTTTTAAAATATATAAAGCTGGTATTTCTTGAGAGCCGTGGTATCTCAGATGGTTAGCGCTCGCTGTAAGTTTCACAGTACGCGAGCAACCCGGGTTCGATCCCCGCCGGCACCAATGAAATTGTTAATTGCAATTTTAAGTGCTGATTTACCACGTGCTCGGCGGTTAAGGAAAACATCGTGAGGAAACCTGCATGTCTGTGAAATAAAAAAATATATATCGAAGACATGTGAAGTTCGCCAACACGTATTGGGGTAGCGTGGTGGACATTTCCTAGCTCTAAACCCTCTCAGAAATGAGAGGAGGCCTGAGCCCAGCAGTGGGATGTATATAGGCTGCAACTTTACTCTTTTCGGAACAATTCGTGCAGCAATATCACAATCGTAGCGTGGTTCTCCTACGTAAAATATATTTTTTTTTATAGGATAAGGGTGACAAACGAGCACACAGTCCACCTGATGGTAAGTGGTTGCTGCGGCCCATACATCTACATCTATCCTCTATTACAATTCAAAATGTAGATGCGTTGTCACCTACATTTTGAATTGAGGACTAAGATGGAATGCCTCATTTCCAGTAAAAAGGGCCTCCGGCACCTGCACTCACCAAGCGAAACGCAGAGGTAAACCTCTACTTCACGCTGGTTTTCTGTGAGGTCGTGGTACCACCCCGGTTCGAGCCGACCCATCCGTGCGACAGCAAAAGCTGCCGCGTGGCTCTACAACTGTTTTAGCTATTATATTGTTATATGATATAGCTGTAGTGTGGACTCTAGCACGTGCAAAAAGTAATAAAACCAAACTTGAAAGCAACCAAGTGGAGCACATAGTAGGTCAGTTCGGTCGGCTACTTAAGCTGATGATGATACTATTTCTATAACGATCTTGTATTGAGCAAACAATAGAAAATTTTCTATTATTCATGTATGTTAATCGCAAATAAACAGGGTCTTGAATAAGTATGCTAAGCTATAAGTGTATATGACTGTTTATTGCGATTTGTTATTCACTGTTTATTGAGATGAATAGTATATTTACTTTAGTTTGCCCTTAGTTTTCTTTGCTATAGAAAGAGTATCATAATCAGCTAAACCATCCGACTGAACTGACACTTTTGTACGTGCTAAAGTCACACTACAATTACATTTTACGTATTAGAACTACGCTACGAATGTGTTATTGCTGCACGAATTGGTTTCTCTGCACAGTTTCGTTTTTTTCTATTATTTGAGTTCAAAAATAGCTTGAAATGGTTTGTGTAAAAATAAATATAACTAGTAAATATACACAATAATATAATATATAACAAAATAAATATAAAAAGTAAATATACACTAATTACTGCCAGTGCATCGTCCTTTTCTTTTACGAACTTGATACACATCTGTCTTACCGTATTGTGGTGGTGTAATAAGAATATCTACTACCGTAGGTGTCGTAAGAGGCGACAGAGGGAAACAAATCAGGAGATAGGCAGCAGTGTCTTCCTAATAACAATAAAAAATAAAAAAACTACGACTGCCAACCCAGCTACCAAGCATGGCAAAACTATAGAAAATATCCCCTCCTACGAGGCAAACTATGGAGAGGTCTATGTTCAGCAGTGGACATTAATAGGCTGTAACGGTAATGGTTACACATCTGTCGGTGTTTTTTTCAGGTTGAAATCAATGTCAAGAGAAGTGTGAAGATTTAAAAATATTTAGGGATGTGAAATCCGTCACGGGCAACTATTTCACGTTTTTTGTTGTTTGTCCAAAAGATAGAAAGTTTGTATTAATAATAATTAAAGAAAAAATATTGCATCAGTCTTAACCAAATCAATCGACATCAGAATATGTCGTGAACTTATAGCTCTGAGTTTGTTTATATTAACTACCAAATTAGATTCGATGCGTTCAGAAAGATATATAATTAATGTATATCACTCAATGTGTAAATTTTATGAATATCACAATATCCATATTACTCCTCTCAATCCCGGAATTGGGATAACTGAAAATGTATACCCAAATTACAGATTTGCGAAATTCTTTCGGAATGCATGTCCTAATGCGTTTCAATGTCTTTTTTGTCAGAAATTCGCAGTGGCGCACAAAACTCACCAAATTTCCGTCATAATCAGATGAATGGTGCAGGAGCGAATAGAAAACGAACAAGCAAACAAAGTTTAAATTTTTACAGAACACTATACAACTCGCCTATGTTTCATCGCAGTCGTATGAATGGTATAGAAACGCATATATACGGGACTAACAAAGAAACATTCATTTTTATATTTCTCTGGAACTCTCTAATCTCTCCGACCGTTGTTAAATCTGAAATAAAATGTTATTTATTTATTTTATATATAGACACTTATATTTCAATTTATTTTCGATGGAGAAAAATTTAAATTTGTTATATTATTTAATAATGTTAGACGGTGAATAGTTCACTGTTATTTTTTTTTTAATTTATGTTAACAACAAGACAGAAACAATTATAAAGTAAGTTTGTACAAATGTACTGCTTATTTCATAACTTATTGAAATATCTTAAAAATGTAAATTAAAGAAAAAGGAAATATATTAACAAATGTAAACTTAGTGCGTACATTTCTGATGAATAAATAACACATTTCTTTTGTATCTATATTTCAATTCTCTGAAAACTTCATAAAAAAGTATTGTGTAATTCAAATTTTTAACGGACAAAATCATTTTTTTTTCAAAAAGCTAAAATAAATAAATAACCTAGCTAAATGACATTATCCCTGGCTTGTAAAAAATATAATTAAAAAATATATAATAAATAAATATATGTAAAAAAGAAAATTTAATTTTATTTAATAATTACGATTACAATCATTATACGATACGATAAGAGCGGTATTTTAATTATTTACCACTTACAACCAACAAAAACCTTTTAAAACTTAGTTTTGGCTTTTATACACTTAAAAAAGGATACGTACCATACGTGATGAAAGGTGTTTTATCCGACTTTTCTATTCCAAGAATGAAAACACGTCTGAGGTAATATCGAATGCAGTACGTGTTATAAAGTTTCAGGTGTCTGTGGTAGTAGAGTGGAATTTTGAGAAATTCTTTAATATTTTAACATATACGTCTACCGCACACATTCGAGGGTGGTGTACGAAATATAAAATTGAGTATATAGTTCAGTGGCATCTATTAATCAATTTCATATCCTTTTAAAAATATGCCGCCAAAACAGTCAATCTTCTAGATTGTTTATAAAAAAGTTATAGTATAACCGTGTAGAGGCGGTGTAAGAATATCCATTACATGTCGTCCCGTGAGTATTGTAAGAGCCGACAGAGGTAAACAGACCCGGGGATGGGTAGCAGCATCTTCCTAATAACAACAAGAATGTAAACAAATACCGTTGCCAACCCCCCTGCAAGTTGTAGCAACTATTGCAAGTATCCTCTTGTGAGGGAATCTATGTGGGGTAGCTATGTTCAGTAGTGAACTTTGGTAGGATGTGATGAATGAATAAAAAAACATGTGAAGTATGCCAACACGCACGCTACCAGCGCGGCGGATTAATTACTGTTGTTTAAAATACGTAAATAATTTAAATGTATATTACGTATTTAAATAAAACTAGTTTTACGGATTTTGTTCCGATCTACGCAATATGAAAAAAATATTAAAAATTATTATTTTGTTATGTGGAGGTAGCTGTGGTTAACTATGACATTGGGACGTCATACACCTCAGTCCCGTGACCGTGGGTGCTGTAAAGTACTCGAAACGTCGGGAATATACAATAAGTTAAAATACGCGATAAAATCCGTAAAACTAGTTTTATTTTAATGTGTAGTGTTCGTGTAAACATAAGAAATCATCGTATATTACGTATCTTCTTCTACTTTTTAATCAGCTCGCAAAAGTTCACTGATAGCCTTTCCTGCTAGAAAGGGTTTACCTGTACGCTACGCTTGGCAGGCGGATGATACCAAATGTTGACGATAGTCCCTGTCGCCGGTCTGAGTATGCCTGTCTCGTTGGTCTAGAGGTCGTGAACGTCATTACTGATCATGAAGGCCTGGCTTCGAATCCCGGGTCGGGACAAAACCAGTAATTGAGTTTTGGTATATGTAATTGTCAGAGTCAGGAAGTTGGCGGTGTTTCACCCCCGTGTCCCCGAAAACACGTAAAGCCGTTGGTGTCTGATCATTCCCCAGTCGTCTCGGGTTACCGTCCCATCGGACTATGAGAGTGGAGGAATAGAGAGTGAACGTGTGCTTGAACATACCTTTGGTCTCTACATTCCTATCTTACGCAGATGACTGGTCTCGTTTGTGACCAGCCACCGTGACCGAAACGATCTGGAGGTCATTAATATACATCTATTAGAAACAGAAACAGAAACTTTTTATTCAATATAGATTATAAATAATATTTATTGAAAGTCACGCTATTGTTACTGGTACGGTAAAAACCTCTGTCCTGGGAAGAACCAGCAGAATCCCAGCGGGACTAAAAAAAACAGCTTACAATCACGTATTTTACACAATTAACAACATAAAACAAATTAGAAATAGCTTTGTAGTGATAACCTCATTCCCAGGGGTTATTATTATTCCTATATATATATATATATATATATATATATATATATATATATATATATATATATATATATATATATATATATATATATATATATAAAACCCTTTTTATACAAACTTAGTTTAATAACGTATTTGAACTTTGAGTAGGTTTCCTTACGTGATAGAGCCATGCGGCAGCTAGGGGGCAATCCATCTTAGTACTCACGGGTGACAACTCATCTTCATTTTGATCCTTTAATAAGGATAGATGTGGATGTATATGGGTCACAGCAACCACTTACCATCAGGTGGACTGTGTGATTGTTTGTCACCCTATCCTATATAAAAAAGGTATCGGTGGCCGTGAAATTTTTTTTGGTATTTTCTATGGCCGCATTTGTCGTGTGATGAATGCATAAGCATATGGAGGATAAACACATCACCCTATTCTTCGTGTTGTCGTCGTATGGAGTAACTATGGGAAATATCAGGTGTTTCGTATACAATTTCACAAAGTACATAAAGTTTTACGCAATCTTTCTTTCTTTAAACAAATCTACGTATATTGTTTTTATATATTCACACCTCAATATTACAACCGTAATGATAAAATACTGATAATCATTGAAATTCAAAGAAAACTGATATTTTTAACGTCCCTGACGCTTTTACGAAGCTGTCGCTGAGAGAAATTAATTGCGTGTGAAAAATATTCAAGACTTTTAATTTAATCCAGTAAGGGTGATCAGGTTTCTTTTTTTGCATAGTTGACATGAATTAAAGACAAAATGAGTTCTATTTTACATCTCATGAATATTGTTTTTACACTTGAGTTTATTATTTTGGAGCCTGATTCCAGGAACAAATATAAAAGTAATTAATTAAATAAATAGTTTTAACTATAGTAGTGAAAGAAATTACGAGCCATGCTGCTGATCAGAAAAGTATCTCGTTCTCACGGAATACCAGCATAAAATAGTAGCTTAATGCTGCTGTGTTTCGTATGGTAGGTATAGAGAACCGGAAACCCATTTTATTGCAAACGAGGCATTCCATCTTATTTCTCAGGGATGACCACGCTTATGCATATTGATTCTTAATCGAGAATATATATATATATATATATATATATATATATATATATATATATATATATATATATATATATATATGTGTGTAGATCTCTATGGGCTACAGCATCCACTTAACATTAGGTAAACTGCGTGCTCGTTTGTCATCCTTATTCTATAAAAACGTTTAGAGTGGAAGAAAAACCATAAAAGTTAAAGTTGTGAAATTGATACGAGTAGGGTGAGAAATTTTCTGATAAGAGAAAATTGTTGTTTGCAAGAAAACAAGAAGAATTTGCTGTGAGTAATTTTTTTTTGATTAATAAATGACAGATTCTGCAATGGAGCAAAGACCAAACCAAAACGGAAATTTGTCGGAAATTTGAAGTTAGCCGACGAGTAAGTATGCGCGTATGCAAGTTTGACTGCCTCTTTTGTCTAGTAGTCGTAAACGCGACTTAAGATCTTGAGTTCCCAGGTTCGAATCCAAGTCGGGTCAAAATCAGTTACTAGGTTTTCTGACAATAAATTTTCAGTAGCAGCCCAGAGTCAGGAAGTTGGCGGTGTTACACACCCGTGCTTAGAAAGCATGTAAAGTCTTTGGTCCTGCGCATGAACTCTTTCCAGTGGTATTGGACCGTCCCATATAATGGTGAAGGAATAGAGAGTGCACCTATACTTACCGCATACACTTGGGCACTATACTTCCGTTCTGCGTAGATGGCTAGTCTCTCTTTAGACTAACCACTGTGACCGAAATTCGGTTTGGAGGAATTTATGTATGCGTATATATGAATGTAAAAAAAGCGAGAGAGGTATAATTAATAGAATCAGGTGTTACTTTGCGGAAGTCCATTATATTAAAGTTATTACCGGGAGGTGCTCTTCAAACTAGGTAAGACACACCATTTTATTTTATCGGGCGGATGTACGCGAAGTAATTTTTTTAACAACTTTAATTCAGTGAGAGATTTATGTCGGGATTGTACCAAATGGAAGTCAGCAGTCTCTGATTACTCCTTTGAGTGACAGGGGTGGGAGTTTAACATTTTATATTTTATGTTACTTTTAAATAGTTTAAGCACCTGGCCTAATCTCTGTTTTAACAACTCTCACAAATAAAAGACCACTAACTAACTGACTGGCTAACTCGCGTGCACGGCGGTTGGATTGCTCGTAATTTAAAATAAAAAATTTGTACAACCGACTTCAATATAACTTATTAGGAATAACTCAAAACATATTGCTCAGATCTTGTATAAACTTATATGGGACCACATGTGACCAGCTTTCAAATAAGAAAAGAATCATCGAAATCGGTTCACCCAGTAAAAAGTTATGAGGTACACATAAAAAAACATACAGTCGAATTGAATACCGGCTCTTTTTGAAGTCGGTAGATAAATCAGTTAATATTTCCTTAAATAATCTACTGCTAGTATAGTTTATATATCTTAAAAAAAAAACCATATTGCAGGTAAAATTGTGCGCTTTGAACAATAAATAATGGATTGGATTATAACTTCCTCATTCGAATTTCATTTCGCCTAAAAGTTTAAAGATTTTTATGACGTGGAAATTTGAAAACAACAGAAATGTTCGAGCAAGTAAAGATGTATACTGACTGAGTTGAGAAGTTGTTCTGTGTCAATTTAACAAATCGCAAGAGCTTTCATGATGTAGGCAGTGCGTATCATGTTTATTTAAAGTTTTGTTTGTTTTAAATTACAATTAGTGTTAAAATTAATTACAGAAAATATGACGTTAATGGGATTAGAACTTTTCTTCAAATTATAACTTCCTTTCAAGTGAGCGCTGCTAAAAAGAACGAGGCTCTGATAACTGTATTATAAACAGAGTAAATTACATACATACATACATATAATCACGCCTCTTTCCCGTAGGGGTAGGCAGAGACCACTTCTTTCCACTTGCTACGATGCTTACATACTTGTTTCGCTTCGTCCACTTTCATTATTCCCTTATACATGCTCTACGGTTTAGGGTACTCTTGACCTGGCCTGACAGAGTAAATTAATAAAAGTTAAACTTGTGAGAGGAGAGAACGAGAATGCATTACACTATTTCGTCCCGTGGGCGTCATAATAGCTAATTGTTAGAGAATGGCACACGTTATTAAGTGCTAATAATATATCCCTAATTAAAAAAATAACTTCAGACGTTCATTCATAATGCGCTTGAATGGTGCGTTTACGAGCGTAGTATGAATATTATAAACATAAAATGTATCATACGAAAGTCCAGAGATGAATTCTTATGTACCGACTCCCTGCACCTCACCTCAAAAAAATTATAGCCTTCAAAACTCTATATGTATTTTATAAACAATTAATGTTAACAAATGAGTGCAGCCTTTTTTTTATAGGATAAGAGTGACAAACGAGCACACAGACCACCTGATGGTAAGTGGTTGCTGCGGCCCATAGACATCTACATCTATCCGCGTTTGCGAATCAAAATGCAGATGCGTTGCCACCCGTGAGGACAAAGATGGAATGCCTCATTTCCAGTAAAAAGGGCCTCCGGCCACTTGCACTCACCAAGCGAAACGCAGCTTCACGCTGGTATTCTGTGAGGTCGTGGTACCACCCCGGTTCGAGACGGCCCATCCGTGCGACAGGAAAAGCTGCCGCGTGGCTCTACCACTGTTTATTTCATAGAAAGTTAATGCCGTGGCCCTAAACATCTATATCTAAATTCGATGAAGAATCAGAATCTTGATGCGATCTCTCTTCTAACGACTAAGATGGAAACCACGTTACTAGTTAAAGGGGTTTCGGATTCTCAAAAATGTTTCAAGGACATTGGAAGTTTTCGAACTGTAATGACGGTGCAAGAATGACGTAAAAGTTGTGAGTGTCGTAAGGCGACAGAGGTAAATAAACCTGGAGATGGTCTTCCTAATTACAACTAAAATACAAAAAACTACTAGCAAATATAGTAAGTACCCCTTTGTGGGGTATCTATGAAAGGAAGGCTATGTGCAGCAATGAACTTTGATAGGCTATGATGAATGAATGAAAAACGTGTTAAGTCCGCACATAAGCACTGTAGCAGCGCATCTGACGGTTGGATTGCTCCTGTTTAAAATACATAAGTCATTCAAAAGTATATTTTGTATACTCTACTTCTACTTCTTAATTGGGTCGTAAAGGTCCACTAATGCCCCTTTTAGTTAGGGAGGGTTTTCCTTTACGTCACTCTTGTTATGCGGGCGAGACATCTGGTACAGCGATCGTCACGCTATAGAGATAGACGTCTCGAACTATCTTTTTTTTTTTAAAACGTTACTCCTACACTAGGATTTTCTCCTGTATCGTGGAGGCAGTTTACAAACATAAATTGCACAAGGACAAACATCCAGGCCCGGAACAATTATTTGTAGGCCATACAAATACTTGTTCCGTGCGGGATGTTCAGTTACTGGGTCATTAGCGATAAACGGGCAAACTTGTATCTTCTAAGGATTTAACTGGACTAGATTTAGTCGCCCCCAATCCTAAACTTTGTTCAGCGAAGACTCAACTTCAGACACAAATTTGTTCCGGTACTCGGCGACGTTTGCCCGAGAAATATTGTCACGGCTATCTATAATGGCGTTTTTTATAGAATAAGGATGACAAACGAACACGAAATCCACCTGGTTGTAAATGAATGTGTGTGCTGTGGCCCGTAGGCATCTACCTAAATTTATCTTCGATTAAGAATCAAAAAGCAAATGCGTTGTTACCCGTGAGGACTAAGATAGAATATCGCATTTCCAGTAAAAGGTGTCTTCGATTCTTTACGCTCACCATAAGGAACAGAGCAGCGTTAATTTGCTATCGTACGCTGGTATTCTGTGAAAGCGTGGTCCTTCCCCGGTCGAGCCGACCCATTGTGCTACAACCACAATATAGCAGCAGCGTGGCTCTACCACGTGTCTATCGGTAGATGTGAGATTTTTTTGACATTTCGCATAGCCGCATCTGCTGTCTGCTGGCGGAGTAAAATATCCATCACCGCATTTCACCCAGTTGATGTCATAAGAGGAGACTATCTGAAATGCCAGATATTATTCGTATACAATTTAGCAATCCTAATAATGTCCTCCAGACTGAATTTCGGTCATGGCGACCAATCTCAACGGCTACTAGCCATCTGCGCAGGACAGGATTATAGTTTAGACTGGTGCATTATCTATCTCCCTCACTCTCACAGTCTGATGAGACGGATAAAGATCAGGCGCAAGAAAACGGTTTTACGTGCTTTCCGCGACACAAGAGTGAAACACTACAAACTTACTGACTCCAGGCTGCTATTGAGAATTTCTTCATAGAAAAACCCTATAAATTTTATAATATTTTTTATAAATGATAATTAAATAATTATTATTGTGTATTTTATTCGTCTATTTATATAAATTTTATTTAATAAATTTGTTTTCATTTCTTTTTTTTTGTTTTATATTGAACGTTAAACCTATCCGTCGAAGTATAAAATTACAATGTCCTCTTACGTTCGGTTTGTCGAGTAGAAATCGCTTAAAACGATATGACCACCGTTTTTATTTCATAAGTTTTCCGTTATTGTAACAACTTTGTTTAAAATACAATAAGGAGTTATAGGTATTTTTTTTATAGGAGAGGGTGAAAACGAGCATACGGCTCACCTAATGGTAAGTGACAATCGCCGCCCATGAACAACTGCAACAACAGGGGAATTGCAGGTACTTGCCTTTTAGAAAGGAGTAAGCTCTTTTTTTGAAGGCCCCTAAGTCGTAGCGGTCCGAAAAAATCGCCGGAGGTATACTATTCCACAGAGGGGTCATACGCGGAAGAAAACTCGTAGTCAAACATAGAGTGGTGGACCGCCAAATATCCAGATGGTGTGTATGGTATCGGGAGATATGCCGCGATGTGCGTTCGTGAAATTTAGTGGCTGGGATTTATCCGAACAGTTCCTCAGAGCACTCCCCGTAGTAAATACTAAAGAAAGTGCAAAATGATGCAACATCTCTTCGCAGCGCTAGTGAATCGTGACGATCAGAAAGGACTTGGTCGTCGACGATTTGAGCCGCTCTGCGCTGGATGCGGTCAAGTGGAAGGGTCTGGCACTGGGGAGCCGCAGCCCAGAGATGGAAACAGTATTCCATGTGAGGCCAAACCTGCGCCTTGTAAAGTTGCAGGGCAGTGTGCCGGCATGAAATATCGCCCCGCTCTGCTACTTTAGTAGTCTGCTGTTCAGCGCTAGACTTAGCACCGCGATTTGTAATTGGCTTCTAATCGGAGCCTACACCGTCTACAATGATCTTGATGCTACGATCCGTCAGAAAGCTCGTGATCCAATTGCACAAATTCTCAGGAAGCCCATAGGAAGAGAACTTCGAAAGAAGCGCTATGTGCTAAACCTGATCGAAGGCCTTCGCAATGTCCAAACTAACGGCCAATGTCTCCCCGTTGGACTCTACTGCCTCCGCCTATCTATGAGTCAGGTAGACCAAAAGATTACCAGCTGATTGTCCCTGACAATAAACGTATTGATGTTGGTATGGATGGACTAATCATCTGGTTATCCTTAAGGTACCACATGCGCTGTTAGTTTATAATGGATTCCAATATTTTGGAGAACAAGGAGGTGATGGCGATTGGCCTCTAGTTAGACAGCTCTGAGCGGTCGCCTTTTTTAGTCTTCCATAATTTCGGAACTACGCCTAGAAAGTAGGAGTACCCTAAAAGACGCGTTAGAACCGGTGCCAATTCTGGAGTACACGTTCTCAGCACAATTGGGGGGATTCCGTCAGACCCACTCGACTTGTTGATGTCCAAGGAGAAGAGTGCTTTGTGAACCGAGCGCTGTCTGAACCGTACATCCGGCATGGAGCACTCGGCTGGATGGTCGGCCATGAGCTCCGCGTTATCGAGAGTCGAGTTGGACGCAAAGAAAGAGCCTGTCAGATCCGTTTTCTCCTTTGCGGAATGGGCCAATGAGTCGTCATCTGTGTGCAGAGATAGAAGAGGTAGCTAAAAGAAGTTCCTTTGGACAGCCTTAGCGAGAGACCAGAATGCACGGGTTCCCGAAAGAAGGCAAACTAGATTCTCGCCAATTCTGCCTATGTGCTCTGACTTTGTCTTGGTAATGACTCTTTCGAAAGACCTGGAGGCGGATAATACTTCTTTTTAAGGGCGTTGGTGTTTACATCCCGGGACGTTGATGCGTCAACCCAGGCTCGCTAGCACTCATGCTAATTGCGTCATGCTATTTTATAGGAGCGACTAAACCATGACTGAGATCTGCCTCCAATGGGCACCACAGAGGAAGGAATAAAAGTACGATGCCCTGAAGTACTACATCAGCAACAGAATCAGCACAACATCGGGCTCGTCCGGCGATAAAGAAACCCGCCCTCTAGGGTAGGATGCAAAGAAAGACCGCATCCTACTCCAATCGGCCAACCTATGGTACCAAACACGACGGCAGTCTGCAAGATGCAACCGCGATTTTAGCGTGAGTGGCACCACACTCCAGACTGGACAACGGTCCGAGGACCCAAGAGGGGCGTCAACGGAGACCTGATATATGTCCGGATGAGAGGTCTGCAGAAGGTTCGACAGGGAAAGTGAATGTACTTCCACATCTGGAATCCGCGTAGGCGAAGTAACCAGTTGCATCAGATCACATGCTAAGGCAAAATCATGAACAGATCTCCCCGCACGATAGGTTAAAGATGAACCAAGCTATTCGATGTAGTGGGCGATAAAATCGCCGTGGACCACGATCCCTGCGGATGGGATCTGCTGTAGCAAGTTTAACAGTGGTAGAGGCACACGGCAGCTTTTGCTGTCGCACGGATGGGTTGGCTCGAACCGGGGTGGTACCACGACCTCACAAAAAACCAGCGTGAAGTAGAGGTTTACCTCTGCGTTTCGCTTGGTGAGTGCAGGTGGCCGGAGGCCCTTTTTACTGGAAATGAGGCATTCTATCTTAGTCCTCACGGGTGACAACGCATCTACATTTTGATTTGTAATAGAGGATAGCAATGTAGATGTCTATGGGCCGCAGCAAGCACCACCAAATACCATCAGGTGGACTGTGTGCTCGTTTGTCACCCTTATCCTATAAAAAAATGAATCTGTAGCCGTGACCGGACGTGGTCGATGAGTTGGTCTGTTTCGGCATTACCACTATGGGACCTGTAGAGGCACCCGTAGACGCGCGCAATGTACGCAACATTTTACGTACACACAGTTTTTTGCAATGTACACAAAGTTTTATTTATTAATTAAACCTATACGTTTATTGTTTTCATTTATTCACGTCTCAGTATTAGGAACCGTATAATAAAATATTGAGAATCATTGATTACCACTTACAAATAATTTTAAAATAAAAATAAAACACTCAAAGAAAAATGATATTTTTAACGTCCCTGACGCTTTTACGAAGCTGTCCCTGAGAGAAATTAATTGCGTGTGAAAAATATTCAAGACTTTTAATTTAATCCTGTAAGGGTGATCAGGTTTCTTGTTTTGTATAGTTCACAGGAATGACAAAATGAGTTCTATTTTACATCTCATACACTTTGTTATTACACTTGGGCTTATTATTTTTAAGTCAAATTTCAGGAACAAATACAAAAGTAATTAATCAAATAAATAGTTTAATGTATAGTAATTAAAGAAATTACGCGGTAGAGTCATGCTGCGGATCGAAAGGTTCACGCTCTCACAGAATACCAGGATAAAATAGCAGCTTAACACTGCTACGTTTCGTATTGTTTGTGTCTACACAAACAATCTCAATCAAAGGATTCTTTTCATTGAAAAAGAGGTATTCTATCTTATTCCTCAGAGATGATGAAGATGAAGATGAAGAATCAAAATGCAGATACGTCGTATCTGCATTTTGATTCTTAATCGAAAGAAAGATGTTCATGTCTATTGGCTATAACATCCACTTTACTTTAGGTGGACTGCATGCTCGTTTGTCATTCTTATTCTACAAAACAGCGGTTAGTTAGGTCATAAAATTACAAACATTTCTGTAAATAATTTATTTTCAAAATATAATTTATGTGCTAGTAAAACGCGCTAAAGTAGTGCGATAGTTTCAATGAACAATAAATAATATACTTGATTATAGCTTCGTTATTTGCATTTCATTTCGCCTAAAAGTTTCAAGATTTTTGTGACGTGGAAATTTGAAAACAATAGAAATGTTCGTGGAAGTAAATTTATTGTATATACTGAGTTGACAAGTTGTTCTGTGTGAATTTAATAAAGCGCGGGTGAAATTGGATATTTCGTAATGTAGGCTGTGCGTATTGTGTTTATTCAACGTTTTGTTTTGTTTTGAATCACAATTAGTGTTAAAATTAATTACAGAAAATACGACGTTAATGGGGTTAAAACTTTTCTTCAAATAAGAACTTCCTTTCAAGTGAATGCTGCTAAAAGGTACGAAGCTCTGACAACTGTGTTATAGACAGAGTAAAATAATAAAAGTTAAACGTGTGTTCGCGGCGTAAGAGAATGCATTACACCATTTGGTCACGTTGTTGCTGTAATAGCTAATTGTTAGAGAATGTCACACTTTATTAAGTACTAATAATATGCTACTAATTAAAAAAAATAATTTGACACGTTCATTTGTAATATTCTTGAAGCAAGTAAATAACCTTCTTACGGTTTACAATCGTAGTACGTGTATTGGTATTATCATCAGGACGTATCTTATGACACTATGAATTCTAATGTAATGACTCCTTGCGATTCAAAATCTGCCAAGCAGGTGATTCCAAGGAACAGACAAATATATATACATACATTTAAAGACACAAGTTTTCTTTTAATTCATAATACAAAATCAATTAAAATATAATCCTGGGACAGTTGTGTAAAAATACATCAAATATTAAACATTATTTATAATGAGCATAATCATAACGGTTTATCCATAATCCATATAAGTCTCCCTAATGATTGTAACCACAGAACTGTCACAAAACATGGTTCTTCGCCACGTGTCCAATCAGTAGGCATATTCGCTAACTTTGCCGATATCAAACCGATTGTCTCTTTGTAGTATATTTCGTAATATTAGGTTTTCGAGCCGTGGTAGCTCTTATAGAAAAGCTATAGGCTTAGCTTTCCATTAACGTCCGTCGAGTTGGGTGTTGATACGTTACACACATTATACATCTGTACATTATAAATGCAAACATTAAAAAAATATAGATATTTTAGAAATCGATTTTTTGTGAACCGATACATCATCTTACGATTTGAATCGATTTAAAAATCGACCTTTTTCGGAAAGAATCGACATCCCTATTGACATCGACAATGACATTACAAAATGGCGCCAGTTTTACGGTAGGATTAGACATAAACATTGCAAGAATAATTGATTTTCAATATTTTTTTCTCAAAAAGTACGTGTTTCCGCATATTGAAACTTTGTGTGTGTGCTTAAAAAATGTAATCTTTCTGTAAAAATACGTATCAACACCAAACTCGACGGACGTCAATTGAAAGTCGTACCAAGCTATATAGTATATGATGCTAAAAGGTGACTAACACTTTGACGTCAACATTGTTAGCAAATAGGTCTGCAGATCTTTTTTTTTTTATAGGATAAGGGTGAAAAACGAGCACACAGTCCACCTGATGGTAAGTGGTTGCTGCGGCCCATAGCCATCTACATCTATCCTCTGTTACAGATAAAAAATCCAGATGCGTTTTCACCCGTGAGGACTAGGATGGAATGCCTCATTTCCAGTAAAAAGGGCCTCCGGCCACCTGCACTCACCAAGCGAAACGCACAGGTAAACCTCTTCTTCACGCTGGTATTCTGTGAGGTCGTGGTACCACCCCGGTTTGAGCCGGCCCATCCATGCGACAGCAAAAGCTGCCGCCTGGCTCTACCACTGTTAAAATCCCTTCGTTACTTATCGTCACTTATCGATCGTCACTTATCCAGTAGGTGTGGTCGGCCTATTCTCTGCAAATCTCAAATATACCCATATATTTTTTACGTGGTAGAGCCATGCTGCAGCTATATTACTAGTATAGTTGTAGCGCGAATGGGTCGGCTCGACCGGGGAAGGACCACGCTTTCACAGAATACCATCGTAAAATAGCAGATTAACGCTGCTGTTTTTCGTATGGTGAGTGTAGAGATCTTAGTCATCACGGGTGACAACGCATCTGCATTTTGATTCGTGATCGAAGATAGATGTAGATGTATATGGGCCACAGCAACCATTTAGTTGGACTGTGTGCTCGTTTGTGACCCTTATCCTATATATCCTTATGTATATGTAATACAGCCGTATTTGACCTAGCTTTGTGTTTTTGTGGTATTCCATTCAAGCATACATTTACAAAACCTATAAAATATGTTTATTAATAATTTTTTTAATGTATTTTATTATTTAGTGAATATTTTTAATATTCTTAAACTTTCCTTTAGATTCATATACAGTAATACACGTAGAGGATGTAAATGTGCAGTCAATCAATCAATGCAGTACATATATTAATTTAAAATTAACCTAAATTTGTAAAAGAAAATTATTAATGTTTTATTATTTCGAAGTATTGTAAACGATGAGAAACAAGAGTTACGTATATAATTTGGTCGACTTTAGAAGAATTTAACGAAACCACACATTGTAAGTTTATAAAGTATTTTAATTGTTGAACAGTGTTTCGAAAACAAGGTTTTCGTATTAATTAAAAAGTTACACTATCAGGATGAAGTTCAATTTGTTCTTAATAGTTAATAGATCTATATTTGTAACATTTCAGTAGAATAATATTTAATAATAAAAAGTTGATTGGTAATACAAGGGCTTATTTTGTTTGTTCTATAACTTCTTTTCGATATTTTTTCCCGTTAATTCAAAGCTCAAACTCGTGCACTATCGTGTAATCCTGTCCCGTGCAAATGGCTAGTTTCTGTTGAGCCTGGCCTGGCCGCCCTAACCAAAATTCGATCTGGAGGTCATTAGTTCGCAATTTCTATTTATTGAAATGTGTACTTTTGTACACACGTATAAATAATTGTTTATAAAAAACTGTAGTTTGAGGGCTGGGTGTTCCTTCCTAATTTCATTGAACGCTAGTAATCTCACCCAATCTCACCACTGAAATCTTAATCGAAATTTCAAACTATGATTACTACGTGTTCATCGGTAAAAGAAAACGTCCTAATTGCATTTTAAAAAAAATTGTATGATCGAGAAATTAAAGACAATTTGAGACATGCGTATGTAGTCCATATTAAAATTATTTTTATTATTAATTCGTCAGCAGGCTTTGAAGTAGAAAGGAGAGTTAGAGAAAAGAAAAGAAAGAAGAAAGAAGAAGAAAGAAGAAGAAAGAAAAGTAGAGTGAGAAAGGACAAGTTATGCTCAGCAGTAAATACATGCATAAGTGAGCTGTTACTTCACTTTCTCTTTAAGGAAAGAAGGAGTCGAAGGGGGTAAGAATTATTATTTCTTATGGAGGTTTCTGTCTAGGCTGGGTACTATGATCTTGCCTATTTTGCCAGCAATAAGTAGTGCTGTGTTCCTTTAAAAATGGTGATAGAGTCACACACAACATAACATAATATAACACTATTATGTTTTAAATATTCTATTTGATATACACAGTCAATCGGGCTAACTTTGACAGATCATCAGTATATTTTTTAGTTAACTTTTACTATGTTAAATATGAGACAAAAGAGTTTACTAAATCTTTGCTCTCAGATTGGTTTTCATACTCTCAAGATATTTAAAGTCTATAAAAGTCATAAAATATATCAAAAACTGGTAATTTTATTGTGTGTCAAAGTTATAACCCCTATATGTATAACTTTGACACAGATAAGATTTGTCGCAGGAATCTTATCTTTTAAACATTTTATAGCTTCAGGGTAACATAAGTTTAAGTTTTTAACAAAAAACCAGATGCAGTGGAGTCATATACAATTCAATAAAACCATAAAGTTGTAGTTCTATCTTTATTTAAACTCTTTGGTAATCATATTAACAGTGGTAGAGCCACGCGGCAGCTTTTGCTGTCGCACGGATGGGCCGGCTCGCACCGGGGTGGTACCACGACCTCACAGAAAACCAGCGTGAAGTAGAGGTTTACCTCTGCGTTTCCCTTGGTGAGTGCAGGTGGCCGGAGGCCCTTTTTACTGGAAATGAGGCATTCCATCTTAGTCCTCACGGGTGACAACACATCTACATTTTGAATTGTAATAGAGGATAGATGTAGATGTCTATGAGCCGCAGCAACCACTTACTATCAGGTGGACTGTGTGCTCGTTTGTCACCCTTATCCTTTAAAAAAAAAATTCAATTTTAAAAGTTCACCACTGCAAAAAGACAACAATTCCAGAGAGTTCGTTTACGAAGTTTTTTAAGTACACGAATTGTATAAATTTATTGTTATGCACTAAATTTTGTGCACGTAAAAAATAAAAAACTATTTTGCGATTTGACTGTCAAAGTTACCAATGTTAATCAAAGTTACCCCAATTGACTGTACAGGTTGTAAGGCATTCAATTTTTCTCTTAGGGTGTGGCAAATTTATCTCTCTCTCTCTCTTCTCCTTCTTTTACCTTGTGGACTTAAGTTTATTTTTCAATCAATTTTTTCAATTTAAAATTCAATTTTTTTATATAAAATATAAAATTAATCACAACATAGCTTTCTCCAAAACAAAATTTACATCGATGACAGGACTAATAAAACAGACCACTTTGTTACATCTCTCGGGCTATCGCTTCGCTTAGTATACCAATTTTGCTATGTCATGAATTTTTAAGAACACTTTTAGAAAGGACAACAGTCTTTCGCATCATTAAAAAAGGCGATATAAATTCGGGATCGTTAGGAAACCAAGCTTTAAAATTTTAATTAAATTTATTTTTATGGGCAAAATGTTCAAAACTAAAAAGCAACTGTCTTTTTATAAGTCTTTAAACTGAGAAATATTGCAAAATATTGCTGTTGTATAAATAATGGCTTGAAGTAAATTTCAATACGTAAAAACGGTGCGATTTTGTCTAGTACTCGTAAATGTATACGCACGTGTACTGTAAACGATAAAACAAATTATTTTGTCTCGCGGGTGTGGTAAGAAGAGACAGAGGGAACCAAAACAGGAGATGGACATCAACACACTCCTTATAGCAATTAGAAAACAAGACTGCGGTTGCCAACCCACCTGCCAAGCGTGACAACTATGGCAAATATCACACTTATGATGCATTGTGGCCTATGCTTAGCAGTGGATTTTGATGTATTGTAATTAATGAAATGATGAAAGAATATATTATATTATATGCTCGTGTACAAATTTAAAAGAACGCATAAAAGTTTAGATAAAACAAAATAGCATGGATATTTGTGGCAATTAAGTTTATTAATTTGGATTTCGATTATTATTCATGAATTTAAAGTTGCAAACGTTGGAAAAACAAACGATCGAATGACAAAAATCTACCAAATTACGAAAAAAGAGAAATTTTACAGAAAAGAAACATTTTGAACTAAACATTTTTTTATTTTTTCTTATATATGCTTTGGGACAGCTATAAAGTGGGCTTTAATTCGTAATTTGTGTTGCCCCCTCGAGCCCTTCGAACTGCTTCCAGTTTCCTGCATATGCAGACATTTTCTATAAAAAGGTTTAAATTAGTTAACTAACAACATCTTAAAATAAATAGATTGACTTGGCAATCGCAGTAAACAGTATAATGATCATGAAAACACAATGTATCTCTCAAGTAATACATATTATATTAAATTAGATTGCCAAGTCAATCTATGTATTTAAAACATAAAAGATTTTTAATATTGATATGGTCACTATAAGATGTTGTTAGGTTAGCTAATTACGTAATAACTTGAGACCCCTTAAGTAGGGACTGAATAAATTAACCGACTTGGTATTACATGGATCTCACAACTTTTTACGGTAGAATAACTGAGTTGCGAGACTTGGTTTTTTTACAAGTTATGTTTTTGATGGCATCTCATTTCTTTTTGTAGGTAGTCCTGCTTTTTTTTCCTATCCGGTACCATCTACGATTTTGAATACCAACTACGGATTCTCGGGCAATTTTGTCTACTTAATACTTTGCGGGATTTTGGTACAACTTCATAAGACGTGTCCCATTCTTGCTTTTTCATTCCGTTGACCATTTTACAAGTTACCTTTGAACATCTATTATTCCATTATATTATACATATACAGGTACACTGATTCATTCACTGCAAATAAACTTTGTAATTCTATATATTTATATAGGATTACAAAGTTATTTATGCAGTTAGTGTATCTAGAAAACTGGACCGAAATTACAAAATATTTTAATTTTTACTTGATTTATACATTTAACACTAATTGAGCTCTAAATTTGAAGCTTCTAGATTAGCTAGCAGTGCCTTAGAGTTTTGATGATCGGTCAGTCAGTGAGTGACAAAATTAAGAAGTCAAAGTTTCTTAATTTATAATAATATATAGTTATAATTCTTAAACTACTTATTCAAATTGAATGAAATGTGAAATATACCGTGTTTATACAATGCTTGATTGGTTACTGAAAATTCAAGCGTCTAGTTTTATGTGCAACGAAGTTATAGGGGTTCCAAAATGGCCTGAACTGTTTCGAGAAAAGGATGGTACGGCCGTGCTGCTTTTTTGCTCGACTTGGCGGGGGCACTACCGTGCCCCCAGATAATCTATGTTATATAAAAATGATTCTATTCTATTTTTCTTAATCAAGTTATCAATAAAATCTTGAGACATTGCGTTCCATTGTGGTTCTGGTTTCTGATGATGTTTGTGCTATTAGCCTATGCGGCTCTTTCAGCTTCACCTGACTCAGGGCTCGCAGCCATTCAGGCCGCGAGCTAAAAAAGAGGATGAATTTCTATTAATCTGTATCGTTACTTGCCTAATGATAACTCCTAGGACAGTTCACAGTGCACGTAGACGAGTTTTCTAACGGCCGTCCAAACGGGGTTAGCGAACTCCGGCTTTGATGGCTAACTCGTATCGTTTAATGTTCTAAGCGGTGAAAACCGTGTGCGCCCGTCTGTGGACTCGCTGCGTTCCATCCGTGGTTGTCCTAACATTGTTTGTGGCATTAAGTGAGTGTGTAGTGTTTATGTGTAACTGGCCGGTGAAATTTCGGTTGTCGACATCTAGCGGAACGGGGAGCTAAATTGGAACGTTACGGTGCCTCCGGAGGCTTTCCGGAACGTTCGGAGTCGGAGCGTATGTGGCTGCGTTTACCACTAGCAGGTTGCGATGTGTCTCGGCCCTCTCGAAATAGCGCCGAGATTCCGATCGTCGGAAGTTAGCAGAATCTGTATAAGTCATTTCGCTGGTAGCACCGAGCTCCAGTGGCGATGCGAATGAATCTGTTTTGGACGACTTGGAGGTCGTACAAGCGTCTGTGGGCCGCGTGCGCGAAAACTACGCTTGCGTAAGACATGATAGGTCTTACGCATGCTTTGTAAACATGGACTTGTGTCTTAAGGGCAGGTTGCTCTTACTGTTAATTAGCGGGTGGACGATTTTGGTACGATTACGGACATTGCAAATGTGTTTCGCGAATGTCATACCGTGGTCAAATGTGATCCCTAGGTATTTGGCCGTTGATTGCCAGGGGATCTAGCGGCCGTTCAGGGAGATCATACTTAACGATAACGAAAGTGGCAATTGGCAGGGAAGGCTATGATGATGTGGATGAACCTATCAGGCACGTTGAGTTTATACAACTTGTAGAGCAAGCCGTCGTGCTAGACTTTGTCAAAAGCATTTGCGACATCGAAGAAGAAGGCACCGGTCGAGGTGACTTTAGAACTTCTTCTTGGAAGGTTGAATCCTTTCAGAATGTATTCTGAGAGACAGTGTAATTGATCGGTGCACGAGTGTTCGAGTATGCAGCCAAACTGCTCATCTGGAAGAAGTTTGTTGGCGAAGACGTATTTACGGAGGCGATTCCCATTCCCATGGTCGGTCGGTATAGGAGGCCAGACACGCTGTCAGCTAGAGGCGCGGACTCGACTACGGGCTCGGGCGCGGGACGGACACTATGCTGTGCAAAGAGCACAGACCATATATCAGGGCAAGCATGACTAAAAAAGTCGGCGAGTTCGTCGATCGTTATCGACGCCTATTTGTCGCCTATGCCAACAAGCACAGACGTGTACCAAGCTGGTGGCATGTGCCTAATACGAACACCTATACACCTAGCATGTTGGTATGCTAGTACCTAGCTGTTGCCTATTGCAAAAAGTATCACAAAAATTAAAAACGATGGCCGCCTCTAAGGCGGCGGGTGTGGTTCACTCTACTTACGGTTACTGATACCAGGAAGCCAGGAAGGAGCGTTACGCACAAACACACTTTGCACCACAACAAGCGTCCGTTTCACTTTACAACAACATTGGCATGACACTGAAATGGCATGATTGGCATTTCGCAAAAAGTTGGCCTTTGGCGATAAGTGTGGATTTATTTCGGCCAATTTCAGTCTTTTTATCACAGTTTTTGTACGTAAACTTCTTGGAGCTTCGTTTTATCTTAGGAGAAGCTAAGGTCTGGTTTTTATGCACGCTGGTATCGATAAACCGGTGGTCTCTAGTCTCAGTTTTTCGTTTACGTCGTTCGTTATGAACGTTTATGTTAGTATTGCACTCTTTCCGGTTTGCCGATACCTCTTAACAATTCGGTGTACCGCGGATTTTGATACTTGTAATGTTTGGGCCACATGTTTTCAGGTGTGCCCGATTTCAATTAAAGAAATAGGCCTAGCAACTTGAGTAGCGTTCAGATCTGGCATTCTCAGTCTATTTGCAGTATTAATTCACACTTAACTCGATAACCAAGGAAAAAATTGAAACAAAACCAAAATTTAAACTTAAGTTCAAAAGTTGGTAAAGTTTTTCTCAGTATGAAATAACTCACTATTACTCAATTTATTATAAAATATAATTTAAATTACATAAAAACAAATGAAATACAATAAAAACAGTACAAACCTTTTTTTAAAAGCATTTATTAATGTTTGTGGCCAGTACGCATAACTTCTTTTTACCTTCCTTTAAATATTGTCCACGAGTATTATCACGGTTTATCTTTAAGCTGTGGTATTTATTACCATTGGGTTTGCGTACGTGTAAACTACTACTGATTTTCGAAAGCCGTAAGAGCTTTTTGGCCCATAGGCGACTCCTGAGGCACCTGTGGAACAAAATGGGATGAATCATCCTCTCTTACGTCGCCATCACACAGGTTGGGAATTATTTCTATCGCCTTTTACTTATTTTTTTAAACAATGTTACTTATATATCTCGTATACATTATATTTCGAAAATATGAACTACGTAGAACGTACATGTAATAGAGATGTTAGAAAGAAAGGTGGTTATGATGATGCCGTTTGCGAAACTTTGTAGGCTACGTGAGTTGAGTAACGAACTTTTTATGAGTTAATGCAACGTGTTTTGTGTTACTTATGGATAAATTCATTTTTGTTTTAAAATTGGTGAGCTTACGTTGCTTTCATTGACTTTTATAGATTATAAAAACCTGTTTCAAATGTTCTGATTATAAAATAATCCGTTACCATATTTTTTCTTGTTAACTGTGGTTGGTGAAGACGGTGAGATGACAATAGTAGCATTTTAACAGTGGTAGAGCCACGGGGCAGCTTTTGCTGTCGCAGGGATGGGCCGGCTCGAACCGGGGTGGTACCACGACCTCACAAAATACCAGCGTGAAGTAGAGGTTTACCTCTGCGTTTCGCTTGGTGAGTGCAGGTAGCCGGAGGCCCTTTTTACTGGAAATGAGGCATTCTATCTTAGTCCTCACGGGTGACAACGCATCCGCATTTTGATTTGTAATAGAAGATAGATGTAGATGTCTATGGACCGCAGCAACCACTTACCATCAGGTGGACTGTGTGCTCGTTTGTCACCCTTATCCCATAAAAAAATTATACTCAGTTTAGGGACCTGATGGCTTTAATAAAAGATTGGATAGTTTTGACCGTAATATCGATAGAGATGTATTTACTTTCTTTTTTTTATTAATTTTACTGTTGGAATCGTCTTAGAGAATGCTTTGCAGGCGATTACCGTATTATACCGCGATTATACCAGGTATTTACGCCTGGCGTAATCGAGAT
Organism: Parnassius glacialis; assembly: GCA_033319125.1. NCBI lineage: Eukaryota > Metazoa > Arthropoda > Insecta > Lepidoptera > Papilionidae > Parnassius > Parnassius glacialis. Next base: position 12,077,526 of record JAVANC010000016.1, read on the forward strand.
TGTACTGCAGTCCGGTAGGAGCCTCTTACGACACTTACGGGACAACATGGGGCGATTGATTCTTTTACGACGCCTCCGCATGGCATATTGATTTCAAAATGTATCTATTACTATCACTGTAACTAAAGCCCTTCATAAGTCCACTGCTGAACATAGGCCTCATCCAACGAATGCTACAAAGCATGCTCCTGAGCCATCTGTATCCATCGACTCCATCTAGTGGAAGGTCGCTTATACTCCGCCTACCGGTACGATGCTGCCACTCGAGAACCTTTTTCCCTATCAGTTGTAGGTTCTTCAAGAAATAAGGCCGGCCCATTGCCACTTCAGCTTACTAATCCGTTGGGCTATATCAGTTACTCTGTATCTATAATTAGTCAAATAAAAAATATTATGTTTTAAAGTGGCAGCGTAAGAATATCAGCTCCCCATTTCGTCTCTCTGGTGTCGTAGAAGGCTACTATGGCAAATTACATTAAAATATTATGGCTTCCGATAGATGGCGGTAAAACTTCGTTTACGGACGGAAGGAAACATCCAAGGTGCGACACGTTTGGTACTGCGAACCGCCTACCAAACGTGGCGATTAAGACATATATTCCCAAACAGAGGAGGCTCATGTCCAGCAGTGATCTGACGAAGAAAGCGAAGGCATTTTAAAAAAAAAATACTTTACTTTTAGGAAAACAATAAAGTATTTTCTGAAATAGGTCACAATTTCACATACAAAGGTATTTTTGCAGCGCAATAACACAAGATTCACCGGTGCACAATAAAAATAAAAGTCAAAAAAGCAAAGAAATGTAGGCAATTTATAACAAAAGGTTTATTATGAAGAAAGGCAAATGCGAAAATCAGAAAGAGTTTCATCGATAAATGTATAAAACCTGGTTTTTATATGTAAAAGAAATCAACAGTTACATTCATAAAAACTCAATGAAGAATGGTAGTTACTATTAGTACCAAGGGCGCGCCTTAGTACAAGTTTTTTTTTTATAGGATAAGGGTGAAAAAAGAGCACATAGTCCACCTGATGGTAAGTGGTTGCTGCGGCCCATAGACATCTACATCTATCCTCTATTACAAATCAAAATGCAGATGCATTGTCACCCGTGAGGACTAAGATGGAATGCCTCATTTCCAGTAAAAAGGGCCTCCGGCCACCTGCACTCACCAAGCGTAACGCAGAGGTAAACCTCTATTTCACGCTGGTATTCTGTGACATTTTCGTATCGTCTTCGACTAAGATTGCATGTAAATATGATCAGCACTCTGGCAGGCGTAAATTACTTTAATTTGTCAAACAAAGTCAATCGATGGCTATACGAATTCGATACGATGAAAAAATCATAATCTGGAAAATTCAAGTTCATATTCATACTCTAAACACCATTAATGCCGCCATTTTGAAATTATTTTTTCAATTGTTTTAAGAAAATACAATATAATGCGGTCACAACATATAATTGATAATATTCAAATATTATAAAAAATAGTTAAATAATTCAATAATATAAAAAATATTTTTATTATGCATCGATCACTAATAATTAATTAATATTATATCATAAATATAAAATGTACGTGATTTACCCTAATCATAAAGAATGAATAAAGAAAGAGATGTTGCAGAAGTGAACGACAAAATCGACAAGGGATGTCCTAAAAGAAAGTTTAGAAATCCACCAAATTAATTATATTAATTAACCGACGAGCATGTATATTTACATTTACCTACATATATTTATAGGAAGCAAGAGAAATGTGTCAGGATCGTGCCAAATAGAAGTCAATAGTTTCTGCCTACCCCTGTGGGTGACAGGCGTGAATGTTTATGTTTATATTTATTATACTAGTATTTGGATTGAGCGCTTGATTTACTTTCATTTTTACATAGAGCCTTTGTAATATAAAGCTACTAAAACTAAAAACTAAAAGGAAATTTAAAGTGTGTTCTAGTTTAAAACAATACGAATTATCGGCAAGAATTCGATACAGTAATCAACGATATAACACTGGAATCTAGTTATTTCGTTTTCGTTGCATTCTCCTAGATATAGATAAAAAATTAACAAAATATATAATCTTACTTCAAAAAAGGAGGAGGTTTATAATTCGAATGTTGTGATTTGAAACTGGATGAAACGAAAAAGTGACACTAAAAAAAGACAAACATATACCTCTATAGGATTTAGCCTCCGAGACAATGAGATAGAAGATGAATCATTTGTCTCATTCTCTCGTAGTTTAGTTCTCCGAATGTTTCACTTTTTTTGTATGTCTGTTAAGCGATATCTTTGGTAATTGTGAACCAACTTTGATAATTTTTTTATTAAATAGGTGACACTTTAGGGTTGGTCCAATGCATCAATGCCTTGTTGCCAAAAAAGTTAACAGTGGTAGAGCCACGCGGCAGCTTTTGCTGTCGCACGGATGGGCCGGCTCGAACCGGGGTGGTACCACGACCTCACAGAAAACCAGTGTGAAGTAGAAGCTTACCTCTGCGTTTCGCTTGGTGAGTGCAGGTGGCCGGAGGCCCTTTTTACTGGAAATGAGGCATTCCATCTTAGTCCTCATGGGTGACAACGCATCTACATTTTGGTTTGTAATAGAGGATAGATGTAGATGTCTATGGGCCGCTGCAACCACTTACCATCAGGTGGACTGTGTGCTCGTTTGTCACCCTTATCATATAAAAAAAAAAGTTCTCCGGTTCCCTCAAAATATTCACGTCGGTATTATTTGAGAGCGTAGTTCTAGCTTAGTGGAGCTGAGCCGTTCTGTAGCTATGTATTACTAGCATAGCTGTAGCATGGCTCTACCACGTAAAAAATGCATGATTTATCCTTGCACAATTTATGTATGAAATCTGCCTTCACGATACAGAAGAAACAGTCCTGTGGATGTTATAAGAGGTGACAGAGGTTAACAAACCAGAAGATGGGCAGCAGTGTCTTCTTAACTACATAATAAAAAAAACTGCGGTTGCCAATTCGCTTGCCAAGCGTGGCAACTATGGCAAATCACCTCCTTATAAGGCAAACTAATACGGAAGAAAAGTTCTCGTGTGGCAGTCTCGTACCGGTAGGCGAAGTGCAGGGCGGCCTCCTATTATATAGAGTGACGACCTGGTGAGGCATACAGGAAGTCGATGGATGCAGGTGGCTCAGGATCGTCTTTTGTGGCATTCTTTGGGGGTTGTTTAGCAGTGAAATTATGAAAGGCGGTAATGATGATGATGATGATGACGATGATACAGATTCTGTTTCTAGTGTTAATACGTTGATAAGATATAGACGGTAGTTTACAATATCAATTTAATTGGAGTTTATTTAATAGAAGATATTTATTTAACAGTCTCAAATGTAAATTATTGTAATCCCATGCCGAAAAGGTTCTTATTTAAGGTTTATCATTGGCAGGAATATTTAAACAGTAAGTACTTATGAAAGCTTTTGAATGTACGAAACTTATTATAGTGTCAAATTGTAAGCAATTGTAAACACTGAGGAACTCGCTTGTTCTAACGATTAAATAGGTGAGATCGGATACAAAATAATTTAGTCATTTATTTTAAGCTATACCGTATAAATAATTAAAATAATATTGTACACGAATTATAATATGCACAACATTTATTGATTTGACAGCAACATAAAGTATTATATCGGAAAAATATTGAATTTATTAAAATCTGAATTTTGGTATGACTAAGATCGACTCCCGATATTTTAGTGTTTTCGACTTAAGGCACATTGCTTAATGTTAATTATATGTAATATGTGGAATTAGAAATGAGGATATCCGCTATAAAACCTGTGGGCCTATGTTCAGCTGTTGATTTAAACATAGTTCAGAAAAGGCAAGTTGAAGAATCAGTCTTAAATAAAATAGAATATTTTGTGACACCCTTGTGATTCCCAGTAAAACTTATAGTTAAATATATTTGATTTATCACAGTGTCTAGCAATGTGGACAGACACAATAAAATGTTTTTAACCCTGAGAGTGAGTTAACATTTCGTGTAATATGACATAGCACTCATACTTTAAAGAATATGTGTGAAAATCCAGATGGTTGCAGAAAAGATATTTCAGTCTAGACAAAAATCTTGTCTATCTAAAGTGATCGAATTGATCCAACAACGGGAACCAATTAAAACCAAGCAGTTTGTTTAAAAGAATTTGAGAGTTATTTCGTTTAAGTAGTAGTTTTCCAATCAATATTTTTGAATGGCTTTATAATTTTCAGAATCAATTCATTATACAAGACCACATAAAGTAAGGGCTACACTGGCCGGTGTATCGTACATCGTGTAATTATTGAGTTGTAATATATTATAGGTTTCGAACACAATTTAATTTATAACGTATGTAGAAAATTATAAGTTTTCCACCCGCTTTCAGAAGTAATTCCATCCTCGCCTGGAGCCTTGCCGTTTTTAAGGTGCTGGAGAGGCATTCTAATCTCGCTCAGACTGACGTCGGGGATATCATCGGAATAATGTCGGATAAGACTCGCTCTTGGATCGTTACTCACACTTGCGCATAGAACCTCTCAATCTCGCTCAAAATCTTAGGTGCCCCGGAAACGATGCTGCCACATTCGGTCTTCAGCTTTGACAGTTGGCTCTTTCTGGCAGACAGATCTCTGGCAAAGACTTTGGAGCTTTGGTTCCGCTCGATCGCTTCTTTAATACGAGCTGTATTGAAGTTGCGTAAATCCCGTCGCATGCATTTGGAGATCTGTCTGTTCAGATGCCTGTATGCTGTCAAATCTGTTGAAGAATGTAGCTTCATCTCCCGTCTAACAGCCATGAGATTAAGAGTGTGATCGGAAAGTTTTTGTGTTCTTCTGCGACGGGTCTTGCAGAACTTAGCTCCGACCGCATGGACAGTTTCCATGAGCTTGTCATTCAAATCGTCCACTTCATTGCAGTCTTTTAGGCACTGAAAACGGTTTTGTAACTCGAGCTGAAAGGTTTCGGGACTTTGGATTAGAGCACGAGGGGGACGGAGCGTTAACTTCATTAGACGAGACCTCTCCAACTTAACGTTTAGGTTCAGTGTGCCTCTAACCATTCTGTAATCGCTGCCGGTTTTCACCCTCGCGATCACTGAGACATCACTGAACAGTTGTCGTCTGGTCGTCATAATGAAGTCAATCTCATTTTTTGTCGAACCGTCGGGGTCGACCAGGTCCACTTCCTGTGGGGCCGCTTCTGGAAGAAAGAGTTCATCATTAAGAGTCCCTCTTTCTCCATGAAGTCGGCCAGCTGCTGGCCCCTTGGGTTCCGTTGCCTTATTCCAAATTTCCCCACTTTCAGCTCACCGTTCTCTCTTGTGCATAGCTTTGCATTGAAGTCTCCCATTAACACCGTATATTGGGTTTTGGAGGAATGCATGGCTCTAGAGATATCCTCATACATTTCCTCCACCTCCTCATCGGGGTGTGCCGAGGTTGGTGCGTAAACCTGTATGACCTTCAGCGAATACCGTTTGGTGATTCTGAGTATAAGGTACGCAACCCTCGTCGACACACTCTCAATGTTTACAACGTTGTTAGCGAGAGACTTGTGGACGATAAATCCGACACCTCCTTGGAACAGATGGGATCCTATTACCTATCATAGTTCAAACATTCCTGTACAGTGTAAAAAGACTTTTCACTGAGATAGTTGTATAAATCCCTTTTAAATTGAATGAAAGGTAGGTCTTGAATAACTTGTGGTATCTTATTATATATTGTCATACACATCCAGTAGCAACTTTTAAGTAATCTCGCACTCTTAGGAATTATAGCGGAAACCAACCTATTCCTATTTCTGGTACTTTGTTTGTAGACGTCTTTAGCTTGTGTAAAATAATTCATATTGTTCTTTAGAAATTTTGCCGCTTCAAAAATAAATAGACAAGTAAGTGTCAAAATGTTCAAAGATTGAAACAAAGGCTGACATGGCTCGTTAGGTGTAAAACCACCATCGATATATATATATATATATATATATATATATATATATATATATGTGTAGAAAGGGTAATTGAGTATAGTACAGAGACTAATTTTGTATTAAGGAATAATAATTAATTCGTTTACACGAATTAATTATCCAACGAGTGGAGGATAAACTAGGAACGGAATACGACAAGCGCACCGTTCCACGTCAGAGCCAAGACTGTCTTAACGGCGGCCGCGCCGTCCGTTTTATACAAGCAAAACGGGCGCCACCGCAGGTGAAATGGTGCAGGTGTGCGGAACACGTGTTATTTACAAGAATTCTGTCTAACTGCACCGACGGCTACCACGTCGCACGTGCAATGGTGCTGGTGCCGTCATATATATATATATATATATATATACTACGTACTAGATTGCGCATTTCTAACATACACTATGTTCAACTGAACTGTACTGCAATCCGTACAGTGTGTCATTTAGTGTGGTTTCAATCTACTAGTTGGCCTGTGGTTTCAATATTCATGCAGTTTGGAGCGGCGCTAATAATACAAGATTTCAAATTAAAGTTTAAACCTGGACGTAAATAACAATTCAGTATTCAAATAAGTAAAATTATTTGTGGTTCAAGTGAATAAATAGGTAATAATATCGTAATATTACAAAATAAAAATCAAAAAAAAAATATATTGCTTTATATAAACCGACCGCAGGGCGCAATTTGCTTAAATCAACTGCGCATGCGCGACTTTACTATATCCCGCGCACGCGCAAAGACAGAGTACATTTTTTGTTTAGAAATGCTTCTCTAGTACGTAGTACATATATATCAATGAGTACCACCTATTGCTCTAACTGGATCTAACACAGTACCGTACTATACCACTCGCTTACCTATTTTTGCCCCCAAATAGCAGTGTCTGCACTGCTATGTTCCGGTCTGAATGTAGAGGGCCAGCATAATTACAGGATGTGAGACATTCCATTATTTATTAAAGGTGACAAAGTATCTGTAGCCTTCATCGTTTGAAGTTGGCTGAAGGTGTCCATGGACTGCAGTAGCAACTTACCATTGAACCAATTTACCAGGTGGACTTTAAACGTCGCTGCATACGTAACGTGTTTTATTCCGGACGGAGCGGGACGTGAAATTTTGGAAATATCGTTTCATAGAAAATGTACGTAAAAATGCATACGTTACGGGTGCACGGACGTGACGGGGACGTGGCATGAACGGGACGAGAAAAATATCGTCGGCGACGATGTTTACCCCGTCCCGCCCCGTGCAATGAATGTGTACGATCATAACCATGTCTGTATAATTTTGCAAAGCCGAAGTATTTGGACATAAAATAAAAAAAAATCTGCGGCGGAAAATTGCAAATTGCAAATTGCAATCGAATTATCACTGACTGCTGTTAGTATAAATTATATTTTTCATTTATTGTTTTCATAAGTTTACAATAGATCTTAATATGTAACAATAACAGTTGAACTTTTTTATGCTCAAATCAAAAGATAGGTCCGTAAATAAAGTAGACTCATGTTTTACAATGTCCATATTTATTACATCAGTAGAATTAAATACAATAGCAATCAAGTAGGTACATAACCAACTTTTTGGCAGAGTATTTGGTTAAAATGTGTTTGTAGTGCGTTTATGGGTAAGGGTGTTAGTTTTTCATGTTAAAAATGCAGGCATGAGAATTGAAAAAAAAACTTTGAATTTTTCTCTCCTTTGAATTTACTTTTGACGGTTGTAGCTTCTTTATCATCTAAAGCAATAGCAAATTCTTCAAATGAAAAATCCATCTTTCACAACACTAGCACGTTAATTTCGAGTCACTGTCACGGTGCGTATGCATTAAACTCCCGTCCGTGTTAACATACAACCACGTTCCGTCTCCGTCCCGTGCACGTGCTGATTCCGTCCTGTATGCAGCGACCTTAAGTTACGTTTGTCACTTCTGGTTTATCAAAACATATTACATTTTATTAACAACAGAACACAAGAGAACTTATTTGTCATCCGACTTCCAAAAAGGAGACGGTACTCAATTCGATTGTATGTTTTTTTATGTGTTTTACCTCATAACTTTCTACTGGGTGAACCGATTACGATGATTCATTTTTTATTTGAAAGCTGGTACTTCTCGTGTGGTCCCATATGATCAAGGTCAGACCAATAGTTTTTGAGTTATTTTTAATAATTTATATTGAAGTCGGCGGTACACAATTTTTAATTATTTTATTAACAATAGTGACTGTGAACCAAAGAGAACTTATTTGTTTTATTACTCGTATTCAACATAAATCAAATAGCATTATGCATTTTAAAGTACTTCAGCATAATTTTATAGTGAGCACGCCACGTACTGTTTGTTGCTCTGGGGAACGCATTGTGAAGAAATGTAGAGTATGAGCTTCGCAGTGCCACAGTTGTCTTATTACTTGTTCCAGTATATATGTGTATTTTTTTTACTTTTTACAGTAACAGTCTATATGCGTCCTACAAATGGGTACAGGCCTTCTCTAATTTCTGAGAGGTTTATGGAGTAATTGGTCCGCCACGCATCTTGTGCATGTTATGTTGGGGGATTTCAAATACCTTCGAAATGCTTTCCTTTCCTCAGACATGCTAACATGGTTTCCTCGAAATATTTTTCTTCACCACCGGGCAAGTGGTAAAAACGCTTTTAAAATTATATTTATTTTCATTGGTACCGGCGGGATAGAACCAGGCTTGCAAAATTTACTACAGCTTATCAGTATTTTGCATTGATGTTACTCTAATAATATTGCTGTTTTAATTTGTTGCTCAGTGGTTTTTGTATAATTCTCTAAAGACTGAATAGGTTATAGGTTTCTAATAATAATTTACGTAACAAAAATTTTGGCTCCTCATTGGGTTGTCTAAGTTCAAGTTATATTTACGTGCACAATATCAGGCTGTTAGGTGATATTTTGCATTTTTTATTCGTAGTAGAGTCATGCTGCAGCTATATTAATAGTATAGTTGTAGCACAAATGAGTCGGCTCGACCGGGAAAGAACCACGCTCTCACAAAATACCAGCATAAAATAGCAACTTAAAGTTGCTGTGTTTCGTATGGTGAGAGTAGAGAACCGGGGACCTTTTTTACTGGAAACGAGGCATTCCATCTTAGCCCTCACGGGTGACAACGCATGTGCATTTTGATTCGCAAACGTGGGTAGATGTAGATGTCTATGGGCCACAGCAACTACTTACCATCAGTTAGACTGTGTGCTCGTTTGTCATACTTATACTATAAAAAAACTTCATATGTTTTTATACAAGTGGTAAAATTAAAAACTATGGACAACCGACTCCAATATAAATTATTAAAAATAACTCAAAAACTACAGGTCAAAAAGACCTTGATGAAATCTATATGGGATCACATGAGAAGCAACAGCTTTCAAAAAATAATCATCGAAATCAGTTCACCTGGAAAAAAGTTATGAGGTAAAGCACATAAAAGAAACATACGGTCGAATTTAGTACCTAATCATTTTTAAAGTCGGTTAAAAAACTATTTGGTCAGTTCTATTATGTATACTGGTTAAAGTATAGACAGAGAAATGCAGCCATTTATAACATTCATTCACAAGGAGCACACGTCCATTTCTTTGTAGGACGTGAAAGCAACTTGACAGAATTGGATCAGTGCATTCTTTGAAAAGAAGGAATGGCGAATTTTATTTATGGATAGAAAATGAAATCTGTAACGTACTAAAATATAACTAACATGGAATACGAGGGTAACACTGAAAGTTCTTAGAAAATAAAAACTGAACAAAAGATATAATAAAACAAACTAGCAAGTTATTAGTTTTATTATATCTTATCAAAATAGTGTCCATTTACATACATCGCTGCATCCGATGGAACCACTGAGAAAAGCACTCTGTACACTCGTCCTTAGGGGTCTCTTCGACGGCATTTTGAAACGCATACACTGTGCTTCCTCGGCGTCCATAAACGTTTTCCTCGAAGTTATTCTTTTATTTTTGGAAATAAATAAAAATCGCTAGGTGCGAGGTCAGGGCTATAGGATAGGGCGGGTGACCCAGTAATTCCACGTTTGACGTCGCCAATAAGTCGATTGTTTGCTTGGCAGTGTGCGACGAGGCGTTGTCGTGGTGAAGGAGGATCCTACTGCGAGATCGTTTCTTCCGAAAATTTTCCAAGACAAATGACAAACAATTAATAGTGTACTAATGTGCAGTAACTGTTTTTCGATTCTCCAAAACAATTGTTGCGTAATGAACTGTCCTTCCGAAGAACGAGGTTACCATCATTTTGCCCACGCTTCAAGCTCTCTTCACTTTAGTTGGCAACTCCTCGGAAGGAAACACCGAGACAGCAGACTGTCTCTTAGTTTCAGGATCATAACAATAAATCCAGCTTTCGTCACCCGTAAGTATGTCGAACACAGCATTTGAGTAACCTCCGTTAAATCTTTGAACTATTTCACGACACCGATCAACATGACGGAGATTTTGGGACTCTGTCAAATTATTAGGTATACACCGGGCACAAAGCTTCCTGACCGCTAAATCTTCATAGACGATTTTGTGCACTTGACTCATACCGATGCATAAGCTTGTCCGAATCTGCTGATAAGTCTCTCTTTTGTTAGTCTCTATCATACGCCGCACAACAATGGTGTTATCTTCGATCGTCGCCGTAGAAGGCCGTCCCTCACGCAGATCATCGGTGGTACAACTCATTTGTAAACAGTGGCACGAGATGGGGCTTCATCTTAAAAGGCCAATCGAAATCTATCATAATTTTCTTGTGGACTTAAATGACATCGAAATTCATAAAAAATGATTATACGAAAATTTTCTCGCATTAAATTCATGCTGACGTGACACAGACAATTTTCAATTTGCCGCCGAATCGTAAACAAATGAAAAATTAATAAAATACATATACAAAAATATTGGCAAAGAGTTCCATTCTCAAAATTTGAACTTATTTTTTATTATATCGTTTACAAATGGCCAGATCTAAAAACTTTCAGTGTCGCTCTCGTAAAACTAATTTTACGGATTTTATCAAGTTTTATTTTAACTTTTTTAATTCCCGACATTTCGGACACTTTCCAGCGCCCATGATTACGTGAGGGGTGGGGGGCACTGAGGTGTTTCACGTCCCGATGTCATAGTTAACGAAGGCTACGAAATAATCAATATATCGAACTACATTCATGCTCAAAGTACTAATTTTTTGCCACTAACTTTTTTCTTTTCGTCATCGACTAAAATTGATAGGCACTCGATTGTTATACGAATTCGATATGATTTAAAACTCATGCTTAGTGGGAGAACATAATTACAAATTCGTCCTTCGCAATAAAGTGTTTGAACCAATTAAATTTAAATGGCTACATAGCATCTGTAATAAATAATTGAATAATTTTATATTTAAAACAGTAATCCCGCTGTGTTTCTTGCTGGTTCTTCATGGGACTGTGATATTATTTTCCGGTAAATGAAAAATTGTTCACCTGAAATAGATATTGTTAATTAATTTACCTCCTGCGTGATATAATATTTAAAATACCTGAAAATCGCAAGTTAATATTAAATGGACTCTGAAATGAATTTTAATTGGTATCGTCCTAGAGAATTATTTTAAGATTGGGTATTTGTTCATTTTGACTGCAGCTGAATTGGGTTAGTAAATGCAAGACATTATAATTAATACTTTCTTTTACAAATATAATAAATTCTAGTTGTAAATTTTAAATTATTTTATAATAGACCTTTATTTATTTATGTATATAGAAATATCGGAGTTTTATTCCGAAAGCAAGAACCAATTAAAACTTTAATTACAGTTTTAAAGGGCTGGGTTACCTCATGATCAGGGTAAGGAAAAGAATGTTAACATGTTTCGGCGCCATGTGGATTTCTATTACAACGCGGCGGGCTTTTCTCCTCTCCATACGCTCAGAATTTATGAGTGAGATTGAAGACTATAACCATTTTTAAATAAAACTATTTTTATGGTTTTGATCGGGTATATTAATTTATTTTATATTCCCTACGTTTCGATTACTTTACAGCCCCCATGGTCACGTAATTTTTGTTCCGATCTAAATAATAATAATAAATAAATAACTTTTAATTTTGAGGTATCCGTGGTTAACTATGACATTGGGACGTCATACACCTCCATGACTGTATAACCATGAGTGCTGTAAAGTACTCGAAACGTCGGGAATATAAAATAAGCATATACGCGATAAAATCAGTAAAACTATTTTTATTTAAATGTGTAGTGTTTGCGTAAATATATGAAATCGTTATATAACCATTTTTTATCCTTTTTAGCCATTATTTATTACAGCGCTGATTCAGCGAATAACATCAGAATATTATTGGATTTTAAAGCAATAAAAGAAAAGAAATAATGGTATGATATAAAATATACCATTATTACGGTTATTTTGGAAATGATAAGAACATTAGGTATGACAAAACGATTTACAGTTTCTTGGGATGTAAGTTTATGCAATGAAAATGCTAATATTTCATGTACGAGACATAAACTTCTCATTGTCAGCTATGATACCTGATACGTATTAGTAAAATTATAACTTTACATTTACAATTTGTTATCAGGTCAGATACGTCCTTTCTACATTTTGGGGTCTAAACAGTCTAATTTTTGTTTTAAAAGAAGATTTGTGTAAAGAATGATATTCTCTTAAAGACAATTTCATTCATCGCTTGATTTTATTATACCTGAATTAGGTTCCCATTCAAATTCAGTAGTTATGCTTCATTAAAAATCGTAATTTGAATTCGTCACCAAATGGGAAGTTGCTAGTGAGTGTAGACCTTATCGCACCCACGCCTATTGTAATAATATATCTTACTACCTTGTACTTTTTAATAATTCGGCATGCAAAATAGTTATAACTGTTATTACTAGATTTTAGGATCTTATACTACGTAGGAATCTGTTTGACCTATTACTGCTGACCTAATAAGCTGCAGTAGCAGTACGTAAACTGTTGTATGCCCATCTATAGGGCATAGAGAGCCAGTACATTTAATAGCAGAAAAGGTTGCGAAGCATTACATCTTCGTTCTCTGAGTTGACATTTGTGGCCTTTATTTTGTATATGTCCAACCTACACAAGCTACTTACCGTCCCATGAACGGTTGATTCGTTATCACTTTCACGTTATAGACAAAAGTATTATTAGAGCTGCAAAGTGCGGAGTCGACGGCTCTGTGGCGCAGTGGCTTAGCTGATTAGCGGTCCTGAAGGCCACGAGTTCGAATGTCGCACGGAACAAGTATGACATACAGGTATTTTTTCTTGGTCTGGATGTTTGTCCTTGTGAATTTTATATAGTAAACTGCCTCCTGGAGACAGGTGAAAGTCCTAGTGGGTGGTAACGTTTAAATAAAAAAATAAAAAGTTTGTACTGCTATAAAAATTAAAATAAAGTATTATATTTATGTCTGTGTATATATGTAGAATTTTAGCGAATCCACTAAAAATTCGTGGACATGTAACATAGCGTTATTCATATCAGGAAAATGCATTACTGCGACACGTTTGTACATCAGCTTTGAAAAATGTTTTCAGTTTGAATTTACATTAAAATAGTGCTTCAGGTGGACTGTACTGTACTGTAGCTGCAATTCTTATCCCATTTGTCATAATCGTTTTATCAATAACATCTCGTTACTACACTTCTCATGTATTTGAAAAATGAAAACTCTAAGAAGTACATGAAGTTTAATAGTATTATATATAGAGATAACTAGATGCTACGTAAAATAGGATTAACACAAGTATCAAATAATATTTTTGTTTGCTTATTAAATACCTATATTATTACCATCGCGTCCCTTAATAAAACAATTTTTTTCCATATTAACATCAAAAACGTTTCATTACACGCACTTTTTTCATATTCCAATTATATTAAGGTTTCATGATTCCTGTTAAATTTTCAAATAATCTTAAGTCCATTTACTATAATAAAATGATTTTTTATGTGTAATAATACCGTCACCGTTCCAGCCTATTAATGTCCACTGCTAAACATAGGCGTCCCCTATAGATTGCCTCATAGGGGCGATATTTTCCATAGGGCGGCCTACTACTAGATGGTATGAGATGATGTAACCATGAGATGAGCAGTTTTCCTAATAACGACTTAAAATAAATACTAAAACTGCTGTTGCCAGGCCGGTTGCCAAGCGTGGCACCTACGGAAAATATCCAATAATAAATAATAAAATATCGAATAATATGAGGCAATCTAGGAGGCCTATGTTTAGCAGTGGACTTTAATAGGCTGTAACGGTAACGGTATTGTTACACATAAAAAAGAAATCATTTTACTATAGTAAATGGACTTAAGATTATTTGAAAATCTAACCGAAATCATGAAATCTTAATATAATTGGAATATGAAAAAAATGCGTGCAATGAAACGTTCTTTATATTTATATGTAAAAAAAATGTTTTATTAAGGGACGCGGTGGTAATTATATAGGCTTCTCAAATAGTCACAAAACACGCTTTTGAGCCACTTGCATTCATTGACTTCTTGCATATCTAGATCGTTATTCCATCTAGTGGTAGGCCGCTCTAAACTCCGCTTATTAGTAGGAGACTGCCGCCAGTGAAATTTTCTCCCCTATCGGTTGTCGATTCTTCGAGCTATGTAACCGGCCCATTACCACTACAGCTTACTGATCCGTTGGGCTAAGGTTAATCTGGTTCTACTGCGGATATTTTTCATAAGATAGTGTGACAAACTAATATTATACTATATATATATAATATTATACTAATGTGTGGTTGCTGTGACCCATAGACATCCACATCTATTCAAAATAAAGAATCAAAATGCAGATGCGTTGTCACCCATCAGGACTAAGATGAAATGCCTCATTTCCTGTAAAGATAGTATCCGATTCTCTACACTCACCATACGAAACACAGCAGTATTTAGCTGCTATTTTACGCTGGTATTCTGTGAGAGCGTGGTCCTTCCCCGGTCGAGCCGACCCATTCGTGCTACAACTATACTACTAATATAGCTGCAGCATGGATACACCACGTAATAATCCTCCTCTTTTGATATCCTCTTTTTTAACGTAAATAAACTCAAAGCATAACATTCACCTTAGCTAGCTAATCGACATTAGGCCTACCGTATGGGGATACGGTCAGCGGTGAAATAAATTATTCAAACATTCATATAAAAATTATTTCCTTACAGCCTATCAAAGTCAACTGCTAAACATCAGGCCTCACCCTATATTGTCACATATCTTATATATCTTTTTTTTTAAACCTTACCCCCACATTAGGATTTTCTCCTGTATCGTGGAGGCAGTTTACAAACACAAATTGCAAAAGGACAAACATCAAGACTTGGAACAATTATTTGTAGGCCATACAAATACTTGTTCCATGCGGGATACGAACCCGCGGCCGCCAGCGCAGCAACTCATTGTTAAGCCACTGCGCCACGGAGCCGTCAATATGGTATGGTATTTGACATAGTTTCCACGCTTGGTACCCGGTTTGGTAACTGCAGTTTTTAATTTTTAGTTCTTATTAGGAAGATGGTGCTGCCCATCGCCTGGTTTATTTACTTGTATCCCCTCTTTTGATACCCACAGGAAGATATGAGGTTGTGAATATTCTTACACTGCCACTACGCGGTCGTCGTAATAAATATATTCCTTTGAAATCAGTAAAGTAGGCCACATTAACGTTGCATTAAAGTTGCTTTGCTTCTATTTGTAGCTAAAAGGGGAACGAAAAGGAATGTAAAGTTGTTCTAAAGCCTCCGTGCTCCATGATATAAATTGAATAATCACAATTTCTATGAAGGTCCATAGCATTATAAGAGTATTGAGGCATAATATATGTATGGAACATGTTTAATGACATCCATAATATTATTACATTAAAAACTTTAATAAACAGCTTTAAACTGCATTTAAAGTAAAAATTAAAAAGTGCTAAAATTAAACTTTACTAAGAGAACTATTCCTCTCCGAAAATCCTCTCAGAAGTGAGAGGAGGCCTGTGCCCAGCTGTGGGACGTATATAGGCTGTAACATACTTTAAGAAAACTATCTTGAAATTGCGTAGTAGCGGTGTAAACATATACAATACCCCATATCGCCCCGTTTTTTTAAAAAAAAAAAACGTTACCCCACACTAGGATTTTCTCCTGTGTCGTGGAGGCAGTTTACAAACATAAATTACACAAAAAAAGACAAACATCCAAACCCGGAACAATTATTTGTAGGCCATACAAATACTTGTTCCGTGCGGGAATCGAATTCGCGGCCCCCAGCACAACTGATTGTTAAGCCACTGCGCCACGGAGCCGTCGTTTAGTTTAAAGAGGAGACAGAGGGAAACAAACAAGGTGAGGGGCAGAAACGTCTTCCTGACAAAAACTGAAAATGCGTGGCAACTATGACAAATAATCTTCCTTGTGACGCATTCAATGGGGAGGCCTATATTCATCAGTGCACTTTATGTATACTTTGTGTGTAAGAAATCAATGAAAAAAGAGAACTTATACGTATTAAGGCGTATAAGGGTGTATTTAATCTACAAGCTAGTTTGCAGCGTTAGTTATGTACATTCCCAGTATTAGGTATAATATGCTTTCATTTTTGATAAGTTTTGGGGAGTAAAAGTTATTCTAATTTAAAAACAATGTTCAAATCAATCACTCAAATATTTTTAAATCGTTCAAGCACACAAAGTTTCCATACGATAATTTCCTTGACCACAGACGACGAGGTAAATCAGCAATCAAAATTGCGATTAATAATTTAGCTGGTTCCGGCGGGAATCAAACATAGATTTCTCGTGTTCCATGAAATTTAAAACTCCTGAGAACTATATTAACGATCGGAAATTTTAAAAAATATATTATAGCAATTCCTTAAATAAAAATACCTATCGCCACAGTACTTTATTATTAATAATAATAATATTTGTTTATTTTACGATGGAAGAAAATAAAATTTGGTCGCATTTTTTAAATATTCTACCGTCTCTCTTATCGGAAAACACATTGTAAAAAAAGTGCCAATACCTAGTACTCGAGTCCTGTGGTTTCCGTTTAATACATCCATACATAAATATGTCCCACGCATGTCACCCAGAGCGGTAGACTTCCATTTGAAATAATAATAATAAAATATATACATAATTCAAAATAATATATATTATATTCTATAGGATTTAGCCTGTGAGAGAATGAGATAGAATATATATATAATATTTTACGCACCACCTTGAGTTATTTTTTTTTATAACTAAATGTTTTCCCTAAGAGAATAAAATACAAAGGTTAGTTTCTTACGTGCAAGTCCCACGTATGTGTTTTTTAAAACGGATCAAGGTAGTAAAACTAAAAAAGCTCAACAAAGCCTTTGTGCGGCGATCTACATGATTTCACATTATCACTAAACCGACGCCTTACGACGTTCGTATTTTACCTCTCGTAGTTATTTTTGTCAATGTAACTAACATTTATAAAAAAGTTCTTAGAATAGTTATTGTCATTTAAAAATGAAAATCCTTGTTTGTGTTCCGTTATTTAAATTACGCACGCAATTACAAGAAAATTGTTAAAAATGAATTGGTGTCTATATTTTTTTTTTAAATATTCTACTAAGCCAGTGCTTATCTATGATCCCCCTGATGGTTAGTGGTGATGTAGCCTAAGAAGTTGAAGCGCACTGACTTAACAAAAGCCTATTCATTCTCGCCTTGAAGACAGATGCTGGATACTTATTCCACTCCTTTGCTGTGCGCATGATGAACGACGTAGCGAACCGGTTTTTTTTATAGGATAAGGGTGACAAATGAGCACACAGTCCACCTGATGGTAAGTGGTTGCTGCGGCCTATAGACATCTACATCTATCCTCGTTTGCGAATCAAAATGCAGATGCGTTGTCACCCGTGAGGACTAAGATGGAATGCCTCATTTCCAGTAAAAAGGGCCTCCGGCCACCTGCACTCACCAAGCGAAACGCAGAGGTAAACCTCTACTTCACGCTGGTATTCTGTTAGGTCGTGGTACCACCCCGGTTCGAGCCGGCCCATCAGTGCGACAGCAAAAGCTGCCGCGTGGCTCTACCACTGTCAACTGGTTCGAATGCGTGGTAAGTCAATAACGAAAGGTTGGAGACTGGCCGAACGTCTGGTTGTCCGATGGTGGAAGGGAGAGGGAGGTAATAAATTATGCAATTCCTGCGCACACTCTTCGAAATGCATCCTGTAGAAAACCGAAAGGCTGGCTACTTTGCGTCTGTGTTCGAGGCTGGGAAGATTAGTTTAAACAAATTCGAGTCACCAATAAGCCGCTTAGCATGCCTTTCCATTGAGTCCAAAGCTGCTACACTGTAATCGTCCTCGAATTATATTGTTTTGAATTTGATAACATCATAATATGCATAGTTTTGATAGTTTATATTTTATTATTCGTGTCTTATAATAAATGAAAAAGTAATTAATTTAATTAGTTAATTAAAATCCAAGCAGTTCGAGTTTAATCGTAATTTGCTACAAATTACAAATTACAAACGGGCACACAGTTAACTTGATGGTAGATTGATGTGTGGCCCATAGACATCTAAATCTATCTTCAATTAAGAATCAAATACAGATACTTTGACGCCTTTGAGGGCTAAGATAAAATGCCTCACCATATGAAACACAGCAGCATTAAGCTGCTATTTAACGCTTGTCGTCGGTGAGTGTGGTCCTTCCCCGGTTGATCCGAACCATTCGTACTGCTACCATAATAAAGCTGCATAATGCATAATGGCTTTACCTGGTTCATGCTTGGAATGGAATTGAAGGAAGATATCTTAAGAAAATCATCAAATGGCTCATAAATTCGCACAACAGCAACACGGGTTGATTCTTTCTTTGTTATAAACTATCTCAGAAATAAGCCCGTCACTTTGCGTTACTTTATTATTGTTCAAGTATAAATCAATTGGTTTAAAAATCGGTCACCTCAAATTCACGTATATTAATAACAGTTATCTGGCTGTGTATATATTTTTACAAGTGGTAAAATTTAAAATTTTATACAACCGACTTCAATATAAATACAATTTATTGTTGATTTTTTTAAAACCGCTCGACGGATATCGATAAAATTTAAATGCAGTCACCTGAGAAGTATACCCTTTGAAACAAAAAAATAATTTTTATAAGCGGTTCAGGCGTCTCGGCGTCGTCGTCGAGTAATCGGTGAACATACATAAAAAAAAAGATTCCAACTTCCTCCTTTATGAAGTCGGTTGAAAATGTAATTCACATTCACCGCATAATAAAAACAGAAAGCTAGTTCCAAGTCAGAAATGAAGTTGTAAATCTAGCTCAAAGTATTAAGATCATTACTCTCACGTATAATAAGATGTTGAGAAAAATGGTATGAAAACAAACTTGCATTTAAATTAACTTTTCTCGTTTCCTTTTCTCTTATATAGTTAGTACAAAGTATATTATATCATACAAAAAGAGGTATTTAACCAAATGATATAATATGATTAATTCATATTTATATTAACAAGAGTTGTAATAAAATTAATAGCACCTAAAATAATGAATAAAATTTCAGCAAAATGTAAAGAAAAGATAGCCAAATCAACTGATGTTCCACCATGGGCAATATTAGATGTTAAAGGGGGATAAACTGTTCATCCAGTTCCTAGAAACTACTAAGATCTAATGAGCGGGGTTAAAAGGGTCTAAAGCTACCTATAGAAATAAAAAACAATATTTTACTTAAGAGATCGTAAACGATTATATTAGTAAGGTAGTTGGAATCAGTATGTTAAACTGACTTTAAATAAATTGACGTTAATAAATGTCAAAATAATGTACTTTATAAACAGGAATAATAATATATTTGTAGCTTATGGTCATCTGCAACCAACTACATAAAAAGTATATATATACCTAGTCAGGTCATAAATTCTGTCACATGTTTAATATAAAATAATTGAAACAAATTTATTCATTATGTAACCATTTATATACCAAAATGAACTTAACAAAACATAGATTCTTATGACAGTAAAGTTTATTCAAAATAACCTCCGTGATTTTGAATACAGGCCTTCAATCTGCGCGGCCAGTCGTCTATCGCAGCACGAACGAGGTCCATGTCAATATCGGCGGCTGCCTTAATCAAGGATGTCTTGAGTGACTCCAAATTGGGGTGAGGCTTTGAGCACGCCTTTTCCTCCAAGTGTTGCCATATCTTCTAATCTAAAGGATTCAAATCTGGACTGGAGGAGGGCCAGTCTTCGTGCCGGATGAAGTCGATTTCACGCGCCGCCAGCCAGTCTTGTGTGCTCTTCGCTCTATGAGCTGGCGCCGAATCTTGTTGGAATACCCAGTGCCTGTTATTGAACATGGTTTGAGAAACAGGTTCCACAAGGTTCGTCAGAACTGTATTTTGATACACAACTGCATTCGTTTTTACACCTTTCTCACAAAAATGTACCTCTGTTAAGCCCCAATAAGAATCTCCCAACCATACCATGAGCGAGGCTGGAAAATGACCTCGTTGGACACGCGGAATACGGTTGCTCGCTTCTTCACTACTGTGTGCGTACACCTTATCATTTTGTTAGTTGTGTATCGCTAGCAACGCAAAGTCGGGAATTTGCATTTGGAAAAATACAAAATTAGGGGCTTTTTAGGTGCTAATTAGGTGCCAAGTTTAAAAATTAGGTGCTCTAAAATTTTCACCGCAACGAACTGTTGAAATTTGCGTTGCTAGCAAAACGTCTCGCTAGCAACGCAATGCAGTTATTGCATATAAGATAAATATTAATAGCAAAGAATTAAGTGCTAATTAGGTGCTGCAAGTATACGCAATAACAAGGCGCCCCTAGTAAAACTAAAGTCGTTATTCAGAACATAGCAGATGCAAAATTCAGATTTCCTGAAAATCAAAATAGAATCAAAATTGCTTTCAGAAAAAGTCCAAATTAGGGGCTTTTTAGGTGCTAATTAAAAACCAAGTTTAAAAATTTGTTGCTCTAAAATTTTCACCGCAACGAACTGTTGAAATTTGCGTTGCTGACAAAACGTATCGCTGGCAACGCAATGAAGTTATTAGATATACGATAAATATTAATAGCAAGGAATTAAGTGCTAATTAGGTGCTGCATTAGGCAATGACAAGGCGCCCCAGATAAAAATAAAGTCGTTATTCAGAAAATTATTCGGCAAAGCAAATGCAAAAATCAGGTCCTTGTGTTTGTGCCATCTAGCGTCTATCGTACTTACCACCTTGAGAGTCCATAGATTTTGATTCGATAAAATGACTAGAACTATAGAACTTTGTAGATGGCGATATTTATTACAAAGCAAATTACTGGAAAGAAAATATCCTTTCGATTTAGTACACTAAAGTTTAGGCTTCACATGTCTAAAAATAAGAATTGTAACATTTATTTGGTTGAAAATTATATTGAATAATATTATAAATCTATAATATTATTTAATATAACTTTCAACCAATTTTCAGCCATTTTCAAATATAATCATATTAAATCTGAAAAACAAAAAATGCCGTTCATACCTTATAATAAGGTAATGGTGGTTTTAAAACCGATAATTTCCAGAATATTACCGTCATCTACATGCGACCTCAATAATCTTTCAGCACCTAATTAGCACTTAATTTTTAGGCACTGATAAAGAACAAAAAATACCGTTCTTACATTATGATAAGGTAATGGTGGTCGTGGACCTCATAATTCCCAGAATAATATTTTAATCTGTATCGGGTTTCAATAATCGCTCAGCACTTAATTAGCACTTAATTCCTTGATAGTAATATTTATCGTATATCTAATAACTTCATTGCGTTGTCAGCGATACGTTTTGTCAGCAACGCAACAACAGTTCGTTGCGGTGAAAATTTTAGAGCAACAAATTTTTAAACTTGGTTCTTAATTAGCACCTAAAAAGCCCCTAATTTGGACTTTTCTGAAAGCAATTTTGATTCTATTTTGATTTTCAGGAAATCTGAATTTTGCATCTGCTACGTTCTGAATAACGACTTTAGTTTTACTAGGGGCGCCTTGTTATTGCGTATACTTGCAGCACCTAATTAGCACTTAATTCTTTGCTATTAATATTTATCTTATATGCAATAACTGCATTGCGTTGCTAGCGAGACGTTTTGCTAGCAACGCAAATTTCAACAGTTCGTTGCGGTGAAAATTTTAGAGCACCTAATTTTTAAACTTGGCACCTAATTAGCACCTAAAAAGCCCCTAATTTTGGATTTTTCCAAATGCAAATTCCCGACTTTGCGTTGCTAGCGATACACAACTCATTTTGTTTGTTGTAGCTCTCTTCTACGGTAAAAATTTTTTCATCCGAAAAAAGAATTTCCCGATATTTTTTTCCCGCGTACCGCTTCAACAAAGCGCGGCATCTCTTCAGTCTCAGGTCCATTAGACGAGCATTCAAACGATGTCCTGTTTTTCTTCGATATGACCGAAGCCCTAAGTCTTCATTTAACACCCTTTTCACCGTAGTTCTGCTTAACCCCATCCGAAGGGCCAACAGTTTCTGCTTACGTTTGGGATTTCTTTGAATTCTCGCCTTCACAGCTTTTGTCACTGCTGGAGTCCTAACAGACCGAGGGCGACCACTTCTTGACCTATCATCTACACTAGAGTCTTCATTGTATCGTTTAATGGTATGATAAACAAATCTTTTGGTTATATTCAAATTTTTCAGTATGTCAAAAATTTGAATTGGCGCGTAACCGCAACGATGCAACGCAATAACTGCAACACGGTCTTCTTTAAGCGTCCACTCCATATTTAAAAGTGAGTAAAATTCTAAAAGGTATACAGTTTTATTTTCATGAACAATTCGAAATTCGAATTCAATAAAAATTTTTGTGGCCAGCATTCTAAAAGAAAAGTTTTTACTGTGTGACAATACTTATGACCTGACTGTGTATATATAGAATAGAATAGAATAATTTTAATGCAATATACATTACATATGTAATTCTTATTGAAAGTCATTTTTTACTTTACCACTGGTTCGAAAAAAACCCTCTGTCCTGGGAAGAACCAGCAAGAAACCCAGCGGGACTTTTTTTTAAATAAATTTTACAATATAAATGATTACGAACTATTTACAAAATTTATTTTAGAAACTGCTTGGAAGCGATCACCTCATTCCCAGGGGTTATTATCAACTATGTATTCATTTATACTATAATAACCTTTTTTGAACAGTTTCAGCTTAATAAAACATTTAAACTTGGTAATAGAGAGAACCTGTACACTTTCCGGGACCTTGTTGTAATAGCGTATACATTGCCCCAAGAATGAATTACTGTCTTTGTGGAGTCGAGAAACTGGCATCACTAGCTTGTGTTTTTGATCTTAGTGTTTACAGAATGTATATCACTTTTTTTACTAAAACTATCTTTGTTTTTGTGAACATACATTAAATTTTCGTAAATATACTGAGAGGCCAAAGTTAATATATTAATTTCTTTAAATTTATCTCTAAGAGACTCTCGGTTTTAGATTGTAAATAGCTCTAATGGCCCTCTTCTGTAAAACAAAAATAGTTTCTGGATCAGCCGCATTTCCCCATAGCAAAATCCCATAAGATATTATGCTATGGAAATAACTAAAATAAACTAATCTAGCTGTCTCGACACTAGTGAGACCTCTGATCTTTTTTACAGCATAGGCTGCAGAACTTAGTCTGCTTGCTAATTTGGATATATGGGGGCCCCACTGAAGCTTTGCGTCAAGAGTGATGCCAAGAAAAACAGTGGATACAACAGGGCTCAATTCCTCCCCATTTAAAAACACATTGGTATTCAGATTTTTAACATTCGTTGTTGTAAATTTAACACAATTAGTTTTATTTCCGTTCATATGCAGATTTTTAACGTTAAACCAATGCACTTATTTTGATATAGCATTATTCACTTCGTCACATTTAAATGATTGACGTTTAAGTTTAAAAATCAAGGAAGTATCATCAGCAAATAATACTATATCATGACTATCTCCTACAAGGTGAGGTAAGTCATTAATATACACCAGAAACAGGAATGGGCCGAGAATCGAGCCCTGAGGAACACCCATTAGTACAGGTGACCCGGAAGAACTTTTACCATTGATAATAACCTTCTGCTTTCTATTACTTAAATATGAAATAATAAGTTTAAGCGCTGTGTTCTTGACACCATAGTACTGTAGCTTCCTGATTAATGTCTCATGGTGAACATAGTCGAAGGCCTTGGAAAGGTCATAAAATATACCCAAAGCATCCTCTGAATTCTCCCATGCACAAAAAATATGTTTAATAAACTCAACTCCAGCGTCAGTTGTCGAGCGACCCCTTGTAAAACCGAATTGATTTTTATGTAGCAATTTATTAATATTAAAGAAACTTAACATCTGATCTAAAATAATTTTTTCAAAAATTTTACTTAATGTTACCAACATTGAGTTAATATGAGTTTTCGATGTCATTGAACCAGAGCAAAGTAGAGATGTACTATGAGTTGATGGTAGAAATAGGGTGATGTTTCCCTAAACTGATTGTTAGGCAGTAAAAATTCAAACATCTAGAAAATAGTTTTCGTAACTTTGTGCTTGTGGAATTCTGTTTGATAAAAAATAGAAGCTGTCTTAGGAGTAAGACGATATTGCCGATTCTTGAACTATTACGTGACCTGACTTCAAAATATTGTAAATTCATTCCGCTTAGTTCAGATCAAAACATAATATTTAAAACATTCTGCTTGACTATGATGTAAAGACATAAAACTCTGCCGTTCCCCGTGACTACCGTAAATGGCGGGAATTTAAAAAATATTAAAATTAACCGCAATAAAATCCATAACTTTAGTTTGATTTCATGTATCAAGTTCAAATATTCAAGATTAAATATTTGAATTTACCACCTGTATCTAAATCAACATTATTCAGTGTAACTTGTTTCGTGATGCACTTGTTTTAAAGTAAAGGGAAATAAAACGCATTAGCAAGACACATCAAGAGAATACGGAACTGTAAAAGGACCTATATAATGGCATCCTTTATGCGGCATTATCGTTAATGTAGGTATTTAAAACATCTATAAAGAAAAGGTTATAAAGAGTTGTCTCGTACTAATGTTCCCGGAACCAATATCCAACATGAATAAATGACTTAATTAAATTCACTAGCATGGTTAAAGTGCACTTTTTGCACGGGATTACATATTTTACTGCTCATTTACTGCTTTGTCATTCCCATAAAAATTCTTATGAGATATATAGATTTTAGATTTTTTACGATGTGTGCGATTGCACCCCCAGAGTACTTTTTATAAATCAGATTGTTCCGATGTAGGAAACGATTGCATAGCTTAATCCTAAAATATTTTAATTATAGGAATACAGAGAAATAACTTTCGATGGAGATAATTTAATATCGACGCTACAACTGGTCATCATGATGATGCGATATTCTTGGTAATAAGGGGAAATAAATTATATGATTTCATCAAAAAACGCACAGATCCAATGTAGAGCCTTCCCGGGTTTCGGCACCAAAAGCTGTGTTATGTTCTTATAAAAAATAAAGTAAGTGTGGCTTAATCTAACTCTGGGTCAGACTTCGAGGTCTGCAGTAATCTTAAAGATAATATTTATAAGGATGATTAACGATTTTGAAACACAGTGGCAGAATAGAAAATTGCGACATACCTTGAAATACTAGGGTCACTAATGGGAGAGCTATGCACGCACGAATATTATATACATATTATATATACGCAGAATATAATATCAAACATGAATAAATGATGTAAAAAAAAATAACAAATATAATAGAATATTATATATGCAGCATAAATGAGGCACGAATATTATGTTATCTCTAACGGGGAAGTAACACGCTCTTACAGAACCGGCGCAGTTTATCGTATGATGCTAGAAGAGAACTAAACATTTTCCGTTCCCCGGGGATAACAATGCATCTGCTCATTGATGCTTTATCTAAAGGTGTTAGGTTAGCCACATCTTCTACTTAACTCTACTCTACTATACTCTACTTAATACAGATAAAAGATTTCCACATAGAGACGTAACAACATTAAATTTTAGAATAAGTAAAACTGCCTCTTTTAAGAAAAATTGTCCCATTATGAGCATAAAAGTATATAATAACCTTCCTGTTGAAATTCGAGAACGTCCATTAAAACATTTAAAAAAAACAATGGTTATCCAAAATTGTTTTATACGCTAGACGATTTTCATTGTTATAAACCAAAATAAAAAGTATTTTATAAGACATTTCGTGTAAAATTGACTAAATACATATATATAAAATTATAATAACTAATGAGATTTATCAAGTGGATTTGATACAATATAAATATATATTTTTAATTTAGGACTGGATAAAACTTTGTACTTTTTTTTGTTTAATTAATATACATTTTATAAAATACGTATTTGCATGCCACTGGTAAAATATGCGAGTACTATGTTTAATTATAATGTCTGTAACCACTTTATTTCTGACAAATAAATTATTATTATGGGGTATCTATATAGCTTTCTCATATGGTTGGGCTGTATAAATATATAATTGTAAATGTAAGATATGTATGTACATACATATCAATAAAATAAAATAAATACATGAAAATACATAAATAAATAAAAACCCAACTAGATGGAGGCCATCGGCAGGGGAGACCAAACGGCCGGGGGTTAAGGGGGAAGGGAAAGAAACCGGCGGACGATGCGGGCGGTATCGAGCAGCACCACCTTCTGCATTTGAGCTTGGAGCGGTCCGGCACGGAGTCCCAGTCACCTCAGATGACCTGAGAGGCTGACTGGGATTAACCCATTCGCAGAAACGACTACAGGTATCATTTCGGTCGGCAGTCCACCCCACATGTGGGTCACATCGTGAGCCAGATTCAGATATTTTGTTCGCTTATCTATTTCGTCTTTCACGAGGTTCTCGTCATACGGAATGGTAATGTCGACCAAAAATATCCTTGATTATACCCGGTCCATCAGCACAATATCAGGCTTATACGCAAGAATGGTCCTGTCTGTGATGATGGTCCGGTCCTAATAGAGCCTGGTGCGGTCATTTTCGAGCATGGCTTCCGGTATGTACTTATAATAAGGAAGTTTCCACGATACCGTATTTCAGAGTGAGCTCCTGGTGTAGGATCCTGGCTACTATATGGCTAAGAATTCAGGGTTAGAAAGCGCCGTACAACCATAGATGACATGTCTAAGTGATTTAACGGGTTGGCGACAAGCTCGAAAAATGTCGACGGTGCCATCCCTTAGGATGTATCTCCGATAGTTGTTGGTCTTAATAACCTGATCCTGTATTGCACAGACTAAACCCTTGGTTTCCCCGAAGAGATAACCAAAACGTAGACAGTGTACGGAGGCAACTTTGTCTACGATAGGCTCATGTAAAGCCTTGTAGAACCTCCCCCGTGGAGCTCCTTCTCCTTCCATACGGTTCTCGGTCTGAAATACCCTGTACTGACGGGTCTTGCCATTGCTCTTTGACTAAGGATAGAGGGGTGAGTCCTTTATCACAAGAAATATCGTGCCTATAGAACGGATCATCCGCTCACGTCAGAAAGTTATTACGAAGGCTGCACACTTCGCGATTATGCACGGTAAGTGCGCATGAAAAGCCGCGCCCACCATGCTTCCGCGGCAAGTACAGCGTCATTACTGATGATCTCGGATGATGCATCCTGTGGGACGTCATAATAGTGCGGACTTTTCTGTCCAGAGCGTTCAGTTCGGCCTGAGTCCACCTGAGCATGCCAAAGGTATACATTAGAACAGGCATGACCCAACCGTAATATGCGTGTGTCTTATTAACGCTGTTGAGTACTTTTGTCAAGCGTTCATAAAACACATCGCAAACTAACTGTTTCATGTCCGCCTCATCGATACCTATGTTCTGTGACATACACAGGTCCTCAATCCTTCTTCTCCAGGCTGGGATAACGCTACTTTGCTTCGTAGCGCGTCCAGCCGTGGGAAGTTTGACGCCAATAATACGGCAAACTTCCAGTGCGGCGCCAAAAAGAATTGAGTCCGTCTCGCAAAGTTCCCAGCTGGCTTCCAAATGGGTCACCAGCATTGGGTTGAGAGCCCTCACGACAGCTCGATTCCGCTTGCTTAAGGGTATGCTGGGAAGTCGCGGACGATTTTCGAGAGGCGTACTGCGCGTTTCCAAAATAGCCTCTTCCAATATGCTCCTCATTTGTTCTAGTTTGTGGGAGACTATTTCATCATCGTCTGAATCAACTACAACTGGAATATTCACGGCGGCATCCACGTGTGCAGGTGGCTCTCCAATTAGTGGCGTCGCATTACCAGCTGTAGCATTTTCATCCGATGAGGGAGCAACCTTACGTCATAGTCGTTCGAGTTCGGCGTCACCAAATATGTTGTAGCGCAGGAGGTACCGAACTCAGTCTGCCAGGTTTTGCTGCTGTCGCGTCCACCGCCAGCTCCAAACGCGCCCTGGCGACCTCCAGGCAGCGGCCCTTTGCGCACTCTTTTTATTGTTATTATTATTATTATTATTACTAATCATCAGTTGAACTGGGCACGTAAGTCTATAAAAATAAAAAATACTGAGCAAAAATGTATCGATGGTTTTGCGGAAAAGTTTATCGTTCATAGAATCATAGAGCCCCAAGAAACTCCAGCGTAGTGAGGAAATAGTTTTATATGATGAAACTAAGGAAAACGTTATTTTATTGTTATCGATTGTTTATTTCACTTTCGGGTAGCTCAATTTGATATACTGGTATCTGTAATTCACAATTTTAAGGTATAGTCTCAGAAAATACAAAATTATTCTAAGTTTCTAAAACAACAAATCTTAA
Organism: Parnassius glacialis; assembly: GCA_033319125.1. Classification (NCBI taxonomy): domain Eukaryota; kingdom Metazoa; phylum Arthropoda; class Insecta; order Lepidoptera; family Papilionidae; genus Parnassius; species Parnassius glacialis. The sequence goes on from JAVANC010000016.1 coordinate 12,106,484, forward strand.
AACGTTTCAATTTAAAAAAAGAAAGAAAAGAACTTTTTTTCTGGACTAGTGTAGACATATGAAAATCATTTAGCCCAAGTATTAGCGCTGTTGTTTAGCACTTTCAGCACTACGATAGTCCTTATTATGAATCCTGATTTTGTGGATGTCACCAATACTTTGGCTAACAGCCATAAATGCGTTGAATTAATAATAGGATAAAAAACTAATATAATTTGGTGAGTGGATAGTTTCAAGTCAAGCTAAACAGAAATAAAGCAAACACAATGATAATTAAAAATAAGATCTTTTGACAAAATAAACTAACAATTGAAAGCATACTTCTATAGAATTGTAGTGTACTTGTGTTTGTTTGTTCTGTAAGTATTTTATTCCGAAATATATTTTAAAATTTGACTACCGCATACTTTTCAAATGAATTTAATGAATAGTCTAGTATGAGTTCCTATGAATAATCTCAAAATGTTAGACACACACCTCGTGATATAATCCTCAAAACCAAAAATCGAGAGAATACAATTAGTGCGTGTTGTCAGATGACGTACGAATCTGAGACGTGGCATTGCCCCTGCAATAATCCATGGAGATAGTTAACTACGACCTTCTCTACGTGATAATGTCCGTAACGATGATATCTACAATAGAAGTAACCGACGGATCACTTCAGCTTGAAAGTGGAAATAGCCGCCCATATAGCTTGAAGAATTGATCTCTGATGGGGAAGATAGATACTTGAGTACCCACTAGATGGATTGACAACCTGTTAAAATATACACGACGTTTATGGTTGCTCAGGACCTTGTTTTATGGGATTCCTATAGGGAAGCTCATGCTCAGCAGTGGCCTAGTGAAGGGATGTAATGATAGTTTTAACTTTATGCTTTAAGTAATTTATAATCAAATAATGCACTTAAAACATTCAAATAATTATAAGTTTGTATTTTTGAGATAGTATGGACTTAATTTAATATATATAATCCCGCTTCTTTCCCGTAGGGGTAGGCAGAGACCACTTCTTTCCACTTGCTACGATCCTTACATACTTTTTCGCTTCGTCCACTTTCATTATTCCCTTCATACATGTTCTTCGGTTTAGGGTACTCTTGACCTGGCTTTATTTCAAGACGTCCCTGATTTGGTCTAGAAACGTCCGTCCGTCCGCCTAGATCTATCCTTTGCAACACTTACATTCACACTCACCTTATACCCCTTTTTCGTCAATCGTTCTTCATTCATTCTCTCTAGTCGCGGCCTACACCGCGGTATGCCCGAGTGTCTAGCACATTCAAAACCAATCACTTACTTCTAGACTCACCCTTGTCTCTTATAAACAAATGGATATTTTGGGGTCAAACATTGTGTTGGTGACGCACAGATTCCATTCCAAGCATACTTCAAGCAGGCTTCTCCCATTGTCATACACTCTCTCGTCCTCAATCGTACCCAGAACTCCTTCATACCCATCACGCTTTACTCCAACCCACCCATTAAAGTCCCCTAACATCACGATCCGTTCATTTTCTCCGCATTTATTCAACACCTCTCTCATGCTATCCCAAAATTCCTCTCTCTCTCTTTTGTTGGGCTCTTAATGACCCACCTCCGTGTAGATCCGTCGGTGCAGAGATCCCAAGGATAAACAAGCGAGTGAGTCCGACTTTTAACCTAATCCAGAGGAGTCTTGGGCTTACACATTCATGCTCCATCATACATTCAACTATTAGAGGTGAAAGAATCACACCAACTCCCTAACAGCCTCGACTGGTTAGGGGGACTCCCGACCAGTATGCCGTGTAGGGGCCATGAACCGTGGTGTCATATCCTTTCCTCTTGGTTTCGTTCACGCACAGAATATCTATGCATCGTTTATCCATCATCTTACATACTTCATCTACCTTACCATCTATTCCTCCTCTTACATTCAACGTAACGAAGCGGCTCTCCGTGGGCAGTTTTTCGCCCCCGCGAGAAACTAGACGTGATGGGTGGCGAACCACATCGCCACCATTTGGGTTATTTATTATACTTATATTTACTTATATAATATATATTATTTAAATTATTTTTATTATTGTCCATTGCGTTCCCACGAATAGCGAGAGAAAGGTTTGTCCCCCCCTCCCCGCCCCAGCAGAGTCCCGCATGCCAGTGTAAGGTTGGCCTAATTCTGGTCGCCCGGCCCCAGGGCAGTGTGGCACGCTAACGACTAGGCTTGCCCCTAGCCATGCATACATCCGCGCAGCAGACGTTGTATTGGCAGAGAGTGTAGAAATAGGGAAAGGGAAGGATAGGTGGTGTGAAAAGGAAGATTGGTAAATTAGAGTGGGAATTAGGAAATGTAGGATATTACCGCCCAGGAGGGCAAGGGATAGGACAGTAATAGCTAGGGAAGCCGGGGTCGCATACCTGTATACCATACCATAACTACCGGACAGGTAAATTGCGATGAGTATCCCATGACTTGATTTAAACTATTAAAAATGATATGATACCCGCCTAACGTTTACGAATTTTTAGGTTCTTTGCATTTTAAACCATGTTTTTACAAATGTTAAAATATTTTGTGTTATAGTATAATATGTCCTTAAAATTAGGTCACCGTGTTCTGTTCTCCCTATTAAATGTAATGTTTTACGAAATGTTTATCTTAATGAAATATTGTGTTCTTTACATTCAAAACAATGATAGACATTAGGGGAGTGTCTTAGAATAAACATTTTTTTTTAATTTGAGTAATGTAAGGAGATCATCATCTTCATTTTAATATCAATACATTGACAAGCGAGTTATAGATTCATCTAATTGTAATTTGATATTATTACTTCTAACTTTAAACAAAGATAAAGCGTTGATAGAGTCTACTGTTGGAATGCCCTGTTCTCGCCACTTTAGCAATACCGCCTAAAACTTATGTGAAACGTTAATTACTATCCAATAAGACAGAGTACTGCAAAATCCCATTTCCGGATTTCCTATCTATCGCCTTTTATGCCTTTAGCATGTGCACTCTAGTGTTAACGGGGTTTGCATAAGTGCAGATTTTTTTTTATAGGATAAGGGTGAAAAACGAGCACACAGTCCACCTGATAGTAAGTGGTTGCTGCGGCCCATAGACATCTACATCTTGCCTCTGTTACAGATCAAAATGCAGATGCGTTTTCACCCGTGAGGACTAGGAAGGAATGCCTCATTTCCAGTAAAAAAGGCCTCCGGTCACCTGCACTCACCAAGCGAAACGCAGAGGTAAACCTCTACTTCACGCTGGTATTCTGTGAGGTCGTGGTACCACCCCGGTTCGAGCCGGCCCATCCATGCGACTGCAAAAGCTGCCGCCTGGCTCTACCACTGTTAAACCAACCGCATTGCTTCTATCTCGCGCCATCGCACCCATCTTTATGTAATTTAGATATTAAACTATACAAAATTATCGCAAATTTTATAGACATTTACAATAAAGCTATATTTATTATTCGCGTTTTAAGTTTATACGTGTGAAGAAAGTCGGCGTCCAATCATCGTGGCTGCAGCCCTTGAAACACGAGGCAGATTAGCAGAAGTACAGGTACTCAGTACTTGCTAATCTGCCTCGCACATTCCTTCACGTCCTTCCTGTAGCCCTAAGTTAGACATTTACAGTATCGCGAAATAGTAAATTCACACCGCACCCTACAGTCCATTAATTTGCACATAATTATATATCCCTTTTAATAAATCTGATCATTTAAATTAACACACCATTTTTGGCCCTTCACCCGGATTAAAACCATTTTTGGTCACTTGGGCCGGATAATTTAAACCAGCCCTCAGAACTTTATATTAACCAAAAAACATGCGTGAGTGACGTAGAACACTCGGTTGGAACGAAGTTCCTTTCGTAGTATATTATTATTGATAAACGCCTATATTCAGCAGTAGACTTGTCAGCATCGTCATCATTATCATCATCCTTACCGCATGACGATGAGCCGGTAGATCAGTAGATATTTAAATGAACTACTTTAACTATTTACTTATGAACTGTATAAGCTATAACTATATAACTTGAATAACCGACCACCGATTGGGAAAAGAAAGGTTCTCGAGTGGTATCCTCGTAGCGGTAGGTGAAGTGTAGGGTTGCTGCCCGCTAGATGGAGTGACGTCCTGGCAAGGGACGCAGGAAGTCGATGAATGCATGTTGCTTAGAACCTTGCTTTGTGGCATTCCTTGTGTGGATGCTTATGTTCAGCAGGGCACTTGTGAAGTGCTGTAATGATGATAATGACCTTGTAAGAGCTCCGGTACAGCTAAAGCTACCTAATTTTAAATACCACGTGCTCTGCGGCGAAGAATAACTTTGTGAGGAAACCTGCATATTTAAGAAAAGAAATATTTCGATGACGTAAACGCCAACGCTCACTCGACCAGTGCGGTGGACTCATTGCTATATAAAACTTTCAGAATTTATTGGTTGTTGGATGTGGGTAACGTAATTTGGTTGTATTATTTTTCTATTTTTTTTTATTAAATGCCGTTTCGAAAAAGACGTTAGAACAATAAATGGAAATAAGTCACATGTCTCCAAGACGAAACATACTGAATTTAATACGTTGTCTTGTGAATTTATTTCCATTTATTTCAGTTCTTACATTTATTTAAGAACCGGTCGTTGGATCGTTTTCTCTTGCAATTTCATTGAATAATAAATTGTTGCCAGCTGCCTCGTTGCTCCTCACAGATGTTGATAACTTAATTTTATGGCATCTTGCTTCGTATTACCATAATATTGTAATATAACAACAAGCGTTTTTTTTTAACCAAAAGAAACTCGACTACTATCCTACCTGATGGTAAGTGGTTATGAAGCCAAAAATGGTAAATTATTTAGATTAAAAAAGCCTTTTTCCTCTTGCCTAGAAGACACCCACTTTGTACATGAATGAAAAAACCGATGCTGGCAAATTATGAGTAACATTATAACTTATGTATAGATTAAATTAACTGTCTATAAGGTCCCGCTGCTGGTCACATTATTGAGAGGATAAAGAAAATGTGTGGAAAGATTCCACGGCACTTCTTAAATCTATTATTGCAGACTTATACGACGAGATATTGTTAAATAAAGATGTAACACTAATGTATCCAATGTCCATGTCGTTTGTGGTGAGAAATAAATAAGTTATTATTATGTGGGGCATCTATATAGTTTACTCATCTGGTTGGGCTGTATAAATAGTATAATTGTAAATGAAAATGATAAACATACATAAATATCAACTAAATAAAATAAATATATTATTATTATTACTTGCACACGACTTTAGAATTATAGTTTATTTCTCTGGGAATTCCTTATAATATTTTTCTTTATGGCGAGGACGATGTGATTTAACTCGTAATATCACAATTATTTTATTCATTAAGACTTTACCTTTCGTTCTTTTACTTTCACTATTATTGAGAATTCAAACTTTTTAACATAAAATAATGGTTTATTCATATTTAAGAAGTTTTATTGTAAAGGAGAATATAAACTTAATAAAATTGAATGTGTTTCTTTATATCCGCTACCGTTGCAACCTATCAAAAGTCCACTGTTGAACATAGGCCTCTTCCGTAGATTACCTCATAAGGGGGATGTTTTCCATAGCTGCCATGCTTGGCAGGCGCATTGGCAACTGCTGCCCATCTCCTGGTTCGTTTCCCTCTGTCGCGTCTTACGACACCCGCGGAACGATATAAGGTAGTGCATTTTTCGTTATAAACGAGTAAATTATTGTTAATTAAAAAACAAAGATTTCTAAGATAGTGATTTCATGATCATTACAGTCCTTCACAACACCACTGCTCAACATAAGTCTCTGGTACAAGACCCATACTGATTAATTTATTTTATTTATTATATATTTTTTTATTTGATTAGTAAAATCTTAAGACACCTCGTTCTCCAAAATTCTGAAGTCAAATAGAGAAGAAGATAATAGATTTTTTTTAATTAAGTGCGAATAAAAATATTAATCACCTGTTGCCCAGTGGCTGCTGTGTCGAAATTGCACCCACAAATTTTAAGGTTATAATGCGATGTCACTCCTGAGAGCTCTGCCAATGCTGCTTTGCTGATAATAGTAATGTCCTTCAGACTGAATTTTGGTAACGGCAGCCAGTCTTAAAGGAAACTAGCCATCTGCGCAGTACGGGATTATAGGGCCCGAGTGTATGCGTAAACACAGATTCACTCTAGTCGATGGTAAATGACGATAATCACACGTTTTTATTGTTTTCTTGCAATCCTCTCCATCCAATGTTGTTCCTTTTATCTCTGTTCGATCGCCTTTATTTAAAAAAAAAACTGCTGCTTTATTAACCTACTTCAAAAAAGGAGGAGGTTATCAAATCATCGAAATCTTTTTTTATGTATGTTCACCGATTACTCAAAGCCACCTGTATCGATTTGGTAAGTTCTTTTTTGTTTCAAAGGGTATAATTACCACGTGTTCACGTTTAAATGTTATCCAAAATCGATCGAGCGATTTTTAAAAAATCAACAATAAATTATATTTATATTGAAGTTGTACAACATTTTTAACTTTACCTTCGTATTTGTAACTAAAACAAATACGAAGGTGATCATAAAATTTAACTCAGAGTGTAAAAAATTATAACGATTGTATACATAAAACAGTGTAACATCTTATTTTTGTGTACCTATTTAAGTTACAACAGAGTTTTGATTTTCCCAGGAACAGAAAATTAGCAGTATCAAAGGCTTATTCGGAGTCTCTTCGCCGCATAAAGTAGACTTTAACGACATCAACGTTTGGCCTTTATTATTTGCTTTATAGGCCTAGAGCTTTATTTTAGGTCGATACTGCAAACTGTAATCCTCTAAAACCTCTCGTAGCCTGTAATCCCGACCAGCCGTAAATAATTTGGTATATTTTCTTTTCATCGGAAATAAACGGACGTATATATTTTCAATATATTTTCATTTTTAATTTATTTATTTCTTATTCACTCACTAGCTATGGTGAATAGACAATTACAAAAATAAATGCATAGCAACAAATAACTATTTAAATTAATATCTTACATTTAAACTTAATACTTATTTTATCTACAATATAATCATACATTTAAATATATATATTACCAACATGAAGCTAATATAAAGGGGAGACGGCATAATCAACTGTGCACTGTGATTCTAAGTAGGTCCTGACGTCATCATAGTGGGCGTGGCTTTAGTTAGTATACTGTCAGCATTCGTCCTGTGCGCTTATGTGTTGAAAAAATCGCAAATCGGTGTATTTTCGTAGTATTAAGAAGAAAAGGATGAAATGTTGTGTTTTATTGTGTAAAAACTACTCAGATAGACGCTCTGATGTTATGGATGGCATCACATTTCATTTGTAAATAGATATATATATATATTATATATAATATATATATATATATTATATATATATATATATATATATATATATATATATATATATATATATATATAAGAGTAGAGCTTCCAAACTTCCATTTAATACGATCCCGACTCACCTCCCTTGCCCCTTTCAGTTCCATATAATATGTACCTACCCACCTTGTCGGTTAAGTCGTCTTCATTAAACCCACCTTCAGTAAATCGCCAATTTGATCGATGTTCTTTCTTACTAATTTTTGAGTGTCCTAAATATGTTAACAATTCGACAACACACAACACGTTTGAACTTATTTTAATTCATATTAATACAAATATTATTGTAGCGTAAACGTACCTAATTCAATCTTATTGCCAGTAATTTATCAAAACAATGAAAACGGTCGCTTAGTTGGTAGGTATTTGTTCATTTTATCCTAAATAAACTGGCACTATTTTGTTGTTCACTGTTGCTTGTTTGTACACCTGGCGACACTAGCACAAATAGAGTTTGAACTTTACTTCATGAACTGATATTATGTTTAACTGAGCTCACGTATTTAACTTGGTTCAAACATTATAACCTTATGAAAATTTACCGGCCGGCTAAAGGATTTACATTTTTATTTTATTTATGTTCAAATTTCAAGTTAGTAAGTAACCTAGAAGTGGGCTAGGTTTTTAATTAGTGAGTCAGGTAATCAGTCAGTAAGTGAATAAAATGGCACTTTTCTAACCTTAATTACTTTAAGAACTACTTTAATTTATAAAATTTGGTAGTTTAAATAAGGCCCTTTAGCCTTATTAGAAATGCAAAATTAACAGTACATATGTACGGTAAATAGTTTTTGAGTTATGAAGAGGTCGAAATTAGATAGAATTAGTTACTGTTATTTACACTACATCATACCGGTGTGTAGCTGTTTACTTCCAAAAGTTAGCAGACACACTCCTGTGTTTAGTTAATTGTTCCGTGTTCTCAAACGACAACGCTACCATACTGATTTTATATTTTTTAAATATAACTAAATAGCCTTGAGCTCCATAAACAATAATATACACAGCCAAACAGCAAAACCGGCATTTGTGGAAATAAAATAAATGGTTAAGAGCCTACGCTCACAAATGGCACGACATAGCATGGCGTGTCAAAGGGTTTTTTGTCACGGACAAAAGATTTTCGACTTTATATTAATATAATTAGCACTGACTTTCCTTTATCATTAACACGGATATACCGACACGAACAGCGGCACGTCACGGCATTCCATGGGATGTCGAGGCACGCTGCTGCATCACATGAAATGCATAAGTTACTCCATGTTGTTAAAGGAATATGAATGCTAAGTAATTGAAACAAGGTTGAATCTAGCTCGTTGCGGCGGCAATCTCCGCGAATCCGTGCACCCGGTCCACGAGCGCATCTTGACTTGTTTGGCATGCCGCGGGTTGCCACAGGATCCTCCGGCATGACGCGAGATGCCACAGGATCGAAGTGAAACAGAAGTGTGCCTTCGAGTCAGCTGATTCGCACTGAAATAGATCTATAATCCTTCCTTAATGGAAATATAATCCTTATAGAAAATGAGGACTCGGCCAAGCTTTGAGATGTATAAATATTGTAATTTTACCTTTACTCTACTCTCTCTTATTTTAGTATTATTGGTAATCATGAAGCAAATACAAAGAGGAGACGTTGTAATTTAATTTCACTATGTAACAACGCGTGACAATTTGCGGGGTGAGGGGATGCAAAGCCCCGCCCACTTTACATTATCTACATCTACCGATAAATAGTAAAACTACTCGAATCTTTCCATATCGATGTTGCAATGTAGCTTAGCTACCTTGACGGTAGATGGCGGCATGTCCACAAAATGTTATAAAGTTTAAAAATAATATTTTAGCGATTATAATTTCTTTATGTCTGAATGCAAAACAAATTTCAGCACCTTCGTATGATTATTTTAACATTACTGAGCTCTACGTACCTTTATATTTTTAGTTCACAGGACATAAAGTGTCGCCATCTAGTGTGGAATATATTTAATTATATTTGAAAGCCGACGCAAAGAGATTTTTCTAGAACTATTTTAATAAATTAGGTGTAAAATTATTTACAAATGAAATGTGATGCCATCCATAACATCAGAGCGTCTATCTGAGTAGTTTTTACACAATAAAACACAACATTTCATCCTTTTCTTCTTAATACTACGAAAATACACCGATTTGCGATTTTTTCAACACATAAGCGCACAGGACGAATGCTGACAGTATACTAACTAAAGCCACGCCCACTATGATGACGACGTATATATATATATATATATATATATATATATATATATATATATATATATTACAATAACCTGCCAAATTTGCAGAGAGGGTCAGAATAATATATAATGTAGTGTAGATATAATAATATATATTTACTAACATATATAGTCATATAGGCAAATGACGTATAATAAAAAAATGTCAAACATTCTGTCCTTTTTATCTTTTAAATTTAAAATGCGTGGTAATCCATTATTTTAACTGATTTTACTGCGCACGCACACATTTGTAAGGGTCGATTGGTAGGCAAAAACGTTGTTGCCTATAAATCACATTCAATTTGGGATAATTTCAAATAAAAGAGGAAGCTTTGTTTACTCGTATTTTCAAAAACTGCATTAACGGTATATCATTATTTATACTTGAACTTAAGTTTAAAATGTGGATACTCTTTGAAAAATAACCCCGTATTGGTATTACGACGGACTTATATCATTATTATTACTATTATTCCATACATATAACATACTCCTATTCTTCTACTTCTTAATCGGTCCACAATATTTAACTGCCGGACCTGGAATTCTCCCAATAAAGTGAGGATTACCCAGCATGCTTGGCAGGTGTCACTATCTCGTAAGTAAGGCCTACTACATACATACATAAACACTCACGCCTGTCACCCAGAGGGGTAGGCAGAGACTACGGACTTCCATTTGGCACGATCCTGACACACCTCTCTCGCTTCCTCCACATCCATATACCTACGCATACACGCTCGTCGGTTAAGGGTACTCCTAATCTGGCCCATTTTTAATGTATCGCCGATTTGGTCGATAAACTTTCGTCTAGGGCGTCCCTTCCCAACCCTGCCGTTCACTTCTGCAACATAAATTTGCTTTGTCACTCTTTCCTCTTTCATTCTTTCTACATGACCAAACCACCGAAGCATTCCTTTTTTAATCCTGGTCACAACGTCATCTTGCAAACCACACTTTTCTCTTATCACACTATTTCTCACCCTGTCATCTAGATTCAGCCCTAGCATACTCCTTAAGTACCGCATTTCTACAGCATTTATTCTACTCTCATGCTTCTTCTGCCAGACCCAACTTTCACTACCATACATTAGAGTAGGGACTAACACAGCACTATGAATTGCCATACGTGCCTTATTTGACACATTCTGACTCCTCATAATAGCGTGTAGAGCCCCATTCACTCTATTTCCTGCATTCACTCGTCGTTCTATATCCTTATCATATCTACCATCCCTGCTAAATAAACATCCCAAATATACAAACTCATCCACTTGCTCAATCAACTCCCCTTCTATTCTTATTTCGCATAACGTTTTACTCTCTTCTCTTTCAAAAACCATCACTTTCGTCTTACTTGCGTTCACTTTCATACCCCTTTCTTTCAATGACAAGTTCATTAGAGTAACCATCATTTGCAATTCGACCGCCGACGATGCAAATATGACTTGATCATCGGCGTACAAAAGGCATTTGACGGTTAACTCACCCATTCTCAACCCACATTCTTCAACTTTCAAAGTTTGCAAACAACTGTCCATATATAGGTTAAACAGCCACGGGGAAGCTACACATCCCTGTCTGACACCTTTATGTATGCCAAACCAGTCCGAGTAGACCCCGTTGATCCTGATACAAGCACTAGAGTCCCTATAAAGGGACCTCAATGCCTGCATCAAACCAGCGCTCAACCTAAATGAGTTCAGTGTTTGCCATAACACATTCCTGTCCACTCTGTCATAAGCCTTTTCCAAGTCCATGAACGCACAGAAAACTTTCTGGTTTTTGCCCAAAAACTTCTCCGCAATCATGCGCATGGAAAAGACTTGGTCCGTACACCCCATCCCCTTTCTAAATCCAGCTTGCACATCCCAAATTTTTCCATCAGTTTCTTCCATAACTCTTTCAATTAACACCTTAGCATACAGTTTACCCACAATGCTAAGCAAGCTGATACCACGGTAGTTTTTACAGTCCTGCTGTGAGGCCCTTCCCTTATATATTGGGACTATAACGGCTTTACACCAGTCTTCCGGTACTCGCTTCAGTTCCCAACACAAATTAAACAAGGTGCACAGCAGGCCTGTAACCACACCCTCTCCAGCCCTTAGCATCTCGAGTGATATTCTATCATATCCGGCTGCCTTACCTGCTTTCATGCTTTTCATTGCTTTCATTATTTCATCTACACTTATCTCCCTACCTCTTTTTACTTCTTCCGGAATTTCTATTACACTTATTTCAGACGACTCATCACTCCTAAACACGCTTTCAAAGTATTCCTTCCATCTCTTTAGATTCGAAACTTCATCATTCATCATGCAGCCATTCTCGTCTCGTATAGCATTCATTCTAGGCTGTTTTGAATTTCCCCTGGCAGTTCTTACGAGTTTCCAGAACATTTTAATATTTGCCTGGAAATTATCAGATATCCTTCTATCATTCTTATCCATCCTTTCTTGCGTTTTCCTTTCAACAACTTCTTTTACTCTTTTATTTATACGTTTAAAATCTGCCTTTTTTCTTTCAATCTCATCATTCATACCGCTAGAATTACCAGCTTTGGTTGCTAGTAAATCTAGCCATGCTCTCTTCTTTGCTTCAACTTCCATCCGTACCTCATCATCCCACCACAACGTATTACTTTTCCTTTCATTATTTCTCTTACTTACACCACATACCTCGGTGGCTGCATCCACTAAAACTTTCTTAACATTATTCCATACAGTCTTCAAGTCTAAATCACTCATACATAATTCATTCACATCACTTATATTTTCCCTCAGTCTACATTTATACTTCTCTTTCACACCTTCATCTTGTAGCCTCTCTATTCTTATACGCTCTAACGCAGTGGTAGACACAGATGTCCGATGCCGCCAACGCCTGAATAGACCATTAATTCGGCATACGACCAAGTAATGATCCGTTCCTACGTTGGACCCCCGGTAAACCCTTGTATCTAACACTGCGCTCCTCATTCTTTCATCCACAATTATGAAATCTATCATGATTCTATCATCCCCTCTTTCCCATGTATACATGTGAATCCTCTTATGACGAAAGAAAGTGTTCGTCACAAAAAGATTTTTTTCCACACATACGGTGAGGAGGTCTTCACCATTCTCATTTATACTTTCATCACCAAACGTTCCTAATATCCTTTCATAACCAGACCTCCTCACCCCAACCCTTCCATTAAAATCTCCTAACACAATAATATTTTCATTTTCCTTGCATTTCATTAGCACCAACCTTACCATGTCCCAAAACTGCTCTCGGATATAAGTGGGCTTAGACATATCTGGGGCGTACACCCCTATCACAAACAACTTCTTTAAGCCCACTTTCATTCGTATCCACAGCAGCCTTGGGCTTACACATTCATACTCTTTCACACATTGACCCATTCTTTATGAAAGGATGACACCGACTCCCTGGCATGCCCGCTCGGTCTCGTTTACTCCAGACCAGTAAGCGGTATACATGCCATGTGCAGTGACATCCCTTCCCTTTCGTTTTGTCTCGTTTACACATAACACATCTATTCCTCTATCATTCATCATTTCGCATACTTCATCCATCTTATCATTCATTGCTCCACTAGTAGCCAGACGGGCCTCCGCAATCCACTTTTCGCCCCTCCGGGAGACAGGACGTGACGGGTGGCGAACCTCGTCGCCGGTTTTCCTCCCGGAGATTCTAATACACTTTAAACAACCTAGGCCTACTAATACACTTTAAACAAAAAAAAAACACTTTAAAATTTAATGTTTAAAATTTTAAAATTTATTTTATATAAGTTTTAAACAGTGATAGTTAAATCGATAACTTATGGAATCGTCACTGCTATGGATAATCCAAACCTGTAATATCTTTCTACCGACTTCAAGAAGGAGCCGGTACTCAATTCGACTGTATGTTTTTTTATATGTGTTGTTTTATGTGTTAACCGATTTCGATGATAATTTTTTTATTTGACAGCTGGTGCTTTTCATGTGGTCTCATATAAATTTGATCAAGTTCTGACCAATAGTTTTTGAGTTATTCTTAATAATTTATATTGAAGTCGGTTGTACAAAATGTTTATTTTTAAATTATTTGTTTATAGAATGGGGGTGACGTACGAGCACACACTCCACGCTTGTTCACAAAATGCCTCGTTTCCAGTAAAAAGGGTCTCTGGTTCTCTACACTCACCATACGAAACACAGCAGCTATTACACGCTGGTATTGTGAGAGCGTGGTCCTTCCCCGGGCGAGTCGATCCATGCGTGCTATAAACATAATATACCTGAAGCGCGGCTCTACCACGTGTATATGTTTGAGTTGATTCATTTCGTCCTAATCACACTGTAAACGTTTGTGAAACAAATATAAAAACACTATCCCGCTAGACGGTTTGAGTCTATTCTGCTTGTTTTGTTTGTTCTTGTGGATACAGCACAGTCTTTTAATTGCGCAGTATAAACTCGTCAACAACTTCCATCTCTTAGTTTCTTTTATAAAAACAACAGTTACAAACGAGCACAGTATCAACTACATTTATCTCTGATTAAACATCAAAATACTGATGCGTTGAAATCTCTCAGAACTAAGATAGAATGCCTAGTTAGCTAAATAAGAACTTGGGTTCTCTCAAATTCACCATAAATTATTTGAGCCGAAAATATCTGCTGGATTTGTAATTATTATTTCCTTATCTCTGACAAATTATTACAATTGTATTAGCGCAAGCACGTATTGGAACAACGAACGCATTAAATCGAATAATCTTTGTGAGTATTTAAAAGTAACCACCATGGACGCAATGGACCAAGAGGACATCTTTGTCATAGACGCTCATTCGTTATTTTTAAGTGTGTATTTTGGTTACATTTAAAAAAATGAACAAATGACTTTCAATGATACACTGCCAGAGGGTTAAGGCAATATAGACCAGGAAAACATCTACATTGAAGATCATTCATTCATGTTTGATACGTTAATTAAGTAAGCATTTAACGGAAGTTGTGTCCATGGTGATTTACAGACTGCACATGCCCATGAAAATTTTCGTCTATAAGCAAATTTCTCTATTAACTTTAAAACATTTAAGATAACCGCACAATAGACTACCCCGATTCATAACTATACCTTACCTTCTAGAAAATTATTAAATTATATTATAGACGGAGGTTACACGCTCAATCTGGCGTCAGTTCTATCCATGATTGATGTCTGAATGACGGGAAACTGACTGTATACGCGTATACTGATGGATTGAGGGTCCAGAATGATGATGATTTAAATATTTAATCATTTTTGTCAGTCTGGTCAGATTGATCCCAGACTGAACGCGTGTTTAATAGCTATCAGTCTGATGTCAGTCACCGATTAGACAGCGATGGAGTTGCACGCCGTGTCACCGCGTGCGCCGACTCCCCCGCCATCCCTGACGTCCCCTTCATAGAGAAGCAATATAATGATAGCATTAGCCCCGGAGAAATAATTTATTCCAACTTTTTTAATTCATCATCCCGTGGGGTTCGTAAGAGGCGACATAGGAAAACTTAAACTCTACTCTAAAAATTATAAAAAACTGCGGTTGCCGACCCGCCTCCCAAGCGTGACAACTATACCAAAATCTCCCCTATAAGGTAATATATGGGAGAAGCCTATACACAACAGTGGACTTATATTATATATGTTGTAATGTACATGGTACATTGTATGGAATATACATTGAAATTCTGAAATAAACGCTTGAAATTCAGTAATAAATATATACATTGTACATATTACCCAAACGTTTTCACAACACTAATACAATATAATGTTTGACCCCTATAAAAATAATAGTATGAAAGCGAGGCAACCAACCGGAGCTGCCGTTAAAGTTAATTTTATGCATTAAATAGATACTGAATAAGCATTTAATGTAGCTAATTTTAAACAATTTCGTAGATATTTAAGCAACAATGAAATTTTATTGACTTTAAAGTCAAGCAAATTTTTATTGATTTTGATTGAAGTATGTAATTTATTGTTATTATTGACGGGATATGTGCCACGTTGCCACGCTTTGCAAGCGGGTTGGCAACCACAGCTTTGGAAGAAAGTTTTTCGAATGGCGGCCTCGTACCGGCAAAAGCAGTGTTGGTTGGTCCCAATAGATGAAGTAACGACCTGATGAAACACGCAGGCATTCGATAGATGCAGGTGGCTCAGGACCGTATCTTATGCCTATGTTCAGCAGTAGTATTTAATGGTATGGTAAATGGTTTTATGGTAATGTGGTAACAGTGGATTGAAATAATGTTTCGAAAACTCTTAATTATTAACAAAGCATCGTAAGATTTATATAATATAGTAAATTCTCTTGAATGACATCTTAATTCAAACGTTTTGTTTTAATGTGTGTAACCTCAGAACTGTTTTCTAGGTATAACGATATTGCGGATTCTTCTTTTATTTGATAGCTGGTGCTTATCATGTGATTCCATATAAATTTGATCAATATCTGACCGGTAGTTTTTGAGTTGTCTTTGATAATGTATTTATTTAATTGACTTCAACTACATTGATTATGTTCTCTTTTTATTTATATTGAAGTCGGTTGTACAAAATTTTAAATTTTAGCTATTGTTTCCTTATTTAGTTCATAGACATAGGTCTCTGTTATGAAGGACGCATTTACCATAACGACTACGCTCGGCAAATACCATAAACACACGCCCTTTTTTATGTAGAATATATGATTCTTAATCTAGGATAGATGTAGATGTCCATGGGCCACAGCATCCAGTTTCTTTAGGTGGAGTTTGTGCTGGTTGGTCTCCCTTATTTTTAAAACATATTAAATCCGCAATTATTAACGGTTGCCTCATCTAAGTAGGTGTTATGTGCATTCATGTGATAAAATATAGTATAATTTAAAAAAGAAAAATGTGAATAATAAAATAAACGCAATAACCTCGCATTTTTCGCTGAGGTAGCCGGAAGGGACCACCGTTAAGAATAATATCTATTTTAAAAACGAAACAGTGTATCTCCTTTGAGTTCCACTTTATGCTAATTTATGACAGTACAAAAAATCTTTTGAAAGTAGAATGTGCTCTGTTTCATACTTATTTCACCGTAGCTGTCATTTTTGTGGAAAAATAA
This sequence comes from Parnassius glacialis, assembly GCA_033319125.1. Taxonomy (NCBI): domain Eukaryota; kingdom Metazoa; phylum Arthropoda; class Insecta; order Lepidoptera; family Papilionidae; genus Parnassius; species Parnassius glacialis. The sequence goes on from JAVANC010000016.1 coordinate 12,123,341, forward strand.
GCTTACTTTTATACAAAATAAAAATAACATCTACAATAAGAACCGTCGTAGCTCTCACTCGTCGTAAATTCCACAGTACGTGAGTAACCCTGGTTCGATCCTCAACGGCATTTATGAAGTTGTTGCTTTACAATTTTAAGTGCTGATTTTTCGTTTTTTTACGTACTCGATTTTCTAGGAAAACATCGATAGGAAATACAAGATGTCTGCATAATACAATATTTAGGACATAATATGAAGTCCACGCCATTACCATCGTGAAATAGCGGCTTAAGTTTGCTGTTTCACATAGTGAGTGTAGAACCGGTGACCCCTTTTTTCTGGTAAGGAAGTATTCTATTTTAGTCTTCAGGGGTGATCATCTGCATTTAATTCTTAATCAAGGAGACATGTAAACGTCTACAGTCCACAGCATGCACTTATCATAAGGTGGACTGAGTGCTCGTGTGTCCTTTATTCTCTAACAATAGTCGGTTAACATGTACTCTTATTATTACTCCGTACCGTTACCGTTACAACCTATTAAAGTCCACTGCTGAACATAGGGCTCCCCCATAGAATGCCTCATAGGGGGAAATTTCCTTTAGTTTCAAAGCTGGGAAGCAGGTTGACAAACACAGTTTTTTTTATTCGTTATTAGGGAGACGTTGCTGCCCATCTCCTGATTAGTTACGCTCTGTTGTCTCTTTCGACACCCACTCGACGATATGAGATAGTGGTTATCTTATATTATTACTCCATAACCCTCTAAGAAATGAGAGAAAGACTGTACCCTGCATTGAGAAGTATAATATAGGTGGTAACTTAACTGTTTCTTCTTCTTAATCTTCCCGTAGAACTTAACAGCTTGAGCAGACTTGAGCTTCTTCCGCTGTAGGGATTTGTCTTTATCATCACTCTTAGCGAGAAGCGTATTTAGAGTGGGGCAAGTACGGCACATACCTCGGGCGCCTTTCAAAGGGTTGCGCCCCCCTTCGAATCGTCAATTATTATTTTTAAAAGTCAAAATAAACCACAATAAACCACTTGATTTGATCAAACAGTCCTTTCCTCGATTCCCGCGCTTCACAAATAGCCGAGAACCGAGAGGGGGTAACTAGGTTGTGCGCGCAGGCAGTATACTATCACGCGTGTCCTAAACGCTATATTTTCGATTCGTACGCCTCTGCACTTAGCAGACTGATTTACAATAGCAGTAACAATCTACCGGCGGCGTAAGATACTCCATACTCCAGCGAATCGTAAGAGGTGACTTTGAAAATTGACAGAAATATCAGTCCGTAGGTGTTGGAACCTTAAAACATAGAGCCTTAGCCTTAAACATTTAAATTTAATAATGCATAATTTGACATGTAACAATAATTTAAATTTGAAATTTAATTGTAAGAATAATAATGATAAATTTCATTTGATTGATATTAATAATTTAATTAAGAAGCTTTTGACAAAAGATAGGTATTACATATCAAAGTTTAGTTTGAGACTGGTAGCAAATACACTATGTTATTATTTATATTTAAACCCATCCAAATTTTTGGGTACCTTAACACCTGTTTTTATTGAGCAGCAAAATAATTTTACAAATGATTTGGAATCAGTTCCAATTAATTTAAATTAGATAATAAGACAATATAGGTAATCTCTAGCAAAGATAATTTAAATACCTTAGAATACAACTCACCAATACTTAACTGTATAATTTCACAAAATAGCAATAATAAAAACTGTGTTAAGCTGGTGCATCAAAATATACAAGGTATGTTAGGCAAAGAACTAGAAATTGGATAATTTTTAAATAGTAACCATATACATATTTTATGTATTACTGAACATTGGCTGAAAGATTACAACTCCAGGAGGTCAGTTCTTTCAATAGAGATACTAAATTACGTGGTGGCATTTAAATATTAGCTAATAAATCCATATCATGTAAAGAACGTACAGGATATTGTGAGCCTCTCTGTTGAGCTTGAGCACCTCATTGTTGTCAGTGTTTACAGACCCCCATGTTCAAGGTGTGATACCTTTGAACAAATTATGGAAGAAGTTTTAGTTAAGCTTAATAAACAGAATAAATCTCTTGTAGTGTGCGGAGACTTTAATATCAATCTCCTGGAAGCTTCTTCCATCAGTATTAAATTTTGTTCTTTGTTCAAATCCTATGATCTTGATAATTTATTCTTTGAAGCTACACGTATTGCAGGGCGTAGTACACTACACCCTGGCAATACGTGTAGTACCTAAAAGTTACAACTTGTATTGATAATATTTTTACAGATTTTGTACCAATCAAGAAATTCATAATTCAACAACTGAGTTCAGACTACTGTGGACAACTGGTTTCATTACTATATATGCATAAAAACAGGAAGTTGAGAAAATTGTGTTTTTTCCGATTAATGCAAAACGCCTAGAGAGATTTAGAAGTAATATGGTAAAAAAACCTCCGATCGCTTTCTTACAAGAACAGTTCAGACTATTTCTATGGAGTATTATTTACCCTTATAAGCAATAAATTTAATAAAACATTTACTTCTAAAACCTTCTCCAGTAACGGTCGGAAGGCATTTAATGAGTGGGTGACAGTAGGAATTCATAAGAGTTGACAAAGATTATATGAAGTTTACCATGAAAGATCATATAATCTTTCCGACAATTTTAGAGAATATGTCAAAAATTATTCTAAAACGCTTAAAAAAGTGTGAAGAAAGAAAGAAAGAGAGAAAGAAAGAAGAAGTTAAGACTGCTAAAAACAAAATTAAAATGACGTGGAGTATAATTAATAGCGAAACCGGTAAAGACAAACTTCGTAACACAAACTATCAATTGAAAATTAATAATAAATCGACTAGATCAAATCAAGAAGTCGCGGTGTGTGAGAAATATTTCACTGATATACCTATTTTGACAACAAAGTCATTGAATAATGACCAACAACAACAACAGTTGAATGAAATATCCAACTGTTGCCAATTCATTACTCAAACAGAACGTTAATACCTGTTTAAAAGAACTTAGATTTGAAAAAGTATTACCACAAGATATTGTAAAATATTTCAAAACCCTTGATATTAAGAAAACCGCAGATTTATACTTCTTCTTTCTTCTTCTTCTAGGGACTTCCGTTACAATCTTCACCGTTACATCTTGCTATTATTTTTAATACTAGTGTCGAATCTGGTGTGTTTCTGACTACTGTCTTCCCAGGACAGAGGTATTTTCCGAACCAGAGGTAAATATAAAAATGACTTTCAATAAGTATTACGTATTAATCTACCTATATTGAAAAAAAAATTCTATTCTATTCTATTCTCATTAGATCTAAAGGGCCCATTTAGGCAACTCTCTTATCGGCGAAGCTGGCAACTACGAACGTCCTTTATACCGAACCTGGCCCCCTTTTTATATTTATGTTTTAAATGGAAAATAATTTATTTTCATAAATTTAATATAATTCATAAGAATTAAATGATCAATTAAGTTATTGATGCGGTTTGTTTCATGAGAATAACCAATAGTTTCGTGAACACCTGTTTACATCGAATATAGATAATTTGTAGTTTTAAAATTTTTTACTTTGTAAACGGTTAATAATTCATAATATTCCGACTTAATTGTCGACCGACATTCCTTTTCCCCTTTGGTCCTTTCCATCGTGTGACTTCAATGGTCCATCTTCTATCTGGGTATCGTGAGATTTTATTATAATAAACATTTTATATTATTATACTATAGTAAATAAATGCGATAAAACAATTATATCATTTTTCTTTCCAAGCTAAAAAGTAAAATTTTTAAATAAAATTGTTTGCTAACGTCCCTATCAAATAATTGTTTGAAAGACATTTGAGATTAAAGTGTCTGAAATTAAACTTAAAAAATCCTCCAGGTTTGATCTCAAAGGATTGTTTACTTAGGAAAGCATTTAATTATTGTATCATTCTGTTTTATATTTAATTGGAAGGTTTTTGTCAAGATATTTGTAATGCGATGTTACTTTTTTATTCATTAATAAATATGTATTGAAGATTTTTTGTTAGATAATTTTAGAACTGTTAGTTTTGCTGTATGATGGTGTCGTAAAGGAAGCCATCGCACGATTTATTCTCGTGGGTGTCGGAGGGAACGACTATTGGATATACCTCAAAGATCTTAGAAGTTTATGAAAAAATATTATCACGTGGTAGAGCCATGCTGCAGCTATATTAATAGTATAGTTGTAGCACGAATGGGTCGGCTCGCCGGGGAAGGACCACGTTCTCACAGAATACCAGCGTAAAATAGCAGCTTAACACTGCTGTATTCTCTGACTTGAATGTAGAGAACCGGAGACCCAGTTTACTGGAAAAGAGGCATTCCATCTCAATCCTCACGGGTGACAACGCATCTGCATTTTGATTATTTATCCTATAAAAAAAGTAATTCCATCTTAGTCTTTGTATGATACCACGCATCTGAATTTTGATTCTTAATCTAAGATAAAGTTGTATGTATACTTATTTATATATGTGCCGCAGAATTCACATACCCGCCTAGTATTAGAATTTAAGATAATATGATTACAGTTTAAAAGAACTTAACAACAGTCATTGATAGCTGTGATGATTTCACATATAATTCTACGTCGAAATCCTGAAATTATTGTTAGTAGTTTGTAAGTTGGTGAAAAATTAATTATAATATGCCATGACATTCATACAACTAGTTACATATAGGTGAAGCTTATAAAAAGGGTGTTACAACGTAAAAATCACGCATTGACCATGATTTGTGATGATCCTAGTGAGAATACTAGGATCATCACAAATCAATTCTCTTGAAATTATTACGTCTGCAAAATTTCAAATTATTCAGTCGTCAAGAATTGGGTGAAAACTGGAATAATAGATTTATTACATACATTTCTCTGTGGATCAAGAAGGAATGCTTCGTTTCCAGTAAAAAGGGTCTCCGGTTCTCAACACTCACCATACCAAATACAGCAGCAGTAAGCTGATATTTCACGCTAGTATTCTGAGAGCGTAGTACTCCTGCGGTCGAGCTGATGTCAGCTCACCGTTTACCAACCCGCCTGCTCAGCGTGGTACATATGAACAAACTTTCCTAGTTATGCCTGCCAGCTGCCATATTCAAAAAAGTCTGCACACCACAATTTACTTAAAAGCTACATTGTTTTTTTTTAAATAAAATCGATTATTATTTACGACAAAAGGACTATACATGTAAAATAACCATTAAACAAATAATACTTTCCTCTTTAAAGAAACATCCTATACATTAAACTGCTTGGTTTTTTTTGTTTTATTTAAAAAAAAAGGGAAAGCTTACGCATACCCGCCTCGCGGGGGCAAGGACTGGTTATGTCGGGTCCCATCGACTAAAACCCCATGATGTTCCACCTTCGCCGCATATTGGCAAGACCACGGGAACGCTTCCGCATACATCCGTGGCCCCACCAGCGCCGGCCGCCCCATAGCAGCCCCTTCTCAGGGGAGGACCTATCCTTCCCATTCTCCTTCTCAGGCAAGACGCGCCAGGAACACATGGCACGCCTCCCTCCACGGCCTCCAACTCCACCTGCGTATCGGACCCCCCCGAGTCCGATACGCGGAGGCTATGGGGACAGGAAAATCGAGCGCTTAGTAGCACCCGCTTTCTCGACCCCAGCGGCGAATCTGGTCCCTGGCTCCGCCGCCAACCATATTTCGGCCGCGGAGGGTAGGGAGAGCGGCGCCTCACAATACCGACATTCCTCGCCCCCCGCGGACCCACCACCACCGCATCAACGGTGCGGCCCCGTCAGAGTCGCAGAGGATAGGGCGAGTGGCGCATCGCCATACCAACACTCATCTTCCTCCGCGACTCCACCTCGGCTGCAGCGGTAGGGGGAAAGGACACGTCTCTCACCGCAGCGCACCGACACACATCCGAAGTTCGCTCGCCAAGCCCACTCAGAGTGGCCACCTGGGGCCAGCCCTACACCACGGGCCAGCCAAGGGATTCCCCTTTGTTCACCCCGGATGATCAAGCCACGGCTACTAAGCCCCCCCCCCCCCCCCCCCCCCCGCCACGACAAGGCGGGAACCTGTTCGGGGAGGAAACTGCTTGGCCTACATAGGCCTTTCACTTCTGAGAGTCGACTGCTGAACATAGACCTCCCCCTTAGATTGCCTCGTACGGGGGTATTTGCCATAATTTTCACGCTTGGCAAGCGGGTTAACGCTGCTGCCACTCTTCTGATTTGTTTACCTTTGTCGCCTCTTAAAATACCCAGGGTAATATATGGGGTAGTAGATAGTTTTATACCGCCACTACACGGTATTCTGAGAAGGTTTTGGAGAAATTATTCCGCCGCGTTACTCCAGTATGTGGTGGCACATTTCCCCGAAATATTTTATTCCTTAGACATGCAGTTTCCTCGTGATGTTTCCCTTCATCGCCGAGCACTTGTTACATCACTTAAAATTTATTATAACACTTTCGTTGGTGCCAGCGGGAGTTGAACCCGGGTTGCGCGTACTATGAAATTTACGATGAACGCTTAACCTCTGAGCTACTACGGCTCTGTATGTGACGCAATTTTTTATTTATTTATTATGTATTAAAATATTAAAATACCGTATTAATAACTAAAACTGGCGCTTTAACTAATAAATTCAATTTGTAGTTAACTGGGCTGTCGAAGCCTTATCTCTGGGAAGTATAGGTAAACATGCAAAATTACGTACAGCCCGTGAATATAATTTCTGCAATATTTCGATAAAATTCTGCAAAATAAATATGTAAAGATATCAAGATCTTTACATATTTATTTTGTGTTAGCTTGTTTTATAAAAAGTATTTTACAGCACTAACTAAATTATTAGCGTTATTTTAATGTTATTTCAAAAGTAAAGGAAAATCTTTACAAATATTATTTTAACAATTATTCCATTTCTCAAAAATCGATAGTACAAGATTTAGGATAAAATATAGCCTAGGTCATTCCCTGATATTGTTTTCTACCTGTTAGTGAACTTTATTACAATTAATATGGTTTTTCATGTCTTAATTCAATAAAATCACTTATTTCGATAGTACAGATAGTCACTTCGATTTTATTTATAGATTAGTTTTTTTTCGTCCTGTATATGTATATATTCAAATGTAATATTATAATGAATTAATTGATTAAATCTTAATTTTATTTTAGCTGTAAGCTTAGCATATTTGCTCCAATAGCTGTAAATTCTACGGTATATAATACCATGCCGTCATAATTTTACGGAATAGGGAAAATAACTGTTCAAACTAACTATGGAAATGCAAATTCCTGTGACTTTATTCCTTTATTAAATTAATACTACATTTTAACAGGTGTCTGTTTAACAGTCTGAGTCTTAAGTATCTGAGTAATATTTTGGGTCACGCTAACGTTTGCTACTGACAAACTTTAATGCAATATGTTTTTGAATAAATTTACGTTTACGATTTTTGTAGCGTTTAATCTATATGTATTTGTATGTTATATAAGATCCCTTTGAGATGACTAATACTGAGATTTTGACCGTACCAATTTCATAGTTAACCCGGAGTACTTTCAGCTTTTTGTTATTAAATTTGGTCCGATCTATGTAGAATACTTACTAAATCTTGAAATCTTTCGGTGGTATGCTTAGGTTTGCGATTTTGATAATTACAGCATTTTAAGCAGGGATCGTGTAAATATAAGAAATTGTTATTTTATTTTTAATCTAGCTGTCCCGACAGACTGGTTCTGCCCGTACCGGTTGGTGACGCGATGAATTTCATTTTCACACACACACACACATTTTTCTATACATTTATTATACGAACAGCTAAATCCTTTTTAGAACTAATAGAACCATCAGCAGCCATAATTACAATAAACTTAAAAAAAAAAGAAAAGCATAACCTTTTTTTCACTCTTTCGTAAGTGGATAAAAAGTATACCTACACGGTTTTTGTGTGAATCGTGATCACACAATTTTTCTCCAGATTTATTATATGTATATAGATATAGATAACATTTTAACGTCTGACGTAAACTAGGCTTTTTGTTGCATGGTAGAGGCATGCTGTAGCTATATTAATAGTATAGTTGTAGCACGAATAGGTCGGCTCGACCGAGGAAGGACCACGCTCTCACAGAATACCAGCGTAAAATAGCAGCTTAATGCTGCTGTGTTTCGTATGTTGAGTGTAGGGAACCGGATACCCATTTTACTGGAAAAGAGGCATTCTATCTTAGTCCTCACGGCTGACAACGCATCTGCATTTTAATTCGCAAATGAAGATAGATGTAGATGTCTATGGGCCACAGCAACCACTTACCATCAGGTGGACTGTGTGCTCGTTTGTCATCCTTATTATATAAAAAAATGTGGATGGCGGAAAAAATGCTATCATGAACTGTAGGACGTATGTTAACTTTTATACAGGGTAGAGCTGCGCTGCAGCGGTGTTATGAATGTAGTACGAATCAGCACGGTTTGACCGGGAAAAGGACACGCTCTCATAATACTATCGTCAAATAGCAACGAAAGTTCTGCTGTATTTTATTTGGCGAGTGTAGAGAGCCGAAGACCCTTTTAACTGGACAACGCAACATTTTTATTCTTAATCGAGAATTCACGTAAAGTGCTGAAATGTGATGTGCTAGTTTGTCACCCTTATTCTATCAAATAAATAAAATATTTAAGCTAAAACAATTTGTACACTGACAATGTTTGTAAGTAAATAGCGTAATAAAACGAACAGCAGACTTTCAGTAGTATGTTCGTGGGATAATTTTGTAAGAATACACCTAATGACAGTTAACATTCTATTTTCTCGTATTGTATACCATTATTGCTAATGACGCTATTGCTACCTTTAAGGTTTATTGAGGGGTATCAAGTAAACTGAATACGTGATATTATGTTTTTGTATTAATTATATTAATTAGAAATATGCACTATATTTATTTATATTACGAAATATAATAAAATATTTTTTTACAATAAAAGAAATATATTTTTTTTAATATCAAACGCTGGCTGCCATTCTTCTTTGACAAAAACAACCAACCCTCTTTTCTCCAGTGGCAACAACCTGTTGCGGAGACGGTTTCTTTATAAATGTTACGCCTGTAGATCCCACGGACCGATACATATAATAATAAATGTATAAAGTAAAGATAATAATAAAGTAACTACAAAAAGAAGCGTACTATCACACTTGCCTCGTTGATGGGTAATCAATGAGGCAATACCACCTTAATTAGTTTCAATTAGCTCAAGTTACAAAATGCTACTTATAGATACTAAAATACCATGTACAAACAAACAATCACTAAATAATTGATGTTTTCAAACTAAATTTTCTATGTTAAATCATTAGAGAGTAGAAGTATTTCAATTTTCATTATAGTTTTAGTTAATTTATGTCACACTTGCCTCGGGTGACCATATTACAAATTACAAATCTGAAAATACTCTTGAGAATTTTCTTTTAATGCCTCGTTACAAGGGTCCAACAACTATATTTTTTTATTATAAATGAAAAAATGGAAAGAAAGTTGCTTGCATTCGAAAGAATCAAAGATGAGTGAAATTTAGAATAAAACAACTTAATAAAACAAAAAGAAGAAAGGTAACAAGCACCTTAAGCAAAAATTATGTGCTTCACTGTGCTTAAAATGTTGGTAAATTGAAAGATCCATTTCAGCGTTGATTTGTTTTTTAAAGTTTAGAATAATTAAATCAGTTATAATTATGAAGTAATTTATATTTTTCCTATTTATAGAATAAGGGTGACAAACGAACACACAGTCCACCTTATGGTAAGTGGATCCTGTGGCCCATAGAGGTATTTATCTATCGCCGATTAAGAATAAAAATGCAGATGCGACGTTATCTTTTTGGAATAGGATGGAATGACTATACAATACACTAACCATCAATAACATGTTACGAAACACAGCAGGTTTTCCTCGGTCGAGCCAACCAATTCTTGCATCAACCATAATATTATGGCTCTGTAGTTATATACAACCATGTATAGTATTATATTCAGTAATTTAGTAAACATACTGTACTAGCCCAACGAGGTGTTTAATTTTTTTCATTAAATACTAAGGTTTGTGGTTTTTCAGAGTTGTAAAAAATCAAGTTTTTTACTCAACGCTATCAAAAGATGCAGCCATTTATGTCACATATTTTGATACTTACCCATCAAACCTATAGAATGCCTCCTCCCTGTTGACCTAGAATCATAAAATATGCCATAAAATGTCGCCAAAATATGCTTTTTTCGATTCTTTAATTTTTGTAATTACAAACTTACAAGTTAACTTAATGGTTCGAGCAAAGTTTTTCTACTGCAAAATAAAATTAGTCCTTTCGATACTACTTTCCTTTATCTTTAGAGAGCAATGTCCGGCCACAAAATAAAGACAACGGTGATTAGATCTTACCTATGATTATATAAATAATATAAACACTCACGCCTGTCACCCAGAGGGGTAGGCAGATACTATGGACTTCCACTTGGCACGATCCTGACACACCTCTCTCGCTTCCTCCACATCCATATACCTACGCATACCTATGATTATATAAGTTATTATTATAACATAATTAAGTTTACGCGAATTATGACCCCGACGGGGATAAAGACTTTTAGAAAAATAAAAAATATTTATTTATTAATTAAACGACATTACAATATGAGACACAACTTCGGTCTAATTGACCGAGCTTCCCTGTAGGCTGCCTTGGAATGTGCTGAATTGCGGCGCGACCGCGATGCCGTGGCGTCACTCTTGTGATAAGCTGGCTACATCTGTTGTAGAGTGTACATAACACGCGGAGCCCTTAGCAAAAGAGTACCACTCGCTTTTGCCTGATTTTGTTACAGAATTAGATTTCTGTTCTCTTTGTTCAAAGTTGGTTGCAGGTGTCCATGGGCTGCAGGAGACGTATTATTAGGTGGACTGTTACCTAATTACATAATTTCATTTAATGAAAAAAAAAACATAGAGGAGTGTACAGTTGTGAATTTATTACACGATTTTCCTTATTTCACATTAAAATATTTAATTAGTTCTTTTCTTTTACTAGTCCACTCCTGGACATGAGCCTAAGACATTTATTGATAAGTTAATTATTACTGTATTGGCGAGCGTACTTCCAAACATCTCCCATCTTTGATTAACCATGCCGCGCTTGGTAGGATTTATCGTCATAGGTAGAAGAAAACAATTCAAATCTGACAAAAATTCTACATAAATTATAGTAAGTAATTCCGATATTTTTTTAACCAGTCTACCGAAATCATCATAAAATCATTTATGGTTTTGGGTTGTTTTTATTTCTAAAGCATAAAACTTTAGAATTCATAGTTCCATAAATTCTATAGTCCATTTGAACGATGTAGCAGGCTCAACTTTGCTATAATAAAGTAAACATTCATTGAACAATTTTATTGTTTTCGTTATTTAAATATTTACACGTTTTTCGTTATCAATATTTTATTGTAAATTCTTACGGTTCTTACGATATGCTTAAAATGTAATTGTTACATACGATGTTTAAATCTATGTTTTAAAAGTGGAACAAGAAGATTTATTTATTTTTATTTATTTATTTAATCTTTCATGCACTAAGTTGTACATATGGCGGACTTAATGCCATAGGGCATTCTCTCATAGATTGCCGCTGAGATGAACTTTTAATAAAAAGTAAAAGCCGACGAAGTAAAACCTATTTATCATCATCATCATCATCATAATTACAGCCACTGCACAGCACTGCTGTACATAGGCCTCCCCCTAGGAATGCCACTAAGCACGGTCCCGAGCCACCTGCATCCATTGACTTCCTGCATGTCTTACAAGGTCGTCACTCCATCTAGTGAGGGGACGCCCTTCACTTCGCCTGCTGGTACGAGGTTGCCACTCATGAACCTTTCTTCCCCAACGGTTGTCAGTTTTTCGAGGTATATGGGCGCCATTGCCACTTCAGCTTACTAATCCGTTTGGCTATGTTGGTTACTCTGACCGTATGAGGAAGCTCAAAGTCGCTTATCGAGCTATGGAGAGAGCTATGCTCGGGGTTTCTCTACGTGATAAACTTAAAACCTATTTAACAAAAGTTAAATACCAAAATCGTTTGACAATTTTTATCTAATAGTAGCAACGCTATTAACATTATTAATTCGATAATGATTTCTTATATTTACGTGAACACTACACAGTGAATGAAACTACTTTTACGGGTTTTATCGCCTTTGATTAACTTATTTTATATTCCCGACATTTCGGTTGCTTTCCAGCAACCGTGGTCATGGGGGATTAAAGTGATTGACGTCCCGATGTCAGATTAAACCCGGAATACCTTCAGCTTTTTTAATTAATAATTTTGGTCCGATCTATGCAGAATGAACTGTCTCTTGAAGTCTTGCAGTGGTATGCTTGGGTTTAGTTTTAATTTTATGAATTACAGGATCCCAAGTAGGTGGTAGTACCCAGCCTCCCTCTCTATTGAAATTAGGATGTTTTTTTTAATTTCAATAGCCTCACGTATCATCCTTGGCAGGAATCGATGTTCTTTCGCGAGAATTTGTGGTTTATCAAATCTAATGTAATGGCGGGGGCCGTCTAGGATATGATCACAAACTGCATACTTCCCGGAACGTTGATGCTTCTCGTCAGCTATGTGTTCTTTTACGCGGGTTTTTATTGATCGTTTTGTTTGCCCTATATATGAGAGACCACATTCACAATCAAGCTTGTAAACTCCTGCATCTTGTAGAGGAATATTGCACTTGACGGATGGTAAGAACTGACTAATCTTCTTCGGCGGCTTGAAGAATGTATTAATAGAAGCTCGCTTCAAGATGTAGCCAATCTTGTCTGTGACACCTCTGACATATGGTAGCACAGCAGGCACACGCTCGACTTTGGCCGGCTTCACTCGGTCACTGTGACACTTTACAGAATATAGTAAATTACACTAAATACGGTACATTTTCATCTATTAGTAATGAATGATTATGTAAAAGAGGCGACAAGGTTTTTCTGGCCGTTTACGAGTACATAGTTGCTATTTACACAAGAGGTTTTGGCGGGAACTTGACCGGTGGCGGTTTGCTGCTCCTGTATTATTGTTTAAATAATAGTTTGAAGTGGACTTTGATATGTATAATTAAAAATTAAAAATTTTGTACAGCCGACTTCAAAATAAGTTATTTAAGAATAACTCAAAAACTATTGGTCTGACCTTGATCAAATTCATATGGGACAAGACAAGAGAAGTATCAGCTTTCATATAAAAAAATAATCATCGAAATCGGTTCACCAGTACAAAGTTATGAGGTAGCAGACATAAAAATAAAACAGTCGAATTGAGTACCGTCTCCTTTTTGGAAGTCGGCAGAAAAGTGGTGTGATTTTGTGTATTAAGTATCTACGCTTGTGAACTATTAGTGGAAACGGTGACACAAGTGCTTAGGCGCCTTGAGATACCATTGGCTCAGCTGTCTCCTGGCTCAAGTTGCCGTCAAAATTTCCCAAGGACTGCACAATGTGATGAATCAACATATTGTGAAGCAGTGTACTATGAACGATAATTATACATTGTAACTTCAGGCTCAGATGGGCTAGAACTCAGAGCCGTAAAGCTAGTTATAAAAAAATATTTACACAAAAATAAAAAATCAACGGTTTTTTATCTTATATTGCTAACATTATTATTTCCAGTCATTTCCTTTGTAATACTAACAAAGAAAAAATATGCTTAAGAAAATATAAAAGGTTATTATGTTAAGGTTATATTATTATGCATATATTAAAATGTAAGATTTAAATTAACTAATTGATTAAACAATAGATGTAAATTCTACTGTGTATAATACTGTTACGAGCTTGGGGTTTGAGACAATTAAAATCTGTCGAGTGAATTACCAAAATTGACACTTTAATTACAGAACACTAATTACAACTTAAAACCACACTAATAACAAAACACAATTGTGCTAGTAATCAATTTAGTTCGCAGTTGTATTGCTTCGAAGCATTCGCTTGTATCGCCAATTCAACACAGACCCGGTTCGCGGTCTATACCGGCCTTATTTAGGGCCTCAGATAATTCCAGAACCTTCTACTGTAGAAACATCTAGAATGTTCGAGTACATACCGGTACCGACTGACTAGGTGTTGATAGTTCTAGAAAGTTCTTCCATGGAAATTTCTAGAAAAATCTTGACTCTGCTAGTTCTGCTACTCGATACTAGAAGGCGCTAGTGGTAACTATTGTCGCCATGTACCAGGCATTAATTGTGCCGTGCAACAATACCATGTCGTCATAATTTTAAAGAATAGGCACAATGTTCAAACTAACTATGCAAATGCAAATCCCTTTGACTTTATTCCTTTATTAAAATAATACTACATTTTAACAGGTGTCTGTGTAACAGTCCGAGTCTTAAAGTATCGGAGTAATTTGGGTCATGATAGCGTTTGCTACTGACAATTTTTAATGGAAAATGGTTTTGAATAAATTTACGTTTACGGTTTTTATATAATTTAATCTATACATACTTATATGTTATATGAGGCTCCTTTTGTTTGGTGATTAAGGTTTTTGACGTTCGAATGTCATGGTTAACCCGGAGTGTTTTCAGCTTTTTGTTATTAATTTTGGTCCGATCTATGTAGAATGAGCTTACTAAATCTTGAAACCTTGCGGTGATGTGCTTGCGTTTGGGATTTTTTTATTACCGCAGGGATGCAAGGATCGTTTAAATTTAAGAAATTGTTATTGAAGTTAAACTTCTTTTGGGGCGTTTGGTAAAAATTATGAGAGTGAATTTTTATCGATGCGCGCGCACACGGATAGCTAAAAACGATACCATGAAGTTGTTACGATGCTGCACACTGACACCTCAAAGCGACAACTTCATTGGGTTACTTTCTCTCAAGTTTTCGTGGGAACTGATAACTATATTTAAGGTAGTTATTTTTATTTTGTTATACTAAAGAAGTATAACTTCCTACGTGCGTACATAAGTTACACATACACGTTTTTTAAATAATATTTAAAAGTCTGTAGAAAAATTTTAATATTTGACAT
The DNA here is from genome assembly GCA_033319125.1 of Parnassius glacialis. Lineage (NCBI taxonomy): Eukaryota > Metazoa > Arthropoda > Insecta > Lepidoptera > Papilionidae > Parnassius > Parnassius glacialis. The sequence continues at coordinate 12,138,454 of JAVANC010000016.1, forward strand.
TTTGTGTAACATATTTATTTAATATACATTTAATATACACATATATATAATAACTCATTGTTAAAATAATCGAATCTAGCTACGATTCCAACAGCGGTCATTTCGTAGGCACATACGTTGATAACTAAACCACGCGGGCGTAATAGAAATCTAGTATAACAAAAATAATTATATATAAAAGTTACTCTTGATTATTTATTTCTTAAGTCAAGTATTATACTAGACATGAGTAATTTAATTACATCTCCAAGCTCATATCATCACAATCAGAGTGTGTTAAACTCACGACATTAAAGAGCTTAATTTTAGTTGATTCTTACGCAACATATTTCAATATTAATTATCCACAAATCAAGTTACTGTCGTATTAACTTTTAATCACGTGTACTTCATTATATCTTTCGTATGTTTTTATTTGATTTGGGCACTGAACTAAAACTACTATTCATTCAATCCATCCTTTACAACCTATAAAAGTAAACTGCTGAACATAAGTATCCCCTATAAATTGCCTCATAACTGGGATTTTGCCTTAGTTGCCATGCTTGCCAAGCAGTTGCCACCGCAGCTTTTTTTTAAATTTTGAGTTGTTTTAGATCTAGTTTCCCTCTGTCGTCTCTTACGTCACTCGTGGGACAATATGGGGTAGTGGATATTCTTACAGAAAATACTTAAAAATACACTGTTAAAAACACTATTTTTGATTTGAAAATGTAGTGTTCATATACTATATACTAATACTAATCATAGACTTTCCATCAAATTGTAAACAGTCGTGTGCTGGGGAAACGTCCCTAATAATCCTCTTACATAATAAAATTAATTTACTGTATTCGCCCCAATATAGACGAGGACTGGCGATTACCGTGCTAAGTTTTGACGTATCCCTCATCACGTTATTGAATCTTATTTTTATTTTGTATAAGTGAGGGTTAAATTGCTATTACTGGGACTCCATTTTCTTGGGTGAGGCCTATGTTCACCAGTCGACTTGTGAAGGCCTGTAATGATGGTGATGATCATTATAAATGGTTCATAATCAGGGATCATTAAAAAAAACCGATCATATGTTATTTATCGTGTTTTACTTATTTTTATTTTTAATTCCCTATGTTTTGTATGCAGGAATAAAAAAAACATTAATAATAAAAATAAACGTGATTTGAAAACAGTTAAAACCGTAAAAGTGGATTTATTCGTAAATATTTTGTTATGCAAATAGTGATATTTGCTTTTAATAATATATGCCGATATAGAATAAATAGAAACTTAGAAATATTGATAAAACCTGCCTCAAAGACCTGGTATTCCCATCTCAAACCGTGTACATAAGCTTTATAAAGGAAAAGACCGACCGCAAAGCGACTGCGGTTGCGGTAGAATGCTGTTATAAATTAAACGTTTGCGAGACGATTAAGTAAGAATGGTTTATACCGATAAAAACATTTAAGATTTACCTTCAACTTGTAAAATTTTTTTAACTTAGATTTAAGTAATAATTTTCGTAAATGACGGATGAACAGATAGACATTTTTATATTTAAAAAATTGGTGCAAATCTACAAACTCACCGGTAGAAAGTGTCTATCTAGTAAGTTACTCGACTCTATCGAGTCAGTAATTCGTTCTAGGGGCGATGTATACGCTTTTACAACAAAAGTCCAGAAAATATACAAAATTTGACCTGCTCAAAGTTCAAAAACTTTATTAAACTAAGTTTGTATAAAAAGGGTTATTATAATATTAAAGAATTTATGGATGATAATAACCCCTGGAAATGAGGTAATCGTTACCAAGCTATGTCTAAGTTGTTGTGTTGTTAATTTGTGTAACATATTAACAACACTTTGTAAGCTGTTATTTAAAAAAAAAGTACCGCTGGGTTTCTTGCTGGTTCTTCCCAGGACAGAGGTTTTTTCAAACCAGTGATAATCAAACAAAAGAGTGACTTTCAATAAGTATTATTTATAATCTATATTGAATAAAAAAGTTTCTGTTTCTGTTTTTGTTTCCGTTTCAAAACTGGAAAATTTGAAATGTGATATAATTTGGAGAAAAATAGGAATAGAATAAAATATTTATCTTCAGCTCATTTATTCGTGGCAGAAAAGTGCTGAACCTAATTTTGATAAACTGATGCAACATTATGTACATTTGTGGACTTGCATGACCTTGAAAAGTGGAAATACGTCAAAATTTGGACATAGGAAAATCGTTGTTGGCCTTCATACTGGCTACATTATTTCATCGTGGTCCATAGATTTTGAAAGTTGTTAATTGTGGCAGGAGGATACGCTCGCGATTCTTTTGGGCGGTAGCCCCAAAGTTTTCTTCTTATTTTACTTAAAAGTCTTATCTGTATTTTTTATGTTTTGTGTATTTTTGTAATTTAATATGAATTAGTTAATATCTTGATTACATCGCCATCGAATTCTATCATAGTGTCGGCAAACCAACTACATTATGTGAATAATACGATCTCAATCGGTCAAGTTGTTCAGAAGTTACATGATCACTATTTTTTTGCGGAAAGTGCATAGGCGCCTCGAACTAGGAGTGGGGGGGGGGGGGGTTAGAAGAGATTCAAGTGCCCCTACGAAGTACTAACCTCAGCTTTAACCACTATCGAAATGTGGGAAACGGGTCGAGAAACTATAATGCCCCGTATCACTGGTATTGAAACTCGTGTACGGGGTGTGCCTGTAAACTCGCGTTCGCCGGCGAACGCGGTGTGCCCTAATGTTCTGTACCAGTGTAGTGTCTGAAGGAGTGTGTGTAACCATGTTATTAAATCGGATTCACTCACCTGTGGAGGGGTGGAAGGGATCAACCTACTCAAGGAAGTGATCTTATCATCGCGATCAAGAAGAACGTTCTTGGAATTTCTTCTGTAGGGAGAGGGTCATGATAAAATTAAATTTCGGAATATAGTTTAGATTTCCCATTATAAACTGTGACATTTTAAAGACGTGTTTATTTTTTTTTTAAAGGAGAAGAGGGCAAGCGAGCATACGGCTCACCTGATGGTAAGTGACTACCGCCGCCCATGAACAACTGCAACACCAGGGGAATTGCAGGTGTATTACAGGCATTTTAGAAAGGAATAAGCTCTTTTCTTGAAGGTCCTTAAGTCGTATCGGTCCGGAAAAATTACCGGTGATAAGCTATTCCACAGAGAGGTCGTACGCGGAAGAAAACTCCTAGTGAAACGTACAGTGGCGGACCGCCAAGCATCCAGATGGTGTGGATGATATCGGGAATTTTGCCGCGATGTGCGATCGTGAAATTTGGCAGCTGAGATTGTTCCGTGTAATGAAATCAATAAAACTAAAACAAAATTTTTATTTTAAAGTGAAATTTAAATGAATGTCCAGTTTCCACGGCTATCTGCGCACTCTACATAACAATATTTTCTCATGTAGTGATGTTTCAATGTTTATTTCACTGTACCGTATTTTATAATTTCCGGAAGAACGAATGACATTCGCAGCAATGAATCCGAAACCAACGCTAGTACGTTTATTATTATAATATTACAATTTAACGCCTTTAAAAGTTTTACGAAATTAATTAAACATTACAGTTTAATATGTCTAGAAGGTTATGTCAAGTTGTTGCGGTGTATGTTATTTTACTACTCCATAATATCGCCTCGTGGATTTGGTAATAGACGATAGAGGGAATTGGAAAAGAAGATGGGCGGCAGTATCTTTCTTATTGCGCAAGAATTATCTTAACATTGTGTTATCTAATATACACCATACTGTTTGATGCTCTGCGTTTGGTTGCTGCCTTAGTGTTCTCACTGTGGTGCGCGAAGCACGCTGTCCCGGGACACAACAGTCTCAGTCTCACTGTGTTGTTTTGAAGTGTATCGGATGCTTGCTGTGGGGCAAAGTGTGTTTGTTCGTAAGTCCCCTTCCCGGATTCCTGGTTACGATAACCGTAAGTAAAGTGAAACACACATGGCGCCTTAGAGGCGGTTATCGTTTGTAATTTTCGTGTTGCTTGTTGCATTAGGCAACATCTAGGTACTCACCCTAGCGTACCAACGCGCTAGGTGTATAGGTGTTTGTTTTAGGCACACACCTCCCCCGCCGAAAGTTGGGGGAGTTTGGTACACATATATACTTGTGTAAGCAAAGTAAACAAGATGCCGTCATTTACAAGTGATGAACTAGCAGACTTCTTTAGCCGAGCCTGTTCCGACATCTGGGCCTTGCTAATTGCACAGCGCAATGCCCATCCCGCTCTCGAGCCCACACTCGTGTTCGAGCCTCTAGCGGGCCCCTTTCCCTCCGAGTTTGGCCCCCTATCAACCGTCCGACTGTGCTAATCGACGACCCTCTATCGCCGAGCACCGCACCTCCAACCCCTGTGTCCATAGACACAATTTACGACGCCGCGAATCCCGCGCCCTCCGCGATGTCCAACCGCGGCTCCTTTCCGGTCTTCTCGGATGCCGAATCAGGCTCTAATATGAAGACCGACTCGTTGTACTGCGTAAGCCCGAAGACGAAGGCTTCTCCCTCGTCCAGGGCAAAAAGCGCAAACGCGCAGCCCAAAAAAAGGCAGCCAAGCCTAACTCGGCATCTTCCTCCCCCACCGCCACACCGGCAAAAAACCAGCCTCCGCGGCGTGCGCTCAACCCCCTAAGCCCGCAGCGAATGAGTCCTTTGCTGAACGTAGGGAAAAGTCCACCCATTATAGCTCAAGACAAAATCAAATGGAATAACCTTTCCAACTGGTTGAAAATATACTGCCCAAAGGTGCAAATGTCGGTCAGGCTATTCGAATTTTTGTAAATACGACTGACGCTGTTCGCAGTATGACAAACCACTTGCGTGCCCAACAAGTCACCTTTCATACGTACGCCCTCCCTGAGGAACGTAACCTGCGCGTGGTCGTCCGAGGCCTTCCCAAGGAGCTCGAGAATGTCCACATTCTAGATGACCTAAAGGCCCAAAATCTCTTGGTCTGGGAGGTATATAGAATGCACCACAAGACCGATAAGAAACGATTTTTAGATTCCTGGACCTGTCTCCGGAAGGCAAGGAGATTATTAACGTCCGGCGCATCTGCAACTTCACGGGGATTACAGTTGAAGCCCCCCGAAATAGGGGCATCGTTGGCCAGTGCCATCAGTGCCAACTGTACGGCTACTCGGCCTAAAATTGCTACGCCAGACCTATGCACCACCTACTGCCCCTGCGCGCCCGAGACGGTTGAACTCCCGAACTGCGTTAATTGCCGTGAAGAGGGACACCCAGTGAATAATCGCGGGTATTCCAAAGCGCGGCGAAGGAAGCAGTGCTGCCTCACCTCAGGACAAGCTCAACGCTACGATTGAGCACACTGGAACTAACATTATCCAATACAATTTTATAGTTATTCTATATTTCTTTTGCTGTATTTATTTTACTTTCAACGCAATCTGTATATTTATAACTTTTCTGGCCTAATTTCATTAAGGTTATCTTGTATATCTTGTAATTGCTTATACATTAATTCTACATCGTCAATTAGCACTCATTATTTAAAACAAAACGAAAGACATGTAAACTGGCACACGTAATGCACAATACAATTTAGCAATAAATTATACAATAGTTGAACAATAATTTTAGTAGTAGACCGTCTCAGGATCTCAGAGCTCACACGACTGATATATCCCTGCCGTCCTGATCCTTGGCTGGATGTCCTGAACGCCCCGATAATCTCAAACGCATCCTCCGGTATACGTCAGCACGTATCTCTCTTTGAATTAAGTTTTTATGGCATCTTCTGTATTGCCGATAAGCTAGCTATCCAAACGCTGCAACTAGTATTGCCGGCACCGTCGAGAGCAATACGTTGTTAATCCACGTGTGCTGGGCAGCCTCTGCACTATTGGTTCCCACGACACTTGGCGCGATAACAATGTCCTTGGGCTCGGATTTTGATTGAGTTTTGCCCATTTTCGTAAACTTTACTTGCACTAGTATTCTCCAAAACAAAATATAAAAAAAATCCGTCGTACTTGTTTGCACATTTGTTGGTAAAAATACGCAGTCCCATTCACGCCGTGGCTAAAGTCCAGTTCGAAAAATGTGCATGCACTGCTAATTGTGTTACGTACGCCACCACGGAGCCGAAACGCCTGCGCATGGCAAGGTCGCCATGCGGGGACGATCAAACGATACGGCAGCTTTTCGAGACGGATTACTGATTCACAAATCACAATGAATATTTATTTATATTAACCTACTTACACCACTGAACTTATCGACACAATCTGGTCTTTCCAGTGCACCTAAACACCTCTTCTAAATACCAGAATGGCAGCACAAAATCTCGGTAGAACTAAACCACACTCTCTAACTATCGCGTTATTTATCTATATATTGATCACGTTCTTCCTGCTCAACCACGATGTAGACGTAATGTTATTGCAAGTGCAATTCTGTGAGAACGTGGTCCTTCCCCAGTCGAGCCGACCCATTCTCGCTACAACTATATTACTAATATAGCTGCAGCATGGCTCTACCACGTAACTAGATTTTTGGCGTACCTACCATCGCTTGAACGCGTAATCGAATCTAACATCGCAGAATTACTCAACCTAAGCTCCAGTGATATAGTAGCTGAAGACCTCAACAGTAAGCATTCCTCCTGGAACTCGTTTACAAGCAATCCCAATGGTAATGCGTTGTTCGATCTCACGAAGCGACTAAACTTCGATGTTATCGCGCCTGAGACTCAAACCCGCTACCCATTCGCTACCAAACACCAACCAGACGTCCCTGACGTAGCAATACTCAAAGATGTCTGTTTGTTGGTAGCATCAATCGAAACTATTTTATAACTCAACTCGGATCCCAGACCAGTCCTATTGCAACTGGGCCAGCCCGCAGGTGCGGTCCTTCAGACCAAAACCATTACGGACTGGCGTAAGTTCAAGGTCAAACTCGAGTCTACAACCTACTAGCACCTAGACAAAATCCCCGATAAGATAGACTCGCATGGGGAGGCCAATGAGGCGATTAGCGCCCTATTGGCTCACCTCACCTTTACAGTTGAAGAATGCTTTCGTAAAGTTCGTGTGTCGAGCAATCGAAACTTGAAACTTCCGAGTGATATTCGGCAGCTGATTAGGGTGAAGAACGCGGCCTTAAGACATTACGATTACTATCGTACTATAGATAACAAAATGCGCAACCTCCAAAACGAGGAGAAATAGCGTATCAAAGAGTGGGATAGTCTGCTGGAAGATATCGAGCCATCTCGAACTGCCTTCTGGCAGTTGACCCGAGCTCTGAAAGCAGAACAATCTTCACCTATGCCGCTCCTCATCAGACCAGGAAACCCCGATCTCATCTTTGACGATTCTGAAAAGGCCGAATGACTCGCGGACAAATTATAGAGCCAATGAACTCCCTCTAGCAAACCTACAGATTCTGCTTACCTTGCAGAGGTTGAAGCGGAGGTCGAGCGTAAGTGTGCACTACCACCTGCGGACGACCCCTTAGATCCTGTGACTGCCGACAAAGTCTTAGAAGTAATCAAAAGCCTTAAAAAGAAATCAGCACCCGGCCCCGATGGCATTAGCAACAGGGTACTGAAATATCTCTCCACGGCGCTCCTTTGCCTCCTAGTAGGCATATTCAACGCTCTTTTTTCTAGCTGCTACTTCCCGGATGCATGGAATGAAGTAGACGTAATAGGAATCCGGAAACCGGGAAAACCAAGCAACTTAGCCTCTAGTTACAGATCAATTAGTCCCCTCAGCACACTGGGGAAATTTTACGAGCGACTTATATTGAATCGCCTTCGTAAACACGTCTTCACCAACAAACTTCTTCCAGACGAGCATTTCGGTTTCAGACCCGAGCACTCGTGCACCGACCAATTGCATCGCCGCACATAATCTATTCTGAAAGGATTCAACCTCCCACAAAGAAGTCGCAGAACCACTATGACCGATGACGTATTCTTCGATATCGTGAAAGCGTTTGACAAAGTCTGGCACGACGGCTTGCTTTACAAGCTGTATAAACCCAATGTGCCTGATAGGTTCACCCACATCATCAGAGCCTTCTTTGCCAATCTCCACTTTCGCTATCGAATAGAGGGTACTCGCTCCAAAAAGCACCCTATCAAGGCTGGAGTCCCACAAGGCTCCGTTCTCTACCCACTACTCGTCACACTCTTCACGAGTGACATCCTGAAAGACCCCGTGGGGAATACTGCTCTCTTCGCCAATGACACAACACTTTTCGTCGCCCATCACAATAAAATTATCCTAACCGAGAGGCTCCAAATAACAGTCAACCACTTAGGGCTTAGGCGATTGGATCCGCTTATGGAGAACTAAAGTGAATCCTGAGAAAAGTGTAGCAACACACTTTCAAAGGATCTCCACTTACAATTCTCAAATCAAAAACCCCAAGAAATCGTTAGGTACAATCACCCTATACGGCCGCCAGATCCCCTGGTAACAAACGGCCAAATATCGAGATGTCACATTTCAACAATGACGTTCGCGAAACATATTCGCAATGTTAGCAATCGAACAAAAATCGTCGCTAGTTGCCTCCACCCGCTAGTTAACAGAAAGAGGAAACTGTCCTTACCTTACTGCGTAAGACCTATTGTGTCTTACGCAAGCGTAGTTTTAGCGCACGCGGCCCATAGACACTTGTACGATCTCCAAGTCGTCCAAAATAGATTCATTTGCATAGCCACCGGAACCCGGTGGTACCAGTGAAACTCCGACTAACACAGAGATTGTCAACTTCCGACGATCTCTTAGTATCTCAAGGAAATGTCTCGGCGCTATTTCGAGAGAACCGAGACATATCCGAACCCGCTAGTGGTAAACACAGTTACATACGCTCCGACTCCGAACGTCACGGAAAGCCTCCGTAGGCCCCGTAACGTTCTAATCGAACCACCCTTTCCGCTAGATGCCGACGACAGAAATGTTACCGGCCAGTCACAATTTCAACAGTGGTAGAGCCACGCGGCAGCTTTTGCTGTCGCACGGATGGGCCGGCTCGAACCAGGGTGGTACCACGAACTCATAGAAAACCAGCGTGAAGTAGAGGTTTACCTCTGCGTTTAGCTTGGTGAGTGCAGGTGGCCGGAGGCCCTTTTTACTGGAAATGAGGCATTTCATCTAAGTCCTCACGGGTGACAACGCATCTACATTTTGATTTCGAATATAGGATGATGTAGATGTCTATGGGTCACAGCAACCACTTACCATCAGGTGGACTGTGTGCTCGTTTGTCACCCTTATCCTATAAAAAAAAATCTCAAACATTACACAATCACATAGTGCCACAAACACTGCTAGGACAAAAATAGATGGGACGCAGCAAGTCCGCAGACGGGCGCGCTGCACACCCCTCCACACGTCATACACACCATACACCCGCATCCCTGGGCGGTTCTCAACGCCCAGAACATCGAACGATATAAGTTAGCCGTCAGAGCAGTTAGATAACTCATTTACGTGCACTGTAAACTGTCCTATGAGTCATTGTTACGCAAGTAACAACGCAGAATATTAAAAATTCACCGCTTTTTGCAGTAAAAGCCAAAATGCTAACAGTACAAACATCATCAGAAACCAGCATCTTTCTTACTGATAACAACTAAAAATGCCAAGCGTGGCAACGATGGCAAATATCTCACCTATGAGGCAATTATGAAGTAACCTATTTTCAGTAGTTAACTTTTGATAAACTGGTATATCTCCATGAGTATTGTAGGTAATAAGGTACAAGTTTAAGTACTCTGTAGGTTTGTTAATTTCTGCGATGAGAATGATATCCATAACAAAACTAGTTGATGGATTAATATTTAAGTATATATTAGAATAATGACACGCTTGCTACTGCCGTCATTATCAACTTATTATTATATTATTATTATTTCTTATTATTTTTAACTATTAAACGTCATTGCTTAATTTTAATTTAAAATCGGATTCAAATTAAAATCGGAAGAAAAATTCAGTTGCTGCGCATACTCCCAAAAATGTATCCTGTATATTTTTTATAGGTTAAGGGAGCTATGTAGAGTAATAATCGAGCACACAGTCCACCTGATGATAAGTGTTTACTGTGGCCCATAGACATCTACATCTATCCTCGTTTGCAGATCAAAATACAGATGCATTGTCAGCTGTGATGACGAAGATATATAGTATATAAGTATAATCTTCAATGTTGAACACTGTATTAGTAATATTTTTCCATAGATTTGAGAAAGTAAATAAAATCAGTCCAAAAATTGGAATAAAAAAATGTTTTAATAAAATGTTCCACCAATCTAGCAGCGACTGAGAGTACAACAAAAACTATCCGAATTATAATTTATGAAGCCGTTACGATTTAGCTATTTGTTTAAGCACGGCACCAGGAGCAAGCCTCAAGTAGGTTGATAGAGCTAGATAAGATTAGTACAAGATGAATTATTAAAAAAGGGAAGATGTTACCTTCCATTGATATTGAAATATAGAAATACTTTCTATTTAAAACTTATTAATTTAAATTCTTCTATAGCAAGCGAGATAAAGCTTTAAGCATTTTGACACGAAAGACAACATAGTAATTGCAATATTTAGATTTTTATAAAGGTAAAAAATATTAACTGATCTTAAAAATCCGATTAAAATATAGGCAAAATTATGTACAAAATATTACCTGGCAAGTAGCAGCAGCTGATATAGTGAGTCAGTATAATTGCATGTATCTTAATCCTTAATGCTGACAACGCATTTGTAACCATCTTCATTTGAACTTCATTGCAGCAGTCAATGTGCTGCAATAGCCACTTCCATCCGTCAGAATGTTTATACGTTTGTCACATTTAGTTTTAAAAATAAATGGTTAAATAATCTAAAAAAAATGTCTACAGTGGTAGAGCCACGCGGCTTTTGCTGTCGCACGGATGGGCCGGCTCGAACCGGGGTGGTACCACGACCTCACAGAAAACCAGCGTGAAGTAGAGGTTTACCTCTGCGTTTCGCTTGGTGAGTGCAGGTGGCCGGAGGCCCTTTTTACTGGGAATGAGGCATTCCATCTTAGTCCTCACGGGTGACAACGCATCTGCATTTTGATTCGTAATCGAGGATAGATGTAGATGTCTATGGGCCGCAGCAACCACTTACCATCAGGTGGACTGTGTGCTCGTTTGTCACCCTTATCCTATAAAAAAAAATCCACTCCACCTTCTTCACTAGCCCGTTAACGTACGGCCACTGCTATAGATGGGGCTTTCTCGTTGTTAGTGGGTGGATTGGCAATATAAGTCTCGTACCTTTTACACTACTCCCTTTATATGTACGTACGTACGTACCTATATGTGTATGTGTATGTACACGTCTATGATAATGAATAATATTTTATTCAATCAGTATTTAATTTGCATTTAGATATATTTGAATTCCACCTTTTTATATAAACGGGTGCATTATAATGTGTTTGTGATTTCTCCATTTATGTATATCAACCGCAGAGTTCCTCTGTGGTCAGCAAAGAGATTTAAATATACAGTTGGTGGTTAGATTATTTCACAAAAGAAGCATAATAAGTCTCCTAGGTAATGATTCTTCAAGGTTAACTACAAATCTCGCACATTTGGCGCTGCTACCCGTCGCCCATCTTATTTAATGACCCTAATTGTACGTTTGGAGTAAAAAAAAGTTAAAGTTACAGCCTATATACGTCCCACTGCTGGGCACAGGCCACCCCTCATTTCTGAGAGGGTTTTAGCAAGGAAATGTCTGCCGCGCTGCCCCAATGTTGGCGAACTTCACATGTCTTCGAATTATTTTTTTTGTTATATATCGATGTTTTCCTTCACTGCTGAGCACGGGGTAAATCAACACTAAAGATTGCAATTAACAATTTAATTGATGCCGTCGGGGACCGAATCCGTGTTGCTCGCGTACTGTGAAATTTACAGCGGGCGCTAAGCATCTGAGCTACCACGGCTACGGTCTGGGGTAAATGAAATGAAATTCATTCATTTATTACAAACCATCAAAAGTCCCCTGCTAAACCTAGGCCTCTCCAATACACCCGCCCCCCCCTCTGGGTTCCCTCTTTCCCCCTACCGCTGCAGCCGAGTTGGAGTTGCGGAGGAAGTGGAGTGCCAGTATTGCGAGGTGCCGCTCTCCCTACCCTCCGCAGCCGAATCTTGGTAGGCAGCAGAGCCATAGAATAGAACCACAACTGAGGTCGGGAAAGCTAGTGCTTCCAAGTGCTTGTTTTCATGGCCCCATGGGCCTTCGTGTATCGGACTCGGGGAGTCCGTTTCGCAGTTGCTGTAAGAGGCCATGGAGGAAGGCGCGCCTTTTGTTCCTGGTGCGCCTTACCTGAGAAGGAAGGGGGGAGGAGAAGTCTTCCCCGAGGAGAGGCTGTCTTGGGACGGCCGGCGCTAGCGGGGCTGCGGATTAGTGCGAAAGCCTTCCCGTGGCCCTGCCAATATGCGACGAAGGTGGAACACCATGGGGTTTTAATCAGTGTGAGTCCGATATAACCTGTCCTTGCCCCAGCGAGACGGGTATTCGTAGATATTTCCCCGTGAAAAAAAAGAAAGGCTTCTACAAATAATTGTCGCATAGGGGGGATAGTTGACAACCTTGACAGGTGGGTTAGCAAGCGCAGTCTTTCACATTATTGAGTTTTTATCAGGAATGTCTGCTGCCCAACTCCTATTTCATTTCCCTCTGTCGTCTTTTGCGGCACCCAAGGGATAATAAAAGCGTAGTGTATTCTCTTACGCCGTTACTACACGGCAACGTCAATATATCTCCAATCCACACTTCAATCGCAAACGAGACGGTATATATCTTTCGCAAGCCGAACTATATTGTATCAGATTTTTCTGGCATTACTTACAGTTGCCTCTTACCATACGAAATGTTTATTTTTAATTATTTTATGCCGGTAACACACGGCTTTCTCAAATGTAAATATAAATTTTGTTATATATCGATTTACAAGTATACTGAACATTGTTGACTCAGTAATATGTATGTGAGGCTTTAATAAATAAATAAAAAATGATTCATTACTTTTCTTTGCAGACTCGTATTTCTAATATTACGTTAGAGAGTTATTAAAGAGCTTATTTTCTTAAATCCTTAAACCGTTCTTAAACACATGACAAACACTGTAGTTACCTGAATTTATTACTAAAATTTGACTGAAATTTTATATTTTTCTACAAAAGAAAATTTCCCACTGTATAGAATGAATTGAGATTTATATCTGTGGAAATATACTACGTTAAGCTTTACTCATGAATCCGGCGAACGCAATTACTCATATGCGAACGCTCAATTAGTTGGTAATTTGCAATGCGCACGCAGATGCGCCGCACCGCAAGGTAAGGGTTTGTGGCGAAGTGACCATAGACCAACCATGAGATTCATATACCTAATTGAGTTTATGTATGTACATACATGTTATATACCGACGTTTTAACTTTTGCAATTTTTTTTAAATTCCATTGTGGTGCCAAAATTATTAAAACCATTATCCTATGATAATAATAACGTTTAGTTCAATTATTATATTGGACTGAAGTCCATCTAAACGGAAATTTCGGCACACATGAAAAGCGAAGTAGTATTAACCAGAAAGATGGAGAATTATAACGTTTTTCTTTTGTACATGATTTTTTTTATTCGTATTTATATTATGTCGATAATGTAAGCCATATTAAATAACTTACTTCAAATTGCATTTTTCCACGCATCTGCATTTTTATCCTTAATCGAGGATAGATGTAGATGTTTATGAGCCACAGCCAGGACCAAACAGCTGTCTCAAAAAAGGTCAAACATCAGACCGAGGCCAAGATGCTTTACTGCACTAGAGGTGGTTGTAGCTTATATGTTGCGTTATAATACTATGATATACCTAATATGGGGATACACTCTATGGGTTGTTATTTTTTATGTTTTATTTTCTTCTTTTAAATTATTGCATGTGTGGTATTATATTCATCATATAATTTATTTTATATTTATACAGTCCAACTATATAATATATAAGTATATTATTTAAATGTGTATAATTATAATATTTATTTTATTTATTATATATATATTATATATATACATACATATATATATATATATATATATATATATATATATATATATATATATATATATATATATATATATATATATATATATATATATATATATATATATATATATATATATATATATATTTCAGAAATAGGAAGTTTTACATTTGCAAATCGTCTTGAAATTATTATTTACATTTGAGATAATAAAAAAGAAAAAATAATAAAGAGAAAATAATATAAATTAATTTAAAAAAATATAGAAAAGTTTATTTTTTCAAATAATGTCCACCAGACCAAAGTTCGGTGACGGGTCTCAAATAAGACTGGTCATTGCGTAGAACAGGATTATAGTGAGCGAGTGTGGGCGCAGGCACAGGTGCACTCTCTTTTTCCTCAATCTTGTAGGCAATCAGACACGATCGGACCGGAGCTGGACCTTTAGTGCGTTCCGAGGCAGGGGCGCGAAATACCGCTAGTTCCTAACTCCGGGCAGTTATTAAGATTTTTTTTTTGAAAAAAAAAATCTTAATAGTTGTTTTAGCCGAACCCGCGATTCGAAGATGAAACCTCTACGTTTGTGTACTAGACTAGTGAATAGAGGCATGGCTGTTTATAGCTGCAGAGCTAAATTAAAGTTGATGCACGAATGGGTCTCCTCGACCGATTAAAACCATGTTCTCATAGAAGATCAACGGAAAATAGCAGCGTAATGCTGCCGTGTTTCGTATGGTGAGTGTAGAGAACCGGAGACTCTTTTTACTGGAAAAGACGCAATCCATTTTAGTCCTCACGGGTGACAACGCATCTGCATTTTGATTCACAAATGAGGATAGCTGTAGACGTCTATGGGCCACATCAACCACTTACCATCAGGTGGACTGTGTGCTCGTTAGTCACTCTATCCTATAAAAAAACGTGTTTCGTATAGTAAGTGTATAGTAAGCGAATACCCTTTTTACTGGAAACAAGGCATTCCATCTTATTCAAATTTCGTATCTGCATTTTGATGTTTGATCGAGGACATATAGGTAGATTTCTGTAGGCCACAGCATCCACTTATCATCAGGTGGACTGTGTGCTTGTTTGTCACGCTTATTCTTAAATAAAGAAAAAATATATTACTTCATAATTAAGTTAGTTTGTTACAGCCTATATACATACGTCCCACAGATAGAAACAGGCCTCTCCTTTCTCAGAGGTTTTCTAGAGCAAAGAAGTGTGCGCCGCGCTGCCCCAATGAGTGTTAGCGAACTTCATATGTCTTCGAAATATTATTTTTCTTATTTCTCGGTCATGAAGGTTTCTTCACGATGTTTTCCTTTAGAGCTGAGCACGTGGTAAATCAGCACTTAAAATTGCAATTAACAGTTTCGCTAGTGTCGGCGGGGATCGAACCCGGGTTGCTCGCATACTATGAAACTTACAGCGAGCGTTAACCATCTGAACTACCACGGCTCTTATAAATTATTACTGCTTAAATTATACCAGCCTTTCTTTTCTATTTTCTTAATTTTAAAATACAAATTTAAAACAACGCTGAAATAAACCTTTCAATTTCTCAGCATTTTTAAGCTCCGTGAAGCATATAATTTTTGCTTAAGGTGCTAGTCACAACGCTTCTAAAATAAAAGGTTAAATTTCTTGCTTTTTTGTCATGTTTTATTTCGAATTTTCTTCATCGTTGATTGTTTCAAATGCAAGCATTTTCCACTTCTCATTTAACGCAAGATTTAAAAAAATATATATATACTAGCAACAAGGCATTTAAGAATAATTCGCAAGAGTATTTTCTGAATTGTAATTTCTAATACTTTCAATTTGAATAAGTGTACAATTTTGTACAACCGACTTCAATATAAATATAATGTATGAAAGCAGGTAAGGCAGCCGGTTATGATAGAGTATCTCTCGAAATGCTAAGGGCTAGAGAAGGAGTGGTGGCAGACCTGCTGTACACCTTGTTTAACTTATGTTGGGAACTTAAGCGTGTACCGGGAGACTGGTGCAAAGCCGTGATAGTCTCAATATATAAAGGAAAAGGATCACAGCAGGACTGTAAAAACTACCGTGGTATCAGCCTTCTTAGCATTGTGGGAAAACTGTATGCTAAGGTACTAATTGAAAGAATTATGAAAGAAACTGATGGAAAAATTTGGGATGTGCAAGCGGGATTTAGAAAGGGAATGGGATGTACGGATCAGGTCTTTTCCATGCGCATGATCGCGGAGAAGTTTTTGGCCAAAAACCAAAGAGTTTTTTGTGCGTTCATGGACTTGGAAAAGGCTTATGACAGAGTGGACAGGGATGTGTTATGGCAAACACTGAACTCATTTGGGTTGAGCGCTGGCTTGATACAGGCATTGAAGTCTCTATATAGGGACTCTAGTGCTTGTGTCAGGATCAACGGGGCCTACTCGGACTGGTTTGGCATCCATAAAGGTGTCAAACAGGGCTGTGTGGCTTCCCCGTGGCTGTTCAACCTATTTATGGACAGTTGTTTGGAAAATTTGAAAGCAGAAGAATGCGGGTTAAGAATGGGTGAGTTAACCGTCAAATGCCTTTTGTACGCCGATGATCAAGTCATACTTGCGTCGTCGGCGGCCGAGTTGCAAATGATGGTTACATTAATGAACAGGACATTAAAAGAAAAGGGAATGAAAGTGAACGCAAGTAAGACGAAAGTTATGGTTTTTGAAAGAGAAGAAAGTAAAACGATATGTGAAATAAGAATAGAAGGGGAGTTGGTAGAGCAAGTAGATGAGTTTGTGTATTTGGGATGTGTGTTTAGCAGGGATGGTAGATATGATAAGGATATAGAACGACGAGTGAATGCAGAAAATATATTGAATGGGGCTCTACACTCTATTGTGAAAAGTCAGAATGTGTCCAAAAAGGCATGTTTGGCAATTCACAATGCTGTGTTAGTGCCTACTTTAATGTATGGTAGTGAAAGTTGGGTGTAGCAGAAGAAGCACGAGAGTAGAATAAATGCTGTAGAAATGCGGTCATTACGTAGTATGCTAGAGCTGAATCTGAATGACAGGGTGAGAAATAGTGTGATAAGAGAAATGTGTGGTTTGTGCAAGATGATGTTGTGACTAGGATTAAGAAAGGAATGCTTCGGTGGTTTGGTCATATAGAAAGAATGAATGAGGAAAGAGTGACAAAGCAAATTTATGTTGCAGAGGTGAATGGCAGAGTCGGGAAGGGTCGCCCTAGGCGAAAGTTTATCGACCAAATTGGCGAAATATTGAAAATGGGCCAAATTAAGAGTACCTTTAACCGACGAGCGTGTATGCGTAGGTATATGGATGTGGAGGAAGCGAGAGAGGTGTGTCAGGATCGTGCCAAATGGAATTCCATAGTCTCTGCCTACCCCTCTGGGTGACAGGCGTGAGTGTTTATGTTATGTTATGTTTTATAATTTATTGTTGATTTTTTAAAAACTGTTCGACCGATTTCGATAAAATTTTGTTACAAAACCACCCGTAAAGCTGAAAGGAGGTTAAATGGGGCCTTATAACTAAGTAAGTCCATTCAATATTTAAGAACCGTAGTAACGCTGTATAACATACCCCAAAAAATAAAAAATATTATTATTTTCACTGATGTGCAAACCCCATTTCAGTAAAATTAAAGAGTAAACTACGCAGAATGTACCTACATTTCTACCTAATTCGCGGAACGACAAAAACTTTAAAAGACCTAACCTAACGAAACAACCTAAACGAACACTTACTTTTTCATAATAAACGTCCAATTTACAGAAATGGCTCAAATTGTGCTCCGCCTTGCTCAATACACAACCGCTCGTCGAGATATGGCTTGTGTGGCATTTGGCACCATCGTCAGTGTTACTGATGCGAAAACCGATCTAACACGCTGTTCCATCTCGGCAACCGTTGGGCAATTGGAGAAATACACTCTGTCCTTCACGTAACCCCACAAAAAGAAGTCCAGGGGTGTGAGGTCGGGAGAACAAGCAGGCCATAGCACCGGTCCCCCGCGGCCGATTCATCCTCGCGGAAAGCGAACGTTAAGATGTTCTCGTACGTTGCGAGCAAAATGTGCCGGAGCTCCATCATGCTGAAACACCCTGTTTCTTTGGTTCTCAAAGTAATCCCAGTCAGCCACACAAAAGTCGTCAATCGGCTCTTCGAATTCCGTTTGTAAAAACGTTAGATAGTTGATACCGTTGAGACGTGATGGCATAATGACGGGACCGATGACATGCCCGTCAAAAAGGCCAGCCCACACATTCAGCTGCCACTGGTGTTGAAATCTGCCCTGTCGTGAAGCATGTAGATTCACGTGAGCCCAAACGTGATCGTTATGCATATTTGAAAGTCCTGACCTCGTGATTGTTGCCTCGTCCATCTAAAGAACATAGTTTACGTAATTAGGGTTCTCCTCTAACTGCCTGAGATGCCACTCGCAGAAGTTCCTCCTGGGTGCAAAATCGGAGGGTGTCAGCTCCTGTGTACGGTAATAGTGATAAGGGTAACGATTGTCGTCACGAAGAATTCGCCAAACTGCTACATGGTTTATACCGAATTTGTTCCGGCTCGCCTCGTACTTGTGGTCAGCTCTTCTTCAAAATGCTCTAACACTAATTCAGTCTGGTCGGTGGAATGTAGTCGTCTTGACGTGTTCAAAAACACTGGTACGAAAGCAGCCGTCGCAGTTCAGTGGGGGGTCTACCATCGATAAATCGTTGCCGATACAGTTCGCGAGCACAATTTAAATTGCTATCTTCATAGCCTACGCATAACATCATATCGTAATATTACGAGTAAGAAAGCATCGTTATTTTGCAAAAAATGTTGAAAAAATAACTCTAAACCGTTGTAGGATATCGATTAGAAGATTTGAAATTGACAACATTTTTTTTCCAACTTGACATATTTTGAAGGCAGTACTTGAGTATAATGACATACTTGTATTGAGATAGCAAACATTTATGAATGAAAAATAGAAAGACTATTAAAGTAAACAATTATTAGGTAAAATAGGTACACAAACACGTAGTCCTTTATGTTAAATAATCTGGTTCCCTGACATGACAGCTTACTAGGGTTGACAAAATTTTTGGCTTTGATAATTAATTAAATGTTTCACGGGGTGTTTTGTAAGACGTTGTATATAACCTTTGAAACAAAAAAAGAATTTTCCAAATCGGTTCAGGCGTCTTCGAGTAATCGGTATACATCCATAAAAAAAAAGAATCCGATGAATTGTAAACCTATCCTTTTTGAAGTCTGTTGAAAAGTTACTCAACATTTTGTCGCGTAAAGTTTAATTCAGTTTAAATTCCTACGTTTCGAGTGTTTTTTATATTCAATGCTTAGTATTCACGTAAATTATGAACGGCACACGGACAAACATCCGTGTCGAGACAATTATTTGTGGGCAATTCAAAATTATTTCCCGGTATACTAGAGCAGAAATGGCGTCATTCAACAATGCTACTAAATTTTCAGCGAAGGCGTTAAAGGCTGATGAATATGCAATTTCATTCTCAATCAAGGATAGTATATGTTTTTAGACCATAGCAACCATTTACTATCGTATAGACCCCGCGCTCATTTGTTACTCTTTCTTGTATTAAAAACCTAAAATCTGACGATTTCACGTGTGTACCTACAAACATACATACACAGCATAGAAGAGCCGTGGTAGCCTAGAGGCAAATCGAGGTACCCCTGAGATATAATGAAAACATCTTTTCCATTTGTTAAACGAAATCATTTTTGATATTCTTCTTTGGGACCATATTATTTCTTAATTTCAACATTTCTTTTGTCGATTATAACTGATTCTTCGATTTGCTAGAAAGTTGAATAACTTGAAACAAATTGTTACACTTTGTAAATCATGCGTACATAATATACGAGATCCTTCGAATCAGCACGCTATTAAATAAAGATAAGGCCTGTAATGTAAAATTCATGGAATTGCTTTTTGATCGAAGTAAATATTCGAAATGTAGGGACGCATCGTATTTACATAATTGATTGCTCGTTTTTTTTTATAGGATAGTGTGACAAACGAGCACAAAGTTCACCTAACGGTAAGTGGTTGCTGTGATCCATAGAAATCTACATTTATTATATTATATTATATCATTTCAAAGAATCAAAATGCAGATGTGTCGTCACCCGTGTGGACTAAGATGAAATGTCTCTTTTCCAGTAAAATGGGTTTCCGGTTCTCTACACCCACCATACGAAACACAGCAGTGTCAATCTGCCATTTTACGCTGGTATTCTGTGAGAGCGTGGTCCTTCCCCGGTCGAGCCGACCCATTCGTGCTACAACAATACTACTAATATAGCTGCAGCATGGTTCTAACACGTTAAAAAAGAATATTTAAAATATTCTTAATATCTTAAAGCTGCGTACGGATAGCGCGTTCCTGTGTTACGCGTAGTTGGGAAACACTGACCACGCGTACATTGGATACGCGTACAGCTCCGCCGCGAACCTGTACGCAAGGTCAATCGATCCAGAGCGCTCCGCGAGCCCCAGTCACCAACAAGACTCGGTGAAATTCATAAAGTTGAATCAACCTGATAATATTTTCATTATTGAAACTCGAAGAACACGAGTGTTTATTCATTTTGCCGTCCAAATATAACGTAGCCGGCCGCGTGCGTCCTCTTTGACGCGCGACCAAAAACCGACTGACAATGGCTCACGCTGCGAGTTGGCTCGCGCGGTACGCGTACCCTAAGCCGCGGCGGTAATCAACGGGACTCTATTACTAAGCCTCCGCTGTCCGTCCATTCGTCCGTCTGTCTGTCTGTCTATCGGTATATAATATATTTAAAATTAAAGAGGGGATCCCCTACTACAAACGTGTATTACGATGGTACGGAACACTTCATGCGCGAGTCCAACTAGCACTTGGCCGGTTTTTTCGTTTGACGTGTGACGCAATGTTTTCACCAAGACAGTGTGACTTATTTTTTTAAATGTTTTTTTGTGAAATAAGTTATACTTTAGTGGTGGTCCCATTTAAATTAGGAGAAAACGGGATGAAGTTAGAAGTATAGCTATTAAGGCGACATTCTATTTGTTTTATAACTTAGCCCACTCAACAAGGTTAAAAAATAATAAATATTTTTTTTTTACAATCGACTTCAAAATAAATTAAATAGAATAACTCAAAAGCTATAAATCAGAACTTGATCAAATATATATGCTACCATATGAGAAGCACCAGCTTTCAAATAAGAAAAGAATCATTGAAATCGGTTCACCCAGAAAAAAAATTAGGTAATACATATAAAAAAGAACAGTACAGCCGAATTGAGTACCTAGTCCTTTTTGAAGTCGGTACTAAAGTAATGGTAAGTGGATACTGTATCCAGAGACACCAAGATAGATCCTTGATTAAGAATGACAATGTAGATGTGTTATTACCCCTTAGGACTAAGATGGGTCTTCAGTACTCTACACACACCACACGAAACACACCAGCATTAAGCTGCTATTGTATACTGGTATTTTGAGAGCGCGAAGTCCTTCCCCGGTCGAGCCAACCCATGCGTGTTACAGCCATAATATATCTGCAGCGTGGCTATCTCACGCAGATAATTTATTCTTACACAAATAATTAAAAATTAAAAATTTTGTAAAACCGACTTCAGTATAAGTTATTAAGAATAACTTGATCAAATTCATATGACCACACGAGAAGTATCAGCTTTCAAATAAAAAAAGAATCATCGGAAAAGAAAAATCGGTTTACCCAGTAAAAAGTTATGAGGTTACACACACAAAAAAAAAACATAGAGTCGAATTGAGTACCGTCTCCTTTTTGGAAGTCGGCAGATAAAGGTTTGCTATAGTCCGTAGGCATCTTACATCTATCAACGACTAAGAATTTAAATCCATAAAATTTTCAGCTTTAAGACAGAAATTAAATGTAACTGTAAATTTTGATTTCGGATCTCAACAGCATTGTGTAACGTTCGTATTTTGTTAGAGTGTGGATCTCTCTCGGTTGAGCCGACATATTGTTGCTTCAGCCATAATACAGGTTCAGCGTGGCTCTAACACGTAAAATGTTCTAAAAATCTTGTGAACGTTCTTAAATGTTATTTCGTTGAGAATCAATATTTAATTTAATTATTATGTCGGGGTGCTAAGTATTGGAGTTTCTTTGTGTAATGGATTTTGACGGATGAACAATGATGGATGAACAACGACGGATGACAATGGAACAACAGATAAGTAAGCTGAAGTGGCAATGGGCTGGCCATGTATGCATGGTAGAGCCATGCTCAAGCTATATTAATAGAATATAGTTGTAGCACGAATGGGTCGGCTCGACAGAGGGACGAAGCTCTCACAGAATACCAGCGTAAAATACCTTAACACTGCTGTGTTTCGTATGGTGAGTGTAGAGAACCGGAGACCCTTTTTACTTGAAAAGAGTCATTCCGTCTTAGTCCTCAGGTTGACAATGCATCTGCATTTTGATTCTTTATTGAGGATAGATGTAGAAGTCTATGGGTCACAGCAACCACTTACCATCAGGTGGACTGTGTGCTCGTTTTTCACCTTATCCAAAATAAATGTAGGTGTAAATCGAGAACCATTACAAATTAACCGTAGAACGGACAACGACTATGCAGGTGGCTCAGGACCATGTGATAGTATGTATGTAATGGTGATGATGATGATGACAAATATTTTCTCTCTTAATCTAAAGAACAGCTGGGCACTTGTTTTAAAATTCCACGATGTGCGAAAAACCCGCATTTGATTTAATGTTTAATCGTATTTCAGCCTTTTGTCCTGCAGACTAATTAGAAAGACTGTGGATAAATAATGTGAATTGTTAATTCTGTTTTAATATGCTCTAGTTGGTAGAAAATTGAAAACTACAATGTTGTAAAGTATTTCAGGTGAGATCAAACAAAAATTCCAAAAACACACGTTGTCAAAAATTTTATTCATAAATTAAGTTATAAAGTGTAATATAATTTCTGATTTAAATTTTTAGCTATTGGGATTAACATCTCAGACATGAGGGTTTCCTCGCGATTATTTCCTTCACCGCCCAGAACGTGGTAAATCGACACTTCAAATTGCAATTAAGGTACGAATGGGCTTGGCATGAATCGAATTAAGGAATCGAATCGAATCTCACGTATTACGAAACTAGCGGTCCGCCTCAGTTCCGCAACGGGCGATTTCTGGATTTCAAAAACAGCGCCGTTTAGTGGCGGTTAAGAATATCCACTACCCTTATCTTCCCGTGGGTGACGTAAGAGGCGACAGTGGGGAACAGGCAGGAGATAGGCAGCAGCATCTTCCTGATAACAGAAAAATTACAATAAAAAAATGCGGTTGCCAACCTGCTCGACAAGCGTGGCAACTATGGCAATATATCCCCCCGAATGAATAAAGTTACTAAGAGACGGCCCCCAGTTCACGGCGGCCCCACTATTTCTGGCTACGGTGGCGACCATGGTAACGGCGGGGCAGGGAGTGCTAAGAATCTCCGGTGGAGATTCGATTGCCACCTAAGACGACTCGACCTGATAACATACAACGCACGCACCCTGAGGACTGACGAGAAGATCGTGGAGCTGGAAGAAGAAATAGACAAGTTACGCTGGCATATTATAGGAATATCCGAGGTCCGAAGAGAGGGGGAGGACACTGTAATCCCCGAATCCGGCAACTTGCTCCATCACCGGGAGGGCGACCATCTGTCCCAAGAAGGTGTCGGATTTATCGTCCACAAGTCTCTCGTTAACAACGTTGTAAAGATTGAGAGTGTGTCGACCAGGGGTTGCGTACCTTATACTCATAATCACCAAACGGTATTCGCTGAAGGTCATACAGGTTTACGCACCAACCTCGGCACACCCCGATGAGGAGGTGGAGGAAATGTATGTGAATATCTCTAGAGCCATGCATTCCTCCAAAACCCACTATACGGTGTTAATGGGAGACTTCAATGCAAAACTAGGCACAAGAGAGAACGGAGAGCTGAAAGTAAGGAAATTTGGAATAGGGCAACGGAACCCAAGAAGCCAGCAGCTGTCCGACTTCATGGAGAAAGAGGGACATTTTATGATGAACTCTTTCTTGCAGAAGCGGCCCCATAGAAAGTGGACCTGGAAAAAATGAGATTGTCTTCCTTATGACGACCAGACGACAGCTGTTCAGTGATGTCTCCGTGATCGCGAGGGTGAAAACTGGTACGACGATCGATCACCGAATGGTTAGAGGCACACTGAACCTAAACGTTAAGTTGGAGAAACCTCGTCTAATGAAGTCAACGCTCCGTCCCCCTCGTGCTCTATTCCAAAGACCTGAAACCTTTCAGCTCGAGTTACAAAACCGTTTTCAGTGGCTAGAAAACTGCAACGAAGTGGACGATATGAATGACAAGCTCGTGGAAACTGTCCATGCGGTCAGAGCTAAGTTCTGCAAGACCCGTCGCAGAAGAATACAAAAAACTGTCGAAGCTGAAGACCGAGGGTGGCAGCATCGTATCCGGGACACCTGCGATTTTGAGTGAGATTGAGAGCTGTACACGCCATCGTTGGAGCCACACGCAAGGGTGAGTAACGATCCAAGAGCGAGTCTTATCTGACACTTTTCCGATGATATCCCAGACGTCAATCTGAGCGAGATAAGAATAGCTCTCCAGCACCTTAAAAACGGCAGGGCCCCAGTTGAGGATGGAATTACAGCGGAGCTTTTGAAAGCGAGTGGAAAACCGGTACTTGAAGTCCTTCAGAAGCTCTTTAATCCCGCCCTCCATGGTGGCACTATTCCGGAGGCGTGGAGGAGAAGTTAGGTGGTCTGGTTCTTCAAGAAAGGCGACAACACTCTCTTGAAGAACTACAGGCTGATTTCCCTTCTGAGCCGCGTCTACGTGCTGTTTTCGAGAATCATTACGAATCGTCTCGCACGCAGACCTGACGACTTCTAGCCTCCCGAATAAGCCTGTTTCCGAAAAGGCTTTAGTACCATGGACCACATATACATCCTTCGGCAAATTTTACAGAAGACATAGGAGTACAATCTGCCACTTTGCCTTGCGTATGTGGACTATGAGAAAGCCTTTGATTCCGTCGAAATTTGGGCGGTGCTGCAGTCCCTTCAGCGGTGCCAAGTTGACTGTCGGTATATAGAAGTGCTGAAGTGTTTGCTCCGTAGGGCTACGGTGGCTATCCGAATACAGCATCAGAGTAAGATACCTATCCAACTGCAGAGAGGCGTAAGACAGGGTGACGTTATATCCCCGAAAATCTTCACCGCTGCATTGGAAGACGTTTTCAAGCTACTGGACCGGAAAGGATGCGGTATTAATATCAATGGCGAGTACATCACTCACCTTCGATTTGCCGACGATATAGTCCTCATGGCAGAATCGCTGGAGGAACTAAGCACTATGCTCAATGACCTCAATAGTGTCTCCCAACGGATAGGTCTTAAGATGAAAATGGATAAAACAAAAATCATGTTTAACATCCATGTTCAGTGGTAGAGCTACGCAGCAGTTTTTGCTGTTGCACGTATGGGCCGGGTCGAGCTGGGTTGGTACCACGACCTCACAGAATACCGGAGTTAAGTAGAAGCTCTGCTTCTGCGTTTCGTCTGGTGAGTGCAGGTGGCCGGAGGCCCAATCCCCCCCTCCATCAACATGGTAGCGGAATTACACATTAGACTACCCCAGGAGGGTACCAGTACCCCTGGAGAATCCCTCGCTGAGCATCCACGACCATGTTATTCCAATCCTGAGCGTGGGTGCTCAGGCTGCCCCGCGTATTCTGGGGGGGGGGGGGGACAAAATTCCGCTCAAAAACATAACTGCTCGGGGCAAACTGAGCAACAATACCAAGGCGACCCCTGCCACGCTATCCGTAAATTTCTGTAACATCAGGGGACTTCACTCTAACCTAAACGCCGTCCACTACCATCTCGAGACGGCGAAGCCGGCCTTGCTCTTCCTGACCGAGACGCAGGTTTCCTCTCCGGCTGATATTTCGTATCTCTCCTACCCGGGGTACAAATTGGAGCACTCCTTTGTGCCTCGGGCTGGAGTTTGCGTGTATGTCAGAGAGGACATCTGTTATCGACGCCTCGGCAGTCTTGAAGGTTCGGACCTGTCCATCCTTTGGCTCTACGCGTAGACAGCGGCGACCATCCGCGCGTCTACGGGTGCCTCTATAGGTCCCATAGCGGTAATGCCGAAACAGACCGACTCATCGACCACGTCCAAATGGCTACAGATTCCTTGCTACAACAGGTCCCATCCCCAGAGATCGTGATCCTTGGCGATTTAAACGCCCACCATGCCGAATGGCTCGGTTCACGTTTAACCGATCATGCGGGGAGATCTGTTTATGACTTTGCCTTGGCATATGGTCTGACACAACTTTTTACTTCGCCTACGCGGATTCCAGATGTGGAGGATCATACACCTTCCCTGTTGGACCTTCTGCTGACCTCTCATCCGGACGAATATCAGGTTTCCGTCGATGCCCCTCTTGGCTCTTCGGACCACTGTCTGATCCGGAGTATGGTGCCACTCACGCTCTCTTCACGGTTGCGTTCTGCAGGTTGCCGCCGTGTTTGGCATTACAGGTCGGCGGATTGGGACGGAATGCGGTCTTTCTTTGCATCCTACCCATGGGGGCGGGTTTGCTTCTCGCCGGATGATCCCAGCGCTGTTGCTGACTCTGTCACTGATGTGGTGCTACAGGGAATGGAACTATTTATTCCATCATCTGTGGTACCTTTCGGAGGCAGATCTCAGCCTTGGTTTGGTCGCTCCTGTAAAACTGCATTACGCAGTAAGCAGGAGTGTTATCAAGCCTGGGCTGCGGCTTCAGCGACTCGGGATGTAAACACCAGCATACTTAAAAAGAAGTATAACTTCGCCTCCAGGTCCTTCAAAAGAGTTATTGCCAAGGCAAAGTCAGAGCACATAGGCAGAATTGGCGAGAAACTAGTTCGCCTTCCTTCGGGAACCCGTGCATTCTGGTCTCTCGCCAAGGCTGTCCAAGGGAATTTCTGTTAGCCATCACTACCATCTCTGCACAGGGAGGACGACTCACTGGCCCATGACGCAAAAGACAAAGTCGACCTTTTAGGCTCCCTTTTTGCGTCCAACTCGACTCTTGATGACGGGGGGAAAACACCGCCGACCATCCCGCGGTATGAGTGCTCCATGCCGGATGTGCTGTTCTTACAGCGCTCGGTTCGCAAAGCATTTCTCTCCTTGGACATCCAGAAGTCGAGTGGGCCTGACGGAATCCCCCCAATTGTGCTGAGGACGTGTGCTCCGGAGTTGGCACCGGTCCTAACGCGTCTTTTCCGGTACTCCTACTTCCAAGGCGTAGTCCCGAATTCATGGAAGACAGCTTTTGTCCACCCGATCCCTAAAAACGGCGACCGCTCAGACCGTCCAACTATAGGCCTATCGCGATCACCTCCTTGTTCTCCAAAATAATGGAATCCATTATCAACTGCCAGCTCATCCGGTACCTTGAGGATCACCAACTGATTAGTGACCGCCAATACGGTTTTCGTCGGGGTCGATCAGCTGGTGATCTTCTGGTCTACCTGACCCATAGATGGGCGGAGGCAGTAGAGTCCAAGGGCCTTCCCCTTGGACGTTGGCCGTTAGTCTGGACATTGCGAAGGCCTTCGATCGGGTTTGGCACAAAGCGCTTCTTACGAAGCTCCCTTCCTATGGGCTTCCCGAGAAATTGTGCAATTGGATCACCAGCTTCCTTGCAGATCGGAGCATCAAGGTCGTTGTAGACGGTGCATATTCTGACTACAAGCCTATTAACGCTGGTGTTCCACAAGGCTGTGTGCTATCACCAACGCTGTTTCTTCTGCATATCAATGATATGTAGCTAACTGGTCACATTCATTGCTATGCGGATGACAGCACTGGTGATGCTCTATACACCGGCCGTGCTAATATTTCTCGGGAAAACGTCTTCGAGTACCGGAACAAACTTGTGTCTGAAGTCGAGTCTTTGCTAGACAAAGTCTCGAACTGGGGGCGACTAAACCTAGTCCAGTTTAATCCTCAGAAGACACAAGTTTGCGCGTTTACCGCTAAAAAGAACCCCTTTGTCGTATCTCCTCAGTTTCAAGGCACTCCCCTGGTTGCCTCAGCCAGTATCGGAATCCTCGGCGTCGACATATCGAGTGACGTGCAGTTTCGTGGTCACTTGGAAGAGAACGCCAAATTGGCCTCTAAAAAGCTTGGCGTGCTCAGCACAGCGGGACAGTATTTCATGCCGGCACACCGCCTGCAACTTTACAAGGCGCAGGTTCGTTCTCACATGGAATACTGTTCCCATCTCTGGGCAGGGGCTCCCCAGTGCCAGATCCTTCCACTTGACCGCATCCAACGCAGAGCGGCTCGAATCGTCGACGAGCGAGTCCTTTCCGATCGGCTCGACTCATTGGCGCTGCGAAGAGATGTTGCATCTCTTTGGATTTTCTTTCGCATCTACCATGGGGAGTGCTCTGAGGAATTGTTCGGATTAATCCCAGCCGCCAAATTTCACGAACGCACATCGCGGCAGAACTCCCGATACCATCCACACCATCTGGATGATTGGCGGTCCACCACTGTGCGATTTAGAAGATGTTTTCTTCCTCGCACGACTTCCTTGTGGAATCGATTACCATCAGCGATTTTTCCGGACCGATACGATTTAGGGACCTTCAAGAAAAGAGCGTACTCCTTTTTAAAAGGCCGGCAACGCATCTGCAATTCTCCCCCTGGTGTTGCAGTTGTTCATGGGCGGCAGTAGTCACTTACCATCAGGTGAGCCGCATGCTCGTTTGCCCCCTCTCTTATAAAAAAAAAATGTCACGCCTATGCCGGTAGTTGTTGGGAGCACTAAGCTCAAAGTCGTTGACGAGTATGTTTACCTGGGACAAATAGTCTGGCAAGGTAATTCCAACTTCGACCGGGGGGTCAATCGACGGATTCAGTTCGGCTGGGCAGCGTTCGAGAAATTACGACACATCTTTTCGTTAGAAATACCTCAAAACCTAAAAACGAAATTAATAATAATAATAATACTATTCTACACCAGGAGCTCGCTCTGAAATACGGTCTCGTGGATCGGAAACTGCCTTTTTATAAGTACATGCCGGAAGCCGTGCTCGAAAATGACCGCGCCAGGCTCTACTGGGACCGAGCCATCATCACGGACAGGACTATTCTTGCGAATAAGCCTGATATTGTGCTGATGGACCGGGCACAGTCAAGGATATTTTTGGTCGACATTACCATTCCGTATGACGAGAACCTCGTGAAAGCCGAAACAGATAAGCGAACAAAATATCTGGACCTGGCTCACGAGGTGACCGACATGTGGGGTGGACTGCCGACCGAAATTATACCTGTAGTCGTTTCTGCGAACAGGTTAATCCCAGTCAGCCTCTCGGGTCATCTGAGGCGACTGGGACTCCGTGACAGACCGCTCCAAGCTCAAATGCAGAAGGCGGTGCTCCTGGATACCGCCCGCATCGTCCGCTGGTTTCTTTCCCTTTCTCCCTAACCCTCGGCCGTTCGGTCTCCCCTGCCGAGGGCTTCCATCTGGTTGGGTTTTTATTTATTTATGTATTTTTTATGTATTTATTTTATTTTATTAATATTTATGTATGTTTATCATTTTCATTTACAATTATATATTTATACAGCCCAACCAGATGAGTAAACTATATAGATGCCCCAATAATAATAATATAATATGGCCTAGGGAAGTGATGACCCCACCGCCCGCTGACGTAACAATTAAGTGACAAAACTACTACGTCAGCGCAGTCAGTCAGCGCCTTGTCAAGAGGTGTTTGCGCCGTGCCTCGGCAGAATTGAGAGTGCAAAGGTCCGTCTGTGCTTATGGCCGCATCATGAAACGACAGTTATAGAGTTAGAGATTAACAGAACCACGCGGCTGCTTTTGCTGTCACACGTATAGGCCGGCTCGAACCGGGGTGGTACCACGACCTCACAGAATACCAGCATGAAGTAGAGGTTTACCTCTGCGTTTCGCTTGGTGAGTGCAGGTGGCCGGAGGCCCTTTTTACATTCCATCTTAGTCCTCACGGGTGAAAACGCATCTGAATTTTGATTCGCAAACGGGGATAGTTGTAGATGTCTATGGGCCGCAGCAACCACTTACCATCAGGTGGACTGTGTGCTCGTTTGTCACCCGTATCGTATAAAAAAAACGGTGCCGGGCCTGGGCGTCTCCCGTTAATTGACGCCCATACAATGGGTGATGGACAATAAAAGAGTGCGTAAAGGGCCGCTGCCTGGAGGTCGCCAGGGCGTGTCTGGAGCTGGTGCTGGACGCGACAGCATGCGGGTCGCTAGCGAAGCGCGGGGGGCTACAAGACCACCTAGTAGCCGCCCGCATCCATCATCCCCACCAGAGAGCTTGGTGACGGCTGGGTCTTCTGGGACTCAGCAAGCGGCACCCGCCGCTGGTGGAACACGTCGCATGCGTTGGACAAAAATGATGAACGCAAACGCATTGCCAGCGTATTTTAGGGCAAAAGGCGAATAAACTGGAATGTCAGCGTATCGGGCTCGGATGCATCGCTTTTTCGCGGAGCTGGAGTCATCTGTTCATGTATCAGAGCAATACCTGGCAGACCGTGTTCGGTACATCCTGCGCTCCAACATATTTGGTAACGCTGAACTCGAACGACTACGACGTGAGGCTGTTCCCTCATCGGATGAAAATGCTACAGCTGCTAATGTGACGCCACTAATTGTAGAACAATCTGTACACGTGAATGTCGCCGCGGATTTTCCAGTTGTAGTTGAATCAGACGATGATTGAATGGTCACCCAAGAACTAGAGCAGATGAGGAGTAAATTGGAGGAGGCGATTTTGGAAAGGCGCAGTACGTCTCTCGAAAATCGACCGCGTCACCCGCGCATACCCCTAAGCAAGCGGAATCGGGCTGTCGTGAGGGCTCTTAATCTTAAGTTTGCGATGTGTTCTAAGCACGCTTGACAAAAATGCTTAACAGTATTTTGTGGGGCGTTAATAAAACACACGCATATAACGGTTGGATCATGCCTATTCTCATGTATACCTTTGGTATACTCAGGTGGACTCAGACCGAACTGAACGCTCTGGACAAAAAAGACCGCACTATAATGACGTCCCACAGAATGCATCATCCGAGATCGTCAGTAATGAGGCTGTACTTGCCGTGGAAGCATGGTGGACGCGGGTTTTTAAGCGCGCTTACCGTGCATAATCGCGTAGTGTGCTGCCTCCGTAATTATTTTCTGACGAGAGCGGATGATCCTTTCTATAGGGACGTTATTTTTTGTGATAAAGGACTTACCTCATTATCCTTAGCCAACGAGCAATGGCAAGACCCGACAGTGCAGAGCATTTCCGACCGCGAGACCGTATGGAAAGAGAAGAAGCTCCACGGGAGCTTCTACAAGGCTCTACATGAGCCTTTCGTAGATACAGTTGCCTCCCTCCACTGGCTACGTTTTGGTGACCTCTTCGGGGAAACCAAGTGTTTTGTCTGTGCAATACAGGATCAGGTTATTAAGACCAACAACTATCGGAGATACATCCTAAGGGATGGCACCGTCGACATTTGTCGAGCTTGTCGCCATCCCGGTGAATCACTTAGGCATGTCATCTCCGGTTGTTCGGCGCTTTCTAACTCTGAGTACTTGCATAGGCACAACCTAGTAGTCAGGATTCTATACCAGGAGCTCGCTCTGAAATACGGTCTCGTGAATCGGATATTGCCTTATTATAAATAAATGCCGGAATCCTTGCTCGAAAATGACTGTGCCAGGCTCTACTGGGACCGGGCCATCATCACGAACAGGACCATTCTTGCGAATAAGCCCGATATTGTGCTGATGGACCGGGCACAGTCAAGGATATTTTTTGTCGATATTACCGTTTCGTATGACGAGAACCTCGTGAAAGCCGAAACAGATAAGCGTACAAAATATCTGGACCTTGTCGTGAAGCGACAATTAAAAGACAAGGAAAACCTAACCTACGATCAGCAAAACAACCAAATAGACCAAGACAATAATATATTTAAGTTTTTAAAAGAGTATTTACCATTTTATAAAAAAAATGAAATATGAAGATGATGGATGATGTGATTTACAAACTATATTTAAAAAAAAAAGGTAATAAAAAAAAGATTTATGTCGTAGCTGAGTCCGAAGATCCCAAGCGTGCTCTCAGCGCCTGGAACGAGCACGCACGGCGTAGGTGGGTGGGCGTGGGCGTATCTAGGCGACGACCTCAGGTGAATGCGGCGATTGCAGGATCGGCGACTTCAGCCCAGACAGGAGCTTGCAGGATCCTCAGCGACTTCAGACAGCGCAGTGGCCTGCAGGATCCGGTGACTGCAGGCGGGACAGAGGTTTGTAGGTTCCGGTGATTTCGGGCGGAACAGAGGTCTGTAGGTTCCGGCGACTCCAGGTAGAGTAGAGACTTGTGGGATCTCGGCGACTTCAGGCAGAGCAACGTTTTGTAGGATCCGGCGACTTCAGGCAGAGCAACGGATCGTAGAGTCCAGTGGCTTCAGGCAGGATAGAGGCTTGCAGGATCCCGGGGCTGAGCGGCCCCGGGATAAGGCCTTTAGAAGATGCTTCCGATACGAGAACTGAAGCAAGACTGAATTTCTTCACCGATTGTTCGGCTTTTATATCTTTCTAGAGAGAACGGAAAAATTATTTAAATTAAAAGGAAATTTATTGTAAATGACCTAGAGCAAAAGAGTATTTATGTGAAAATATCGAGATAAAACATTATATCGGTAACGAATTTGAATAAAAATTGCCATGACAACGGTATAAATAGTAGTTGTCATAAAAACCAATTTTTGGTTTTTGGACTTTTATTAAGAAATTATTACATTTAAGTATGAATTGAGATATGATTCACATAGGAAAAACTTATGCACGGCTGCGTGCATGAAGCCTGAAATTGTAAAGTTACAGAGAATTCAATAAAAGACCATAAAAGGTAAAACTTCATTGACAGCTATTTTAAAAGTGATAAATAGTGTGAAAATACGAAGTAAAATGATATGCTATTGTGTAAAAACGTTACAGGATCCTATAGAAATAAAGGTGATGCAAAATATAAATGCATAAAATCAAAAACAGAATGAAAAAAAAATAGTATAAAGTGATGCAAAACATGAATGCAGAAAATCAAGAACAGAATGGAGAAATAGTATAAAGTGATGCAAAACATGAATGCAGAATATCAAAACAGAATGGAGAATTAGTGTACAATGAAATGTAAGTAGTATAACACTACAACCTGGCTCACGAGGTGTCAGATATGTGGGGCGGACTACCGGCCGAAATTATACCTGTAGTCGTTTCTGCGAACGGGTTAATCCCAGTCAGCCTCTCGGGTCATCTGAGGCGACTGGGACTCCGTGACGGACCGCTCCAAGCTGAAATGCAGAAGGTGGTGCTTCTCGATGCCGCGCGCATCGTCCGCCGGTTTCTTTCCCTTTCCCCCTAACCCTCGGCCGTTTGGTCTCCCCTGCCGAGGGCTTCCATCTGGTTGGGTTTTTATTTATTTATGTATTTTTTATGTATTTATTTTATTTTGTTGATATTTATGTATGTTTATCATTTTCATTTACAATTATATATTTATACAGCCCAACCAGATGAGAAAACTATATAGATACCCCTAAAATAATTATAAATTTATTTATTGAATAAAACCATATCGGCACTACAAAGTTAAAACACTGACTCCCGAACTAGCAATAGCTGTGTGTCGGGATTCAGTTCCTTCCCATATCCACAAAGTTACAATTACAAAATGGCATATCAGCTTATCACAAATCAGAACAAGGTAACAAAATACATAAAGGTTTTATAAATGAAAGAAAAATAAAAAATAAAATATGCATGCGTATGTGTTTTACCTATGATGCGTATATGTTGTGCGTGTGTAACAAGTTGTTACCTTGTACCTAATAAATAAAATTTTTACAAATTATAAATAATAAAAAAACAAAAATACGCATCCGTACGTTTGTTGTATCTAAGATGCGTTCATGTTTTGCGTGTGTTTGTGTACATATGTTTGTGTCATATATGTACACGAACACACTCTCCGATTATCCGTCTCGTTGTATATCAACTTACGCAACCATAATAAAACTTTGGATTTTAGTTGGTACATAGATAGGTTTCTCACTTTATTATTTATACTAAAAATTGTACAACCAGTCCGTAATGCCAGTGACGACTTACGGATCTGAGACGTGGTCCTTCACTGCTGACCGTATGAGGAAGCTCAAAGTCGCTCAGCGAGCTATGGAGCGGGCTATGCTCGGGGTTTTTCTGCGTGATAAACTTAGAAATGAGGATATCCGCAGTAGGACCAGAGTAACCGATATGGCCCAACGGATTAGTAAGCTGAAGTGGCAGTAGCCGGCCATATAGCTCGAAGAACCGACAACCGATGGGGAAGAAAGGTTCTCGTGTGGCAGCCTCGTACTGGTAGGCGAAGTGTAGGGCAACCCCCCACTAGATGGAGTGACGACCTGGTGAGACATGCAGGAAGTCAATGGATGCAGGTGGCTCAGGACCGTGCTTTGTGGCATTCCTTGGGGGAGGCCTATGTTCAGCAGTGGACGTGTGAAGGGCTGTAATGATGATGATGATGATGAACAACAGCGCCACTACAATTACAATTGTGAATCTAAATCCTCAACAAAAATCAATTGAGCCGTTTTTGAGTTCCATCAAGACTAACAGACAACAATAGATTTTCATATATAGATATTTATTTATATTTTTAAAAGTTTATTCTTATAAGAGTTATAATTTGAAAATGTGATTTTTATTTAAATAACGCCCCCCCCCCCCCTTCCGGGTAGATTTTCTTAAAATCCGTTCTTAACTGACCTCTTCTCGGCGAAAGGAATATTTCTACCAAATTTCAAGTCTCTAGGCCTATGTTTCCAGAGATATCGTGATGAGTCAGCACGTGGATGGAAATCTCTTAATTATATATAGATTTACGTTTGGATAGGTTCGATCCCCGACTTTGACAAGTGACTTTCAAACTTTCAAAATTCTGTCTATGTAGTTATACGCATAGTTAAAATTAAAATAAACCCGTGTTTAAGCAAAATTTGCTTTATTTGTTACTAGCTGACCATGCAGACGTTGTTCTGCCCTTTCCGACCACCATGTGCCCTAAAGAAATCATTAAATTCACAATAAAAAAAATTGAGGGAGGTACTTATCAGGATAAAAACTATTCTATCTCTCAAGTTGGACCAAACTGCATACATTCTGAAACATTTCATTGAAATCAGTTCAGTTGCTTAGGAGTTAATCGCGGACAAACAATGTGACACGTAATTTTTATATATAAAGATAATATAATTTTTGCCAAGAGCCCGTTAGCTATGAAATCGTGACTGTCACAAAAATCTCTATTGTCTGAAAATATGAAAGTTATCAAATATATGATAAACTGTTTTATAAGTCTCATTAAAAGTAAATAAGTAATATAGAAGTTAACAGGGCTCCTCATTATCCATAGTGCTCTGTGGACAGGAATGAGTTCGCCGCAATGTTGCAATGAGTGTTAGTGGTTTTCACGTATCCACATTTTTAAGAATTAATTGGATATTTAGGCTTAAGCACGAAATTATCCTTCCTTTACCACCTCACCGTACAACCGTACATGTGATAAATCAGCACATAAAATTTCCTATACCAGTTTCATTAGTCCTCGCGGGAATCGTAAACGTTATGTTTCCGTGCCCTGAAATCTTACTGCGAGCTACAAAACTCTTATTCTACTCTGTTGTTTAAATAAAATTCATAAAAACTGAAAAGAAGCTTCTGCACGATTTTGAACCACACTTACCTAATAATTTTTTTATAGGATAGGGTGGCAAACGAGCACACAGTCCACCTGATGGTAAGTGGTTGCTGTGGTCCATAGACATCTACATTTAGCCTCGTTGGCGAATTATAACGCAGACGCGTTGTCACCCGTGAGGACTAAGATGGAATGCCTCTTTTCCAGTAAAAAGGGTCTCCGGTTAAAGAAAAAGAAAGAGTGTAAAGACACTCACCATACGAAACACAGCAGTGTTAAGCTGCTATTTTACGTTGGTATTCTGTGAGAGCGTGGTCCTTCCCCGGTCGAGCCGACCCATTCGTGCTACAACTATACTACTTATATAGCTGCAGCATGGCTCTACCACGTAAAAAATTAGTCATCTAACGATCATTACCATCATCATTATTACAGCTCTTCACAAGTCAACTGCTGAACATGGGCCTCCCCAAGAAATGTCTCAAAGCACAGCCCCAGGATGTCTTACCACGAACTATTCCATCAAAAAAAGATATAAATCCCACAATGCACTTAAATTTCAATTACTTATATCAGATAACTTGATTATATGTTATATAAGTGTTTTATATATATATATATATATATATATATATATATATATTAATGTAATGTTGAAAGTTAAAATACAGCTTGCCGATTAAACAAACTTAAATACCTAATATGAGTAATAGTATTTTATTTTTTCATAAGTAGATATTAAGCAATTAAACATAAATGGTGCTTTCTATATTTCTAAAACACTTCCCCAGATAAAATCCTATATAATATATAGCTTGTTTTTCTCTTTACAGTCATTTATTTTCCACGCAGTCAGGTTTTTGTTTTTATAATTTAATTTATTTAAATTGTTTTAATTGTTCGCAAGGTAAACCCCATTTTTATTAAAGACTGATATGTAACAAGAACAAAGAACACCCGCATCGGCCACTTTGCAATAAATTATTACTGTAATTTATACTCTCCGAGTTACCTAATTACATTTTCCATGTGTAGGAGGAGAAAGGTGATTTTCTACGTAACTTATGAGGTGACTTTATTTTGTTGAGGTAATGCCTGCCAAGAGTGAAAACATTTTTTAGAATTACCGAAATGTCATGGGTAAATGAATGAATATTTATTTATTTACTAGCTGTTCCCCGGGACTTTGTCCGTGTCGAAATTATTACGATTCGATTTCATAAGTTTGGGATGAAAAGAAATATCTCAGCTATTATTTAAAATTTCAATCCTCCTTTTATGTGGTTTTTTCATAACAACTGTAAAGCACGCACATTAAGGAAAAAAGTGTGTGTGTGTGTTCTTCTGTACGCACGTAGCAAAACAAAAAATTGAGAGACAATTACTGAAGTTGTCGCTTTTAGGTGACAGTGTGCGCGCGCAGCGTAATAACTTCATGGTGTCGTTTTTAGCTGTCGGTGTGCGCGCGCAACGTGAAAATTCACTCTCATCATTTTTCCCAAACGTCCCAAAAGTAGTATATCTTCAAAAATAAACAAATAAATATACGCTGTGTATATCTAAGTACGGACTGTAGGTGTATCTAATTACAGATTATGAGACACTCCACCTTAGTCCTCAGAGGTGACAACTCACAACGCAGTAGTCTCTTTGTTTGAAGATGGCTGGAAGTGTCAATGGATTGCAATAGCCACTTCACACAACCATCAAGTGGAATGTGTCGACTCGACAGGGACTCGTGGTACCAAGCTCTTACAGAATATCAACGTAAAAATAGCAACTTAATGCTGCTGTGTTTCGTAGTGTGGGTGTAGAGAACCAGACACCCTTTTTTTTGGAAACGAGGTATTCCACCTCAGTCCTCAGGCGTGCCAACCCATCTGCATTTTCATCCTTAATCAAGGATGGATGAAGGTGTCTATGGGCCACAGGATCCACTTACTATCTGATGTACTGTGTGCTAGTTTGTTACCCTTGATCTTTAAAAAAAATAACGAAAACACAGTATACACTTATAGCTGATATGCAGCTAGTGATCGAATAATAGCCGAAAATCCATCCTTCGTCCTTTTTAGGAGAAAATATAAAAGTATTAAATAAAAACTACACCTTATAGAATAATATATAGGAGTATGAAAGGGGGAGGTTATTATTTCAAGTGGCAATCTGACCTACTGCCTTCTTATTGACGAGGATCTAGCTAACGGAGCCATGCTAAAGTTATATTACTTGTATAGTTGCAACACGAATGGGTCGGCTCGACCGGTGAAGGACCACGCTCTCACAGAATACCAGCGTAAAATAGCAGCTTAACGCTGCTGTATTTCGTTTTGTGAGTATAGAGAACCGGAGACCCTATTTTCTGGAAACGAGGCATTCTATCATAGTCCTCACGGGTGACAACGCATCTGCATTTTGATTCATATTTGAGAATAGATGTAGATGTCTATAGGTCACAGCAACCACTTACAATCAGGTGGACTGTGTGCTCGTTTGTCACCCTTATCCTATAAAAAATTGCGGAAAATTTATCAAATAATCTTTACAGCATTATATTGTGAGAGAGGTGGGGTGGGGTAAGCATTGGCGCTGCACCCACCAAGCTACTTAATCAATGTAGAATGAGCAAATCTCCCAAAGTGTGTTTGACATTTGCCATAACTTAATAAGGAAACTGAACTTGACTATTTTTCTAAACGCTACCCAAGAGAGTTACATGCGCAAACATGAGTTACATGCCTAATTCTCACTCTATATTCTATTAAATGTGGGTAGTTAAACATGAGGAAAATCTCTCTTTATCTCAACCGGAAGAGGTTTTGTAAAGTAAAGAAATATGCACCGCACTGTCCCAATGTAAATGTAAAAAAAATCAAAAAGGAAAGGTTGAAATAATACAAGCATTTCTCTGCACATATTTTATTTTTCTTAACAAATGAAGTGAGCTATAATCAGCTTAACGTATTTTTTTAATATTGACTCTATAACTAATATTATATAAAGCACATACAGTTCGTTAACAAAAACTAGTTGTGAATATTATAACTAATTGCAATTCAGTCATTGATTCATTACAATTTAGAGTTATTAGAGTAGAGTATTATATTATATTAGAGTATTAGAGTTAGAGTTAGCAATAATTGCAGTTTTATATAATTTTGGGCAGTTATCAGAATTAACAGTTTTATTTAATTACATTTAGAATTAAGACAAATGATACTAGCTAATCTGTAATAAATATTACAAACTTAGTTTAGAAACGCACATTGAAACTAACGTATATAAATACCAGTTGTACCAGTTCAATTAAATATTCCGAGTTTAATTTCCCTACGCGTGTTACAATTACGGCTTGGTTCAGGTGAGCAATGACTTCGTAAATGCGGGGTTACCTAACTATCAAACTTCTACCATTTGAAAGTAAGCCACTTGTTGAATGAATATTTGGAATTTAACCAAACAGATTGCTTACAAATGTAGCTTTCAAAGATTTTGTCAGATAGGTATCATTAGAAATATTAGATCAACATGTTTGTCATATAAATCTCATTAAAAGATTTTGTTTAAAAGAGAGTGAGCATTTAAATTTAGGCTCCGAGTTTTTTCTTCGCCCTTTTGTAATCTTTTAATAATATAAAAACTTGACAGTTTAAACAAAAAGTCGTCGCGGAAAAAATACACAAAAATAAAGAAAACTAATTTTTTTTCTCACAAGTGGATGACTAACATGCACATAGTTAAACAGATAGTAAGAAGGGCGTGGTCTATGTATACTTACATACTCAATTAAGAATGAAATTGCACATGCGATGTCCTCGTTACGGAAAAGGGGTCTTTGGTTATCGACAGCCACAAAACACGACACAAAAACATTTACTGTTATTGCACGCTGGTTCACTACATAGCGCAGTCCCTCTCCGGTCGAGTCAACCCATTCATGTTCCAGAGTGTCTGTATTATGTACTACGATAATTCAGAAAATATTTAAAAAAAATGTTTACATGGCCGCAATTTTTCTTCGATAGGATTAAAACTAAGAATTATAACTTGGTAATGACACAGACAATAAATATTACACTACACGATCGTTATAATATCACTTAAAAATGTGTAAAGTAAAAATATATTACAAGAAATTACAAGACATTTCAGG
This sequence comes from Parnassius glacialis, assembly GCA_033319125.1. Classification (NCBI taxonomy): domain Eukaryota; kingdom Metazoa; phylum Arthropoda; class Insecta; order Lepidoptera; family Papilionidae; genus Parnassius; species Parnassius glacialis. The sequence goes on from JAVANC010000016.1 coordinate 12,178,593, forward strand.
AAACGTAAAGTGAGGCATCATACTTTCGCCAGCGTTTTATCAATTCATTTCAAGAAGGTTTTCTTTTACTTAAAATTATCTTAAGCAATTGGCTCGGGCGAATGTCTAATGAATATTCCAGCACCAAGTTATACTAAATACGGGGATTTTTCCGCAGGTATTTCTTATTCATGACGATAAAGCACATTTCGACCGTTTTGTATTTTGATGATAGATACCGTAAAATTTTCCTGGCATAATATAATCTTGGTAAGATATTTTTATAAATAAAATGATTTATATTTTGAATTTTTGAACATTTTAAGCAAGTAGACAATGATTTTCTTTATTTCAAGACTGTATATTCTCATAGAAAAAAGAAAACGGTAATTAATGGAATATAATTTCTCAATTTTTGTATGGCGTGCTCAAAACGGAATTGGAAGCTAAGTCTCACTGTGGTGCGCATCGAACCAATCGTTAAAACTATTCGTATCACTCCATGCCCGTTCGTAAGATAGCCCATCTTCGCACTCAACTCGCTTTGCTCGGCTCCGGTCTAGTCAGGACTCATCTCCACTCAACGGTGGAACACCCTGGTTGATAAGCCTTTCTTTCTCCTCTCTCTCCACCCACATTTGATTGGTGGATTCTGGGTCTAAGCGCGCAATGCCAGACTATCGATCAATAATCTTCGGCACAGCATTAGTTAAATGATTCGCTACGTATCGTTGCACTGCTCAGCTACCTTTTACAGTTTTGGAGGAAACAGTCACACCGATCGGCTTTCTCGTGCAGCTTTGGTAGAAAATATTAACAGAGTCTCACAGATCCATTATCTCTGTTAGAAAATCTAGATATCCGTCTGGGTAAAAAAAGGAGTAAGACAACATCATTAGATTGTAAAAAATGTCTAAAACGTTATAAATCTTGACGCGACATGATTTTTTATTGTAATTTTTTCTGCATATTTATTAAATTAAAATAACGGAGATAAGCCTACTTTTGTTTAATAAAGATAAGCAAAAAGCTTCCTCCTTTTTAAAAGGCAACCCAGCTGTTGCAGTTATTCATAGACAGCGGTGGTCATTTACCATCAGATGAGCCGTATGGTTGTTTGCCCCCTCTCCTATAAAAAAAACAGATCTGCGATTTCCCTGGTGTTGCAGTTGTTCATGGGCGGCAGTAGTCCCTTACAACAATTGAGTTGCATACTCGTTTGCCCGCTCTTATTTAAAAAATATCTTTAAACTTAGTAAAACATAGAATAGCAGTGTCTTTCTTAAAGACAAATAAATGCATCATTAATATAATTCTAGCATGGTTGTATTATACATACTTATCTTCACGCACAATCCCTGACGAAGTAGCCAGAGAGAACAGATCGCCAAGTGTCACGATCCTTACATACTTCTTTCGCTTCTTTCAGATTCATTATCTTCTTCATACATGCACGTCTAGGTATCCGAGTACTCTTGACCCTCCCCTCTTCGAGCAATTTGCTCACATGGTCTTCGAAAGTTAGTCTCGGTCTACCTCGACACCTTTTAATATTAACTTTCGCGCTATATATTTTCTTCACCATTCGGTCTTCACTCATTCGTTCAATGTGCCCAAACCACCGAAGCAGGCCCTTATCAATTTTGGTGATAAGGTCATCTTTCAAACCGGCCATATTGCGAATCTCTTCGTTTCGCTTTCGGTCGGCCATGGTAACGCCGCACATTTTACGAAGAAATCGTATCTCCACGCATTCAACTTGCTTTTATGCTTCTTCTGGCATACCCAGGTTTCGCTGCCATATAACAAAGTCGGTACCAACACTGAGTTATGTATTGCAAGGCATACACTCTTCACTACGCCTTGCCTTTTGACTAACGCAGTCAGGGCACCATTGACTTTGTTCCCGGCAGCGACACGCCTGTCCACATCTAAATCACATCTTCTATCCTGGCTAAAAGCACTCCCCAAGTATACAATTTCGTTTACCTGTTCTAGACATTCCTGATTTACCCATATTTCACACTTTGTTCTCTCTTCGTCCCTTTCAAATACCAAAACCTTAGTTTTATTACCATTCAAACGGAGACCTTTAATTTCACATTCCTCTTTCATACACGTGACTAATGCCTGCAGTTCTGCCTCTGATGGTGCAATAAGCACTGCATCATCAGCATACAGCAGACAATTTACTTTAATGTCACCCAATTTCACACCCAAACAGCTATCTTTCAGCTTCTGTAAACAGCTGTCGAGATACAGTATGAACAGCCAGGAAGACATGACACAACCCTGTTTTACGCCCGTTTGGACGCTTAACATGGATGACAGGTTATGCTCTACCCGCACACAGGCTTTACAGTCACAGTAATGTGACTGCACAGCTCTTAGCAATCGACCATCCACACCATACCCCGGCAACAGTTCCCACATTTTCTTCCTTACAACCTTATCAAATGCTTTCTCAAGATCAACAAAAGCACAGAAAATCCTCTGGTTAGCAGCCAGAAGTTTTTCTGTGCTCGTGCGGAGAGAAAACATTTGATCATGTCTAAATCTGCATTATGCCTCCCATAGAAAACATTCCGATTTCTCTTGCATCCTACGTGTCAAAACCTTCGAGTAAACTTTACTTGCTAAACTGGTCAAGCTGCTCGCCCGATAGCACCCGCAGTCAAAATGTGAGCCTTTAGCTTTATAAAAAGGCACAATGACTGCGGATCGCCAATCATCCGGGACATCCCCCGTCCGCCAGCACAAATTGCACAGCAGATGAAAGCTGTCCCAGACGCGAGGCCCACCATACTTGACCATTTCAGCAGTAACTCTGTCTAGTCCCGCAGAAGGCTGTGGTAAGGACCACATCTCAAACTTGGAATCGCACGTTCAATCTCTTTTATACTGATGACCTCAGTGTCATCGAGGTCCGGGTCTGGCGTACCAGTTACGGCGTCACCCCCGGATCCCTCACTAAGATCATCACACGCATACATTTCTCTATAAAATTCGCTCCATCGCTGCATGACGTCTGATTTTTCTGAGAGGATGTCATTGGTTCTCGAAAGCACTTTGTTCATTCTTAAGGCCGTCGTACCACTTCGGGTCCTTCCATCCTCTTTCCAGAAGAGTTTGGAGTTCTGCTTAAAGTTGTGCGACAACCTTTCGTCCGCTTGCATTCTACACCTTTCACGCACTTCCTCAATCAATGCTTTCGTGTGAACTTTCTGCAGCTTATATCTTTCTTTCATCTTCTCTCTCATATCCTTATCATTACTAGAGGCCAAGTAGTCTAACCATGCTTTCTTCTTCTTCTTTACAGCTTCTTTCACTTCATCATTCCACCATGCATCTCTTCTTTTACTACTGCCTCTTTTAATCGTTCCACACACTTCTTCCGCTGCACTTACCATTCCATCCCTAAGGTTCTGCCATGTTCTTTCAACACATTCTTTTCTGCCATCGATGTTGTCAAGCTTTTCGGCTACCCTCGCATGATATTTGTCCCTAGTATCCGCTTCCTGAAGCTTCCAGCTTCGGATGCGACAGACCGACTGTGGTTCTGTTACTGCCGTCCGGTAGCGCCAACCCGCGAACAGACCCCTAAATCTAGTAATCACTAGATAGTGATCTGTTCCCAGGTCAGCACCCCTGAACACTCGCGTATCCATCACCTGTTTTCGCAGTCGGTCATCCACCAGGAACAAATCGATCATACTTCTCTCATTCTTACTTTCTCTAGTATACATATGGATCTTCTTGTGATTAAACATAGTATTTGTCACAAGAAGACCCTTTTCCTTGCATACCGCCAGTATAAGCTTGCCAGCATCATTAACCCTTTTATCGCCAAACTTTCCAAGCACCGACTCGTACCCTGGTCGAGCGGTACCAACCCATCCATTCAAATCACCACACACAACAATTCTTTCGTTTCCCCTAGCCAAATCTAGAACTTCTCTTACATTCTTCCAAAACTCCTCCAGCTCAGCCCTGGACGACGAAGCTACCGGCGCATAAACAGCCAAAAGGAATAACTTCGTCAGTCCCAATTTAAAGCGAACCCAGAGAAGTCTTGAGTTCACAACCTTATATTCAGTCATAACATCGACCAACCGAGTCGACAGCAGCACCCCCACTCCCTGGCGGGCGCTCTCGCTCTCCGGGACTCCGGACCATAGAGCTAACGCCCCGCCAGGGAGCTCTTCAGTACCACTGCCCTTCTGTTTGGTCTCCGACATACACACGACATCTAATTCTCTTTCTTTCATTATTTCGATCAACTCATTCGTCTTATCTCTCATGCCTCCTCTAACATTCCACATGCCAACTCTGCACTCTGTCCTCCACCTTCCGCCGTGTCGGGCTGTGCGTGACAGGTGGCGATCCCCATCGCCGCTTTGCGCGCTGCATTCCACACCAACGGGGACGAGCTGGTGTGCGTCGCCTTGGGGGGACGCCCTAACCCTCGTTGGCATGGGTGCGCAGCTGAGTAGAATTGCAGCCCTGAAAAGGGCTGGCAGGGGTCGCGACGAGCACGCTTCTACAATGACCCCCTATGGTTGTATTATATTATTGATATATATTTTTGAACTGATGCTGTGTAAATAAGATAGTAGTGGATAATATTTTTAAAATTTACGGGATGACGGAAATACATACGACTGCTATTCTACACAGTTTTATTCTTTTTTATTTTTTCTCAACCATTTTGACAAAGTACTAGTTACAAATGAATGAAATCGATTTTAAATTACGTAATGAAAACAAATTAGGCAACATCAAGTTGATCAAGAACTGCGGAGACGTAAATTTATTGCTGAATAAACGACACTCGTCTTGAACTCTTCAAGTGAAGTTCCTTAATGAAACAATAACAGTCCGTTGATATAAGGTATATTTACTGCAATTTTTAACTCTTAATAATAATAAAAAAATTACATCACTCAATAATAAAAAATAAAGTATAATTCGATGTAATAATAGGTTAATCGATATATTATGTATTGGATGCGACTCCATTTAATGGGGTTATATTGGTGGGAGAATTATGGTGATCCGCTTCTACACCGATTCATTTCTAGAATTTATGTACCAGAGAACTGACGCTCAGTCACGAACTGTCATCATCATAACGTCAAAGTTAAATATATTTATTCAAACTACCTGTTCCCCGCGACTTCGTCCACGTGTTATTTGGGGTTTTAATTTTTTTGCGCGGAACTCTAATTCTTTTTCTAAAATAAAAGTAGCCTAAGTTACTCATTATATTATCAGCTATCTGCCAGTGAAAATCCCGTCAAAATCGGTCCAGCCGTTTCGGAGATTAGCCGGAACAAACAGACAGACAGACGGACAGACAGACAGACAGACAGACAAAAACTTTAAAAATTGTATTTTTGTTATTAGTACCGTATATACTTTCATAAGTATTTAGTAAAAAGCTGTAATTTTGACATTACAAACAGACACTTCAATTTTATTTATTTGTAGTATTGTAGTATAGTATAGATGTATAGATTGGCTTTCAGAATGCAATTTTTGAAAGTTAAATACTACGTCATCGCTTTAAACAAGCCCCTAATGCAGTGAGACCCTAAAGAAACTGAAGAAACAAAAAACTTACAAGTAGACTATTTTTCTCCCAACTGTGAGTGTTGGGAGAAAAATAGTCTACTTGTAAGTTTTTTATAATTATAAAATAAATAAGCATAATTATTATTAATAGCCATAATCTTCATCATAAGTAAAAGCTTTGAAACATAACAGAACTAAGATCACAAAAAATTTATATTGGTATTTTTGTTCCACATCAACAGTCTCCGAAATTTGGGTTCAATATTATAGATCATTTATCTACGCTCGGTGGCAATCACCAGGTGCACCAAGTGCAAGTAGAGTTAGCATATATTACGAGTACCTCTTACAATACTTTTTATGAATTGTACCACCTAACAGAGATGGGCTCATTAGAGGGCGTTTAAAAAGGTTATTGATGAAAGGTTGTTGAAAACAATCTTGTCAGCTTCGAGTACGGGCGCAGAATAGTTAGTCTCTCAGTTTATAGAATACACGACGGAAATTTTGTGCAGGAATTACATGATTTAATTCCTGCTTCTCTTTCTACCACCAAATAACCAGACGATCAGCGGGTCTCCACTACTTTACTGTCGATATTTCACGCATTCAAACCTTACGAGTAACCTTAACCTAACCTAAACTTTTAGCAGTGTCTGTCTTTGCATCCGATTACAATTTGGGTCTTTTGAAAGCAAAAGCGAATAGGCTCTTGTTACGTTAAGACAGTGCAAGGCTTTTTGCCGTTTACCATCAAGTGGTATTGTAGACAAGCATTGGCTTATTGATTGATATATATATATATATATATATATATATATATATATATATATATATATATATATATATATATATTTAATTTGTAATCGGATTATACATATTGGATCGGATTATATATATATATATATATATATATATATATATATATATATATATATATATATATATATATATATATAAAGTAAAAAGGAATCTATTCTTTTTCACCACAAAAATATAATTTTACACTTCGTCTCCTTTATCAGCGTGGGTCTAAGGGCTTTCAATCCCACAAATTATAATCAAAGGCTTACTTATGATAAGTAAAAACGATATATTGCACAGCTCTGTAATGTCGTTATTAGAAAGTTCTGTTCGAATCACATAATGACTTTTTTAAAGTTGTTAATGTGCTGAACTCGATAGATTACCGTTTCTCAATAGTAAGAAAACCTAACAGCTGCTTCTGCAGATCATTAATGAAGTGTCTGAGTCTAAATTAATAGTTTTGGGGATCCCTAGAGGAAGAACTAGAAAAGTTGTAACACACTTTGTAAAATCTTACAAGTAATGTTGTTTTGTGTTAATTATGATTATGTGAATAAATACACGGACAATGGTATACTGGTTTAGTATATATTCATTTATTTTTATAGAAAATGGTGACAAACGTGTTCACAGTTTACAAAATGATAAGTAGATGTTGTGGCCTATTGGCAACTACGTCCATCCTGCGTTGTCTTATCACTGTCACAAGTTAAAAAAAGTCTCCGGTTCTCAACACTCACCTCACGAAACCACACGAAACTCAGCAGCAATAAGCTGGTATTTCACGCTGGTATTCTGTGAAAGCGTGGTCCTCCCCGGTTAAGCCAAGCCATTCAGGCTAGAACTATAATACAGCTACAGCGTGGCTCTACCACGTATATATATATATATATATATATATATATATATATTATAATTCAGTAACTTATGAAACTAAAACCGTATTATGTTGCGTTAACAAATACATCAACCGTAACCGTATGCGTTTTATATACTCAAATGGAAAAAAACTTGGAACTATTTCTTCACCATACAGATACTTAATGAATTGGGCATCGAAAGCATGGTTCGCAACGACGCAGTAAAATACTTACAGGTACAGAAAAATCTAGATCTTCAAAATTACATGTGGGTAGATTTTTTTTAGTGTTCCCACGTTTGTTTTTAAAGTGAATATATAAATTCTTTGTGTGACGCTTTCACGCTTGTAAACTAAGTAATCGCGATCTGTCAAGGCGTTGTATGTAGATTTATAAGCAATTTCAGGCACCAGGGGAAAAGGTAGATAAGACACGTATCGCCTTGCAACCCAATCTTGGTTATAAAAGGGATATAAAATATCTCTTTTATAATCACTGTATACCTTAAAGTGTGGTAGGATGTAATGAACCATTCAAGTACATATTTGTACATAAAGAAAGCTTTGATGGTTTAGACACATAGAAAGAATTAAGAGTAGTGAATTAAAGAAAATTTATGCAGAAGAAATGAGTGGCAGGGTCGGAAAGGAATGCCCTAGACGGAAGTTTATAGACCAAATTGGCGACATATTATTTTTTATTGATTATTAAATTGAGGGTACTCTTAACCAAGAAGCATCTATGCGTAGATATAAGGATGTGCAAGAAGCGAGAACCGTTTAGAGGCGGTGTAACAATATCCACTAACTTATATCTCCCGTGGTTGTCTTAAGAGGCGACAGAGGGAAACAAATAAGGAAATACTACTAATAATAGCGTCTTCCTAATACCAACTAAATAAATAGATAACTGTGATTGCCAACCTACTTTTCAAGCGTGGCAACTATGGCAAATATTTCCCCTATGGGGCAATCTATGTTCAACAGTGGACTTTAATAGGCTGTAACGGTAATAAGCGAGAATTGTGTATCAGTATCGTGTAAAATCCGTAGCCTCTGTCCACCCCTCTGGGTGACAGGCGTATGTATATAAATACTAAATAAATTGAATTATTGAGTTTTTAAATTTCTTTAGCATAAGAAACACGCAGAATGTAAATAGATATAGTTGGTTACGAACAGTACTGCGAAGTCTTTGGGCGTCAATGTATGTACACGCGTATTACCACCCCTATTTATATTTTCAAGACTTTTTCAATTTTATGAAAACGAGTAATATTGAAGTATCTGAGAGCACTTAAAAGACGCTTAGTAATGTTGTTAAGGATATAGCTATAAAGTGTGAATAAAAATATAATTGACTCGATAAGAGTGAATAGTCATCAATCTGTAATAGTCCTTGTCGTTTGCTTTAGTAGGTACGTTGAGCTGAGTCAGGGGCGTAGCTACCGCCGTATCAGCCGTATCAATGATACGGGGCCCCCGGGCTACAGGGGCCCCCAACGTGTGTAAGCAAAAACTCCAAGGACTTCTAATGGGACAGGAAAGGCTATCACTATTCTCTAAAGAAGTAAAGAATTTAGTAAAACTGAAATCGTCTTCAGCTATGTTCGCCGAACAAAAGGCACGAAAATTAAATTGTTTGGCTAGCTTAGTTCCTAGGAGTATTTATTGTAAGTAATAACTCATAAGCCCGTGTAGTGGCGGGTAAGAATACTCACAACCCCATATCTTCCCGTGGGTGTCGTAAAAGGCGACAGACGGAAACTGAGGCAGAGGATGGGCAGCAGCATCTTTCTGATAACAGCAAAACAACAATAAAAAAACTGCGCTTGCCAACCCGCTCGCCAAGCGTGGCAACTATGGCAATATACCCCCATGAAAGTAACGAAGAGATGGCCCCCAGTCCCCGGCAGCCCCGCTATTCCTGGCTAAGGTGGCGACCATGGTAACAGCGAGGCAGGGGGTGCTAAGAGTCTCCGGTGGAGGTTCTGTTGCCACCTACGACGACTCGACATGGCAACTTATAACGCACGCACCCTGAGGACTGACGAGAAGGTCCTGGAGCTAGAAGAAGAGATAGACAAGTTGCACTGGAATGTCATAGGATTATCCGAAGTCTGAAGAGAGGGGGAGGTCACGGTAATCCTCGAATCCGGCAATTTGTTCTATCACCAGGAGGGCGACCATCTGTCCCAAGGAGGTGTCGGATTTATCGTCCACAAGTCTCTCGTTAACAACGTTGTAAAGATTGGGAGTGTGTCGACGAGGGTTGCGGACCTTATACTCAGAATCACCGAACGGTAATCGCTGAAGGTTATACAGGTTTACGCATCAACCTCGGTACACGCCGATGAGGAGGTGGAAGAAATGTATGAGGATATCTCTAGAACAATGCATTCCTCCAAAACCCACTATACGGTGTTAATGGGAGACTTCAACGCAAAACTAGGCACAAGAGAGAACGGTGAGCTGAAAGTAGGGAAATTCGGAATAGGGCAACGGAACCCAAAGGGCCAGCAGCTGGCGAACTTCATGGAGAAAGAAGGACTCTTTATGATGAACTCTTTCTTCCAGAAGCGGCCCCACAGGAAGTGGACCTGGTCGAGCCACGACGGTTCGACAAAAAATGAGATTAACTTTATTATGACGACCAGACGACAACTATTCAGTGATGTCTCAGTGATCGCGAGGGTGAAAACCGGCAGCGATCACCGAATGGTGAGAGGCACACTGAACCTAAACGTTAAGTTGGAGAAGTCACGTCTAATGAAGTCAACGCTCCGTCCTTCTCGTGCTCTAATCCAAAGTCCAGAAACCTTTCAGCTCGAGCTACGAAACCGTTTTCAGTGCCTAGAAGATTTCAATACAATGGACGATATGAATGACAAGCTCGTGGAAACTGTCCATGCGGTCTGAGCTAAGTTTTGCAAGACCCGCCGCAGAAGAAACAAAAAGTCTCCGATCACACTCTAATCTCAATGGCTTTTAGACGGGGTATATAGCTGCAGTCTTCAGTAGATTTGACAGCGTACAGGCAACTGAACATACAGATCTCCAAATGCATGCGGCGGGACTTGTGCAACTTTAATTCTGCTCGTATTAAAGAAAAGATCGAGCAGAACCAGGGCTCCCAAGTCTTTGCAAGAGATCTGTCTGCCAGAAAGAGCCAACTGTCGAAGCTGAAGACCGAGTATGGCAGCGTCGTTTCCGGGACACCTGAGGTTTTGAGTGAGATTGAGAGGTTCTATTGGCAGCTGTACACATCATCGTTGGAGCCACACGTAAGTGTGAGTAACGATCCAAGAGCGAGTCTTATCCGACACTATTCCGATGATATCTCGGACGTCAGTCTGAGCGAGATTAGAATGGCTCTCCAGCATCTTAAAAACGGCAAGATCCCAGGCTGGATGGAATTACAGTGGAGCTTCTGAAAGCGGGTGGAAAACCGATACTTGATGTCCTTCAGAAGCTCTTTAATTCCGTCCTCCATGGTGGCACTACTCCGGAAAGGTGACAACGCTCTCTTGAAGAACTACAGACCGAGTTCCCTTTTGAGCCGCGTCTACATGCTGTTTTCGAGAGTCATTACTCCCGAACAAGCCGGTTTCCAAAAAGGCTTTAGCACCATATACCACATACATACCCTTCGGCAAATTGTACAGAAGTCCGAGGAGTACAATTTACCACTATTTCTGGCGTATGTGGACTATGAGAAAGCCCAAAGACTTTCAATCAAAATTACGTCGAAATTCGGGCGGTGCTGCAGTCCCTTCAGCGATGCCAAGTTGACTGTCGGTATATCGAAGTGCTGAAGTGCTTGTACAGTAGGGCTACGATGGCTATCCGAGTACAGAACCAGAGTACGAAACCTATCCAATTGCAGAGAGGTGCAAGACAGGGTGACGTTATATCCCCGATACTCTTCACCGCTGCATTGGAAGACGTTTTCAAGCTTCTGGACTGGTAAGGATACGGTGTTAACATCAATGGCGAGTACATCACTCACCTTCGATTTGCCGACGATATAGTCCTTATGGCAGAATCGCTGGAGGACCTAAGCACTATGCTTAATGACCTCAATAGTTTTTCCCAACGGATAGGTCTTAAGATGAACATGGACAAAACAAAGATCATGTTTAATGTCCATGTCACACCTATGTCGGTAGTTGTTGGTAGCTCTAAGCTCGAAGTTGTTGACGTTTATGTTTACCTGGGACAAATAGTCCGACTAAGTAAGTCCAACTTCGACCGAGAGGTCAATCGAGGGATTCGACTCGACTGGGTAGCGTTCGGGAAATAACGGCACATCTTCTAGTCAGGTATACCTCAAAACTTGAAAACGAAATTGTGCAACCAGTGCGTGTTGCCAGTGATGACATACGGAACTGAGACGTGGTCCTTCACTGCTGGCCGGATGAGGAAGCTCAAGGTTGCTCAGCGAGCTATGGAGAGGGCTATGCTCGGAGTTTCTCTGCGTGATAAACTTAGAAATGAGGATATGCGCAGTAGAACCAGAGTCACCGACATGGCCCAACGAATTAGTAAGCTGAAGTGGCCATGGGCCGGACATATAGCTCGAAGAACCGGCAACCGATAGGGAAAAAGGTTCTCGAGTGGCGGCCTCGTACCGGCGGATGAAGTGTAGGGCGTCCCCCCACTATATGGAGTGACGACCTGGTAAGACATGCAGGAAGTCGATGGATGCAGGTGGTTCAGGACCGTGCTTTGTGGCATTCCTTGGGTGAGGCCTATGCTCTTTAATGGACTTATGAAGGGCTGTTATGATGATGATGATGATGATGAACTAGTGGAATTAGTACTTTTGCCGTTGTCGTGATAATTGACGATAATTTATGTGTACATAGAGAACTGAAGACCATTTTTATGTATATGTTTTTTATTCCTTTATTCGTTTTTTCATTCCTTGGACTTATGAAGGGCTGTAACGATGATGATGAATAACTTAAAATCAATATATAATAATTTGAATTCAATGCAAGCGTTTTTGTTCCTTTTATGAAATCTTTACTCTTCATTGGGGCCCCCCAACAAATTTTGATACAGGGCCCCTCGAAGGCACGCTACGCCACTGAGCTGAGTAAATAAATACCTTCTTATACTCCATAAGTGAGCTATCTAGGGGCTTAGCGCTCATCCTACAATATCTTTGTATCCGAGAAACGTGAAGTAAAACGTGAGGAAAACTGCATCCCTGAAAAAATGTTTCAAAGACCCGTAAAATCCTTCCAATTTACAGTAAAAAATAAATATACTAAAAAATAGTTTTAATATCTTCTTTACAATCAACCCTAAGATCCAGTGCCTAGTCATTGGCCTCTCTCGTTGTAGGTAGCAATAGCCTTGAACACCTCGCTTGACAGGCGGATTGGTGATAGCACTTTCTCACTCCCGCACCTTCAACGATGCTCTCTATCACTGGTTTAGGTGTTTTACGTTTTTTCTTATTTGACCGTGTGTGGGTATTTAAAAATATCCACTACCCTATATAGTTCCACGAGTGTCGTTAGAGGACAAAGCAGCAGCATCTTCCTAATAACAATTAGAATAAAAATTGTGGTAGCCAAACCCGCCTGCCAAGCTTGGCAACTACGGAAAATATACCCAATAAGACAATCTATGGGGGAGGCGTATGTTCAGCAATGGACTTTTGATAGGCTTGTTGTTGAACGCCTGGCGTAAAGAGTTTCACCGACATCTATAGGAGCCATTGAATGTCTTTAGCGTTTCTCATGGGTACAAAATGGGGTGAAGGAGTCTCGAACGGTGCCACCACACACTTCTATTCGCTTTTAGTGTGTAACGTCATACTAACATGTGCATTTAAAACCATACATCATATTCTGTCATCAAATAATCGTCATTGACGCCGCAAAGGGGCGAACCTCAATTTTTCGAAAAATTACAGGAGAGCAAGAAAACATTTATTATTGCCCGATTACTTTTATTTTATACGAAATTGAATTTGATTACGAAAATTAAATTTATTAGACTTAATGGAAAACTACAAATAAGATTAATTTTTTTTTCATCAAAAAGCTAGTAGCAAATCGGGGATTAATAAATGTTTTCTTGCTGTCCTGTAATTTTTGGAAAAAATGAGGTTCGGCCCTTTGCGGCATCAACGACGAATTACTTAACCCCTAATTAAAATATTCCTAGATACATTTGGAAGTTATTTTTATTATCGTTCATATTTTATTTTGTCATCCATACAGGTTAGAATATCTTATCCAAATTTATATGTGACCACCCTAAAGTATAATCTATCTAATGAAAAAATAATCATCAAGATTAGATTTTTTCGCTAGTTTTTTCCAATTTTACGATATATTTGGTATTCCTTTACGGGCTACTGTTTTACCTTGTCAACGAGTAAATCTCTTTACAGCCCTGATTTTACAGCGTTTTATTCTCTAAAATAAAAAATCTGCTGATACGTTTCGTTGTCGTAAGACGCACTAGCAGCGTTTGAGCACGCCGTAAAAGAGTTGTCAGGTTCAGACTCATTTAACTTCGTATAGATGCTGGTGGACAGTTCTTTAAAATATTTTATGATAAAAACTTTATCTAGTTTCGGATAACTTTCTGAGCGGTGAAAGATGTACATAATATCTTATAAAGTTTGAAAACAATTAATAATGTTAATTTACAGAAAGCTATACTTACTCGGCTTTGCGCTTGAGGCTATAGGAATAACAAGCAGAAGTATGGAACATTACTTCAAAATTTAAATTTCAAGTCTTATACATTTCAAGAGTTCGTTGCTAATACTTTGAACAAGCACAATGGTTGTGTTCAGTAGGCTAATTATTTTGTAAAACAGATGATGGTTGAAGATATTGCGTAATTTACATTAAAATACTTTTCAAACGTGAGTCACAGGTTACCAACGCGCTAATTATGGGTAGACGATGTGCCAACCGTGAGTAATACACGTAAGGTCCACTCTTTGGGATAAGTGCAGACCGATCTCACATGCGCGACATATGGGACATTGACCTACGGCTGCAAGGCTTTGTAACTTTAGATATTGTTTACTAAGTTTTCTGTTGCTAATAGTGACTTTGAAAATATTAATAATGTTATGATGAATCATGGTCAACCTGCGTTAGTCCACGGCTAGACCTTAGGCATTAGGCGCGCTGTCGCGCCTAGTATTCGGTTTAACTGCTTGCAGTTGCATTCACATCATATTGATTTCTTTTTCTTTTTCGTTTATTTTAATTTTCTTCGTCTAGTTCGATATCTATGATATCAAATTTACGGATCGTAAACTTAAGTATAAAGAAAAATTACTCCATTCCCATGGACTAAAAGTTTTTTCATATTATATTGATATGGGTACGCATTACAATTTAACCTATACAAAATATACGTATCGTCACCCGAGGCAAGGGTGATATAAATTAGTTAACACTTTAATTGGCATTTAAATACTTCTACTCTCTAAGGATTTAACATAGATAATTCCTTTTCTTAACATCAATTATTAAATGCTTGTTTGTTTTATCCAGCATTTTAGTATCTATAAGTAGCACTTTGTAATTTATTGGAAGTAATTGGAAGTAAACACTAGAAATGAGTTGGGGGTGATGACTCGAACTTTAGGGTTAGTCAGTTTGAATAGCTTATCGTGTAGGGGACATAATGGGGGTCATGGTTGAATAGGGGCAAAAAGTTCTCATTACACTCCTAGGGTGTTAAAATGGGCAAAAACCAAAAAAAAATTAAATTCTTATTTCGGCTATAAATCCGCTTCCTACGGAGGTTCTTACACAGTCTTTACTTCCCGCATCCCACTTCTTTAAAGTAATTAAAACTAATAGAGGTGGAAGACTGTCACACTCAATCCCTCCTCAATCAATGAGGCAAGTGTAACAGTACGCTTCTTTTCTTTTAAATAAAACTAGTTTTACGGATTTTATCGCGTATATTAACTTATTTTATATTCCCGACGTTTCGAGCACTTTACAGCACCCGTGGTCACGGGGGGAACTAAGGTGTTTGAAGTCCTAATGTCATAGTTAAAATGGCTACCTCTAGATTAAAATTATTAAATTTTGTTCCAATCTACGCATTTTATTTAAATGTGTGATGTTCGCATAAATATAAAAAATCATTACGTTTCTTTTCTACCTACTTCAAAAAGAGGAGGTACTCAATACGACTGTATGTTTTTTTTATGTGTGTTACATCATAACTATTTTCTGGTTTTATTTGAAAGCTGGTGCTTCTGTCTGTCATTTATATGCAGGTCCATATAAATTTGAATAAGGTCTGACCAATAGTTTTTGAGTTATTCTTAATAATTTATATTGAAGTCGATTGTACAACATTTTTTATTTTAAATTATTGCAGTTACTTTATTATTATATGTGGTTTTCGACAAAATTGAAGAGATTATACTAATCTCAAAATATTTTAAGATCTATAAACGATTTGAAAGTCCATTTTTGTGTAACAATGGGTTTTTTCAATATGGGGCAAGTTTACTGAATAGTTCTAAAAAAAATTACATCTGTCGATAAAATAGTTGAAGATATGTACTTAACTGTCGGGATAGTCAATAGCGTAAACCTTCTTGCGTTGTTCAATAGATGGAATTTAACCAAAAATACGTTTATGCCGTATCATTTGCATTTGTTACATTTGCCCCACTGTCACACTTGCCTCGGGTGACCTTATGTAATATTTTATATCCAGAACTATATAATGTCATCACCTTATTATATTATTAGTTCAGTTAATGTTAATTATCTAAAAATAACGTTACAGTGTAAAATGTAATGTTAATGAAGGAACCACAGAGCATGAAATCGCCGAGAATGCACTAATAAAATCGTGAGTTGCCAAATTAACTTATAACATGATTTAACACCATTTTACACGTTGCTATTGTAAATTTTAAGTACGTCGTACACAAAAAATTCAAATCGCAACAGCTGATTGTTTATAGATAAAAATCACTAAGCATGTGAACTGATTAACGTTAAATCGTTTCGCTTTACATGTAGCTATAATGCTTCCTTTGTTTGAGACCGGTAACTTTACTGCCATTTTACCGGTATTTCAAGCCCATGTCAAGCCATGTTTAAAACAACAACTCTCGTCAACTTTGTAATGGCTCCGCCATACTATGCTCCTCGCGGTGTTGCCCTCTCTGCCTACACACTCTACTCGCTCAATTAATCGCGATGCTCTGCAATTGCAATTGTGTTCAATGGATGTTGAAACTGTGGCAGCGTGCACATCATCATCATCATTACAGCCCTTCACAAGTCCACTGCTGAACATAGGCCTCCCCCAAAGAATGCCACAAAGCACGGTCCTGAGCCACCTGCATCCATCGACTTCCTGCATGTCTTACCAGGTCGTCACTCCATCTTGTGGGGGGACGCCCTACACTTCGCCTACCGGTACGAGGCTGCCACTCGAGAACCTTTCTTCCCCATCGGTTGTCGGTTCTTCGAGCTATATGGCCGGCCCACTGCCACTTCAGCTTACTAATCCGTTGGGCTATGTCGGTTACTCTGGTTCTACTGCGGATATCCTCACTCCTAAGTTTATCACGCAGTGAAACTCCGAGCATAGCCCTCTCCATAGCTCGCTGAGCGACCTTGAGCTTCTTCATACGGCTAGCAGTGAAGGACCACGTCTCAGTTCCGTAAGTCATCACTGGCAACACGCACTGGTTGTACAATTTTGTTTTAAGGTTTTGAGGTATTTCTGACGAGAAGATGTGTCGTAGCTTCCCGAACGCTGCCCAGCCGAGTTGAATCCGTCGATTGACCTCTCGGTCGAAGTTGGACTTACCTAGTCGGACTATTTGTCCCAGGTAAACATACTCGTCAACAACTTCGAGCTTAGTGCTGCCAACAACTACCGGCATAGGTGTGACATGGACATTAAACATAATCTTTGTTTTGTCCATGTTCATCTTAAGACCTATCCGTTGGGAGACACTATTGAGGTCATTGAGCATAGTGCTTAGTTCCTCCAGCGATTCTGCCATGAGGACTATATCGTCGGCAAATCGAAGGTGAGTGATGTACTCGCCATTGATGTTAATTCCGTATCCTTTCCAGTCCAGAAGCTTGAAAACGTCTTCCAATGCAGCGGTGAAGAGTTTCGGGGATATAACGTCACCCTGTCTTACACCTCTCTGCAATTGGATAGGTTTCGTACTCTGGTTCTGTACTCGGATAGCCATCGTAGCTCTACTGTACAAACACTTCAGCACTTCGATATACCGACAGTCAACTTGGCACCGCTGAAGGGACTGCAACAACAACTCTCGTCAACTTTGTAATGGCTCCGCCATACTATGCTCCTCGCGGTGTTGCCCTCTCTGCCTACACACTCTACTCGCTCAATTAATCGCGATGCTCTGCAATTGCAATTGTGTTCAATGGATGTTGAAACTGTGGCAGCGTGCACACTATATGCATAATTAGAATAATTATTATATAAAAGTCATAAAAAGAAATATACGTCATCGTCCTTGCCAACGGAGATGGTAGGTGATGTCTTATCATAGCAATATAATGACGCTTTCGTAACGAGCGCTCGATTCGTACTGCGTTCGCGCGATTATGTTGCCGGCCACTCGTGTTTATATTGCCAATCCTTTGATTCGCACCCAAAAAAACCGACAAAACAGAGAGCGATCGACATGAACAAAGAGCATGACGTGGGGCATGACAAGTATTGTTGCACACTACGTCTCTGCCTCCTTTCCTCGCTACTTTCCATGCCACTCGACGAGTGTGTGGCACAGGAGCAACGACGCTGCAGCTCGTTATTTGCGCGATATTTACTCGGCAGCCATGGCATATCCATAAGGATGTGTAATTATTGTATATTAATGGATGTGTAGTTTCTTAATCTTAATTAATCTATGTCAGATTAATAAATAAGCGTCATCGATAAAATAATAATATTTAAAAGAATTTATCTAACTTTAGTCACATACCCAATTGTCTATTCGTAGCTACCTCTGCTCACCGTTATAGGTCATCCTGTATGTTATCTACAACGTAATACTCGTTTAGAATGCAAGTGCAACAGTAAATAGAAATCGAAGTCTGTAATTAAATATAAATGTTTCTTCAAAGATATTTGTAAATGGTATAATTAAATATAAATTACCAAAAATATTTAATAACATGATCATCATGACATAGCGCCTAAGAAGCTAAATTACACAATTATTTATGTCTTTTCTCAGTCATATTTTAGCTGTCAGTTGTTTAATTATAAATTCGTAAGATTTGTTTTATGACGTAAGATATAAATCAACATTTAATTTTAATAAACGTACTTTTTAAGGGAATCCACAACATATCCATGTTTATTAAATTGAAATAGCAATAAAAAATTGAATAAGTAATTAATTCGAGTGTTGTGAAATTGAAT
Organism: Parnassius glacialis; assembly: GCA_033319125.1. Taxonomy (NCBI): domain Eukaryota; kingdom Metazoa; phylum Arthropoda; class Insecta; order Lepidoptera; family Papilionidae; genus Parnassius; species Parnassius glacialis. The sequence continues at coordinate 12,197,251 of JAVANC010000016.1, forward strand.
AAAGAAGAAAACATTTATTTTTGGACCTTGTTTATGTCTTACTAGCTTGCAAATATCCCCCTGAGCTTAATAGAAGCCAGTTGTTTCAATATTGCAGGCAGATATTTCAATTTTGTTTAATATGTAATTATTTAAATAATTGAATTACAAAAACCAAAATTAAATTTTCATACATTACCTACTTGTATCTAATTTAAGCGGCTTGTCTCATACGAGTAAGGCTGAGTAATATACGGCAAGTTTCGTAATCACTTGGCACTCATTACTAAGTGCTGACGTGAGGGAAATTGATTCAGCGACTGCTCTGTGACGTGTCGTGACGTTTAGAGTTGAAGATTCACTTTAATTATGAAACCGAAATTCTATTTATTTTGAGCTCAAGGCTATTAGAATAACAATAACATAACACGAAATTAATATACATATGTGACGAAAAAGCAAAAACTTTATTACTTCTTATAGGTAATAGTCAAAAATCAATACTAATTAATTATAGTCTATGGCTAGGAAAAAAAATAACGGTCATGGGAGGATAATGGGTACTGCAAAGCGATAAATTATTTAATCATATAATCAGCATCATCGTTACAGCCCTTCTCCAGTCGACTGATGAAATTAGAACACCGATGAAATAGACCCTCCCTCAAGGAATAAAACAAAGACCAGTAAGTAAGCAATGTACACTTTTGTTTTTAAGTTTAGATCGCAGTGTTCCCAGCAATTACCAGCAAATGTGTGACATTAAAATATTGCAAAATATCCTCCGCCAAAATTATTTTTAAGATTTAAATTAAATTATGTAGTAAAAATTATACTCGCTTATTATAGTAAAAAAAACTGACTATGCAATTAATACCGTGAACCGTGAAATATTTCCTTATCGTCCATGACTTTGTTATTTGCTTATCTCCGATTTTTTTATTTCGTCACATTGTCCCAAGAAGAATATCCCATTATCCTTCCAACCATAAAGACGTAATGGCCAACCAAAATACAAGATTTCGAATTTTTTATAGGATAAACTTAATAAAATTCTATACGACATCATAATTTGTGATATTTAACTATAAATGCGATGTAATTCAGAGTTAAATAGGGAAATAAGCACCAATGTATGAAATATTTTTTTCTTTTTAGAACTGAAGTACACTTGATGTGGTAAGTGGCTACGGAAGCTCATGGTTATCACCATAGGAAACACAGCAGCACTAAGCTACTATTTTAAGCAGGTATTCTTTGAAAGCTTAGTCCCTCTCAGGCCAAGCCGATCCATTCGTACTACAACTGTAACATAGCTGCAGTGTGGCTGTTCCTCCTACAAAATTATTGTGTTAGAGAATCCATCACTCTACCACTCTAATCTCTACCACAAATAATATCGAAGTTTCGGAGGTCTTTTTTTCTAGGATAAGGGTGACAAACGAGCACACAGTCCACCTGATGGTAAGTGGTTGCTGTGGCCGATTACATCTATATCTATCCTCGATTACGAATTATAATGCAGATGCGTTGTCACCCGTGAGGACTAAGATGGAATGCCTCGTTTTCAGTAAATAGGGTCTCCGGTTCTCTACATTCACGATACGAAATACAGCAACGTTAAGCTGCTATTTTACGCTGGTATTGTGTGAGAGCGTGGTCCTTTTCCGGTCAAGCCGACCCATTCGTGCTACAACTACAATATAGCTGCAGCATGGCTCTACCACGTATAAAAGGTCTTTCACCGTCATGTTGTTCACATAGTCGTCTCTCAATATGGGTTAATGGCCACTACACCATTTACTTATGACATAAAATATTAATAATTATAATATAATATCAACAGAAAATATTTAAAAAATGTCCTTCAAAACAAGAAGATATTCTCGTTACAACGATTCCCGTACCAAATAATTTGAAGGAACGCTTTTGACACTTGTTTTAATTGCTATCAATACACATACCACCTTGTCTTGATCTCACTGAGATATTGATGTATTGGAGCCTTTTTTATAAATCGTTTTAACTTCGAATTAAATAACGGAATTTCGTGAAAGAATCTAATATCGCGTAAGAAATTCTACAAGTGACTTTAAATGTTCATGAAATTCTTTTGTAACATTACTTTTTGAATGGAGTTTCGTGCACGTTCTATACTTACGTATTTCGATTTTTAAAGTGTGCTGCCTTATATTGGTCATTTATATTATAGGATATTAGAACAAATAAATGTTTCATCTCAGGGATTCATTTAGAGCCGAAGCGATATCTGAGACGGCTGAACTGAGTAAATGGCGAGTGGGATGCTGTGATTAATATAATTTAAAAAAATTAAAATAATAAGTAACTAAAAAGAGCTCATGATCTTCAAACGACTGAATAGATTTTCTTGAGACATAAACAAAGACACTCTCGATTAAGACATGTTTCAAACAGAAAAATCTTAATAAAAATCAATTCATCAGTTTGGAGCTATGATGACATAGTCAGATCTTTACGTGGTAGAGCCATGCTGCATCTATATTAGTAGTATATAGTTGTAGCACGAATGGGTCGGCTCGACAGGGGAAGTAACACGCTCTGACAGAATACCAGCGTGAAATAACAGCTTAACGCTGATGTGTTTTGTATGGTGAGTGTAGAGAACTGGAGACCCTTTTTTACTGGAAAAGAGGCATTTAATCTTAGTCCTTACGGGTGACAACGCATCTGCATTTTGATTGGTAATTGAGGGTAGATGTAGATGTCTCTGGGCCACAGCAACCACTTACCATCATGTGGACTGTGTGCTCGTCTGTGTGGGGTCTCCGGTTCTCTACACTCACCATACGAAACACAGCAGCATTGAGATTCTCTTTTGCGCTGGTATTCTGTTAGAGCGTGGTTCTTCCCCAGTCGAGCGGACCCATTTTTGCTACAAGCATACCAATAATATAGCTGCAGCATGACTCTACCACGTATAAAAAATATATACTTATTAAGTTGAGTTTTAAATGCATTAAAAGAGTGCAAATTTCTTATACTAGAGAGTATTCTATTATAAAACTGTGCTCCTTCAAAAGTTAGCATTTTTTGCCATAGTTAGTTCTAGTTTTATGTAAGACTACTAAGCTAGTTCGTCGTGTGCAACGTTGGCTGATTTGTTTATATTGGGTGAGTGTTACGTTTGTGTGAATACTTTTAGTAAGAATTTTTTTCATGATAACACATGTGTGGTAAATATATAGTTGTTATATTCGTTATTTTTGTATCTATATACATTTTACAGGTTGATGTTAAATATGGATAGTTGAATAGTATTTTTATTAGTTTATTTTGGGCAATTTGAATTTCTGCCAGTTTTGTTTTTGCAGCACTACCCCAAATTTCACTTAAATAACGTAGATGCGGCTAGTGAATACTCTACACCGCCTCTACATGGTTTACAAATAAAAATACTATTTCAAAATATGGAACGAACAGAACACACTCGTTAAGCGTGTTATTGTGTTGCAACGATGAACAATGAAGACTATTACATACAATCGTATTAAATTTTACGAAATAAATTATACATAACAAAACAATCAAAGAGGCATGAGCATCTCAATTATTTATTTTTGTAACAGACATGGCAGAATTAGGAGTCTCTGAGAGATGACTGGTACATATTAATAGTGTGCTTTACCGTAGAGTCCACGTATGGTGAATTGCCTAAACGAACTGTATCAGCGAATAGTATAGCCATCTTGGAACTTTAAATCTGAAAATGGGACTGTATGATATTTGAGTTTTAGTTTTTTTTTTATATTTCTACATATATATATAATACAATTAAAGTGTCGGTAATTTGTATAGTATTTAGAAATGAATAACCATTTTTAAGTTTTTGTTCCTCTTTCTGTCTAACTGTCAGCCTATCTGTCCGTACTGATCTTCGAAATGGTTTAGCTATTCATTGTGATGAAACTTCATGAACAGGTTAAAAGCAACGCCAGGATTGAATAACCTATATTTTATCCGAAACATAATATGGATGATAAATAAATGGTAATCCTATAGGCGTTACAAAAGTTGAACAAAACAATGTTGTTAGTGGTGCGCAATTTCACACTAAATAGTTAATTTTAAATCTCTAAAAGTTTTAAACGAAATCGATTTTTACATATTTAAAAATTCTTCTCTCTACAATTCTTTAAGTGATAAAACCAAACTCCTGTAAGTTTTACGCGGATGAATTAGCCGGTAGAAGCTAGTTGTGTATAAAATATGTGTATTATTATGCACTGTAAAGAAAAAAAGAGATATATTAAATAAGCATTGCTTGAAGGTATTTAAAAAGCCAAATAAATTTTCTGGTCCGTTGCCACTACCTAACTTTGCGGAGACCAGAAAAAACGTTTTTAAGTACCTAGAATTCCTAAATATTTAGTTGAAGGTGGTTCTTTCTAACTTGAGATTTGCCTATTGGCTAAGTTGTCATTTTTACGCATGTATGAGCTACCAGAGTTAGGTATTTTTTGGGCTACATAGAATCATAGATGAAAAAAGTTATACGGTTAGACTTTCATTTATTGAATATAGTATTCAATGTAAGAATAGCCTTAAAATCCTTTCAGAAATGAGAGGACGCCTGTGCTCAGCAGTGGGACGTATATAGGCTGTTACTTTACTTTAATATCGTATATATATGCAATATTCGTATTCGTTTCCGATACAGAAGGGTACGTAATGCTATGAAAAATATCATGTGGAGGCTATGAAAACGTAAAACATCTTTGTACCTATGACCTAGAAAAAATGTTCTGGTGATTATCAGTCATTTCATACGCCACATTTTTTATAGAGTTTAGAATAATTCAGATAAGGCAAAATAATAAATAATACGAAATACTCGTATTATGGGAATGATTTATTAATAATATATACATTTATATCGCTTGCCCGCAAGAATACTGTATTAACTCTAAAAACGTACTTTTTCAGGAGAAGCGATTAAAGTTTTTAACTAAAAATATTGTGGTATATCCATAAGATAAACAGATTATTTTTTATTATTAATATGTATTAGTACGTACTCTATAATTATCTCTAAAGATATTACTCTATTTACCATTATTTATTAAATTATTTACTTTTTACAACTTGTGACTGTATTCTTTTGAATTTTACTTTTATTCAAGATGTTTAGTTTAAAAAGAACACAGTATTTATATATTTTTAAATGCGAATAAAGAGATGAAAAAAACAAAAAAATTAAATCAATTCTCACTTATTTATTGCAAAAGGGCCTTAGCATCAATCTTGACTTATAAAAATCTAATAAATAACAATCTTCTCTGGGTCTAAATAACAATCTTCTCTATGGGTCTGATTTAGACACATAAATAATACTGAAATCATTCATTTTACAGATTGATTCAGAATATTTTTGGAAAAGTTTTTTCCAATCTTCGGTGACACTTCTTTAAAATCGTAAAAGCTGTCGTAGGTTAATTCATTAACTGCGAATGATTTACCGTTAGATTTAGCAGTTCTAATTAAAGTAAAATACTGATCAAGTGTATAAATCGTAGTGGAACTAAGGGACTTTTTAATTTTTCTTTCAATTAGAGAATGGCGATTATCACCCCCATTTTGGGTGTGTCCCTTAATTAGGAATTTGTGAGTAATAGAACGAATATTTTGAAATCTATTTACTGCTAAGATGTACATTGAAATCATGAAACGGTTTTTCTGCTGCTCGCAGCAATTATCACTGTAGAATATTACATCAACTAATTGCTCAGCATTTGTGTCAATTTGGTTAAGATAATTCCACACGCAAGTTGCAATCTCATTCACACCACGATTGCCATGCCCTTCGTGCCATACATTACAATAAACATCTTTTGTTTTCAAATGAGTTATTGTAAAATTTAAAACATTTACTTTAGAGATGTAACAAAAGTTACTTACGTCCCCCCTTGGACAAGGCATTGTTGCTTGTAAATCATAGACAGCAACTACCACACTGCTCTCTTTCAATTTGTCTTGTTCCTTCTCCGCTCTAGATAGATCTTTTTCAACTAAATGTGTACCATACTCAACTTTAAGACGTTGTTTTTCTTCCCCGGTAGCATTCACGAAAGCCTCACAAGTATCACACCTATCTTTTTTAGGTGAATAAAAGGCAATATTAAACTCATTATTAAATATATGACTATACAAAACATAGTTACCATATGGCTTATATTCAGTCTGACATAACTTAACGTAATCTCTGTGGAGATCAATCAATGTTTTACTGCCATCAATATAAAGTTTATTAGTAATTACTGCGACAGTAATGACTGTCCATAGTCGGAATAGATTGTATGTGCTCCCTTATTTCGGATTTAATAATATTCGGTATTTTGGCATGATTTCCATGCTTTCCTCTACCATTTACGGCTACAACGTTACTCATTGTAGGAATACGCTTTTCAAAGGCAGTCCTTATTATGCGATAATTTATGGCAAGTGTGGATTTAAAGAACGTTTTACAAACACGTAGGTACTTTATTATTTTGAACCGAAAAATAAAATGCATTGTTGCTCTGCCTAGGATTTGCCGCATTTGTGTATTTATATTTCGGATTAATTGTAGTAGTGCTGTTTATAATGAATTGCCTCTGCATCGTTATGTTGCCCAAATTGTAATATTCATGAAAGATGTTGTCTTTCTCCTTCTGACACATTTGCAGAACATTTTAGACGACACTTCTTACCACATGTGGCCCTATTTTTCTGGCTGGAATGACTTTTTTTAGTTTTCTTGATGTGTAGCTTTGACCTGTGTTTCTTAAACGTTTCGCGACTTTCGAATTCCAGTCGTTAATATTCCGTTGTCGTTTACGTGTGAGTTTTTTGTTCAAATCTAAGTTTTCAACCTGAGAGTCTGCAGGTGGAATGATTTCGATGCTAGAGACGTGTAATGCAGGTGAAATGTTTTCGCGGTGGGCGGAATGTGAGCGTGTACTAGAAGCTGATGATGATGAACTGGAATTGGAGGAGCTGGAGCTGGAAGATGAACTTGAATCCGTTGATGATATTGACGCTGATCTATGTCTAAAGTTCGGATCTTTAACGCTGTCATCTGAATCTAAATCGGGTCCATCACTTATCGGCTTCACTTAGATCTTCAGTGTTAGATATGCCTAAAATAAAAATAAAAAATTAAATGATAAAAATATACCTAAATATAAATAACCGAAGGAATAGTAACCTCCCTTCAGATTAAAAAATCATTCAAATATATTCTCACCATTAATATCAGTAACATTTGCATCATTTTTCATACAATTTTCAATAGCACTGGATGCTAGAATACTATGATCGGGAGCATTTATATTTTCAATCAAATTGGTTTCTACATTTTCTGTAATAAGGAAAATAAATAAAACAATGAACTTGATAAATGCGGCATAGCGGAACAACTAGAAAAACGTGTCATTGTAATACTTAAATTACTAATATTTTTGGTTCCTCATGTTAAAAAAGTTAGGATGTTTAGGTATTACTCATTAACGTCAGAATGGCTGAATAGATCCGGATAAAATACAACGCCTTCTTGTGTTCGATATTGAACAAAACCACTAGTTAAAGTTATTAATACCTATGATAAAAAAATACTATTCTTACCATTTGGATCAGATTCGCATGCAAAATCAACATTTTCTAAACATTCGATGTAGCCAGGGCCTTGTTCATCTAAGCTAGTATCAAGATTTTCGGATGAGTTCAAATTATATTGACGGTTATTTGATGACTCACCCTGTACTACTATACATTTTCGAATATAATCTAGTCTTTTCTGTAGTATCATTCTGAAATAAAGAATATGAAACTGAAGATCATAGTCAGAATTAGACAAACTGCAATCTAAATTAAATAGTTGTAAACAGAACATCGTAGTTTTTACCTTTGATACATTAACATCAACTAAAATTCAAATGAACACAGACATATTTTGTAATAATACTTGAATAAGATACAACTTATGGTGAATAAAGTAGCAAACAAAAAAATACACAAAACTTTTAATAGATCATAGGCACAACTCAAAATAATACTTTGTTCATTTAAATGCGGGGTACACTAAGCGTTACGTTATAGTGAAGAATACAGGTTAATTTTCGTGTTATAACTCTGTTCTAAATAGGATTTGGAAAATAAAATACTTACTTAAAGAAAAATACAGCAAGAAATCACAATAATACACTTTTCTTCTTGGGGTAAAACCGAATCTATGTATCATTAATAGATAATACTCTGTTTCGAATAACAATACGGGTCAAACTAGTTCAAGGACAGGAGCAACACTGAACGTGTCGTTCTTCCTTTTTCTAGCGAAACAGAAAGAGCAAGAAGGATATAGATGCAACTTTCGTGATTCGTTCATTCAAGGTGAAAGCAATTTTCGACCTAATTTAACAGGTAGAACGTACTTTTTTTAGTCGAACTGTATTATTAAGTCAGTTAGTGCCAAATTTTGACATGATACTGTATTCTTCCGGACAAACGATATGTATTTGTAATACATAAAAATAATGAACAAGATGCAAGGTTCAACTGATAGTGTTTCCTGTAAAAAAAAAACAAATCGGACTCGCGCACCGAGTGTTCCGAACAAATCCGTAGGTATATAAGTTTAAAATTATTAAAAATATTTTTATTATACGATGTAACTAAAAATTTATGCTTTTCGAATTTTTTCCTTTATCTGTGCTATAATACGTTGCTTCGTACCAAATTTTAAGATTCTGAGTTCACGGGAAGTACCCTGTAGGTTTTGATTCCCTTGCAAATGTCGAAAATTTGCGGCATAAACGGCTGTATCTTTTGATTGCGTTGGTTTATAAGTTTGATTTTTTCACAGCTCCAAGAAACAGTAGACTTGAGCATTTGGTATGAATTTCAGCTTGATACCTTCACGTTTTCCTAAGAAAAAGGGTCTTGAGAGACAAACAGACAGACAGACAGACAGACGGACAACAAAGTGATCCTATAAGGGTTCCGTTTTTTCCTTTTGAGGTACAGAACCCTAAAAATTAAAATTGCTGTTCTCATTTTTATCAATGGTGAATTGATGAACATTAGTCAAGATAACTTTATAAAAATATATTTATTTAAATTGACACAAAGCGTATTTGACCTTCTACTTACAACTCGTCCAAAATTGTAAAAGAAATATTTTGTCTGTTCTTAATTATCTTGTGTACACCTTTTTTCACAGAAATTTTGTTAACAACTGGCGTGGTTTCATGGATCAATGGATCACCAGTTTCCTTGCTGATCGGAGCATCAAGGTCGTACTAGACGGTGCATGCTCTGATTTCAAGCCTATTAACGCTGATGTTCCACAAGGCTGCGAGCTATCACCAACGCTGTTTCTTCTGCATATCAATGATATGTTGCAAACCCGTAGCATTCATTGCTATGCGGATGACAGCACTGGTGATGCTCTATACACCGGCCGTGCCAATATTTCTCGGGAAAACTTCGCCGAGTACCGGAACAAACTGGTGTATGAAGTCGAGTCTTTACTGAACAAAGTCTCGAATTGGGGGCGACTAAATCTAGTCCAGTTTAATCCTCAGAAGACAGGAGTTTGCGCGTTTACCGCTAAAAAGAACCCCTTTGTCGTATTTCCTCAGTTTAAAGGCACTCCCCTTGGTGGATAAGCCAGTATCGGAATCCTCGGCGTCGACATATCGAGTGACGTGCAGTTTCGTGGTCACTTGGAAGAGAAGGCCAAATTGGCCTCTAAAAAGCATGGCGTGTTCAGCAGCGCGGGACAGTATTTCATGCCGGCACACTGCTTGCAACTTTACAAGGCGCAGGTTTGTCCCCACATGGAATACTGTTCCCGTCTCTGGGCAGGGGCTCCCCAGTGCCAGCTCCGTCCACTTGACCGCATCGAGCGCAGAGCGGCTTGAATCATCGATGACCGCGTCCTTTCCGATCGGCTCGATTCATTGGCGCTGCGAAGAGATGTTGCATCTCTTTGCATTTTCTTTCGCATTTACCACGGAGAGTGCTCTGAGGAATTGTTCAGATTAATCCCAACCGCCAAATTTCACGAACGCACATCGTGGCAGAACTCCCGATACCATTCACACTATCTGGATGATTGGCGGTCCACCACTGTGCGATTTAGAAGTTTTCTTCCTCGCACAACTTCCTTGTAGAATAGCTTACCACCAGCGATTTTTCCGGACCGATACGACTTAGGGACCTTCAAGAAAAGAGCCTACTCCTTTTTAAAAGGCCGGCAACGCATCAGCGATTCCCCTGGTTCCCCTGGTGTTGCGGTTGTTCATGGGCGGCGGTAGTCACTTACAATCAGGTGAATCGCATGCTCGTTTGTCCCCTCTACTATTAAATAAATAAAAAAAATATAAATACCTATTTATACATTGCAGCCCACCAAGAATTTCTAACGTAAGCTAATATGTGATAATAACTGTAAGCAATTGAATAACAAAATAATGAAAAGATTTGTAAATACTTGCTTTACAACACTCAAGCGTAATAAAATAGAACAAGATAGTCTTCGGCATGAAAGTAAAAATAAATATTTTCGATTATTTTTGCAATATTTTAATAGTTGGGTCAGCGCGCGATTCAGATCCGTCTAAAGACGCTGAATTTCAGCGAGCACTGTCGAATTTAATAGGAAAAACGCTACTCTAAACGAAAATCAATATAGGCCAATAGCCTTACTAACATTTAACACATAACTGTACTTGTTATACTCAACATTATTTTATGGAAATCTAAGAAAGTTGAAAATTTAAGTATTTTCAAAAGCTATTTTGCAATTATTTATTTTTGCAATTATTATTTTCCATTGAGTAAATTTTGTGGAACCACCACCTGGAATACGCTAAATTATTGTAAGTACAATTTTTTCGATAATTAGGTGAAATCACAAAACGATTTCCATGTAGCTCAATTTGGCTCTATTCAGCCTCTTGATATGCATATATCTCGGGATTCAGAAATTTTAAAAGTTTTTATACGCAGATACTGGAGGATATAATATTATATTATTACTATCCTGTGTGAGATAAACTATATTCTTTATTATCATCAGACGCATTACATTTTTATGGTTGGTTAGAAAAATAATATCTACATGCAAACTTTCACAGGATATTTTTTTTACTTTTCTTAGCCAGCGCTTGACTATAATCCCACCTGATGGTAAGTGGTTATGAAGCCTAAGATGGTGTAGCGCACTGACTTAACAAAAGCCTATTCGTAGTAAGTAGTAGTAAGTAGTAAGTATATTTGGCTTCATTACCATCATCATTACAGCTCTTCACAAGGCCACTGCTGGACATAGGCCTTCCCCAAGGAATGCTACAAAGCATGGTACTAAGCCACCTGCATCTATCGAATTCCTGCATATCTTACCCATGTCATCCTTCCAAATAGTGAAGAGCTGCACTGCACTTCGCTTACTTACTTACTTACTTGCCACTCGAGAACCTTTCTTTCTATCTTTTATCGGTTTTCCAAACTAAGTGGCCAGCCAATAGCCATTTCATTTTAATAATCTGTTGGACTGTGTCAGTTACTCTGATTCTACTTGAGCTATGTCAGTTACGCTCGTTCTACTTGAGCTATGTCAGTTACTCTGGCATCTCATTTGTAACTTTATCACGCAGAGAAACTCCGAGCACAGCCCTCTCAATAGTTCGCTGAGTGACCTTCCGATTCCTCTTACGGCCAGCAACCACATTTAACTTATTTATGTAATATTTTTATATTTTTCAGGTGATGGTTTGTCTAACATTTAAAGAAAACAAACACAAGAATGTCTTTTTATAACACTTAGGAAAGCACCATTTATATTTTATTTTATTGTTTAATGTAATTTTGTAATAGCGTACCTAAATATAAGTATCTGTATAGAGTTTTGCCCCGCTAATAATGTTATATTAAAGTCATATTTATAAAAACAGCTTTTTAATGTTATACATAATTACAAAATTCAGTATCACCTACTTAATAAAAATTAGCAACAGTAAAATTACATTGGTATTTAAAAGTATCGAAATCTGAGTAACGCGAGCATGTTGGTCGTTCTACATCTAAATTATATAAAAAGCAATTTTCAATTCGCTGCCGCCATCGCCGCGAAATTTCTTTTTCTTTGGGCACTTTAAAAATTAAATTGTCTAGTAAACAATATTTACAGTTACTAATGTACAGATATTACCAAAATTAAGTATATTTATTCATAAAAATATTTACAAATGAGTATAAACTCTTAAAAAACTTTAACACCGACGCGCTGTCCAGCCTCGACGATGTCCTAAAACGCACTGCGACAGAGCTCGCGGGGGATTTTAAGGCGATGGAGCAGGCACGCTCGCGAAAATATATTTAATTTCGGGGAAAAATGATATTTTCTCGAGTAAAACGGGAAATAAAAATAAAACTCTCAATTAAAAATAATGATATTTTTTAGACTTTTTTTAGTGTAAAAACTATTTAAATAGTTTTCGCCGTTTTGGAGAAATTTTGCAATATATGATAAAGATAGGTACTCTTTAGGGATTTTTTTCCTAATAAGGGGTTGAAAAAAAATTCAGTTTTATTTAATTGAAAACAATTATTAAATCCTGATCTGTCACCCTATATTTTTTCTTTGCGGATTAAATTAAAAGTTATTGTGATTTTTTTACCTAAATATCACCAGTTCTTAGCGCTTTAATTCAGACAAGTCACACAAGCCATGCAAAGTAAACAGACTTTAATAGCTTCAAAAAACTTTACTATAAACAATCTAACACCACCTCTAAAATATTATTTACTCTGTGAATTTTCCACTTCGCCTCTTGAGTGACCTCGATTGCTTATAGGAAATAACACGTTCCTAATGAAATGTAAGCACTCGTTAAATGTAGGTGTCAAAATACCATAATTACTAATTGTTTCGTTCTGGTATTTTACAGGAAATTTTGTAAATTCTTGAATTAACGTTGCATTTACATTAATTATTAGAATATAGGAAGAACAAGTTAATAGCTTTTAGTTGATAAAGGTTCATCATCAAATCTTACTTTTTTAATACCGAAAGTTCAGATTTTTTTTATATACTTCGTTTTTTTATTGTAACAAAATCTACAGCTTGTACATTAACCAATATATAAACGAGAGAACATTTTATGTTATATAGAAGCCTATATATTAAAACAGACAAAAGCATATAATAATTTCTACTAGTCTGATCATCATCATCATGATTACAAGTCCACTGTTGAACATAGGCCTCTCCCAAAGAATGCCACAAAGCACGCTACTGAGCTACCTACATCCATCGATTTCCTGCATGTCTTACCAGGTCAACACTCCACTAGTCCCAAATAGATTTACAACTCCATACAGCACCCATGTAATAGATAAACTGAAGTATGAATAGTTCATTCAGTTCACTAACATTGCAATGCAGATGATATTTTGAACTCCGGCTTTAGTCAAGATGACTTTCTATGATCATTAAAGCTATAGAAAACTATAAAAAAGAATGGAAATTACATATCTGAACGCCAAGTCACGTGACAGTCACGTGTTAGCGTTGATTTCCTTCTTTTTTGTAGTTTTCTATAGAGTTAATGATCGTAGAATATCATCTTGGCTAACCCCGCTGATATGTTAGTTTACTCAACGACAAGCTGCCAAGCTCTCTATCCTATACTCCTTATTATTATCGCATGTTCCTACGTATTCTTTTATCGACTTAGTTAGTTTATTTGGGTTACAAGTTTGTACAGAACAGGCAGGTGGACCAGAAAGCAAGATAATAAAAACTTGTTATTAAAAAAAATAGCACCGTTATACAATTAATAAAAAAAACAAGAAAATTCTACTATACATATATTTATCTTTAGATACACAAAAAAAGAACAAATTTTCTATACACTAATTGATAAAATAAAATAAGAAAATTCTACTATTTAATTAAGCGAAAGAAAAGAACAATTCCCTTAGTGAATCATTTTTATTTTAAAAGAAAAAGAGTAAAAGCACAGTTGCAGATTATTTACGTCTACAATCTAGAACCTAGTAATTATTTCGTATATTATTTACAATAAGTATTCTTAAATTATTCAACTCATAAATGGAACATAAAATATACATAACAGACACTTATGTTATCGTTTAAAACTGGTTACTTAAAAATCTATATAAAAAATAGAGCGACAATTAAGGCTGAGTCAGGAGCTGGGTGTTGCTTTAAATTTCATAGAATAAGATAGAATATTTTTATTTGCTTTGAAACATATATGTTAAAGTTATAAAGTCACAAATTAAAAGGTCACTGTATTCAACCAATTGCACTGCAAATATTTAGGTATGGCAGAACACAAGTAATCTTTGACTTTGATGCCCATCAACACCACCAAAATTTCAACCGCAAGTTTAAGAAACTTAAATGTCAATTAAAACTAAAAGGCTAGAGACACGTGAAGTTTGCAAGCGCGCACTTGTCCCACCATCGACGAGGAAGCGAATAGCTATCGACGATTTTCTCGCTTAAGAAACGAACCGTAGATAAGAGATACATATATTAATAGTTGATCGCTGGCTGTTTACACTGCCAGCGAAAAATCTCTCTACATTAGTTTGTTGCAGTGGCAAGAGCCAACAAAGGCAAAACTCGCTCAGCGATGCTCGCTTGGCGATCAGTCACGCCAAGAGAGACCAACTAGCGGTTATTTTACACTACAGTGCAGATCTGAGTGCACTTATTTATAGCCCAGCGACAAAATAATCAGAATTACTATTATATTATTATACTAAACTAATAATATTATTAGTTACCGTAGCGTCGCGAGCCATTCATCGTCTGTCACTTTGTTAATTATATTTTTAGCCATACGTGATGATGATATATTACATCATGACTTACAACAAAATATATCGACGTTATCTTAGGACTCTGGTATGTATACAAGTTCCCTAGATTTTAAAGCCTTGTAGAATATTTAGGGATAATGACAGGAGATCTGACGGTATGAGTCTGGTCCTTTGGAAGAGTAGAAAACTCTTGAATGAGATTCCACGTGCATAGATATCTCTCCTTTAGCACCCTTTATTTTAAGGTACCTCGTAAAGAGCCGTAGCCGCATCAGGGGTGGCTGAGTAAATTGAGCATGAGTTTCTGAGCAGTGACATAGAGCCGATAGATGTTGTAAAAACTATCGACTCGTATGGTCCACGTGCGGTAAAGTTTTTAAAGGAACAATATCCGTGAATGTTCATTCAAGAGGACTGATTCTTTTTTCGCCCGTATGCTAAATAGTAATTTAGCCAAGAATAGTAGCCAGCGTTTTGACACTTTACTATAGTGAGTAAGACAGTATCATAATTTTAGTATTTAATGTTTTAAATATTGTATAGATTACATACGAAAATAGTGCTGTTTGGAGAATGAGAACACCGTTCTTACTAAGACCTCTTACAAATGGTGTTTTTTACTTACTTCGATGTGAGTAAAATCAAATTAGAGGAGTTGCATTAATGTTTGCAGTTTAAAATTTAAAAAATAATTACACTCCCCCTTTATTTAAATTTATATATGATCGATTATTTGTATTAATCGACATCAAAGTTTAATCTGTACTTTTAATGAATATTTGTAATTAATTTATTTCTAATATAAGTTTTAATAAAAGGCATTCAAAAGTTTAAAATAAATATAACGTGGAAATTCGATATATAGTATAGGCACACGTCCGGATCACATTACAGCGCTCCCGCTACAATATATCCATTATCTTTGACTGCAAATAAATGTAGATTTCGCAGTCCAACTGTTTGTCGTAGCTTCGTCCCGATACCGGTACCGCACCGCAGTCTTTGTGTGAGAGAATGTATTAAACTCTAATACATTCTCTCACACACAGACTTTTCACAATTGTGAAAATTCCCTCTACCAGGATGCTTAAGCAGCCGCCTCTGTGTGGCCTGGTCTATTTAGAAAGGACTTAATTATTTAGGAACATTACACACTGTTTACTGCGATTTATAATGTACATAGCGTCATCTAGGTACGAATTTCGTAAAACACAAATATAATGTTGCCCAAACGAAATATCCAATTTTAATGATCTCTTTGTGATTCAAGCGCCCCTCAGAACGAGGTACGAACTTCGGCTACTGAAACACTATCGAAATGAGGGAAACGGGTCGAAAAACTAAAAACGCCCCGTATTACGGGTATTGCGCCGAGTTTATGTGTCTGTGACCTCGCGTTCGCCGGCATACGCGGTGTGCCCTAATGTTCTGTAATAGTATTGTGTTTATCAAGATACCTTATTTATATCCGTGATCGAATTTTCTTATTGTTTTAATTGTACTCGATTTCTATAAATTGGCCATCTAGCTTAATTAAAAGTTTCATGGCATCTGCTGCCAATCACAGAAAAGTTCTGTAATAAGATCCAATTATGCCTTTATCTATTAATTTCGGACTTGTTGAAATAATTTTGGTAGTTAAAATTATCTTTCTTAAGTAAAACATGGTATAAAGCAATTGGGTTTTTTAATATTAGTCAATTGAAATACTTTTTAAGACATAACAAAACAATAATTTATATAAAAGTTGTATAAGAATATAGTGGAATGACGTCATAGTTTTTATCAAATTATTTTATCTTTTATGACGATTGTCATCATTGGACCACGGCAGTGCATTGCTGGACATAGGCCTCTCCCAAGGCGCGCCATTTAGCTTGATCTTATGTTTCACGCATCCAGTTACTGCCAGATGCTCCCTCCGGGTTCTTTTGAGAATTTTTTGACAGAAACTCTAATAACTGATTTTGGCCCGACTCGGGAATCGAATCCAGGACCTCATGAAAGCCTCAGACCTCAGCGACCGTGCTTGTGACTACTAGACCAATTAAGCAGTAATTTTGCTACATACCGCGAGGGTTAGCGGTATAACATGCCTATTGTTTTTTAATCATTGTAAACATTGTGATCAATATGTTATACTGTTTAGATAACTATAAATGCTACTTTAATAGTCTTATTAAAAGCGGATAACATGTAGTAGAGGTGTAAGCGAATCGACTACCTCATATCATTCCGTGGGTGATGTAAGGGACAACAGAGGGAAACAAATACAGGAGATGGGCTACGTTGTATTCTTTTGCATGTGCTTCTTTGCGCAACAGGTTTCGGGCCTCGGGAACTCCCCCATTACCCGCACTATCCTCACGGCTCACTTCTATGGGCCGGTCCTGGGAGCCGTATCGACGTTGTTGATAATTTCGCTTTCTTGAGAAGGATCTTTCTAGGGGTTGGTGACCTCAAGCCCTACGGAGACGGATCTCGACGTGTGGCCGAGTATATCTTACTGACAGGTGCGTGCACCACTGATAGTGCCGCACCGGGCCCTAAGAGCTCACTTCTTAGTGTAGCTTAATTGCAGCGATGAGATTGCGATGCGTAACTATCACGCGTTGGGCTCATCAGCCCGGAGGGATTCAGAGTGACCTCAAAGCTTAACGGAGACGTGTCTCAACGTACCGCCGAGTATGTCGCTCTGACCACGATGCGTGCACCCATTGCTAAGTGACGCACCGTACCCCAGGCGATCGATGTTCTATCCTAAGAACTTCCTTAAGAGATGGGCAGCAGCAAATTTTTGATAACAAAATAATAGTTAAAAATAATAAAACACCTTCGGTTGACAACTCGCGTACCATGCGTGGCAACCTCGCGAATATCCCCCATAAGACAATATATAGGGGGAGGGGCTGTTTGCAGCAGTGGACTTTTGATAGGTAGTAAGAATTATGATGCGAAGCGGAAAATTTATTTTTAATCCTTTATAATCAAACGAATTTCATTACACGGCACACTCATAATTTGTCTACACTCCTAACTTCCGTAATAGGCGCGTGTAATCGTTTCACATTCATTACCTAGTGATTGCGTTGGCCTGTCAAGTTGATTCATATAGTCTTATTGACGTCAGGTAAAGAAAATCACATTGAGTTGTGATCGTCTTGCGTACGATGTGTGCAAACTAAACGGTTTCAGTTCTCAATTACGCAAATTCGCATCGTCATCATTTTTTAGCAAATTCAAATTAAAATATTTATTGTAAGTTAAGAGTCGTTATACATTAAGTGTAAATTTATATATGACGTGTCTAACAACTTAACCACCCTTTTCGGGTATTACAATATTTATTATATTTAATAGGCAGAATTCTAATGGAAAATTTTGGCAATTAGTGAAGAATGCCATAAAAATAATACAGAAAAGTAATTTTTTTTTATGGAAATAGGGTGACAAACGAGCACACAGTCCACCTGATAGCAAGTGGTTGCTGTGACTCATAGACATCTACATCTATCCTCGTTTGCGAATCAAAATGCAGATGCGATGTCAGCCGTGAGGACTAAGATGGAATGCCTCTTTTCCTATATAAAGGGTCTCTGGTTTTCTACACTCATCATACGAAATACAGAAGCATTAAGCTGCTATTTTATGCTGGTATTCTGTGAGAGCGTGGTCGTTCCCCGGTCGAGCTGACCCATTCGTGCTTTAACAGTATTAAATATTAAAATGTTCTGGAAGCTCGTAAGAACTGCCAGGGCAAATTCAAAACAGCCTAGAATGAATGCTATACGAGACGAGAATGGCTGCATGCTGAATGATGAAGTTTCGAATTTAAAGAGATGGAAGGAATACTTTGAAAGCGTGTTTAAGAGTGAAGAGTCGTCTGAAGTAAGTGAAATAGAAATTCCGGAAGAAGTGGAGAGAGGTAGGGAGATAAGTGTAGATGAAATAATGAAAGCAATGAAAAGCATGAAAGCAGGTAAGGCAGCCGGATATGATAGAGTATCACTCGAAATGCTAAGGGCTGGAGAGGGTGTGGTTGCAGGCCTGCTGTACACCTTGTTTAATTTATGTTGGGAACTGAAGCGGGTACCGGAAGACTGGTACAAAGCCGTTATAGTCCCAATATATAAGGGAAAGGGGTCGCAGCAGGACTGTAAAAACTACCGTGGTATCAGCTTGCTTAGCAGTGTGGGTAAACTGTATGCTAAGGTGCTAATTGAAAGAGTTATGGAAGAAACTGATGGAAAATTTTGGGATGTGCAAGCTGGATTTAGAAAAGGGATGGGGTGTACGGATCAAGTCTTTTCCATGCGCATGATTGCGGAGAAATTTTTGGCCAAAAACCAGAAAGTTTTTTGTGCGTTTATGGACTTGGAAAAGGCTTATGACAGAGTGGAAAGGAACGTGTTATGGCAAACACTGACCACATTTGGGTTGAGCGCTGGTCTGATACAGGCATTGAAGTCTCTATATAGGGACTCTAGTGCCTGTGTCAGGATCAACGGGGCCTACTCGGACTGGTTTGGCATCCATAAAGGTGTCAGACAGGGCTGTGTGGCTTCCCCGTGACTGTTCAACCTATTTATGTACAGTTGTTTGGAAAATTTGAAAGTAGAAGAATGCGGGTTAAGAATGGGTGAGTTAACCGTCAAATGCCTTTTGTACGCCGATGATCAAGTCATACTTGCGTCTTCGGTAGCCGAGTTGCAAATGATGTTTACATTAATGAACAGGACATTAAAAGAAAAGGGAATGAAAGTGAATGCAAGTAAGACGAAAGTTATGGTTTTTGAAAGAGAAGAAAGTAAAACGATATGTGAAATAAGAATAGAAGGGGAGTTGGTAGAGCAAGTAGATGAGTTTGTGTATTTGGGATGTGTGTTTAACAAGGATGGTAGATATGATAAGGATATGCAGGAAATAGAGTGAATGGGGCTCTACACTCTATTGTGAAAAGTCAGAATGTGTCCAAAAAGGCACGTATGGCAATTCAAAATGCTGTGTTAGTGCCTACTTTAATTTATGGTAGTGAAAGTTGGGTGTGGCAGAAGAAGCACGAGAGTAGAATAAATGCTGTAGAAATGCGGTCATTAAGGAGTATGTTAGGGATGAATCTGAAAGACAGAGTGAGAAATTGTTTAATAAGAGAAGAGTGTGGTTTGCAAGAAGATGTTGTGACCAGGATTAAAAAAGGAATGCTTCGGTGGTTTGGTCATGTAGAAAGAATGAATGAGGAAAGAGTGACAAAGCAAATTTATGTTGCAGAGGTGAACGGCAGAGTCGGGAAGGGTCGCCCTAGGCAAAAGTTTATCGACCAAATTGGCGATATATTGTGTATGCGTAGGTATATGGATGTGGAGGAAGCGAGAGAGGTCTGTTAGGATCGTGCCAAATGGAAGTCCATAGTCTCTGCCTACCCCTCTGGGTGACAGGCGTTAGTGTTTATGTATATGTATGTATGTATGTATAATTACAAAATTCAGTATCACCTACTTAATAAAAATATGCAACAATAAAATTACATTGGTATTTAAAACTATCGAAATCTGAGTAACGTGAGCATGTTGGTCGTTCTACATCTAAATTATATAAAAAGCATTTTTCAATTCGCTGCTGCCATCGCCGCGAAATTTCTTTTTCTTTGGGCACTTTAAAAATTAATTTGTCTAGTAAACAATATTTACAGTTACTAATGTACAGATATTACCAAAATTAAGTATATTTATTCATAAAAATATTTACAAATGAGTATAAACTCTTTAAAAACTTTAACACCGACGCGCTGTCCAGCCTCGACGATGTCCTAAAACGCACTGCGACAGAGCTCGCGGGGGATTTTAAGGCGATTGAGCAGGCACGATCGCGAAAATATATTTAATTTCGGGGAAAAATGATATTTTTTCGAGTAAAACGGGAAATAAAAATAAAACTCTCAATTAAAAATAATGATATTTTTTAGACATTTTTTAGTGTAAAAACTATTTAAATAGTTTTCGCCGTTTTGGAGAAATTTTGCAATATATGATAAAGATAGGTACTCTTTAGGGATTTTTTTCCTAATAAGCGGTTGAAAAAAAATTCAGTTTTATTTAATTGAAAACATTTATTTTTTTAGAATAGAATAGAATAGAATAATTTTTTATTCAGTATTGATTATTACATAATTCTTATTGAAAGTCATTTTTTATTTACCACTGGTTCGGAAAATACCTCTGTCCTGGGAAGAACCAGCAAGAAACCCAGCGGGACTTTTTTTTTCAAACATATTTCACTTAACAATAATTTCATTTATACAATTTTTAAATGATTATTTTATAGAACCAGCATGGTGGCGATCACCTTATTACCAGGGGTTATTTTCATTCATGTATTCCTTGATATTATAATAACCCTTTTTGTACAGTTTTTCTTTAATAAAACTTTTAAACTTGTTTATTGATAAACTTTGAATATGTTCTGGGATTTTGTTGTAAAAGCGTATACATTGCCCCATAAATGAATTACTGATTCTGTGGAGTCTAGTAACTGGTATTACAAGCTTATGTTTGTTCCTAGTGTTTAAAGAATGCACATCCTTATTCTTATTAAAGCTATTTATGTTTTTATGTACATACATTAGATTTTCATAAATATATTGCGATGCCAAAGTTAATATGTTTATTTCTTTTAATTTTTGTCTGAGGGACTCTTTACAATTTAGGTTATAAATCGCCCGAACGGCTCTCTTTTGCAAAACAAATATAGCTTCAATATCAGTCGCATTACCCCATAGCAAAATTCCATAAGACATTACGCTATGAAAGTAACTAAAATACACTAATCTAGCTGTCTCAACATCTGTGAGACTTCTAATCTTTCTTACAGCATATGCTGCAGAACTAAGTCTGCTTGCTAATTTAGATATATGGGGGCCCCATTGAAGTTTCGCGTCAATAGTAATACCGAGAAAAACAGTGGTATCCACAAGACTCAACTCCTCCCCATTTAATAGCACATTGGTATTCGAATGTTTTACATTAGGTATTGTAAATTTAATACACTTTGTCTTATTGCCGTTCAAGAGCATATTGTTGGCGTTAAACCAATGTACTAATTTCGATAGAGCATTATTTACATCGTCATAATTAATTAACTGCCGTTTGAGTTTGAAAATTAAAGAGGTATCGTCAGCAAATAATACTATATCGTGATTGTCCCCTACAAGATAAGGTAAGTCATTAATATAGATTAAAAACAGGAATGGGCCAAGAATCGAGCCCTGAGGAACGCCCATTGATACTACCAATCCGGAGGAACCTTTACCATTTATCACGACTTTTTGAGTTCTGTTACTTAAATATGAAGTAATAAGTCTAAGCGCCAAATTTTTTACACCGTAATGTTGTAGTTTCCTGATTAATGTTTCGTGATGAACACAATCGAAAGCCTTGGAAAGATCACAGAAAACACCTAAGGCATCCTGTGAATTCTCCCAGGCATTAAAAATATATTTCATAAGCTCAACGCCGGCGTCAGACGTCGAGCGACCCCTTGTAAATCCAAATTGGTTTTTATGAAGTAATTTATTTGTATTAAAAAAAATTAACAATTGATCCAAAATAATTTTTTCAAAAATTTTTCTAAGAGTTGGTAGTACAGAAATAGGTCTAAAATTAGCGGGGTCCAATGTACTACCAGATTTAAATAAAGGTATTACTTTACTATACTTCATTAAATCAGGAAACACACCAGAATCGATACAAGTATTAAAAATAATAGCAAGATGAGGTGCAATTAAATCTATTATGGACGCAATAACTGTCACGGAAATCCCCCACAAATCTGCGGTTTTCTTTACATCAATGGTTTTGAAGTATTTTACAATATCTTGCGGTAATACTTTTTCAAATCTAAATTCTTTTAAACAGATATTAACATTCTGTTTGAGTAATGACTCGGCGATAGTTGGAGAAGAATTCAAAGACTCTGTTGTCAAAATCGGAATATCAGTGAAATATTTCTCAAACACCGCTGCGACTTCTCGATTTGATTTAGTCAATTCATTGTTAATTTTTAATTGATAGTTTGCGTTACGAGGTTTTTCATTACCGGTTTCGCTGTTAATTATACTCCACGTCATTTTAATTTTATTCTTAGCCATCTTAATTTTGTTGCTAATATGTAACGATTTGGCTGTGGAGCAAACTTTTTTAAACATTTTAGAATAATTTTTGACATATTCTTTAAAAGCATCAGAAGGATTATATGATCTTTCATGGTAAAGGTCATATAACCTTCGTCTGCTTTTATGAATTCCCACTGTCGCCCACTCATTAAATACCTTGCGACTGTTTCCGGAGAATGTTTTAGAAGTAAATGTTTTTTTAAATTCATTGCTTATAAGGGTAAATAATTCTCCATATAAAAAGTCTGCATTGTTCTTATAAGAAAGCGATGGAAGGTTTTTTACCATATTACTTCTAAATCTCTCCAGGCGTTTTGCATTAATAGGAACAAACACAATTTTCTCAATTTCCTGTTTTTTGTGCATATAAGGTAATGAAACCAGTTGTCCACAGTGATCTGAACTAAGTTTTTGAATTATTGATTTGTTGATTGCTACAACAACTGTAAAAATATTATCAATACAAGTTGCACTACACCCTGCAATTCGTGTAGCTTCAAAGAATAAATTATCAAGATTATAGGATTTGAACAAAGAGCAAAATTTAATACTGATGGAAGAAGTTTCCAGGAGATTGATATTGAAGTCTCCACACACTACAAGAGATTTATTCTGTTTATTAAGCTTAACTAAAACTTCTTCCATCATTTTTTCAAAGGTATCATAATTTGAACATGGGGGTCTGTAAACACTGACAACAATAAGGTGCTCAAGCTCAACACATGCCATTTCTACAGAAATTTTTCTATTAAATCCTGATCTTAAATTAAAAGTTATTGTGATTTTTTTACCTAAATATCCAAGAATTTGGACATTTCACCAGTTCTTAGCGCTTTAATTCAGACAAGTCACACAAGCCATGCAAAGTAAGCAGACTTTAATAGCTTCAAAAAACTTTACTATAAACAATCTAACACCACCTCTAAAATATTATTTACTCTGTGAATTTTCCACTTCGCCTCTTGAGTGACCTCGAATGCTTATAGGAAATAACACGTTCCTAATGAAATGTAAGCACTCGTTAAATGTAGGTGTCAAAATACCATAATTACTAATTGTTTCGTTCTGGTATTTTACAGGAAATTTTGTAAATTCTTGAATTAACGTTGCACTTACATTAATTATTAGAATATAGGAAGAACAAGTTAATAGCTTTTAGTTGATAAAGGTTCATCATCAAATCTTACTTTTTTTAATACCGAAAGTTCAGATTTTTTTATATACTTCGTTTTTTTATTGTAACAAAATCTACAGCTTGTACATTAACCAATATATAAACGAGAGAACATTTTATGTTTTATAGAAGCCTATATATTAAAACAGACAAAAGCATATAATAATTTCTACTAGTCTGATCATCATCATCACGATTACAAGTCCACTGTTGAACATAGGCCTCTCCCAAAGAATGCCACAAAGCACGCTACTGAGCTACCTACATCCATCGATTTCCTGCATGTCTTACCAGGTCAACACTCCACTAGTCTCATATAGATTTACAACTCCATACAGCACCCATGTAATAGATAAACTGAAGTATGAATAGTTCATTCAGGTCACTAACATTGCAATGCAGATGATATTATGAACTGCGGGTTTAGTCAAGATGACTTTCTATGATCATTAAAGCTATAGAAAACTATAAAAAAGAATGGAAATTACATATCTGAACGCCGTCACGTGACAGTCACGTGTTAGCGTTGATTTCCTTCTTTTTTGTAGTTTTCTATAGAGTTAATGATCGTAGAATATCATCTTGGCTAAACCCGCGGGTATGTTAGTTTACTCAACGACAAGCTGCCAAGCTCTCTACTCTATACTACTTATTATTATCTTTCGCATGTTCCTACGTATTCTTTTATCGAGTTAGTTTTTTTTTATTTGGGTTACAAGTTTGTACAGAACAGGCAGGTGGACCAGAAAGCAAGATAATAAAAACGTGTTATTAAAAAATAGCACCGTTATACAATTTATTAAAAAAAAACAAGAAAATTCTACTATATTTATCTTTAGTTACAAAAAAAAAGAACAAATATTCTTTATTTTTCTTTGATAAAACAAAATAAGAAAATTCTACTATTTATATTTATTATATATTTTTTATTCCCTTAATGAATCATTTTTATTTAAAAAAAAGAGTAAAAGCACAGTTACAGATTACTACCTAGTAGATATTTCTACCTAGTAATTATATCGTATATTATTTAAAATAAGTATTCTTAAATTATTCAACTCATGAATGGAACATAAAATATACATAACACACACTTATGTTATCGTTTAAAAACTGGTTACTTAAAAATCTATATAAAAAATAGAACGACAATTTAGGCTGAGTCAGGAGCTGGGTGTTGCTTTAAATTTCATAGAATAAGATAGAATATTTTTATTTGCTTTTAAACATATACGTTAAAGTTATAAAGTTACAAATTAAAAGGTCACTGTATTCAACCAATTGCACTGCAAATATTTAGGTATGGCAGAACACAAGTAATCTTTGACTTTAATCATCCATCAGCACCATCGAAATTTGAACCGCAATTTTTAGAAACTTAAATGTCAAATAAAACTAAAAGGCTAGAGACACGTGAAGTTTGCAAGCGCGCACTTGTCCCACCATCGACGAGGAAGCGATTAGCTATCGACGATTTTCTCGCTTAAGAAACGAACCGTAGATAAGAGATACATATATTAATAGTTGATAGCTGGCTGTTAACACTGCCAGCAAGTAATCTCTTTTCACTGGTTTTGTCGCAGTGACAAGAGCCAACAAAGGCAAAACTCGCTCAGCGATGCTCGCTTGGCGATCAGTCACGCCAAGAGAGACCAACTAGCGGGTATTTTACACTACAGTGCAGATCTGAGTGCACTCGCTTATAGCCCAGCGACAAAATAATCAGAAGTACACACTCGCTTCTAGCTCTACTCGTTTCTCGTTCAGAGTGTCCACATTTCCCAACTCTAAAAACTTCTCAGAACGTATGTAGGTTGCTACTGTTAAAGTTAAAGCCTATCAAAATCCACTTCTGAACATCCCCCCCCCCCCCAACTTATAGATTAGATACCATGCTTTACAGGCGGGTTGGCAACCGCAGTTTTTTTTAATTAGAAAGACGCTGCTGCCCATCTCCTGGTTTGATTCCCTCTGTTGCCTCTTACGACACCCATGGCGCAATATGGAGAAGTGCATATTCTTACACTGCTACTACACGTTGAATAGGCTGTAGTTCGCTCTGTAGGTTGTTATTTTGCTCAAAATAATGAGCTAAAATAGCTTAGATACAGATCAAATTAGGCCCTTATAACAATGACGATAAATTGCCTAATTAGCAACAGAAGTTAAAATTACACAGTGAGTTACCGTAGCGTCGCGAGCCATTCATCGTCTGTCATTTTGTTAATTATATTTTTAGCCATACGTGATGATGATATATTACATCATGACTTACAACAAAATATATCGACGTTATCTTAGGACTCTGGTATGTATAAAAGTTCCCTACATTTTAAAGCCTTGTAGATTATTCAGAGATAATGACAGGAGATCTGACGGTATGAGTCTGGTCCTTTGGAAGAGTAGAAAACTCTTGAATGAGATGCCACGTGCATAGATATCTCTCCTATAACACCCTTTATTTTAAGGTACCTCGTAAAGAGCCGTAGCCGCATCGGGGGTGGCTGAGTAAATTGCGCATGATTTTCTGAGCAGTGACATAGAGCCGATAGATGTTGTAAAAACTATCGACTCGTATGGTCCACGTGCGGTAAAGTTTCTAAAGGAACAATATCCGTGAATGTTCATTCAAGAGGACTGATTCTTTTTTCGCCCGTATGCTAAATAGTAATTTAGCCAAGAATAGTAGCCAGCGTTTTGACACTTTACTATAGTGAGTAAGACAGTATCATAATTTTAATATTTAATGTTTTAAATATTGTATAGATTACATACGAAAATAGTGCTGTTTGGAGAATGAGAACACCGTTCTTACTAAGACCTCTTACAAATGGTGTCTTTTACTTACTTCGATGTGAGTAAACTCAAATTAGAGAAGTTGCATTAATGTTTGCAGTTTAAAATTTAAAAGATAATTACACTCCCCCTTTATTTAAATTTATATATGATCGATTATTTGTATTAATCGACATCAAAGTTTAATCTGTACTTTTATTGAATATTTGTAATTAATTAATTTCAAATATAAGTTTTAATAAAAGGCATTCAAAAGCTTAAAATAAATATAACGGAAATTCGATATATAGTATAGGCACACGTCCGGATCACATTACAGCGCTCCCGCTACAATATATTCATTATCTTTGACTGCAAATAAATGTAGATTTCGCAGTCCGTTTGTTGTAGCTTCGTCCTTCGTCCCGATACCGGTACCGCACCGCAGTCTCTGTGTGAGAGAAAGTATTAAACTCTAATTGTGAAAATTCCCTCTACCAGGATGCTTAAACAGCCGCCTCTATGTGGCCTGGTCTATTCTATAGTCTATTTAGTTTTTCTTAGTTAGTTATTCTATAGTCTATTTAGTCTATTTAGAAAGGACTTAATTATTTAGGAACATTACACACTGTTTACTGCGATTTATAATGTACATAGCGTCATCTAGGTACGAATTTCGAAAACACAAATACAATGTTGCCCAAACGAAATGTTCAATTTTAATGATCTCCTTGTGATTCAAGGGCCCCTCAGAAGGAGATACGAACTTCGGCTACTGAAACACTATCAAAATGAGGGAAACGGGTCGAAAAACTAAAACGCCCCGTATCACGGGTATTGCGCCGAGTTTATGTGTCTGTGACCTCGCGTTCGCCGGCATACGAGGTGTGCCCTAATGTTCTGTACTAGTACTGTGTTCATCAAGATACCTTATTTATATATGTGATCGAATTTTCTTATTGTTTTAATTGTACTCGATTTCTATAAATTGGCCATCTAGCTTAGTTAAAAGTTTCATGGCATCTGCTGCCAATCACAGAAAAGTTCTGGAATAAGATCCAATTATGCCTTTATCTATTAATTTCGGACTTGTTGAAATAATTTTGGTAGTTAAAATTATCTTTCTTAAGTAAAACATGGTATAAAGCAATTGGGTTTTTTAATATTAGTCAATTGAAATACTTTTTAAGACATAACAAAACAATAATTTATATAAAAATTGTATAAGAATATAGTGGAATGAAGTCATAGTTTTTATCAAATTATTTTATCTTTTATGACGATTGTCATCATTGGACCACGGCAATCCACTGCTGGATATAGGCCTCTCCCAAGGCGTGCCAGTTAGCTTGATCTTATGTTTCACGCATCCAGTTACTGCCAGATGCTCCCTCCGGGTTCTTTTGAGAATTTTTTGACAGAAACTCTAATAACTGATTTTGGCCCGACTCGAGAATCGAATCCAGGACCTCGTGAAAGCCTCAGACCTCAGCGACCGTGCATGTGACTACTAGACCAATGAAGCAGTAATTTTGCTACATACCGCGAGGGTTAGCGGTATAACATACCTATTGTTTTTTAATCATTGTAAACATTGTGATCAATATGTTATACTGTTTAGATAACTATAAATGCTACTTTAATAGTGTTATTAAAAGCGGATAACATGTAGTAGAGGTGTAAGCGAATCGACTACCTCATATCATTCCGTGGGTGATGTAAGGGACAACAGAGGTAAACAAAAACAGGAGATCGGCTACGTTGTATTCTATTGCATGTGCTTCTTTGCGCAACAGGTTTCGGGCCTTGGGAACTCCCCCATTACCCGCACTATCCTCGCGGCTCACTTCTATGGGCCGGTCCTGGGAGCCGTATAACAATCGACGTTGTTGATAATTTCGCTTCCTTGGGAAGGATCTTTCTAGGGGTTGGTGACCTCAAGCCCTACGGCGACGGATCTCGACGTGGGGCCGAGTATATCTTACTGATAGGTGCGTGCACCACTGAATAGTGCCGCACCGGGCCCTAAGAGCTCACTTCTTAGTGTAGCTTAATTGCAGCGATGAGGTTGCGATGCGTAACTGTCACGCTTTGGGCTCATCAGCCCGGAGGGATTCAGAGCGACCTCAAAGCTTAACGGAGACGAGTCTCAACGTACCGTCGAGTATGTCGCTCTGACCACGATGTGTGCACCCACTGCTAAGTGACGCACCGTACCCCCAGGAGATCGATGTTCTATCCTGATAACAAAATAATAGTTAAAAATAATAAAACACCTTCGGTTGCCAACTCGCCTACCATGCGTGGCAACCACGCGAATATCCCCCATAAGACAATATATAGGGGGGGGGGGGCTGTTTGCAGCAGTGGACTTTTGATAGGCAGTAAGAATTATGATGCGAAGCGGTAATGAGGCATTCCATCCTAGTCCACACGGGTGAAAACGCATCTCCATTTTGATCTGTAACAGAGGATAGATATAGATGTCTATGGGCCGCAGCAACCACTTACCATCAGGTGGACTGTGTGCTCGTTTTTCACCCTTATCCTATAAAAAAAAAATATTTTTAATCCTTTATAATCAAACGAATTTCATTACACGGCACACTCATAATTTGTCTACACTCCTAACTTCCGTAATAGGCGCGTGTAATCGTTTCACATTCATTACCTAGTGATTGCGTTGGCGTGTCAAGTTGATTCATGAAGTCTTATTGACGTCAGGTAAAGAAAATCACATTGAGTTGTGATCGTCTTGCGTACGATGTGTGCAAACTAAACGGTTTCAGTTCTCAATTACGCAAGTTCGCATCGTCATCATTTTTTAAGCAAATTCAAATTAAAAGTGTTATTGTAAGTAAGTGTAAATTTTTATATGACGTGTCTAACAACTTTACCATCCTTTCGGGCTTTACAATGTTTATTATATTAAATAGACAAAATGCTAATGGAAAATTTTGCCAATAACTTAAGAATGCCATAGAAATAATACAGAAAAGTAAAAAAAAAATGTAGAAATGGGGCGACAAACGAGCACACAGTCCACCTGATAGCAAGTGGTTGCTGTGACTCATAGATATCTACATCTATCCTCGTTTGCGAATCAAAATGCAGATGCGATGTCAGCCGTGAGGACTAAGATGGAATGCCTCTTTTCCAGTAAAAAGTGTCTCCGGTTCTCTACACTCATCATACGAAACACAGGAGCATTAAGCTGCTATTTTATGCTGGTATTCTGTGAGAGCGTGTTCCTTCCCCGGTAGAGCCGAGCCATTCGTGCTACAACTTTATTATAAATATTGCTGCAGCTTGGCTCTACCATGTAGATTATATTATTATTATTATAAACTTTATTTCATCACAATCATCTCCGGAATGAAGACCTCTAATGAAACTTTAAACTGCTCTCTGCCTAGAAAACCTTCTGGGTAAAATCGCAGTGCCAGCTCAGCTGCTTTCTGGTTCAAAGTGCATATATAGAAAGCCAATAGAAATATAGGTTGTGAGGCATTAACAGTTTCGTCCTATTAAGTAGACGAAGCAACTGTAGCTTTTGTTATTTAAAGTTAGCTTGGATGGATTGCAATAGCCACTTACCATCAGGGGTACTTTAAAAGCTAGTTTGTCACTTCAGGTTTTTTTAAAATACTACATATTTCCGACCTACTCCCACCCATCGCCTAATACACATCAAATCATCACGCTATCTGTCGCGAGAGAACCTCCTCTCCCCATCGGTTGATGACGATTTCTAGAGTTATACGGCTGACCCATAACCACTTGAACCTTTTTATCTGTAAGGCTATTTTAGGTCCTCCAATTCTCATGCACTACTTTACGTAGTAGAGGATCACTGCAATATATTATATGGCGTGATCGCGGAGCAGGAAGAATTTCAAATTATTGCAATTCATACAAATGTGAAAGTTAATTACTTGACAATAAACTCGGTTTTCGAGTCACACAGACTGTTCAAAAGGTCTTAAAACTATTTTAGTTCCAATAGAAATAGAACTTTTTGTGAAGGGAATTAAGTTTAAAAATGCAAAGCAATAAAAAAATCCTGCTCCGCGATCGTGCTAGCATGAATGAGTTGGCTTATCCGGGACCACGTACGCGTTTTCGTGGGTCCCTCGGCCGGAAAAATATAATAATATTTTATTTATAGTAAGTGTCAAAAGAAAGAGAACCTTTTTTACTGGTAACAAGGCATTCTATGTTATCTTTTAACAGTGGTAGAGCCAGGCGGCAGCTTTTGCTGTCGCACGGATGGGCCGGCTCGAACCGGGGTGGTACCACGACCTCACAGAATACCAGCGTGAAGTAGAGGTTTACCTCTGCGTTTCGCTTGGTGAGTGCAGGTGGCCGGAGGCCCTTATTACTGGAAATGAGGCATTCCATCCTAGTCCTCACGGGTGAAAACGCATCTGCATTTTGACTTGTAATAGAGGATAGATGTAAATGTCTATGGGCCGCAGCAACCACTTACCATCAGGTGGACTGTGTGCTCGTTTTTCACCCTTATCCTATAAAAAAAAATCTTTCAAGGGTGAGGACACATCTGCATTTTTATTCCTAATTGGTAACCATGCTTAAATTATAAGTTTGTAGTATTTATCTGTGTGTATTGTGTATCTATGTGTGTTATCTTAATCGAGAGTGTTCTTAGTTATGTTTCAAGAAAATCTGTTCAGCCATTTGAAGATCATCTCTTTTTATTTTGGGGATTTTTAAATATTTAATTGAAGTTATATATCACGTCGTTAAAACACGAGATATGAAGAAGGAAATCAATAAATGACAACTTTGGTTTTGACTTTTTGACGTTTGTTTATCTGTCAGTCAAATCTCATCAATCAATAAATCCTTTGAGTATTGTTAACCATACCATATCTTACTTTTCACAGTGTTGCTCTTACACTTAAGAAAGTAATATGTGTGAATACGGGCATGATACCCAGAGTTCCATTTATTGGACTAAATTTTATTGATATTTGACATTGTATTTTACAAAGGAGTTATTTATTTTTTATTTTTGTTTTTTAAATATTATTGTTGACTTATAACTAAGGTAATAAAGGGCGGATTTACATATTTTACGACTTTTTCTGACAGTCGTACTATCTCTTACAAATTAAAACAAAAGTTTTTGTAACACAATGAAACACATTTGAGTTTGTTCGTGTTACGTAATAAGGTACATTATCAAACCAGGCTAATGCATAGTTAAATACTTAAATTATTACCGACTAACCCGGTAATGTTGCTAAATAGCGTAAAGTCAGGTTTTCTTCACGATTATTGATCGTTAGTCCGCAAATCATTCCTTTTAAAGAAGGGTCTGCTAATGGCGACCTGTTTCAATGAAAATCTGGCCAAATGTGAAAATATTTGGTCAGAAAGCACACATCGTTGAGTTTCTGTTGTTTCGTCATTCTTGCTAAAATATATACGTGGTAGAGCCATGCTGCAGCTAAATTAATAGTATAGTTGTAGCACGAATGCGTCGGCTTGACCGGAGAAGGACCACGCTCTCACAGAATACCAGCGTGTAATAGCAGCTTAATGTTGCTGTGTTTCGTATGGTGAGTGTAGAGAACCGGAGACCCTTTTTACTGGAAAAGAGGCATTCTATCATACTCCTCACGGGTGACAACGCATCAGCATTTTAATTCGCAAACGAAGATAGATGTAGATGTCTATGGGCCACAGCAACCACTTACCATCAGGTGGACTGTGTGCTCGTTTGTCACCCTTATCCTATAAAAGAAGTAAAGTTACAGCCTATATATGCCCCACTGATGGGCACAGACATACCCTCATTTCTAAGAGGGCTGGCGAACTTCACATGTTTTCAAAATATTTTTTTCTTATTCCTCAGACATACAGGTTTCCTCACGATGTTTTCCTTTACCG
This sequence comes from Parnassius glacialis, assembly GCA_033319125.1. Classification (NCBI taxonomy): domain Eukaryota; kingdom Metazoa; phylum Arthropoda; class Insecta; order Lepidoptera; family Papilionidae; genus Parnassius; species Parnassius glacialis. The sequence goes on from JAVANC010000016.1 coordinate 12,230,136, forward strand.
CCGAGCACGTGGTAAATCAGCATTTAAAATTGCAATAAATAATTTCAGTGGTGCCAGCGGGGATCTAACCCGGTTTGTTCGCATACTGTGAAATTTTCAGCGACATCTGAGCTAACACGGCTCTTTTTTGTTATTAATTCCCTCAAATAATTACGCACTCTGAAATACAAAAAGAGTACACTATATTCTCAATTAAAAAAGTTAATTGCTGTTGTTGCAGAGATCTAACAGATTTCCTCATTTTTTGTTTGTACAAACGATTCGTTTGTAACTTGTTTAGAATTGAATACGCATCGCGCAGAGCAATCGATCATCAAACCAGATAAATGCATATTTAAATACGTTTGAGGTTCGTCTATTAAGACCAATTTATTTTATCTATTTCAATATTTATTCATTTAATCAATTAACGCCATTTAGTTCTTTAAACTTAATTTGAAAACAATTATAATTTTAAACTTTGTAACATTAAAAATATATGATTAAAAATTATCTAATTGCTAAACTTTAGGTAACACTTATTAATGGAAAAAAGTATCGTCCACTGCTGAACATAGGCCTCCCCTAAGGAATGCCACAAAGCACGGTCCTGACCCACCTGCATCCATCGACTTCCTGCATGTCTTACCAGGCCGTCATTCCATCTAGTGATGAGTCGCCCTACACTTCGCCTACCGGTACGTGGCTGCCACTCGAGAACCTTTTTTCTCCATCAGTTGTCAAGACAACAAGTGTACTCCATACTATTTAATTTAGACGAAAAATCGATGATTACTCATGCAATAGTAATTTAATTGCAAATATATTAGTTACTACGTACAACGCCGCAGCGTATATTATTGCGGCACTAATGGGTCAGCTCGACTGTGGACGAACCACGTATAGTACAGTCAAAACATAAAATAATAACACTGCTGTGTTTCGTGTGGTAAGTGACGAGAGATATATTTTTTTACCTGATAACGAAGCACTCCATCACGGTCCTTAGGAGTGACAAAGCATCTGCATTTTGATTATTAATCGAGGATAAATGTAGGTGACTATGTTCCATTTTTTTTAATGTATCGCCGATTTGGTCGATAAAACTTCGTCTAGGGCGCCCCATCCCGACCCTGCCGTTCACTTCTGCAACATAGATTTTCTTTGTCACTCTTTCCTCGTTCATTCCTTCTACATGACCATCGAAGCATTCCTTTCTTAATCCTTGTCACAACGTCATCTTGCAAGCCACACTTTTCTTTTATCACACTATTTCTCACCCTGTCATTCAGGTTCAGCCCTAGCATACTCCTTAAGGACCGCATTTCTACAGCATTTATTCTACTCTCATGCTTCTTCTGCCAGACCCAACTTTCACTACTATACATTAAAGTAGGGACTAACACAGCATTATGAATCGCCATAAGTGCCTTATTTGACACATTCTGACTCCCCATAATAGCGTGTAAAGCCCCATTCACTCTATTTCCTGCGTTCACTTGTCGTTCTATATCCTTATCATATCTACCATCCCTGCTAAACACACATCCCAAATATACAAACTCATCCACTTGCTCAATCAACTCACCTTCTATTCTTATTTCACATAAAGTTTTACTTTCTTCTCTTTCAAAAACCATAACTTTCGTCTTACTTGCGTTCACTTTCATACCCCTTTCTTTCAATGACCAATTCATTAAAGTAACCATCATTTGCAACTCGGCCGCCGACGATGCAAATATGACTTGATCATCGGCGTACAAAAGGCATTTGACGGTTGACTCACCCATTCTTAACCCGCATTCTTCAACTTTCAAATTTTGCAAACAACTGTCCATAAATAGGTTAAACAGCCACGAGGAAGCCACACATCCCTGTCTGATACCTTTACGAATGCCAAACCAGTCCGAGTAGACCCCGTTGATCCTGACACAAGCACTAGAGTCCCTGTAAAGAGACTTTAATGCCCGTATCAAGCCAGCGCTCAACCCAAATGAGTTCAGTGTTTGCCATAACACATTCCTGTTCACTCTATCATAAGCCTTTTCCAAGTCCATGAACGCACAAAAAACCTTCTGGTTTTTGGCCAAAAACTTCTCCGCTATCATGCGCATGGAAACGACTTGATCCGTACACCCCATCCCCTTTCTAAATAAAGCAGCAGGGGCAGATTAGGAGTACCTTTAACCAACGAGCGTGTATGCGTAGATGTATGGATGTAAAGGAAGCAAGAGTGGTGTGTCAGGATCGCGCCAAATGGAAGTCCGTAATCTCTGCCTACCCCTCTGGGTGACAGGCGTGAGTGTTTATGTATATGTACTATGTTCCATAACGTACTTTTACTATGGTGTGATCTGTGTGCTGGCTAATCAACTTCCTTCTATAAAAACGCACATGATATATTTATTTGTTATTTAATTTGACATTTTATACAACCTCCTCATACTAGTAAGCAATACAATAACATAACTTAAAATTTTTAAAAAACTCCGAGACAAAAAGAGCTGATGATCTTCAAACGGCTGAACAGAATTTCTTTATCTTTATCTTTCTTTTTATCTTTTTTTAAGAAACGTTACCCCCACACTAGGATTTTCTACTGTGTCATGGAGGCTAAGCTAAGCCACTGCGCCACGGAGTCGTCTTGAATCATAGCTAAGAACACTCTCGATCGAGGATCAAGTCACCTACCAACAAACGTTTCTAACGTATCGGGTGCTTTACAGCACCCATGGTCACGGGGGGGACTGAGATGAATTCATTTCATCATTCAAACAAGTAAATTTAATGCGATAAAATACGTTAAATAGTTTAATTCAATGTATCGTTTTTGCGTAAATATAAGAAATCATTAAATCAAAATCGGTTCGTCCGATTTGGGCGCTACGATGTAACGACAGACACACAGATAAGATATACACGTTAAACTTATAACACCCCTCTGATCGTCTTGGGTTAAAAATAGAACCAAATAAAAATTCTAGAAAATATCTTACTCCTTACATATAACGTTGTAAGATATAACTGGTTAAATTAGTTAGTGGTCCGTGGCATACAATCTATCCTAGCGAACGCTCAATCGGCTGGTAATTTCCAATACGCATGCGACTGCACCGTACCGCAATCATTCCGCTGTACGGTGGTTTCAAAATTAACCTCAAACTAGAACTAACTAAAAATTAGAATTACTTGAAACGAATTTAAACAAGATTGGTTTGATTAAATTAATTTAAGAGTGCAGAATAGAAGTCTTAGAAGATAATGTAGTAATACTTATTCCACTTTATCATCCCACTGCTGGACATGGGAAGCGAGGATATGCCTTAATTATCGCTTGTAACACACGGATTTTTATAGAATAAGTGTGACAAACGAGCACATAGTCCACCTGATGGTAAGGGGATGTTGTGGCCCATAGACATCTAGGTTTTCCTCGTTTATGAATCAAAATGTAGATGCGTTGTCACCCCTGAGAACTAAGAAGAAATGCCTAGTTCCCAGTAAAAAAGGGTCTACGGTTCTCTATACTTACCATCCGAAACGTAGCAGTATTAAGCTATTATATATTACGCTGGTATTCTGTGAGAGCGTGGTCCTACTACGGTCGAGCTGAGCCATTCTTGTTACAGCCATAATATAGCTGCAACGTGGCTCTACCACGTATACGATTGACAATCATATTACAAGACGTCTCGCACCTTTTGGGCCGTCGACCAGTGCCGATCTAGATTTTTACGCCTGACGTAAAGAGATAGTTATACATCCATTAAAACCCATAAGTTTTTCACGGGTATTAGGACCTTAAGCTGTCTTTAAAAAAGCAGGAGGTTCACAATTCGATTGTATGGTTTTTTTATATGTATGGTTCGCGATATCTTCGTTGATTTTGCTGACAGATGATAATGTTAATGAAAACGTTGTATTCTAAGTACGTTGCAAATCTTGCGATTTACAAATACTATTTAAGGTTTATTACACAAAAATATGCATTAATTGGCCGTCGTTTAATGAAATGGATTTGGAAAATTAACTTCTTTTGAAATATAGACAGAAATAGTTTTATTATCGACTGCGATATTTGATGGAAATGGTTTTTCTGTAATACATATTAAAAAAAAAACACACTCAAGTATTACGTATTTTTGACCAAAATTTTGGTTACATTGAGTTTTTGCATAACACCGTCCAATTTCCGTTCCGAAATTAACATTGTTAATATTTTATATTCTCAATGTCATGAAATGTTAAATCGGCATAATATTCAAAATTTCACAAATAATTAATTAAGAGTTATTCAAATACTAATCCCGACAAAACCTCAGTTGTCTTCATTAATTGAATGGACAGTTTACAAGAGATAACGATTTACAATTTTCGAGTCTGATTTAGTTTGTATAATATTTGCAGGCTTCATCCATTTATCAGGGTTTTGTTAGTAGTCAATTATTTATATTTAAGCAAACCGCCTCGGTTTAATTCAAAAAAATCTTAAAAATTTTGGATAAATATAGCCTTCATTATCCCTTCTGGCACTGCTCTCTATCTGTTCGTAAAGATTCACCACAATCGTTTCAGCCACTCCGAAGATTAGCCCAGATAGACTAACAGACAGAGAGATAGGCAGACAGGCAAAAGTCTTCGAGCCAGTTGTTTAATTAAAAATAAATCTTACTACTATCACAAACTGCCTACATCAGACAATCTTTTTATTTCAACAAATTCGAACAAGGGTGACAAACGAGCACATAGTCCACCTGATGGTAAGTGGATGATGTGGCTGATGGAATGCATGTATGCTCAATTATAAATCTAAATACAAAAGCGTTGTCACCCCTGAAGACTGAGATGAAATGCCTGGTTTCCAGTAAAAAAGGTCTCTGGTTCTCTACACTCGCCATACGAGTATGAAAGTGTGAGTATTTTCAATAACCTGCCGAAGAAGGTTTATATTAATTAATATAGGCAAATGCTGAAGAGAAATTAACTAAAAAAATCTCAAAAATTCTGTCCTTTTTATCTTTTAAATTCACAATGCGTTTTAATGGGTTATTTTATCTGATTGTCATTCATAAATATCTAACGCCTACTATTTTACAACGCACGCACACATTCGTAAAGGTCGCTAGGTCGGCAAAAATGTTGTGAATTTAATCGCACACAGAGGAGCGCGCGTACGCGTAGTTGTTGCCCATAAATCACATTCATTTTGGGATAATTTCAAATAAAAGCAGAGCCTTATTTAGTCGTATTTTCAAAAACTGCAATAGCGGCATATCTTATTTATTTATTTCAACTTAAGTTTAAAATTTGGCTACACTTTAAAAATTTGCCTGTATAATACAGTGAAAAAAATTGAATTTAGACGTGACAACACACCGGTAGAGTGTCGGTTTCCACCAAGTTAACTCAGTTAACTGTTAGCTTGTATTTTTCTTTTATTTAAATTAAAAGAAGCCCTCAATGTAGAAATCTATTCTACTCCGAAACCTAATAAATAATTCAATACTGAATACAATTAGTGTACATGTAATTTATGGCTCCTTGTCGTACTTGTAAGAGCAACGTGACGGTGCAATTTCTAATAAAAGAAAAGTAAATTTCCGTGGCCATTTGGTTACATAATATTATAGACGTTGGATAATCATTTGTTATTATATTTTGATTTGAAAATTTACTAGCATTTACCTAGTAAAAACATTGTAAAAATATATTGAGTATTGTGTACATTTATATTGAGATTTCTGTATCTCTCGTCTTAGTAATTAGAAATTAAAATTCAGGTACGTTTTCACCTGTGCATAATAAAATTCAAAGGATTTCCGCGTTAGCAGTAAAATGTGTCTACGATTTTCTACAACAATCCCCATATTAAACAGCAGCTTTATGATACTATTATACGCTGATGCTGTGTGAGTGAGTGTTCTCTCTCTCGTGCTCTCTCATTCATGCTGCGGCCCTGATACGACTACAGAGTGTACCACATTAAAAACATATTAATCTATCTTTATATCGAATACGCATAAAACGATCGAGGATCTGTATAGATCGCTCAGCAACTTGAAATTTCCTAGATAGCTCAAGATCAATCATCCGTCGTCATGTATTAAGAGATGTTGTGCTATACTGGACGGGAAGGTATGTTGTAATTGTTGTAATGCTGACTCAAATGTGAATTCGTTGACTTACTCCGTCACTAAATTTTATTTATTTGGTTCACCAACAAATGTTACACTAATACTTATGCATAATTCTAAAACAGTAATATAAACTAAGTGCACATTTAATAATAGGTAAACACCGCATGCTTAGTGCTCACAGCATTTATAACAAGCTTCACGTTATTATTACATGATAAAAATATACAATACAAAATTATGAAAAAGATACTAAAAATTTTACTGTAAGGAAACATTAACAAATTGATTTTTGACTTATCTATGCCTTATTTCTGAGAGTTTTTAGGACAAGGAAGTGTCCATCGCGCTGCCTCAATGCGTGTTGGCGAACTTCACGTCTTCTAAATATTTGTTTTCTTATTTCTCAGACATGCAGGTTTCCTCACGATGTTTTCCTTCACCGCCAAGCGCGTGGTAAATCAGCACTTAAAATTGCAATTAACAATTTCATTGGTGCCGACGGGGATCGAACCCGGGTTGCTTGCGTACTGTGAAACTTACACCGAGCGCTAACCATCTGAGCTACCACGGCACCTGGAAAAATGTATCACGTCATAATCAAGAGACATCGCGGGATCAATACACCAGTGCTCTTAAAAATAAGTATAATTCCGCCTCCAGGTACTTCAAAAGAGTTATTGACAAAGCAAAGTCGTAGCATATAAGCAGAATTGGCGAAAAAATTGTTCGTTTTCCTTTGAGAATGCACGGGACATTCTAGTCTCTCGCTAAGGCTGTCATTACAGCCTTAGCGAGAGACATAATGATGTCAGCATGGACATTCTGTAAGCATGGACAGGATTCATTGGACTATGCCGGAAAGGAGAAAGTTGATATTTTAGGATCTCTCTTTGCGTCCAGCTTGATAGTGTAAATACACCGCCGACCATTCCGTAGTGTGACTGTTCCATGCCGGATATGCCTTTTACACAGCGCTCAATGCTCAAAGCACTCCTCTCGCTTGATGTTAACAAGTCGATTGGGCTTGATTAAGTCTCTTCTATTATGCTGGAGACGTGTGCTTTGGAGTTGGTATCGGTTCTAACGCATCTTCTCCGGTACTTCTACTCTCTAGGCGCAGTCCCGAACTCAGGAAGATAGCGTTAATGAACCCGATAAAAAGGTGATCGCTCAGACTCGTCCCACTACAGACCTATCGCCACCACCTTGTTCACCTTAATAGTCCAGTCCATAATAAAAGAATAGCTCATGAGGTACTTTGAGGACCACCAGTTCATTTGTGACCGTCAATACAGATTTTTTTTATAGGAGAGGGGGCAAACGGGCATGCGGCTCACCTGATGCTAAGTGACTACCGCCGCCCATGAACAACTGCAACACCAGGGAGGGAATTGCAGATGCGTTGCCGGCCTTTTAAAAAGGAGTACGCTCTTTTCTTGAAGGTCCCTAAGTCGTATCGGTCCGGAAAAATAGCTGATGGTAAAGAGTTATTCAAATACTAATCCCGACAAAACCTCAGTTGTCTTCATTAATTGAATGGACAGTTTACAAGAGATAACGATTTACAATTTTCGAGTCTGATTTAGTTTGTATAATATTTGCAGGCTTCATCTTTTATCAGGGTTTTGTTAGTAGTCAATTATTTATATTTAAGCGAACCGCCTCGGTTAAATTCAAATAAAAAATCTTAAAAATTTTCGGATAAAATATAGCCTTCATTACCCTTCCTCGCACTGCTCTCTATCTGTTCTTGAGGTTTCACCACAATCGTTTCAGCCACTCCGAAGATTAGCCCAGATAGACTAACAGACAGAGAGATAGGCAGACAGACAAAAGTCTTCGAGCCAGTTATTTAATTAAAAATAAATCTTACTACTATCACAAACTGCCTACATCAGACAATATTTTTATTTCAACAAATTCGAACAAGGGTGACAAACGAACACATAGTCCACCTGATGGTAAGTGGATGATGTGGCTGATGGAATGCATGTATGCTTAATTATAAATCAAAGTACAAAAGCGTTGTCACCCCTGAACACTGAGAAGAAATGCCTGGTTTCCAATAAAAAAGGTCTCTGGTTCTCCACACTCACCATAGGAGTATGAAACACAGCAACATTAAACTGCTATTTTACGCTGGTATTTTGTGAGGGCGTAGTCCTACCCCGGTCGAGCCGACACTTTCGTGCTACAACCGTAATATATCTGCAGCTTGGTTTATAAGTCAGTGACTGTATTTGGTAGAAATTAATGTAAATATTTTAATAGTGAGAGAAAGTGAGTAATTAATAAAATAACGAATGTTTGGACGTAAAGAAGGTGCTAAGATAAGATATAATTACACAGCTATTAACATCGATAAACAAATTGCAGGTAGGTTTACTACCGTACATGTATACAGCATAATATTATAGATATGATACATGTTATGTTAAATATTTTAGAGAAACTAGAACAACATATTTACAAATTTTTCGATTTGAAGAATATGGAGGGTCAGTAATATAAGTATAATTATACAGGGTTATATTAATTAAGGTTTATATTTATTTAATATAGGCAAATGCTGAAGAGAAATTAACTAAAAAAATCTCAAAAATTCTGTCCTTTTTATCTTTTAAATTCACAATGCGTTTTAATGGGTTATTTTATCTGATTGTCATTCATAAATATCTAACGCCTACTATTTTACAACGCACGCACACATTCGTAAAGGTCGCTAGGTCGGCAAAAACGTTGTGATTTGAATCGCACACAGAGGAGCGCGCGTACGCGTAGTTGTTGCCCATAAATCACATTCATTTTGGGATAATTTCAAATAAAAGTAGAGCCTTATTTAGTCGTATTTTAAAAACTGCAATAACGGCATATCTTATTTATTTATTGCAACTTAAGTTTAAAATTTGGCTACTATTTAAAAAATTTGCCTGTATAATGTAGTGAAAAAAAATTGAATTTAGACGTGACAACACACCGGTAGAGTGTCGGTTTCCACCAAGTTGACTGTTAGCCTGTATTTATCTTTTATTTAAATTAAAAGAAGCCCTCAAAGTAGAAATCTATTTGACTCCGAAACCTAATAAATAATTCAATACTGAACACAATTAGTGTACATGTAATTTATGGCTCCTTGTCGTACTTGTAAGAGCAACGTGACGGTGCAATATCTAATAAAAGAAAAGTAACTTTCCGTGGCCATATCGTTACATAATATTATAGATGTTGGATCATCATTTGTTATTATATTTTGATTTAAAATTTACTAGCATTTACCTAGTAAATTACTTATAAACATCTTGTAAAACATTGTAAAAATATATTGAGTATTGTGTACATTTATATTGAGATTTCTGCATCTCTCGTCTTAGTAAATAGAAATTAATATTCAGGTACGTTTTCACCTGTGCATAATAAAATTCAAAGGATTTCCGCGTTAGCAGTAAAATGTGTCTACGATTTTCTACAACAATCCCCATATTAAACAGCAGCTTTATGATACTATTATACGCTGATGCTGTGTGAGTGAGTGTTCTCTCTCTCGTGCTCTCTCATTCATGCTGCGGCCCTGATACGACTACAGAGTGTACCACATTAAAAACATATTAATCTATCTTTATATCGAATACGCATAAAACGATCGAGGATCTGTATAGATCGCTCAGCAACTTGAAATTTCCTAGATAGCTCAAGATCAATCATCCGTCGTCATGTATTAAGAGATGTTGTGCTATACTGGACGGGAAGGTATGTTGTAATTGTTGTAATGCTGACTCAAATGTGAATTCGTTGACTTACTCCGTCACTAAGTTTTATTTATTTGGTTCACCAACAAATGTTACACTAATACTTATGCATAATTCTAAAACAGTAATATAAACTAAGTGCACATTTAATAATAGGTAAACACCGCATGCTTAGTGCTCACAGCATTTATAACAAGCTTCACGTTATTTTTACATGCTAAAAATATACAATACAAAATTATAAAAAAGATACTAAAAATTTTACTGTAAGGAAACATTAACAAATTGATTTTTGACTTATCTATGCCTTATTTCTGAGAGTTTTTAGGACAAGGAAGTGTCCATCGCGCTGCCTCAATGCGTGTTGGCGAACTTCACGTCTTCTAAATATTTGTTTTCTTATTTCTCAGACATGCAGGTTTCCTCACGATGTTTTCCTTCATCGCCGAGCACGTGGTAAATCAGCACTTAACAATTTCATTGGTGCCGACGGGGGTCGAACCCGGGTTGCTTGCGTACTGTGAAACTTACACCGAGCGCTAACCATCTGGGCTACAACGGAACCTGTAAAAATGTATCACGTCATAATCAAGAGATATCACAGGATGAATACACCAGTGCTCTTAAAAATAAGTATAATTCCGCCTCCAGGTACTTCAAAAGAGTTATTGACAAAGCAAAGTCGTAGCATATAAGCAGAATTGGCGAAAAAATAGTTCGTCTTCCTTCGAGAATGCACGGGACATTCTAGTCTCTCGCTAAGGCTCTCATTATGTCAGCATGGACATTCTGTAAGCATGGACAGGATTCATTGGACTATGCCGGAAAGGAGAAAGTTGATATTTTAGGATCTCTCTTTGCGTCCAACTTGATAGTGAAAATGTTCCGCCGACCATTCCGTAGTGCGAGTGTTCCATGCCGGATGTGCCTTTTACACAGCGCTTAATCCTCAAAGCACTCCTCTCGCTTGATGTTAACAAGTCGATTGGGCTTGATTAAGTCTCTTCTATTATGCTGGAGACGTGTGCTTTGGAGTTGGTATCGGTTCTAACGCATCTTCTCCGGTACTTCTACTCTCTAGGCGCAGTCCCGAAGGAAGATAGCGTTAATGAACCCGATAAAAAGGCGATCGCTCAGACTCGTCCCACTACAGACCTATCGCCATCACCTTGTTCACTTTAGTAATCGAGTCCATAATAAAAGAATAGCTCATGAGGTACTTTGAGGACCACCAGTTCATTTGTGACCGTCAATACAGTTTCCGTCGGGTTCGCTCAGCTAGTGATCTCATCTTACCAGACTCATAGAGGCCTTGGAGGTTAGTTCGAATATATCGAAAGCTTTTGTTAGGCTGCTGATTAATTATCTCCTTTCATTAATTAAAAACAAAATTTTTATGGTTTTTTACTTTACATGTTTTAAAAAACAGCGCTTATATTTCTAGGGCGCTTTGGGCCCTTTGAGAACACATCAATTATTGGCAACATCTACTTTGTAACTTCTCTATAGTGGTCTGTGATAAATATTTTGAGTTTTTTAAATAATTATAGTGTTTTAAAAGTTTGTGTGTTTAATATGTGTATTATTGTTTTTTTATTATAATCACCTTTAGTTTAAATAATATAAATCTATGTATATTGTGTTAATTTATTTTATTTATTCATTTATTTATACTTCGTTGCACAAAAATGTACAAAGGCGAACTTAAGCAGAGAACACTACTTTGGAGGTGCAATATGATTTGTAAGAGAAATAATTAAGGATCAACACAATATCCATATGAAAATTAACTAAGTATACATTATGTATTACCTATACAATTATATATTCATAAACACATATACATATGTATTATTTCATATAAAATAAATTAATGAATAGCTAAATACTTAGATATAATAAAATATTTTCATGCTATAACACATAATATAATATAAATACCGTAAAAATTATCGAAAAACATTAAGATACATAAAACCGGAATTAAACTTGAAGGTGTTAAGAAAAAAGCTTGCATAAAAGAGATTACGGATGAAGCCGTACTTACAAAAGTTCGAAGTTTTATTTTGTGGATATTTAGTTTGCAGATATGTCTGTATGTTTTTCTTTTATTTTAATGTTCTTTAAATTTGTATGGCGGTTGTCTCCGGCAGTGTGTTTGGGCAGTTTAGTAATTTTAGGAGGACTTTAATTTAAAAAAAAAAATTACAAAATACTGGACATAGAACATGACTGTGGTATCAACATAACGTTGATACCACAGCCATATTCTATGATCTACATACACATAGATTGTGTATTGTTAAAAAATATTTATTGTTATAAACTTCACAGCTGGCCGTATGAGGAAGCTCAAGGTCGCTCAGCGAGCTATGGAGAGGGCTATGCTCGGAGTTTCTCTGCGTGATAAACTTAGAAATGAAGATATCCGCAGTAGAACTAGAGTAACCGACATAGCCCAACGGATTAGTAAGCTGAAGTGGCAGTGGGCCGGCCATATAGCTCGAAGAACCGACAGCCGATGGGGAAGAAAGGTTCTCGAGTGGCAGCCTCGTACCGGTAGGCGAAGTGTAGGGCGACCCCCCACGGGATGGAGTGATGACCTGGTAAGGCATGCAGGAAGTCGATGGATGCAGGTGGCTCAGGACCGTGCTTTGTGGCATTCCTTGGGGGAGGCCTATGTTCAGCAGTGGACTTATGAGAGGCTGTAATGAATGAATGAATGAATGAACGAATGAATTTATTGTTATGTCATTATTAATCATCCAAGGCGAAGACAGGAATACGTTTGTATGGATTGAACTTCACCCGGATATCCTCTTAACACGGCTTTTCTTTTATACATGGTAGAGCCCCGCTACACCTATATTATATTGGTAGTACGAATGAATCGGCTCGTCCGGGGAAGTACATGCTCTTATATATTCCCAACGTAATATAGCAGCTTAATGCTGCTGTGAGTGTAAAGAATCGGAGACAATTTTTCTGGAAATGAGACATTCCATAATCTAAAACAGATGTAGACTTTGTGCTCGTTTGTCGCCCTTGGATGCGGAGGACTGCGGGTCTCTATCCCCACTGAGCGTGTGAGTAGGGCTTACAAATAATTGTTGCGAACCTGGATGTTTAGCCATATACAATTAAAAAAAACGCCAATACGATGCTACAGAATATCCTACTGTAGGTGATAACGTTTTAAAAAATAAACTTTACATCATAATTTAAAATTAAAAATTTTGTACAGCCGACTTCAATATAAGCTATTAAGAATAACTCAAAAACTATTGGTCTGACCTTGATCAAATTTATATGGGACCACATGATAAGTACCAACTTTCAAATAAAAAAAGAATCATCGAAATCGATTTACATAGAAAAAAGTTACGAGGCAACACACATAAAAACATATAGTCGAATTGAGTAACGTCTGCTTTTTGAAGTCGGTAGAAAATGTATAAAATAATTTAAAATTAAAAATATTGTACAGACGACCTCAATATAAGCTTTTAAGAATAACTCAAAAACTATTGTCCTTGATCAAACTTATATAACTACCAGCTTTCAAATAAAGAAAGAATCATCGAAATCGGTTCATCCAGTAAAAAGTTATGAGGTAACACACATAAAAAAACATACAGTCGAATTGAGTACCGTCTCCTTTTTGGAAGTCTGCAGATAAGGGTTGTCCGTGTTCTGAATAAGAAAATGTAATCAACACGTGTTATTACGCTACGTATGCGATAATTTATAGATAACTGTAACCTTTTTGTTAAACCTCCACACTCTTATCCCGATATAGCTGGTCGTATTTTACAAGCCGCGGGTGGCAACCAAGTAAATGACTTCTATGTTAGTTCCTGTTTATTTATTTGCGTGTTTAGAACGAATAAATATGCAATTATTTATAACAGGTCAATCAAATTATTAAATCTAATAAAAAATAATGTTTGTTTCTTTGTATTTTATGCGCTGCCATACGCGAAAGTTATGGGCATAGTACAATTAATTCACATTAGGTTGTGCGCGTATAGTACCGACAAATTTATTTGAAAGTTATATATCATTCAACTTCAATGAATGTATTATCACTCTTAATTAAACAATACAACTCTTCCAAACTTTAAACGATATTTCCACTATTATTTCTTCTGCGGTTGCAACTGGTATCAGCTAGTAAATTACAAAAATTAAATAACTGTGGACGTCCCATCCCATATATCCGTTGACTACAGTTAATAAGAGCCACACTGCAACTATATTATGGTTGCATCATCTACTGTTTCATGCGGTGAGTGCAGAGAACCGGAGACCCTTAATACTGGTAATAAGGTATTCAATATTTGTCGTTGTCATCAGGTATGACAACTCATTACGTTTTCATTCTTAATAATTTTTTGTAAAATTGAAGTGACAAATGAACTAGCAGGCCATCTGATGGTAAGTGACTACTGCTGTGGTAGAGCCATGCTGCAGCTATATTAATAGCTGTGCTGTGTTTCATATGGTGAGTGTAGACAACCGGAGACCCTTTTTACTAGTAAAGAGACATTCCATCTTATGCATTTTGATTCGCTAACGAGGATAGATGTAGATGTCTGTGGGCCAAAGCAACCACTTACCATCAGTCGGACTGTGTGCTCGTTTGTCACCCTATCCTATAAAAAACATGTCAAAAAATCACATCATGTTATACAAATATGTCAACAATGACATGTGGTAAACTAGTGGTAGGGGCACATCAATGCAACCTAAAAATTTTTAAGATTGCACTATCATGCACAGAAGCCTTATAATTTTGTTATAACTATCATAAAGTCACAAACAAATTGCTCAAGTTTTTTTTTATAGGATTGGGTGACAAACGAGCACACAGTCCACCTGATGGTAAGTGGTTACTGTGACCCATAGACATCTACATCTATCCTCAATAAAGACTCAAGATGCAGATGCGTTGTCACCCGTGAGGACTAAGATGGAATGCCTCTTTGCCAGTAAAAAGGGTCTTAACTGAGTAAGATAAAAATAGTCTTTCAAGTCGTTAAAGCCGACTTGTGGAGTGGTCTTTACCACGACTGAACATAGGCCTACCCCATAGATTGCCTCATATTTGCCATAGTTGCCACGCTTGGTAGGCGGTTTCCAAACGCAATTTTTCATTTTTAGTCGTTATAAAATGCTGCTGCCAATCTCTTGGTTTGTTTCGCTTTGTCGCCTCTTACGACATCCACATCCACTGGATGATATAGGGTGGTAGATATTCTTACACCGCCACTACTCGGTAAAAAATAAAGAATAGAATTATATTTTTCATGTACTTTCTCTATAATAAGTAGAGGGCATGAGATTTTTTTCTTCGAATCTCCATCAAGGTACAGTCCACTACTTACCGTAATCCTCCCTATATGTTGTCACATAAGTGGTAATAATAATAATAATCTCTTTAATTTCACTAATTATTATTAGATTATTACATAAGTGGTATAATTAACATAGCTGCCACGCTTGGTAGGAAATTGATGAAAAATTGATTTTAGGAAGATGTGGCTGTCCATCTCTCCTAGTTCTTCAAATTATTAAAAATTATTACAGGATTTTTTTAAATAACGTTTTGATTTTGAACTCTTGTATTAAATTGAACAATAATTATTACCAAAGATATTGAAATTAAACTTCGCCTTTCTTTGCTTATTGTCCCTTATTATTAAAAAGAAAATAAGGAAATTGTTTTTAAATAATTAACAAAATGTTTTATGAACGTATGATTCTACATAATAACTGTCATGTCTCTACCTTCTTACGTAGTGGGCAATTAAGCGTTTTATATTTGTCATTATTTGTGACTTCATCAAGTTCTACTTTTTCAAACGTATACGCAAAGTTACTCACGTGAATTTATATATTTACTAATACTTAAAATGTTGCTGGTTCTACACACATGATAAAACTGTTATAAATACACCGGCAGTTCATTCTTGCGAATAGTGCGCCTGTGATTGTGGTTGCGCCTCTTTTCTTATTAAAACACATGAATTAAAATTTCAATAAATTTAATATGGGCCCCGGTGTAATTCAAAACACGGACAATATTCTAAACAGTTCGCAGAAACCAGTTTCTGTTGATAGTGGTAGTTTTTTAAACCAACTTGTTGCAAGTAATTGATATAGCGTAGGCCGTACAGAGCTTGTTGTAAATAGAACAATTTCTGATATTAAACTTAATGGCAAAAAGGAAAAATATATAGAGCTCGGAGCGGGAGACTCTAACATTGAAAAAACGAAGCTGGATAAAAAGATGCTTCATCAAGTGACACGCCCAAAAGTACTGAAAAACCACGAGTCCATGGAATATTTGTATGATCGACTGTACGACACCACCTGCCCGAGAATAGTAAGTCAATAAGTTTGTTACAAAAAACTATTAAATACTTAAATGTAACATAGGTAAATTATTTATTTTTTATTTTATTTTATTTACATAGAGACACCGATAAATAAACTACACACTTATTATAATAGGTGGCCTAATCGCTAGACGGCGATTTTTTCAAGGCAAACCTAGGTGAAAAGATTATTTTAATTCAAATTTTCTATGAAATATGGCACACAAACCTTCTATGAAATATGGTAAAATCAACCGTAATTTCTATTGAAAAATATATAAAATACATTTAATTTAAAATGGGCATAAATCAAAGGAATTCTTATTAAATATATTACAAATTAATACAGATTAAAATTTTTATATCAATAAATATAACTATACTGTATTTTGTCATTAATATTCTAAAATCCAGCCGGAGAAATTCTGACACTAATTATTTTAAGTTTAAGGCTGTGATAACATAATTTTAAGGATATTGCTCTATGAGGTAATTGAGGCTTGGCCTAAACTGTAAGATTTTCGTTACGATCATAGTCATAAAATATAAACTACATTTTAGGTAAAATATGAAATTTCAAAAAGTTAAATGAATTCTATATTCACTATTTAGATCAACAAAGGAGGATAAAAGCGCTTCATAGTTTAAACCAATAACTAAATTATTTATGCAATAAAATGTTAATATTATTGTTGTATTATAGTTTGTTTACATATTTTATTAGTATTAAAAGAAACGATTATCATCTATTATTAACTTTAAAAATATAAAAATTCAATAAAATACTACATAATATACATAGTTCCATGACTTCTTAAAGTAATGTTACTGCGTAACACCAAGTTCCCGCACTAACGCCGATACGAAACACCGTCACGCCTAGACTTTAATTTTATTATTTAAAGATTGAGTGTGTCCAAGTCGTTAAGTTTTGTTTGTTTTAAAACATTGCAGGATTTGTATAAAAATCAAATATTTGTTCCAAGGCCTTGACCAAATGTTAAATAAATATCTTTTTAGGGTTCCGTACCCCAAGGGTAACCAACGGGAGCCTATTACTAAACCTCTGCTATCCGTCCGTGTATCTGTCGGCTGGCTGTTTTTCTAATCCGTAATAGGTAGACAGATGTAATTTTCACAGTATGTGTATGTATTTCTGTTGTCAACAAATAATAAACATAAAAATAAAACAAAAAATAATAAAACAATAAAGCGGGCTCCCCTACTAGAAACGGGTTTTACGATGGTACGGAACCCTTCAAAATCGGTCCAGTCGTTTAGAAGTTCAGTTACATACACACTAGCAGAAGAATTATATATATAAAGGTTCGTAAGAAAGACTATCTTATACTCCAACTGATGATAAGCTTATCCTCTAATAAGGCATATATAGAATTTAGGTCTTCAACGCTCTAATAACCTTGAAAAAGAAACTCATATATATCTAAATCATGCGTGGTTTCAAACCACGTTTGCCCTAGATTAAGCAAAGTAAGCGTTGAACAAAACTGCCTTAGGGATACTATTCTTAGTTAAACTTTATCCTCTGCATAACGTCGGAGCGGATATAGGGGATTTAAAAGTTTTTTGCATGTTACATATCTCTTAAGCCTCGGTAAGGTTATGCAAACCATTGTCGACATTTAGGGATTAATGTCACTGTATTTGCTGGTTTAGAATGTTTTATTTAATTTTTCAGTCCTTTGACCTTTTTACGGATCCGTGGCAACTTAGAACGTAGAGGAACAAGCTGTGTTTGGGTGGAAATCGAGTTCGAACACTCTTAGCACCACTTTTTTTAATCACTCAGTTGAGTGTTATTTGTAACTCATATAAACGTTACAATGTACGACCAACTAGACATAATTTTCTTTATTGTTAATTTAAGGTACGGCCTGAGTCACGCAAAGATCGGTAAATATAAAAATATCAGCTTTGCCTCGCTGTTTCATTCGCGTATATAAAGCGTCTGAGCCACGCGATATGACACCTCTCTTAAAGTCAAAGTATAGTAAGATTCAAAAGTTTCTGGCCTGAACTATAAAATGAAGTATAAATCTTAAACCACTATAATTATTTTAAGATATAATCTCCCTTTATTTGAATACTCTTTGCACATCGCTTTACTAACTTTTCTATACTCTTAAAAAAATGTTTGAATTTTTGACCTTAAAATGTGACAAAACTGCTGATTTCACCTCATCGTCGGATTTTAATTTTAAGAATAAATAAACCTAGCAAGCTAACAGCATAGCAAAGTGGCGAAGCAATCAGCTTTCTAACGGTTTCTAACGGTTGCCGTTGAGCAATCAGTTTCAAAATAGGAGTTTCAGATGCCTGGGTGATCAGTAATTGATTGCTGAAAACAGAATTTGAAAATTCGAAACCGTTCTCGAGATAATCGAGGCAGACGGATGGACAGACGGACAGACGGACAGACGGACAGACATCGTGAAATAAATAAGTGTCTTCGCAAGCTTCGCCACTTAATAATATAATAGGGCCAAGTCTAGACTACATGGTGGATGGTCAAGCTCAGTGAAATCGCATTCCTTAATGGCAGCCTTGGAAACACCCATGTATGAACCGGAGCATTGTCATGAAGCAACAACCTTTCTCGGGACATTTGCTCTCAATGTTTACCTTTAACAGCATCTCGCAATTCATGAAGCAAGGAAGCATAGTAATCGCTTATAACTGTTGTGTTGCATTCATTAAATCCACCAGTAAAATTCCTTCGGAACCCAAAAAGATTGTAGTCATAATCTTTTTCTGACATTGAATCACCTTTTTGGCCGCATTGAACTCGGACGACGCCACTCCATCGATTCCTTTTTTGACAGGAGATTATGATAAAAAACCACGGTTTTATCACCCGTAACCATTGAACCCAAAACTTCTTTCTGTCGGCCTTCACAAAGCAATAAAAACTGAGTACAGCATTCACTCGTTCTTGTTTTTGAATAGCTGAAAGAAGTTTTGGGACTCGTTTATCATTGACCTTATTCATACCCAAATGTTCGTGTAGGATTCTAAGCACTGTTGTTTTTGAAAGTCCCTTCATAACAGCTAATTCTTTGATCTTTAGCCGTCTATCTTCCCGTACTGTCTTTTCCGAGTGTTTTCATCCGTAATGGCTCGAATGGTCGTCCTGAGCGCGGTTAATCGTCAATTCTCTTCCCAAATGATATTGTTTCGCCCATTCTTTTACGGTGGAGTACGAAAGCGAAGAATGGCCGTACACAGCATCCAAACGTTGTTTGATTGCCGCTGGTGTCTTCCCTTCTTCTGTCAATAATTAGCTCACAGCTTGATACTTGATTTTATGCATTTCAAAATTTCTTATGGACAATTTGACTTTATTAGGCTATATCAGTGTAACAGAATGAAATAATTTTATAATTTTTTGTGGGTAGGTAACGAAAAGTCCAGTAAGTAATTTAATGATATGAAAATTTTGTATTATTGATTAATATAATGTAGGTAGGCCAGAAACTTTTGGAGCTTACCTAATACGTCCCACTGCTGGGAACAGGCATCCTCTCACTTCAGAGAGGATTTTAGGGCAAGAAAATGCGAGTTGACGGACCTCAAATGTCTTTCGTTTCTCAGAAATGCAGATTTCTTCACAATGTCTTCCTTCACCAGCGAGCAATGTAATGGCACGTGGACACCTCATGTTAACGGCCTATATGTTATGACATCTTGCCCACCGGCGTTCACTGCTGGTTTCGTTACGCTCAACAGTCGTTTGCGCGGCGAGGCGACTTTTGAATTATTTCATTATATCTTAAACTACGCGTCCAAATAACATGTTATAAGAAGCAAAGTTTATCTCCTTAAAATTGTCTTGATGATATAGTAACTTTTGTTACTAAGGATTAATGGTATATTAATATGCTGTGCCTAATAATAACGCTCATAAATCACTTTAATTTTCAATAATTTTTGTCCCAATATTACCACCTTATTGTGGCTTATATATAAGATATATATGGTGCCGCGGACTTTTTAAAGATGGCTTTTTTGGGCCCAGAACCAATGAAAAGGGCTATCCTCCGAGAAGCGGGGGAGGGAGGTGGTGAATGCTCTAAGTATACCTCAACAGCCGGCTGCGTGGTTATGTGGGACTCACTGCGAAACCTAAGTACCTACCCACTAAACACCACCTGTGAGACTGGGATTGCCCTGTATGACCTTTCTGCCGAATCGGAAGCAACCCTCTTTAGGGAAAAGTTAGAGCAGGCGGCGAGTAGCCGCTGAGAGGTGAGTCTAACTAAGGTAAATTAAGGCCGGGGAGAAGATTCGGCCTGAGCCGCCAAGAGGCAGTTCAGGTCGGCCGAAAGCTTGTTTGGGGGGTCCTATAGAGAGAGTTTCTCGGTCTTTGGACTCAATAGCGAAAGGGAAGTGGGGCTGCATAGGAGGCTGCCTCACGAATGTGATGATTGAGGTGAGACTGTGAGGCTTTGAAGAAGTTCTCAGAGTGTGATTTTAGGAACTGTTGGACTGTGGGGAGCTCTAAGTCTCTGTGGAGGTCGGCGTTACGGACGTAGCAGGGTAGGCGTTCGTAGCCAGACGACAAAAGTGGTATTGAACTATTTGAAGTTCGTTAAGGATTTTGGGTTTGGCGTGAGCAAATATGGGGCCCGCGTAAGTCATAACTGGTCGTAACCTTATATAAGGTTCGTTTGTTTCGCAGGTACATTTTACTGTGTCGGCCCTGCATGATGTTGAGCCTACTCAGACAAAAGCGCGCGTTGCGAGTTACTCTTTTGACATAGGGCCCGAAGGTGAGCCCTGTGTCAAGGGTGACACCTAAGTATTTGACGGTCGTATGCCAGAGGACAGGGGTCTCTATCTAATCAAATCTCTCTATTCCGTATGATTGGCGGAATGGTAGTGGGGCGGCGTCGTTGATGATCGAAGTGAACGGTGGAGCTCTTCTCCGGGTTCACATCGATACGCCATTTTCGGAACCAAGCTCCTCAGTCATTAACTGATATTTGGATCTTGTTCCGCATACAAGGTAGTGAAATACCTTTAGAGTAGAGGGCAGTGTCGTCTGCAAAGAGGGAGAACTGAACACCATTCGACGAGATGGGAATATCGTTGGTAAACAGGATATAAAGCAGAGGGGCAATCACTGAGCCCTGAGGGACAGCGGCTTTGATATGACGTTGAGAGGAGAGCCTGCCTTCGTATCTAAAATGAAAGGTACGATCCTTCAGGTAGGAGGCCATGAGACGAACAAGACGATCAGGGAGGTTTATTTTGTAGAGTTTGTAGATAAGGCCTTCGTGCAGACTCTATCAAACGCTTTTTCTACGTCGAAAAAGATCGCGATGGTCTTATGACGACGAGGATAAAAACCGCTGAGGATATATTCCACAATACGGTGAACTTGTAGGGGACAAGAGTGTTTCGCTCGGAAACCAAATTGGTCGGGGTAGACAAGAGGGCCGCCGTCTGTGGGAAACAGAATGAGTCTCATGCGAGTGAGGATGACCTATTCAAAGAGTTTGCCCATTGCCTTGAGGAGGCTGGTGGAACGGTGACTGGAGGGGAGGTTGTGAGGTTTTCCTGGCTTGGGGATACCAATGACAGTTGCCTCTTTGCACGTGGCAGGAAAGTAACTAAGGTTGAAGCAGGCGTTAAAGATTATAGCAAAGAGGGTTTACAACTGCTCAGTCCTTTGATAATGGATGAGATCTCATATTTGAACAAAGTGATAGGGTCAGAGGCTGTGGGGGGGTAAGTTTCGGTGGCGGACCTCATCCTCCACTGTCTGGATGTGGGAGGGGTCAGTGGGTTGTGCGATAGGAGAGCATTGAGCGGCGATGCTGTCTGCAAAGCACTCAGCCTTTTTCTCGTCCTCGAAGGCAACAAGAACCGTCGGTACGTGAGAGAGGAGGAGTGCGGATGACAGCGTCTATGCGGAGGGCTCTTGCCATCTGTGTAACGCTGTATGAGAGTAAGAGATATTTTCCATGAGATTACTCTTTTCGAGGTCTCGAAGATCGGAAAGGCGTGACCGGCCTTCTCGTTGAAGACGATTAGCAGTACGCCTATATTCAGGGGTAGGATAGAGTGCTGCTCTCCTGAGAGTAGCTCTCTTGGCTTTCATTAGGTTGCTAATATGTAGGGGAACTCTTATTATTAGCAACCGGGACGACCCTTTCATTTTCCTTAAGGGGGGATTTTATAAGGGTGGAGAGAGAATGGACCGCGGTGTCCATTTTTTCGAAACTGTCGAAGTCCGACGAGAGGGAGATGGGGGAGTCCTGTGAGTCTATAGCTGTAATTCCTTCAAGCCCTTCTAGTTGGTGAAGGTTTTCGTGGAGGAGGTTAAGGGAGGTGGCTGATGGCCAAGTATGAGGGAGACAGGGCGGTGGTCGGATCCTAGATCGTCAAGAGTCGCGATTGCCCTGAGGTTGAGGGAAACTCCTTTAACTAGCGCAAAGTCTAGCACTTATAAATGGCGTAAAGGTCCATACTTTTGTACATCATTGAACTCGTATTCACGTATCACTAACCATTACGCCAGCGCACGCGGGTAAAGCAGTTCGGGGCCGCTTTTTCTTCTAACTTGCTTAACAA
Source organism: Parnassius glacialis (assembly GCA_033319125.1). Taxonomy (NCBI): domain Eukaryota; kingdom Metazoa; phylum Arthropoda; class Insecta; order Lepidoptera; family Papilionidae; genus Parnassius; species Parnassius glacialis. The sequence continues at coordinate 12,252,975 of JAVANC010000016.1, forward strand.
AAGTCAATATTTAAGGCTAGCTGTAAGGTGTAACCTAATTCTAAATAGCCTATACTATTCTCATGAATCTGGATATACTATACAAAAAGAATTTTTAAAATCGGACAGGTAGATCCAGAGATTAGCGTTTTTAAACAAATAAGAAAAAAAAACAAGAAACTCTCCCGCTTTATTATATTAGTATAGATAAATTAGAATAAAATAAAATAAATAACATATTATTACTCCACTAAATGACATATTTACACAGGACAGAGTAATTGTGTTCTATGCACAGGACCATGTTTTGTAGCATTCCTTGGGGGAGGCCTATGTTCAAAGGTGCACTTGATGTATTAAAAAACAAATATTAAAAAATTAAGTAAGCAATCCTTAATTATTTAACCACTAGGCCCCTCCACCCCGGCTTTTCTCGGGTGATATTAGGATCTCGACAACAGATTCACCTACCCGGTCCAATTATGAATCTAAACCATCCAAGGACCCACTCAAAAACACAAAAAAAAGTCATCGAAATCGGTCAAGCCATTTTAGAGTTTTTGCGAGACTAAACGCACGGAAATTGATTTTTATATAAATAAATTTACATTAATAAACAAAGTATAGGTGGGTTTCTAAATTAACTTACAAGACAATACGTGATACATGCGTAAATATTTGATCGAAAAATTAAGTGTATCTTGTTATATTAACAATAACATATCATAACGTTGTTTATATTATGATTTAAGTCAATTTAATTTATTTAAAAAAAAATGTTTTTTTTTTCTATTTCTACGCTGATACCGGTAAGACATGTTAATTGTTCTAAAAGTTGTACTATGTCTCCGAAATAAATAAGTAAATAAAAAAGTTTAGTGATAGCCTTTATTTGCTGCATAGCTGGGTAACTGAGGGTCTTTTCTCATTTCTGAGGAGTTTTGGAGTAGAGAAAGGTTCGCCGCGGTGCCCTAATAAGTGTTGCCGATCTTTACATGTTTTCGAAATATTTATAACTAGCGACCGTCTGCGGCTTTGATCGCGTGGAATTGGAAATACAGCAATTTTGTTTATAGTATACTTTTTTAGGATAGTTGTACCGTAGCCGTACCGTGTGTGCTATTACTGGACACAGACTACCCGTGAAGAATTATATTACTGCGTCTACTTACATTCCAAATTTAGAAGCTTTATATATATATATATATATATATATATATATATATATATATATATATATATATATATATATATATATTATTGAGTCCATAGCTAAGTACTCCTTGAAGCCCTTCCAGTTGGTGAAAGCTATCACTATATATATATATACAGATCCTCTCTATTCCCTATGTCGAATGTCGGGAATTTCAAAAAATCCTAAAATATTTGTTAATAATGAAAAAAAATATAATTACGATAATATAGCAACTTTAAAGCAAAAAGAAAAATCCTCTTTATTCGCTATCTCGTTCGGATTTTGAAAAAATCGTATAATATCTATGTCTAATTAAAAAGTTATAAAAATAATAATTACGATTATATAGCAACTTTAAAGCAAAAAGATAAATCCTTTTTTCGCTAATCGCTATCTCGTCGGGATTTTAAAAAAATCCTGAATATAATTTATTAGTAATTAAAATGTTTTAAAAATAATAATTACGATAATGTAGCAACTTTCAAGCAAAACGATAAATTCTCTTTATTTCCGATACCGTAGGAATTTCGGAAAATCCTTCCTCATTCCTTGTCTACATTATATGTATTTTGTATGTATAACATGTTACTTGGTATCTTCGCTAGTTGTAAAATGATTTTGATGATTCTTTCCACAGTGGTAGTCCTATATAAATTTGGAGACAAAATTCCACCACTAAGGTTGCAGTATTGCTTAGTCCACTTAAAAGTGTAAATAAATAATTTTGTTAAAATCCATAATTTCACATTCTGAAATCAGTGTTAATGTCAAAATCAGTGTTATTTCTTTTAAATCGGCTTTTCGATTCTAAAGATATTTTTTTCAGTCATGCAGGTTTTCCCACTAAATTTTCCTTCATTGCCTTTGCTTTTTATAGGATAAGGGTAACAAGCGAGCACACAATTTACCTGATGGTAAGTGGTTGCTGCGGCCCATAGACATCTACATATATCCTTGTTTGCGAACCAAAATGCAGATTCGTTGTCAGCAGCGAGGACTAAGATGTATTGCCTCTTTTCCGGGAAAAAGGATCTCCGGTTCTCTACACTCACCTTAAGAAACACAGCAGCATCAAGGTGCTATTATACGCTGGTATTCTGTGACAGCGTGGTCCTTCCCCGGTCGAGCCGACCCATACGTGCTACAACTATACAATATAATATAGCTGCAGTATGGCTCTACCACGTAATAAATCAGTACGTGAAATTGCAATGAAATAATTTTAAATTTTACGTGCTAATTTATTACGCAAGGCTGCACTACGGTGTCTCTTAAATCTGTAGTTTGTGCACATTAAAATAATTATATTAGTAATTCATACTGACTTTATTATTACTAGGCTTGTTGTACAGACTCATACGAAAACATAATGTAATACAGTATCGATCATTTCACTACAAGATACTGTATAAAGAATAGTAGTTATTAATTTGACTTTTATAGCTCCAGTTACTGCCTTTATTGCCTATACGAGTTTGAAATGTAGGCTCTAAAAAATAGATAAGTTCTTATTTCGAAGTCCTTTCAAATAAAATGAACATTCACTGCTTACTTATGTTCCCTTTTGACTTTACTTTTATCGATATAATAATAAAGTTATTAAAGATATTTTATATACATTCTAAAAATTACAATGTAAACAAGTCTATTATCATTCGATTTATCAATCGATAGTTCGATAGTTGGTTAAATCTATACATCTATACATAAATAAAATTGAAGTGTCTGTTTGTAATCTTAAAATAATGGTTTTTTACTAAATGCATATGAAAGTATTTACGGTACCTACTTATAACAAAAAAACAATTTTTAAAGTTTTTGGCTGTCTGTCTCTTTGTTCCGGCTAATTTTGAAATGTTGACGGGATATTCACTGGCACAGACTGATATTATAAGGAATAACTTAGGCTATTTTTGTTTTAGTAAAATAATTAGAGTTTCGCGCAAAAAAAATATAATCCATGAAATCCAATCGTAACAAATTCTACGCGGCCGAAGTCGCGGAGAACAGATAGTATTTTATGCAAGTAGAGTGACAAATGATCAATCACTCTGTTATCTGATGGTAAGGCAATGCTACCTACATCTGTCCTTGATTATGAATGCCAAATTTCCTCACTACTATTAAAAAAGGTATCTGGTTCTTGTCACTAACAGAGTCTCGTCACTATACGAAATACGGAAGTATTATGTCATTGGTATTCCGTAAGAGTGTGGTCCTTCCACATGCGTGTCACACCTGCAGCGTGGCTTTATCAAGTCGTAAACTTTACTTGTTTACCTGGCATTGTTTTTTGCGTTAATAACACCATAAAAATTTTTGAATTCGCGTTAGTATTTTAGAATACGAGAATCGTCGATAACCAATGTAAAACTACACGACACAACATATGACAAACGAAACGATTATTTCTTACTAGCTGGTACCCGGCAAATTGTTGCTGCAGAAGAAATAATTGTAGAAATATCGTTTTAAATTTAGAAGGGTTATATCGTTTCCACCCATTGTCCCATATTGGGTCCCCCCACTAGATGGAGTGGCGACTTGGTAAAACATGCAGGAAGTCGATGGATGCAGGTGGCTCAAGGCCGTGCTTTGTAGCATTCCTTGGGGGAGGTCTATGTTCAGCAGTGGACTTATGAAGGGGTGTAATGATGTAATGATATATTGTTTAATTTTATATGATATATCTTAATTAGTAATAATAATACATCTCTAATATATAAATAATATATAATAATCTAGGTAATACATTCATTCAATTTTAATTATATATGACTTTTAAATTAATTTGGCGGTACGATACGCGCGCCACCTGCTGTAAATTAATTGTACTATGCCTCTAACTTTCGAGCAAGTTTAATAAAGCAATCTGATGAACGGTATGGCAGCGCATAAAATACGAACAAACAATTATTAATTTTTATACTTTCTTATATACGTCGAAGAAATATTTTTCATATTTCATTTCATTTAATATGAAAGATGTAAGGGCCAGTGATTATAACCACAGCTCAGCCTCTCATTAATTATTTTATATATGATTAATGACTGACGTATATTAATCTTATTTTTACTTATCATTGAGAACAATTGCAGGTCTAGAGCTCGCTTTAAATTTCGCAATACGAGAACAACCCCAAATAAAGTCCGTCAACACGTAATTAAGCAGCGTAGCGGCCTAATTGTTTTAAATCCTCTGAGTAAATAAGAGGTAGCATTAGTTTGGACTAATGTTACCTCTTATTTACTCTGAGGATTGTATAGTAAGACGTATACAGACTGTGTGTTTGTGTGTACTTTACTTAATTACGTCAAATAAAAAGATAATCGCCAATCTCAACTACATGTAGCATAAAAACGCTGAATTTAAATTCAAAGAGTGTATTGGATATATGGATGGATTATAAAACTAAAATGAAAAAAAAAGAAACAGATTTCAGATAAAATTCATTTAAAGAAAGTAACTACAAATATATAAGTTTACGGAGAATTCAGGCAATATTTGTGTAATTGTGTGGCATTATGACCATGTGAAATTAGCCAATTTCATATCATCATCATCATCATGATTGAATTGGTATTAAAGGAAGTAACCATATATTGCATACCTTAAGCGAAAGCGCAAGGTATGTTCTACTATCGCCTAAAAATTAAGATTCCAACGTTTTATCGAATAAAATCGTATGTAGCAATCATATTATACATATAAATGATATAAAAAGCACATTGTTAGTAAGATAAATGATTGTTGAACTTATTAATATTTTTTTTAAATCGATTAATTGCTATTTTTAAATAAAAAAAGGGGTTTTACTGGCTTATGGCGTGGATTTATCAAGTCCAGAAGGCTTGTAAACACTCTAACTTTTGAAAATATCAATTGTTTAACTCAATCTATTTTTTAATCTCTTCATCTATCATGTGGGAAGCCACTGAATATAAATGGCAGTGTAATTTTGTTTTGTTTAGCTATAATTAATTTTTTTCGGCTCCAAAATGGCGAAATTTTCGTTGATTTGGTAGCCTTGTATGTAAATTAATTCTGTAAAGGGAGCTAAAGCCACAGAGTAGTTTACTCACTCACTCAGTTCGACGCACAGAGTACTTTTTATATACTGGTCAGTGGTCAGTCGCCGTCGTGAGTGGACATTGTTTCGGATGTTGGCAGCGGCTCAAAAAGATCGCTGTACAAATACATAATACGAGGGTGGATTGAAAAGTACTCGGCCTAACCAAGAAAATAAACACATACTAAATCAGTTATATTTTTATTTTTCTACATAATCACCATCAAGTTCAATACACTTTTGCCACCTCCCCTTCCAAGCATTTAGACCGTTGAAAAAAAATGATTGTTCCTTAGAGTCAAAATATGCGTCTACAGCTGCTTTGACCTCGTCGTTTGTCGAAAATCTTTGACCTCCCAAGTGCTTATTTGGTTAGGGAACAGAAAGAAGTCTGATGGTGCCAGATCAGGTGAGTACGGCGGATGCGGTAACAGTTCAAAGCCACAGTTGTGAATTTCAGCCATTGACTGTACTGACGAGTGAACACGGGCGTTATCTTGATGACTTTTCTTCTGAGCATTCCTCGACGTTTTTCTTTTATTTCCTCTCGTAAACGACGTAGTAAGGTGCAGTAGTAATCAGAGTTTATAGTCTGACCCCTTTCAAGATAATCAATCATAATCACACCTTTCGAGTCCCAGAATACTGAAGCCATCACCTTATTTGCCGACAAAATCGACTTAGCCTTTTTAGGGGGTGGTGAACCAGGTCTTCTCTACTGTTTTGATTGTTGTTTTGTTTCCGGTGTACAGTAATGAACCCATGTTTCGTCTATAGTAACAAAACGATTCAAAAAATCATCTGCATCGGCTTCAAATAACTCCAAACAGTCGCGTGAAATAGTCAATCGCGTCCTTTTTTGTTCAACTGAAAGCAGTCGCGGAACCCACCTCGCAGACACCTTGTGGAAACCCAACTCGTTGACAATGATGTTTTGAGTTCGTTCATAAGAGATGCCTATAATCTCGGCTATCTCTCTAATTTTTAATCTGCGGTCTCCCATTATTAAATCAAGTACTTTTTTAATATTTTCGTCAGTAGTTGACGTCGAAGGCTTTCCAGAGCGGGGTTCATCTTTCACACTCTCTCTACCACGCTTAAATTCTGCTATCCATTTTTTGACGGATGAATATGACAGAGCACAATCGCCTAATGTACTGACCATGTCAGCATGGATGGCTTTTGATGATAGCCCCTTCTTATGGAGGTACTTAATGACGGCACGCTGCTCGATTTGCTCCATTCGCGGAAATTATGTCCGATTACTTTGTTAATAAATTTATAAAATCACAACTAATTATCGCACACGTTTCGAACTTCACACAATGAACTAGTCTGAACGGAACTAAATAATGTGGGTAGATTTGATTTTTAGAATTGAATGGATCTGTGTTAGGCCGAGTACTTTTCAATCCACCCTCGTATTCGAATATCCACTTAAATACCTGATTATAATAATAATAAGAGATTTTTTTATTACAATATTTTTAAAGCACAGAATAAATAATAGTAGTACGTACTAAAAGTAAGTAGCATAAATTTTTTTGTCATGGGTGACATTTTCATGGTTTTCGAGTGTTGAAACCGATAGGGTTGTCGAAATGTAAATCCAAGATGGCGGCCGCAATAGGTATAAATTTTTTGATCGTGGGTGTCATTTTCACGGTTTTCGAGGGTGTTGAAGCCGATATATATTGATGTCGAAATGTAAATCCAAGATGGCGGCTGAATTAGGTACCAGTTTTTTCATCATGGGTGTCATTTTCATGGTTTTCGAGGGTGTTGAAGCCGATAGTGCTGTCGAAATGTAAATCCAAGATGGCGGCTGCAATGGGTATCAATTTTTCATCATGGGTGTCATTTTCATGGTTTTCGAGAGAGTTGAAGCAGATAGGGTTGTCGAAATGTAAATCCAAGATGGCGGCTGCAATAGATATCAATTTTTTCACCTTGGGTGTCATTTTCATGGTTTTCGAGGGTGTTGAAGCCGATAATGCTGTCGAAATGTAAATCCAAGATGGCGGCTGAATTAGGTACCAATTTTTTCATCATGGGAGTCATTTTCATGGTTTTCGAGGGTGTTTAAGCCGATAGTGCTGTCGAAATGTAAATCCAAGATGGCGGCTGCAATAGATATCAATTTTTCATCATGGGTGTCATTTTCATTGATTGCGAGGGTGTTGAAGCCGATAGTGCTATCGAAATGTAAATCCAAGATGGCGGCTGCAATAGATATCAATTTTTTCATCTTGGGTGTCATTTTCATGGTTTTCGAGGGTGTTGAAGCCGATAGTGCTGTCGAAATGTAAATCCAAGATGGCGGCTGCAATAGATATCAATTTTTTCATCTTGGGTGTAATTTTCATGGTTTTCGAGGGTGTTGAAGCGAATAGTGCTGTCGAAATGTAAATCCAAGATGGCGGCTGCAATAGGTATCAATTTTTTCATCATGGGTGTCATTGTCATGGTTTTCGCGGGTGTTGAAGCCGATAGTGCTGTCGAAATGTAAATCCAAGGTGGCAGATGCAATGGATATCAATTTTTTCATCATGGGTGTCATTCTCATGGTTTTCGCGGGTATTGAAGCCGATAGTGCTATCGAAATGTAAATTCAAGGTGGCAGCTGCAATGGTTATCAATTTTTTCATGATGGGTGTCATTTTCATGGGTTTCGAGGGTGTTGAAGTCGATAGTGCTGTCGAAATGTATTTAAACTACTTTAAAAAATTCCGTATATATATGTTGTACGTATTTTTTTATGCGCGTAAAGTATGCCCAATTGGATTTACCAATTATTTTTAAAATACGGGCAATTATTTGAGTATTTTCTCATTTTCATCTTTTTTTACCCAGCTCATTAAGCGTCTTAGATATGTGCCTCTCTAAAAGAAGAATACAACAATTTCACAGCATAAAAATTAATTTTGAAGTTAAATATTAATTTATTCTTCTCCTCTTTCCTTATCAGCCCGTAGAAGACATGACAGGTCAAGGACCTCTCCTGTTGTAGGATCTCAGCACTCTCTCAGACGTCTTGCACCTTGACGCTTGGATGTCCGGCGCCGCGCCGGTCTCGATATTTTTCGGCTGGCATAAACGAGATGGTAAACCACCATTTATCGGAAGTCATAAGATTTTTCTTGAATTTTACATAGTTACCCCTTATAATACAATACTTATTAGCCCTGAGCATCTAGTAACTCACTGCCATCATAATTTACAATAATTTAAAATTGTTTGCATTAATCCCAGCCGCCAAATTTCACGAACGCACATCGCGGCAGAACTCCCGATACCATTCACACCATCTGAATGATTGGCGGTCCACCACTGTACAATTTAAAAGATGTTTTCTTCCTCATACAACTTCCTTGTGGAATCGATTACCACCAGTGATTTTTCCGGACCGATACGACTTAGGGACCTTCAAGAAAAGAGCCCACTCCTTTTTAAACGCATCTGCGATTCCTCTGGTTTCCCAAGTGTTGCAGTTGTTCATGGACGGCGATAGTCACTTACCATCAGGTGAGCCGCAAGCTCGTTTACCCCTTTCTCCTATAAAAAAAAAATAAAAAATTTATACAACCGACTTCACTATATAGTATTAAGGATAACTAGAAAACTATTGATCATAACTTGATCACATTTATATGAAACTACATGAGAAGCATTAGCTTTCAAGTAAAAAATCATCGAAATCGGTTCACCTAGAACAAAGTTATGAGGTAACACACATAAAAAACAGACCAGTGAGTACCTCCTCCTTTTTGAAGTCGGTAGAAAAATAATAGTAATTTGGTAAATCTAAACTATAAAAACACAAATATAAACTGTTTGTAAAAGTGTTGCCTATTTTGAATGCAATTACATTACAGTACTTTTTGTTTTGGACATGAAAATGTAAATTTTAACACTTCAAAACAATCATACGCAATTTAAAGTGCAACACCCGCATTACAGATTTCTAGGAGAGAAAATAACATTTCCTATGCGTATGCGTATACACGAATACGATCTTATTGAATTAAATGTTCACGGCGTTTCCAGAAGCTTATTCAGAGTGTCAGATTTTTTATGTTTGTTACCTCAGAATTTTTTTGTAGGTAAACCGATTTTGATGATTCTTTTTTTTATTTGAATCTATTTCATGTGGTCCAATATAAATTTTATCAAGATCTGACCAGTGGTTTTAGAGTTATCTTCAATAATGCGCATTTAATTGACTTCGACTACATTGACGATGTTCTCATTTTATTTACATTGAAGTCGGTTGAACAAAAAAAAACTTTTTAAATTGTATTCATAAAAAAAACAATGAAAATTTATTTTAAATGCGAAATATAATTTGAAGTGATATGCAGCTACTTGTAAGATTCTATAACGTAAAATTTTAAATTTTTTTAGGGTGCCGTACCTCAAAATAAAAAATGGTACCCTAGATTCACTTTTTTGCGTCCGTCCGTCTGTCAAGACTCTTCTACTAACGTCTACGATTCCTTGGCTTAGAGTAATAAGATACATATTGGAGGTGGCAAAAATTGAAGCCAATGGAATGAGAAGATACGGCCTTTTATGTATATATGTCACACGCGGATATTCACAAACACACTCATTAAAAACTTTATGGTACTTCCTTTCTCGTTAAAGCAATGTAAATGTTCTGTGCTTACATTACCTACAATTCCCAGGATGGATGAACTATCTACATAATTAAGTTTATACAGAACCCTCGGAGTGCAAGTCCTACAAGGGATTTTAGTTCTCATATATCTTGATGTATATAATTCTTATGTCCATGTATATGTAAAGTAAAATGTGTATGAAAGACTGGACCGATTTTGATGATAGCTTTATGTGTGTGAGTGTGTGTGTGTGAGTGTGTGTGTGTGTGTGTGTGTGTGTGTGAGTGTGTGTGAGTGTGTGTGTGTGTGTGTGTGCGTGCGCGTGTGTGTGTGTGTGTGTGTGTGTGTATGTGTGTGTGTGTGTGTCTGATTAAGTTGATTCGAGAATGGTCTAGATTCACAATTCTGTTACCTACGAGGTGGCGCAGTTGTCAAGAATCAGAAATCAAAATCAATGCGAAGAGATTGCTAACCTAAATATAGTTTTCCATATGGCATTCCATTATATTAATCAATATTAATATAATACATGGCAGATTCACGCAACAGCCATATTATGACTACAGTCCAAATGGGTTAGCTCGACCGGCACGCTCATGCAGAATGACAGTGTAATGCAGCAACTAGCAATGTAATGCTGTTGTAATTTATATGGTTTGAGACGAGAACTGTGTGCCCCGTTCAAGGTTAACGAGGTATTTTATCTTGGCTCTCAGTGGTGACGATGTATTGAGTTAGGTATTGGCCACAGCATCTAATCACCATTAGATAGACGGTGTGTTAGATTATCATCCTTGTAATAAACAAATCAAAAATCTGAATTGAATTTGTAATAATTTAAATACTATTATATCTTGGCGTGTAGTGACCGTATCACTACCATTACAGCCCATTCCAACCAGTCTACTGCTGAACATTATCAATATAGATGAGGCATAATGGGGATATTAGATCAATATACAAAATTCGACCTCCTCAAAGTTAAAAACTTTATTAAACAAATTTTGGATAAAAAGGATTATTAAAATATTAAGGAATTTATGGATGATAATAACATCTGGGCATGAGGTGATAGGTACTTATTTATTTTGTATTGTTAATTGTGTAACATCGATCACTAATAAAAACTATGTACACAATCCCATGCAAAAGTTCTCCAAAAACTGTCGCCAATTGTATTGACGTAATTCAAGTTGAAATAAATATACATTAAACCTTAAATGTATTGTTTAAAGTTGTATTCACAAAGCTACGTACAAATTATATACTAATAATATACGTGGTAGAGCCATGCTGCAGCTATATTAATAGTATAGTTATAGCACGTTTGGGTCGGCTCGACCGGGGAAGGACCACGCTCTCACAGAATACCAGCGTAAAATTGCTATTTAAAGCTGCTGCTTAACGCTGCTGTGTAATGTATGGTGAGTGTAGAGAATCGGAGACCCTTTTTACTGGAAAAGAGGCATTGTATCTTAGTCCTTATGGCTAACAACGCATCTGCATTTTAATTCGCAAACAAAGATAGATGTAGATGTCTATGGGCCACAGCAACCACTTACCATCTGATGGACTGTGTGTTCGTTTGTCACTCTTATTCTATAAAAAATAATGAAAAGCGCACCGAAATGTTCGAGTAGGCGCTCATTCGGTAAGGACATTTTTGTCAGTGACTGTGTATCTAGTTTTTGTATAAGTGATCGATGTTGTGTAACTTAAGATTGTAAGCTATTATTTTATTTTTGTCAATAAAAAAGTTCCGCTGGGTTTCTGGCTGGTTCTTCCCATGACAGAGTTTTTTTTCCGAAGCAGCGCTAAATTAAACAAAAAAGTAACTTTCAATAAGTAATACTTATAATCTATATTGAATAAAAAGTTTCTGTTTCTGTTAAGGTGTGTTAGGCATATGAGAATCCATTATATATCCGTGCCTCTCCGTTCTTATTGAATAGGCGTTCCCGTTTTTGGGAGGATAGTTAATTTTTCGGGAGGTATGCATAAGTTGTTGAATTGATTTTAGTCGACCAGAAAAAATCATTATTACTATAATTTTAGGTAAAATAAAAATAAAAAATAAATTCAAAAACTAAAACTCGACTACTGAAAAATCATAAAAAGTAGATATAGCTCTATAAAATATTCTCTTCTGAAATTGTTATGTATAAACAACTTACACATATTTTAATGTCATCATCATCATTACAGCCTTTCATAAGTCCACTGCTGAACATAGGCCTCCCCCAAGGAATGCCACAAAGCACGGTCCTGAGCCACCTACATCCATCGACTTCCTGCATGTCTTACCTGGTCGTCACTCATCTCGTGGGGGTCGCCCTACACTTCAACTACCGGTACGGGGCTGCCACTCAAGAGCCTTTCTTCCCCATCGGTTGTCGGTTCTTCGAACTATATGGCCGGCCCACTGCCACTTCAGCTTACTAATCCGTTGGGCTATGTCGATTACTCTGGTTCTACTACGGATATCCTCATTTCTAACTTTATCACGCAGAGAAACCCCGAGCATAGCCCTCTCCATAGCTCGCTGAGCGACCTTGAGCTTCCTCATACGGCCAGCAGTGAAGGACAACGTCTCAGATCCGTAACGCATCACTGGCAACACGCACTGGTTGTACAATTTCGTTTTAAAGTTTTGAGGTCTGTCTGACGAGAAGATGTGTCGTAGTTTCCCGAACGCTGCCCATCCGAGTTGAATCCGTCGATTGACCTCTTGGTCGAAGTTGGACTTACCTAGTCGGACTATTTGTTCCAGGTAATCATACTCATAAACAACTTCGAGCTTAGTGCTCCCAACAACTACCGGCATAGGTGTGACATGGCCATTAAACATGATCTTTGTTTTGTCCATATTCATCCTAAGACCTATTCGCTGGGAGACACTATTGAGGTCATTGAGAATGGTACTTAGGTCCTCCAGCGATTTTGCTATAAGGATATATGTTATATCGTCGGCAAATCGAAGGTGAGTGATATACCCGCCATTGATGTTAATACCGTATCCTTTCCAGTGCTTCTGCTTGAAAACGTCTTCCAATGCAGCGGTGAAGATTTTCGGGGATATGACGTCACCCTGTCTTACACCTCTCTGCAATTGGATAGGTTTCGTACTCTGGTTCTGTACTCGGATAACCATCGTAGCCCTACTGTACAAGCACTTCAACACTTCGATATACCGACAGTCAACTTGGCACCGCTGCATGGACTGCAGCACCGCCCGAATTTCGACAGAATCAAAGGCTTTCTCATAGTCCACATATGCCAGACATAGTGTCAAATTGTACTCCTCGGACTTCTGTACAATTTGCCGAAGGGTATGTATGTATTCTATGGTGCTAAAGCCCTTTCGGAAACTGGCTTTTTCGGGAGGCTGGAAGTCGTCAAGTATGCGCGCGAAACGATTCGTAATGACTCTCGAAAACAGCAGGTAAACGCGGCTCTTGCGTGAACTTGCGTGTGGCTCCAACGATGACGTGTACAACTGCCCATAGAACCTCTCAATCTCACTCAAAACCTCAGGTGCCCCGGAAACGATGCTGCCACACTCGGTCTTCAGCTTTGACAGTTGGCTCTTTCTGGCAGACAGATCTCTGGCAAAGACTTTGGAGCCTTGGTTCCGCTCGATCGCTTCTTCAATACAAGCTGTACTGAAGTTGCGTAAGTCCCGCCGCATGCATTTGGAGATCTGTCTGTTCAGTTGCCTGTATGCTGTCAAATCTGTTGAAGAATGTAGCTTCATCTCCCGTCTAACAGCCATGAGATTGAGAGTGTGATCGGAAAGTTTTTGTGTTCTTCTGTGGCTGGTTTTGCAGAACTTAGCTCCGACCACATGGACAGTTTCTACGAGCTTGTCATTCATATCGTCCACTTCATTGCAGTCTTCTAGGCACTGAAAACGGTTTTGTTACTCGAGCTGAAAGGTTTCGGGACTTTGGAACAGAGCACGAGGGGGACAGAGCGTTGACTTCATCAGACGAGACCTCTCCAACTTAACATTTTAATGTATTTAATACATATTCAAAGTGATGTTCAGTGGATAGGCGTGGTCGTGACGTAGCCAATCAAGATGACTCCAACGATCCTCATTTGTCAAAATATGATAAATAGTTTAGAATTATGAGGGAACAGATAAACATACATACATACCCACATACATACCGTTAAAAATCGTAACCCTCCTTCTTGCTGGTAATAATTTTTATTTTTATAGTAGGCAAATATCCTTGAGTTAATTATTTTTTATGTCTTTGTTCTCAGCCCACACTATGCAACGAGAGGGCATGCCTTGGAAGTTTGATGGCGATTCCGGGTCGCGGTGACGTGGCAAGAGACCCTGAAGAGGTGCTAAGCGATGCTAAGGACTTTCTTGGACAGTATTTTGCATCTATACGTAGGTAAGATAAAAAATGTAATCCACATACTTAAGCAGCGATATTAAAATTTTATAACACTCGTAACTTATATATGGCAGTAAAACCTTTCTGCTTAAACTATTAAATATTCCCGATTTTTCTTTGCTAGAAACCATAAAATAATTAATTAAGAGTGTGAAACAACGACTTATGTTACTGAAATAAAGTTTATTTAATTTTTTATTTTTAAACTAACCGTTTGGTGGCGTCGTCAGGGAGTCCGTCACCCAATTTCGTCCCGTGGTTTTGTATAGGCGATTATAGGAAATAGCTGAAAAATCTCATGGATTTCTATAGATTGTGATATAGCTATCTCGTTTACGCTGATCCAGATCGGTGACAGCAACAGCGTCAAAGATGCAAGACGTCTCGTCCTGCGATTATCGGTACACCTGTCATGCGTGACGGTTAAAGCAAATTATCTCTACCATGGAATAAGACCATGACCAGCAGTGAACTTTTATGGACTGCTGAGGTTGCAATTGGTGAAATTAAAAATTTTGTAGAACCGACTTTATTTAAAAAAAATAATTTCTTGTTGATTTTTTAAAAACCGCTCGACCGATTTCGATAAAATTTTATTTGAACCACCTGGGATGTATAACCTTTGATTTAAAAAAAAATCCAAATCGGTTTAGGCGTCTTCGAGTAATCGATGAACATAAAAACATTTCGAGAAATTGAGTACATCCTACTTTTTTGAAGTCGGTTAAAACAGACACAACCCACCTAATCATGAGTGGTAATGTGACACATAGACATCTACTTACATTTAGCCTCGATGAGAAATCAAATTGGAGATGCGTTTGTGCAGACATATTTGCGTGCGTGCGTGCATGCGTGCGAGTGTATATGCGTGCAAGCGTGTGTGCGCGTGTGTGTGCGCATGTGTGCGCATGTGTGTATGTGTTAGACTTGTTAACAAAACTTTAATGTACTAAATTTATATCACAACTTGTATTTTGTTATTTAGTAAATTAAGTTTCAGATCGTAAATAACCATAAATATTTTCGATTGCCTAGGGCCAATACACCAGCTCATGAAGCAAGATGGAAAGCAGTCCAAGAAGAAGTTGCAAAGACAGGAACGTATCAGTTCACCACCACTGAATTAGTCTTTGGAGCTAAGCTTGCATGGAGAAATGCTAGCAGATGTATTGGCAGAATACAATGGTCCAAGTTACAGGTATATTTTTATCTAGACTTTAAATATTTGACTTTGATATTGGGGCGTTTGGTTCGACATGCTATTATACAGGGTAATTTTGCAATAACCGGCCAAATTTGCAGAGAAGGTTCAGAATGAGTAATATAAGCAAATGGGGGAAAAAAATTAATTAAAAAAAATATCAAATATCTTGTTTCATTTTTATCTTTTATTTTCAAAAAGTGTAGTAATGCATTATTTTAACTGATTTTGCTGCGCATACACACATTCGTAAGAGTCGATCGGTAGGCAAAAACGTTGTTGCCCATAAATTACATTCAATTTGGGATAATTTCAAAGAAAAGTAGAAGCCTTATTTACTCATATTTCCAAAAACTGAAATAATGGTATATCATTGAATGAACTTAAGTTTAAAGTTTGTCTACTCTTTGAAAAATAACCCTATATATAATAATAAAGTAACAGTTAAATATGTCTTGTTCTTGAGCACAGGCTTCCTTTCCAATTTCATAGAACTTTGATGCAACAAAAACTGTTTTATATGAAGTTGAGGAAACAATAGAATCTTATAGACCACCTGATGTCAAGTGGCTACTGAAGCCCATAGTTACCTGCCACCAACTTCAATCAAAGAAGGTCACAGATGCTTTGGCAATTCAGAGGACTAAGATAGTATGCCTCACAGTATGCAATTATACTGGCCATCTATACCGTTCAGGGCACAAACATTTTTTTTTGATATTTTTACTGGCATCGTTTAAAAAGTTAAGGCGAAGAGGAGTTGACTTTTTATTTCTAAAAGATAACCACACACATTTCTACACAACCGCGCCAAAATACATTGGGGCAGTGCAGGCAACTTTTCTTGCCCTAAAACTTACTCAGCATTGAGGCCTGTGCCCATTAGTGTAATTTACGAGTATTTTATTTTTATTCTTCTTTTCTTTAATTTAAGTAATAATATACACATTATACAAACGTATTTTAACATTGGAGAAAGAAAGTTAATTTTATTTTAATTTCATTAAATTATCTACTAATATTTAGAAGCTAAACAGCAATACAGTTACCGGTTTCGTTTTACAGAAATTGAACGTCGAAATTAAGGTGAAGACGGTAACGATGACTAATGGAAAAACTTCAATTTTTTGTTGCAGCAAAAAAGTTATTCCTCGATAGTTTCTCCTCATTAATACCCTTTTACGCTTCCCTTTCTACGCTAAATTACGACAAACGATAATTACACTTTTGCTTTTAGTTTTATGTTTTCTTACTTACTGAAGATATTTTATTTTAAACGACAGTATTTAATAGTTGGGTATTGAACTCAAAGGGACTTAGGTTAGAATCCTCCATTAGACTACTGTCGTGAACCATTCTTAACACAAGCATTATATGCTTACCAGGAGTGATTAAAGGGAAATTAGAAATATTAATAGCATAAAAAAGGTAAAAGTATTTTTATAATTAAAAAAATATTTCATACCGTGGGTTTCGTAAGTATCGACGATGAAAAAATGAAACGCAAGAAAAATCTAAAGGATTCCAATAAACAGTGCCAAAACAAAACTAAAAGGACTTCATGTCCTTTTAGTTTTGTTTTTTATGGGCCAATATAAAGAATAATTCACCCATTTGCTGGCCCGTGCACTAACATATAGGTCATTGCTATTGTCTTACTACTATGTCCGAAAACCGCACAGTGAAATTAACTATTAAAATAATATACGAAAGTAATGATACATAACTTGCTGTTTTACGATAATTTTTGTTAACATGGATGTTCCACGCTCCTAGGGTAAACTGAATGTTTTTATCTCAAATGGCTGATTTATATTACCTTGATACTTTGAAGAGTACATTAGTAACACATTTCTTAATTATCAGGTTTTGACTAATTTGTTGAAGGATATAGGATTTTAAATATTGCAGTTGACGGCAACACTGTTCTCAAAATATTTTTATTAATAGATTATCCCGCACTGACATAATATACAATTCAGCAAAAATACATATGTTGCTTAAAAATTCGCGATGGCAGGCATGTAAATCCTTATGAGAAGTTGCTGCTTGTGTTGAATGGTTTGCTCGGGCTTAGAATAATACACCTAGATATAAGCTAAAACAATTGTTCAGAACAAAATAATAAAATCGACGAAACCAATAAAAGTAACGAGCGATACCAGCAAAAAAATACCAAATAGCGAATTAAGCGATATCTCTTACCATGGTAAAAAATTATAATATGTTTTGAAAAGATCATAAATCTTAATATACCTTTTTCTATTATTTCATGATCAGTTAATTTTTATTTCTCTTTAAATATCTTGGGAGAATACATAAAAATAAGAAAATGAAATGGGATATCTGCACTTTATTTTCACTGTTTCTTCTTCGATCAGAAAACCATCAATTTGAAACCATAAAAAATTTTGAACAACAAATAATGATCTATTTATGTAACATAATTGGAAGTCAGTTAAAATTAAACAAGAGGCCAATTGATTCGAATTGACCTTCGAATTGACGCCAATTGGTTCGTAATTTAGGTAACGCTGAGGCTACCTAAAAAGACACACTTTCAAGTACATCGTAACTACCTTCAACAACAGGTGTATGTAACACCTGCAAAAACTTCTGGAATAGTTATTTTATAATATTGCACAATTAGATTGTATAATGTTACCTGTAGAAGAAAACTTCATGGTTTATTTATATTCAGCCAATATGTTATTGTCTCAAACGTTGAAAGAAAAATAATTATCTTCACAGATGTCATCTATTTGTTTAAATACAATGTGTCAATATTAAATCAAGGTGTTAAAACAATGTAAACATAATTTTACTAATTACGTCGTATTATGTATTTACTTAACATTATAATATGTTTTTTATGTTTTTGCTTTATAAAAAAGAATTTGTAACTTTTTCATATTTTACGCAATTGGCATTAAGAAACTTGATATTAAGTGACGATTTGGAATTGATGTTTTGCGTCACTTTGTCGCTGAGCCCCAAGTTACAACTCTAATCTTGGTGGGATACTCCCCATCTAAAGCGTCGTTATGAATTTTAATGTGGAACAATTTAAATCACGGGGAAGTCTGCACAAACAAGAACTTCGGTTTTATTTGTTTTTTCTTCAAGTTGATTGGTCAGACTAGATTAGACTACAGAACCTCACTGCTTTTGGCGCTGCGTTATGTTTTACCTGTAGTAAAGTACAGTGCCTACCTCTACTCCCTTCGTTACCCGGTAGGCTCTTGTTTGTGGCCTACAAATATTTTCTAACCTACATCATCAAAAGTAAAACAAAACCGTTCACTCAAAGGTTTTTATTATCGCCTTTATTTTATATTTAATTACTGCTATGTTTTATATTATAATTATAAGAATTCTTATATTCGATGTCGATGTCGATCACCTACATCGCTCAGGACCATGTTATGTGGCATTTCTTGGGGGAGGCCAATGTTCAGCAGTGGACTTGTGATGGGTTATATGATGATGATGAAGAGTATACGAAATTTGTAATTTAAAATTTTTCTAAACATTTTTATTTATCTCATTTCTTGTACTCGTATCAGTTGCATTAAAACTTTATATTTTTTCATTTTGCAAATGTCTTTCAAATTATATTAAATGAACAAAAATTTTGATTGCACTTACAGAACCTTATGTAAAGCAATTCCACGTAGTAGATTATTTTTAGTTTAGTAGGTTTTAGTTAGTTTTAGTTAACCCGTAATTTGTGGCTAAACGTGGTTTAAGTAGTTCGCTGCTACATAGACTGCCCAACCTTGGTATCCCAGGTGTGACGTTATGTGATTCTAGGATAATTATTTTGGTTTCTAAAATAAAATGTTTCTTTGACTCTATGTCACATAATTGAGCTACAGTATATTACTTGTTTAGGGTTCCGTACCTAAAGGGTAACCAACGGGACTCTATTACTAAGCCTCCGCTGTTCATTCGTCCGTCCGTCTGTCCGTTCGTCTGTCCGTCAGAGGGGTGTATCTCATGATCCTTAAGAGGTAGACAGTTGAAATTTTCATATAAAAAGTAAAATACATTAAAAAATACGTTAAGTTTTCTTGTACGAAGAAAAGGGGCGTCGTTTTATGATTAAGCGCATCTATTGCTCAAAGTGGTTTTGCATTTCATTAACTTTGTATCCGATGGAAAATACAAAAAAGGAGCTAAATGTTGTTTCTAATTAGGCAGCTTGATTGAGTTGCGGGCGACATAACGACATTGCGAGTAATTTATTCGTTCGCTTCCATTCAGTTTTCTCAGCGGTTGGCAGGGATCAGCAGGATTTAAATCGGTATTACCAGACCACTTTTAAGTCCTTCTGATGTTCACGAGTATTTTCGTTATCGCGTTCCTTAAATGGATTGAGGTTAATCAGAATGAGAAATTTAGACTGGTTTATCGTGTTTGGAGAAATTCCTAAAGTGATTAAATTTAAAATCTACTTGTCTATAGCAAACGCATGTCATTAAATTAATTAATTTACCATACAAAAATAAATTGATTTAACTCATAATAACGTTACACTACAAAATGGTATATATGTTATCGCCAATCTATATAATCCGGTATTCTGTAGAATACCTATAACATACAGGCAATGTATAAAATATTATTTATTTCTTACTTTACCTAGGCATTCTTTACAATACCAAATGTTCAACCGGCATTGTATTGAATCAAAGGTAACAGTACAGCGGGAGTGCAAGATATTTTTTTATGATAATTTAAAATTAAAAATTTTGTACAGCCGACTTCAATAACAGTGGTAGAGCCAGGCGGCAGCTTTTGCTGTCGCATGGATGGGCCGGCTCGAACCAGGGTGGTACCACGACCTCACAGAATACCAGCGTGAAGTAGAGGCTTATCTCTGCGTTTCGCTTGGTGAGTGCAGGTGGCCGGAGGCCTTTTTTACTGGAAATGAGGCATTCCATCCTAGTCCTCACGGGTGAAAACGCATCTGCATTTTGATCTGTAACAGAGGATAGATGTAGATGTCTATGGGCCGCAGCAACCACTTACCATCAGGTGGACTGTGTGCTCGTTTTTCACCCTTATCCTATAAAAAAAACCAATATGAGTTATTAAGAATAACTCAAAAACTATTGATGTCACTATGATCAAATTCATATGGGACTACACGAGAAGTACCAGCTTTCAAATAAAAAAAGAGTCATCCAAATCGGTTCACCCGGTAAAAAGTTATAAGGTAACACATTTAAAAAAACCATACAGTCGAAGTCTCCCTTTTGGAAGTCGGCAGAAAATGACGTCCTCAATCAAGACATGACTAAAACTAATCTAACCTAACGAAAACTAACCTTTTTAAGGGTTCCGTACCTCAAAAGGAAAAAACGGAACCCTTATAGGATCACTTTGTTGTCCGTCTGTCTGTCTGTCTGTCAGTCTGTCTGTCTGTCTGTCAAGACCCTCAGGAACTCAGACTTCTCAGGAACGCGTGGAGGTATCAAGCTGAAATTCATACCAAATACTCAAGTCTACTGTCCCTTAGAGTTGTGAAAAAATCAAACTTCTAAGCCAACTCAATCAAAAGATATAGTCGTTTATGCCGCAAATTTTCGACATTCGCAAGGGAATCAAAACCTACAGGGTACTTGCCGTGAACTCAGAATCTTGAAATTTGGTACGAAGTAACGTTTTATAGCACAGACAAAGGAAAAATTGCGAAAAGCATAAATTTTTAGTTACATCATATAATAAAAATATTTTTAATAATTTAAAACTTACATACCTACAGATTTGTTCGGAACCCTTCTGTGCGCGAGTCCGACTCGCACTTTGCCGGTTTTTTTTACATGGGGAAATGCCTACGCATACCCGCCTCGCGGGGTAAGGACGGGTTATGTCGGACTCGCACCGACTAAAACCCCATGGTGTTCCACGGGAACGCTTTCGCACACATCCGCGGCCCCACCTGCGCTGGCCGCTCCATGGCGGCCTCTCCTCGGGAGAGAAATACTCTTCGCCCATCTCCTTCTCAGGTAAAGCGCACCAGAAGACATGGGGCGCCCTCCTCCTCGGCCTCTAATTTCACATGCGTAACGGACGCCCCCGTGTCCGATGCGCAAAGGCCATGGGGCCATGAAAAACTAGTACTCAGAAGCACCAGCCTTCCTCACCCAGCGGCGGATCTGGTCTATGGCTCCGCCGCCAACCAAGATTCGGCTGAGGAGGGTAGGGAGAGCGGCGTCTCGCAATACCGACACTCCTCTCCCCCCTCAGCCCCACCATCACCGCATCAATTGACGGTGCGGCCCTATCAGGGTCGCGGAGGATAGGGCAAGTGGCGCATCGCCATACCAACAGTCCTCTTCCTCTGCGACTCCACCTCGGCTGCAGCGGTAGAGGGAGCGGATACCCCTCTCACCGCAGCCCACCGACACACATCCGAAGCAGGCTCGCCAAGCCCACTCGGACTGGCCTACTACTCGGGCCGGCCCTACACCACGGGCCAGCCAAGGGGTTCCTCTTTGTTCACCGTGGGTGACCAAGCCACGGCTACTAAGCCACCCCACCACGACAAGGCGGGACCCGTTCGGGGGGGGGGGGCCGTAAACAAACCTAACCTAACCTAACCTAAACTAGCTACTTACAAACTAACTAACTAATCTAACCTAATCTAAAATGATCTAACTAAATTACGTTTTCATGATTAATATTGCTTAATATTATTATAATTAATTAATAGACATTCAGCATGAACAAATGCTTTTTTATGAATGATTGATATTTAATATATTTTTGCATTTAATTCGTTTATGTTACCTTTATAAACAATTTATATTCAAATTTGCCTTTAATTCTTAGTAAAGTTGATTTTCAGTAGAGAAAATACGTTTTATTTGTTCACATTTTATACTTTACCTGATCTCCTCATGGCAATCTATACATTATCTAGGTGTTACATACTATACTTATTAAAGGTGCATAATGGTAAACGATAGATTACATATTTTATACATTGCCTCAGTAAACCCGGCGTTACATAGAATGACTAGCTATACTATACAATGACTAAATTATATGCAGTGCCGGTAACATATATTATACTATAAAACCTTCAAGGCTTTCCCCACGAATTGCCTCATTGGTGGTATTTAGCTGTCACGGCTTGTAGGCGGGTTGGCAACCTTACCTTTTCATAATTTTAACTTGTTATCAGAATGATATCTGCTGCTGCTATCTCCTGTTTTAGTTTGCCGCTTCTTATGAAACCCTCGGGACGATGTTTTTTTTTTGCTCGTTTGCCCCCTCTTCTATAAAAAAATGTGGGGTAGTGGATATTCTTACACCGCCACCACACGATAGCGGTGAAACCAACTCTAGAAAATATGTTTGGTTTATCATCCTCTTAAATTGTGAATTTTGTTTAAGGTCTTCGATTGCAGACAGGTGACCACAACCAGCGGAATGTTTGAAGCTCTTTGCAATCATATTAAATATAGCACAAACAAAGGAAATATAAGGTTAGTAAAGTGTTTAAAACAATAAAACTGGCAGTTTTTAAATCTATAAAAATAAAAATAAATATTTCAACTACAAAATAATCTGAAAAACCTTTTTAATCTACATTTTATAAAAATAATGCTGAATCTCGAACACTACTAGATCTATTTTTAAACGAATTTCACTGTTCGGGTGTTCTTTTTTATATATAAGTTAACGGTGACAAACGAGCACACAGTCAACCTAATGGTAAGTGGATGCTGGTCCAAAGACATCTAAATTTATCCTCAATAAAGAATCAAAATGCAGATGCGTTGTCACCCCTGAGGACTGAGATGGAATGCCCCGTTCCCAGTATAAAGGGTCTCCGGTTCTCTACACTCACCATACGAAATACAGCAGCATTAAACTGCTATTTACGATGGTAATCTGTGAGAGCATGGTCCTACCCCTGACGAACCGACCCATTCGTGCTACAACCACAATATAACTGAACTGCAACATAGCTCTACCACCTAAAAAATTAATTTAAGAAAAATAATTGAGCGAAACAAGAATAGCCATTGAAAGAAGCCTACGTTTTCCTAACGTTTACAAAAACGAAATGATTATATTCTACGTGATGTTTGCAATAATTAGGTACCTAAGATTGCAGTTATAAGCAATAATTTTCAGAAATAATATTTTTATAGAAAATTTTAAATTTTCTAGCGTTCAGCTTCGATGATATCAGCATTTTATCTAAACTAAAAAATTATCTTTTAGGTCCGCTATTACAGTATTTCCACAACGTACGGACGGTAAGCACGACTACAGGATATGGAACAGCCAGTTAATAAGCTATGCCGGCTACAAGCAACCGGATGGCACTGTACTGGGAGATCCAATGCATTGCGAATTCACTGAGGTTAGTTGGCTAAAGATAAAAAATGTAGCAGCAATAAATATTTTAACAAAGAAGACAAATATTTTTATATACGTTAAGAAATATACAAAAATACTACAATACAATAAGTCATATTTATTCTGACTTGTAAGCCACAAATTATTTACGCACAAATAAATCGTCATATCTATGAATATTTTCGATTTAAGGAGACCTATAACATATTATGTCTTTTGACAGACTACTATTATTATCATTAACATCCACTGCTTTACTAAATAAAACTATTTCTTACCGATTTCAATGCGTTTAATTAACTTATTTTTAAACACGACTTTTCGGGTGCTTTGCAGCACCCATGGTCATGGGTGGAACTGAGATGGTTGACATCTCGATGTCAAAGATAACCCGGAGTACCTTCAGCTTTTCTAATCATTATTTATAGTTCAATCTACGCAGAATATCGCGATAATATCCTTATAAATTGTTTTATTCAATGTGTAGTGTTCGCGTAAACATAAATAATTATCCAGTACTGTACATAGTCCTTTCATATTATTGGTCGCTGTCCTTCAATGGGCTTGGCTGTACAAAGCTCTCACTCAAAAAACTGATTTCCCAATTTCCCGATTCGTTTTCATATGTATTCCAGATATCAAATGCTACTTTTCTTTCTTGATTGATTTTTCCTTCATCTCAAACATCACCGCAACACATTTTCCACTGAATTCAAAAAGGAGGAGATGCTCAATTCAAATGTATGTTTTTTATGTGTGTTACTTCATATTTTTCTCTGGCTGAACCGATTTCGATGATTGTTTTTCTTTTATTTGAATGCTGATGGTTCTCATGTGTTCTCATATAAATTTAATCAAGGTCTGACCGATAATTGTTGAGTTATTCTTAATAATTTATATTGAAGTAGGTTGTACATTTTTAATTTTTAATCATATCAAAAAAAGTCAATGAAAAAATCTTAATCCCTTTCTGTTTTATAATAGTACAGAATACAATATTAAAAACAAAGTTTTTTTTTTATAGGATAAGGGTGACAAACGAGCACACAGTCCACCTGATGGTAAGTGGTTGCTGCGGCCCATAGACATCTACATCTATCCTCTATTACAAATCAAAATGTAGATGCGTTGTCACCCGTGAAGGACTAAGATGGAATGCCTCATTTCCAGTAAAAAGGGCCTCCGGCCACCTGCACTCACCAAGCGAAACGCAGAAGTAAACCTCTACTTCACGCTGGTTTTCTGTGAGGTCGTGGTACCACCCCGGTTCGAGCCGGCCCATCCGTGCGACAGCAAAAGCTGCCGCGTGGCTCTACCACTGTTAAAAATTTTTAAAAAGTTTTATAATATTAAAGTTATTATTAATAATAACACAATAACGTGTCCCATACACATTTCTAACCTATTTAATGAACATTTTGCAGCAATTGGTAAAACTAATAATATTATTAAAAATCAGAAACAATATAAAAATTCTGTCGAATTGAAAGCGACATGCTCCATGTACCTAACCTCAGTTGATTAAAGGGAAATCCAAAATAGTATAAAAAAATTAAAAACTAAATATAGCAGTGGTGTAGATGATATACCACCGGCGCTTTTAAAACAATGCACTGAAGAATTTGTCTATCCCCTTACTTTTTTATTTAACCCAAAGTTTTCAACATGGCATATTTCCAGACCCTCTCAAAATAGCACTAATAAAACAGTTGCATAAAAAAGAAGATAAAAAAAACCCTAACAACTACAGAGCAATAGCCCTATTGCCCACCTTTTCAAAGATATACGAAAAAGCAATGTGTAATAGACTCTACTCATTCCTTGAAAAGTATGAAATACTAGATGATAGCCAAAATGGATTCAGAAAATCAAGATCAACCACCCTAGCTGTATATAATTTCATACAAATGGCCCTTCAAAATTTAAATGATAAAAAACATACTTTTGGTATTTTACTTGATATGACGAAAGCATATGACAGGGTGCCCTATGATAAACTACTTTTAAAACTTATGAATTCGGGTATCCGTGGGCTAGTACATAACTGGTTCAAATCCTATTTAAATAATCGGAAGCAAATAGTAGAAATTGAACACTACAACCAAATTACTAATGAAGTAATAAAAGTTCGTTCTGAAGAGAAACACCTAACTAATTCAATCCCACAGGGCAGCGTTTTAGGCTGTGTGCTGTTTCTTATTTATGTAAATGACCTGCCAAAATGTTTGTATAGAGAATCAACACTGCCAGTATTATTTGCAGATGACTTGTCAATACTTATAAAAAGTAACGACAACATTAGCTCTGAAGCCCTTATCTATGATACACTTCATAATGTCACTCATTGGCTTGATAGCCATAATCTAGAAATAAACCTTAAGAAGACAAAAAATTTACAATTTCGTTCATATAATAAACCACCCCTAAAAATTTATTTACAATTACAAAATACCCTAATAGAAGACATAGACTCGTATAACTTGCTTGGACTTAATGTAGATACACATTTAAACAGGAAGTCGCATATTGAAAAAATTAAATGCAAGCTCTCTAAATTTACATATGCGCTTTATCAAATTAATCATAGCACAAATTTAGAAACTGCACTTTCCACATATTACGCGTATGCCTTTTCATGGCTTAAATATGGCATTATCCTTTGGGGTAATAGTGTTAATGCAGATGAATTGTTCATTTTACAAAAAAAATGTGTTAGGATACTTGCCAGAATTGATAACAGACATAGCTGTCGACCCTACTTCATTAAATTTAAATTATTAACCTTAGTTTCTATTTACATAAAAGATATAAGTAACTTCGTATTTAAAAATAAACACTTCTTCACCCAGATAAAAGAAACACACAATGTAAATACTAGGCATAACCATAGGTTATATTTACCCCCATCTAAAACCAAAATGCTCAATTGTAGTCCATATTACATAGCAATTAAAATATTCAATAAACTACCCATAAATATAAAATCTGAAGTTAAGTTCATTCAATAAAAAACTTTATGATTATCTTTTTTCCAAATGCTTTTACACGCTCACTGAATTTTTTGATAGTTAATTACTAAGTATTAAATAAAATTTTATTTTCAAAATAGCCAAGTATAATATAATGATGTTACATAGTTATAAGTCCATTTAATTATTTTATTGTATATTTCTTTTATATCGGAACGCCCGACAGGGTTTATAATGGTCACTGTAACTGCTAATGTACTGTACATTATAGAAGCAATAAACGATTTGAAATTGAAATTGAAATATAAGTATAGTGGTTGTTAATTACAAATGAGCTTACATTCAACCCGATATTAAGTTGCTACATCAAAGTACAGGGGGATGAGTCGCTCGCGTCCGTAGGCTTCGACCACCTAACCCTAGGCCCACCCTACACGTGTCCCCCGGGTGGTGCTAAACGAGCGACAAAGCCGAAACGACAGACTCGGCTCCTCGCCGTGTGGTAGCGGTGTAAAATCTACCACCACTTATGTCGCACCATGAGCCAAAAATTGAATGAAATGGCCCCGAGTTCCCGGCGCCCCTTTAATGGGGCAGGGGTGCGAAGAATCTCCGGGAGGAAAACCGGCGACGAGGTTCGCCACCCGTCACGTCCTGTCTCCTGGAGGGGCGAAAAGTGGATTGCGGAGGCCCGTCTGGCTACGCTGAATGTATGTGGAGCAATGAATGATAAGATGGATGAAATATGCGAAATGATGAATGATAGAAGAATAGATGTGTTATGTGTGAATGAGACGTAACGAAAGGGAAGAGATGTCACTGCACATGGCATACCGCTTACTGGTCTGGTGTAGACGAGACCGAGCGGGCATGCCAGGGAGTCGGTGTCATCCTTTCAGAAAGAATGGGTCAATGTGTGAAAGAGTATGAATGTGTAAGCCCAAGGCTGCTGTGGATACGAATGAAAGTGGGCTTAAAGAAGTTGTTTGTGCTTGGGGTGTACGCCCCAGATATGTCTAAGCCCACTTATATCCGAGAGCAGTTTTGGGACATGGTAAGGCTGGTGTTGACGAAATGCAAGGAAAATGAAAGTATTATTATGTTAGGAGATTTTAATGGAAGGGTTGGAGTAAAGAGGTCTGGTTATGAAAGGATATTAGGAGCGTTTGGCGATGAAAGAATAAATGAGAATGGTGAAGACCTCCTCACCATATGTGTGGAAAAGAATCTTTTTGTGGCGAACACTTTCTTTCGCCATAAGAGGATTCACATGTATACATGGGAAAGAGGGGATGATAGAAGCATGATAGATTTCATAATTGTGGATGGAAGAATGAGGAGCGCAGTGGTAGATACAAGGGTTTACCGGGGGTCCAACGTAGGGACGGATCATTACTTGGTCTTATGCCAAATTAATGGTCTATTCAAGCGTTGGCGGCATCGGACATCTGTGTCTACCACTGCGTTACAGCGTATAAGAATAGAGGCTACAAGATGAAGGTGTGAAAGAGAAGTATAAATGCAGACTGAGAGAAAATATAAATGTGTTGAATGAATTTAGTATGAATGATTTAGACTTGAAGAATGTATGGAATAATGTTAAAAAAGTTTTGGTGGATACAGCCACCGAAGTATGTGGTGTAAGTAAGAGAACGAATGAAAGGAAAAGTAATACGTTGTGGTGGGATGATGAGGTACGGATGGAAGTTGAAGCAAAGAAGAAAGCATGGCTAGATTTACTAGCAACTAAAGCTGGTAATTCTGGCGGTATGAATGATGAGATTGAAAGAAAAAAGGCAGACTTTAGACGTATAAATAAGAGAGTAAAAGAAGTTGTTGAAAGGAAAAAGCAAGAAAGGACAGATAAGAATGATAGAAGAATATCTGATAACTTCCAGGCAAATATTAAAATGTTCTGGAAGCT
This sequence comes from Parnassius glacialis, assembly GCA_033319125.1. Lineage (NCBI taxonomy): Eukaryota > Metazoa > Arthropoda > Insecta > Lepidoptera > Papilionidae > Parnassius > Parnassius glacialis. The sequence goes on from JAVANC010000016.1 coordinate 12,281,732, forward strand.
CGTAAGAACTGCCAGGGGCAATTCAAAACAGCCTAGAATGAATGCTATACGAGACGAGAATGGCTGCATGCTGAATGATGAAGTTTCGAATTTAAAGAGATGGAAGGAATACTTTGAAAGCATGTTTAAGAGTGAAGAGTCGTCTGAAGTAAGTGAAATAGAAATTCCGGAAGAAGAGAGAGGTAGAGAAATAAGTGTAGATGAAATAGTGAAAGCAATGAAAAGCATGAAAGCAGGTAAGGCAGCCGGATATGATAGAATATCACTCGAAATGCTAAGGGCTGGAGAGGGTGTAGTTGCAGGCCTGCTGTACACCTTGTTTAATTTATGTTGGGAACTGAAGCGGGTACCGGAAGACTGGTGCAAAGCCGTTATAGTCCCAATATATAAGGGAAAGGGGTCGCAGCAGGACTGTAAAAACTACCGTGGTATCAGCTTGCTTAGCATTGTGGGTAAACTGTATGCTAAGGTGTTAATTAAAAGAGTTATGGAAGAAACTGATGGAAAAATTTGGGATGTGCAAGCTGGATTTAGAAAGGGGATGGGGTGTAAGGATCAAGTCTTTTCCATGCGCATGATTGCGGAGAAATTTTTGGCCAAAAACCAGAAAGTTTTTTGTGCGTTCATGGACTTGGAAAAGGCCTATGACAGAGTGGACAGGAACGTGTTATGGCAAACACTGACCTCATTTGGGTTGAGCGCTGGTCTGATACGGGCATTGAAGTCTCTATATAGGGACTCTAATGCCTGTGTCAGGATCAACGGGGCTTACTCGGACTGGTTTGGCATCCATAAAGGTGTCAGACAGGGCTGTGTGGCTTCCCCGTGGCTGTTCAACCTATTTATAGACAGTTGTTTGGAAAATTTGAAAGTAGAATAATGCGGGTTAAGAATGGGTGAGTTAACCGTCAAATGCCTTTTGTACGCCGATGATCAAGTCATACTTGCGTCTTCGGCGGCCGAGTTGCAAATGATGGTTACATTAATGAACAGGACATTAAAAGAAAAGGGAATGAAAGTGAACGCAAGTAAGACGAAAGTTATGGTTTTTGAAAGAGAAGAAAGTAAAACGATATGTGAAATAAGAATAGAAGGGAAGTTGGTAGAACAAGTAGATGAGTTTGTGTATTTGGGATGTGTGTTTAGCAAGGATGGTAGATATGATAAGGATATAGAACGACGAGTGAATGCAGGAAATAGAGTGAATGGGGCTCTACACTCTATTGTGAAAAGTCAGAATGTGTCCAAAAAGGCACGTATGGCAATTCACAATGCTGTGTTAGTGCCTACTTTAATGTATGGTAGTGAAAGTTGGGCAGAAGAAGCACGAGAGTAGAATAAATGCTGTAGAAATGCGGTCATTAAGGAGTATGTTAGGGATGAATCTGAATGACAGAGTGAGAAATTGTTTAATAAGAGAAGAGTGTGGTTTGCAAGATGATGTTGTGACCAGGATTAAGAAAGGAATGCTTCGGTGGTTTGGTCATGTAGAAAGAATGAATGAGGAAAGAGTGACAAAGCAAATTTATGTTGCAGAGGTGAACGGCAGAATCGGGAAGGGTCGCCCTAGGCGAAAGTTTATCGACCAAATTGGCGATATATTGAAAATGGGCCAAATCAAGAGTACCTTTAACCGACGAGCGTGTATGCGTAGGTATATGGATGTGGAGGAAGCGAGAGAGGTCTGTCAGGATCGTGCCAAATGGAAGTCCATAGTCTCTGCCTACCCCTCTGGGTGACAGGCGTGAGTGTTTATGTTATGTTATGTTTATCAAAGTACAGTAAAGAGATAAAAATTACACACGTCATTTTAGCGAATAAGAAAATTAACAATAAGCTAAAATAATTTAAAAAAATAAGTTGATGTGGAAATACGATCATGTTCACGATAATCATCAACCATATATTATGGCACTTAGGGCTGGATTTTTCGATCATTAGATGATTAACAATAAAAGTTATTCATAGGATAAAATACATTTCTGTATATAAAACCAATTGCTATCCGTTAGTTTCGCAAAAACTAGAAAATAGCAGGACCGATTTTGATGATTTTTTTGTATGTATTAAATTTACAATTGGACCTGGTAGGTGGCACTGTTTTCGAGATCCAAAAATCACCCGTGCGAAGCCGGGGCGGATCTACTAGTAGAAAAATAAAAAATTACAAATGTATGAAGAAATTAGTTCATTTCACTTTTATATTCAATCAGGCTATTAATTTGATGGATAATATTTATCTAACCATTGTCAAATTAAACTTAAATAAATAATTATTTATTGTTAACTGTTACATATTTCAGAACAGTTGTAAATATGCTGTTGCGCTGAAAATGAAAAATTTCAATTTACTTGCTGTAGGCCATTAATCACTCAAAATTGACTATTCGAAATCGGCTGCACCTGGCTCGTTATATTAACAACAACTTCAATCTGCCATTTTGATTTTATGAATATTTATTAGTCTATGAATCTTAAACTACATTACGCTTAACGTTAAAAGCATTTTTGTAAAAACAAATAATTTTACAATCTGTGGAGTTATGGCGTATAGCTCAAATATGTAATAGTATTTTATTGTTTCAATGCTATGCCACTTTGCTACGCAATTGACATTATTCATTCATTCATTCATTCATAACAGCCTTTCACAAGCCCACAGCTGAACATAGGCCTCTTCCAAAGAATGCCATAAAGCAAGGTCCTAAGTCACTTGCATCCATCGACTTCCTGGATCCTTAATAGGTCTTCACTCAATCTAGTGGGGGCCACACACTTCGCTTATTGGTACGAGGCTGTCACTCGGGATCCTTTCTTTTCCAGCAGTTCAGCAGTGGGCTTGTCAGGCTTTAATGCTGATGATAAAATGTAATAATAATGCAGTTATAATTATATACAATTAAAATAATAATAGAAATAATAATAATAATAATAAAGAACATTAGAATAGCACAAAATAATTTTATTCTTCAATTTAGGCCACAAAAATACTTATTAAATGTTAAGTCATCAGTAAGAAATCCGATTATCATTAGTTTGAAAAAATACCTCTGTCTTAGGAAGAACTTGCAAGAAACCCAGCGGTACTATTTAAAATATTTATTCACAACATATTATGTTGTATAATTGCAGAATGATAATCAGCATGATAAGTATCACTAGATAGTAACGTCTGCCTATGATAGTCTCTGGTATAAACTTTAACGTTCTCTTCATCTTGCACAATGGGCTGCTTAAGAGGTCGTGTCTCTTAAGTATTACACAGCTAGACATAAATCTCTGTCATAGTACCATATTATGACAGAGATGTCTAGCTGTACTACTATTATTCCACGGCTCAATCAAAATTAAGAAAGCTATAAATTTTATGATTTTTTTAGATTTATTTAACAATAAATAAAATTTATTACCGCAAATATATTTCGCCCATTTAGGAAGAATGCACCTGGCCTTGTAACTTAGCTCATAGGTGATTTTACAGTAATCTGAATAGTCAATAATATTGCAGTTGTGTCTCAAACTGGGATGGAAGCCGCCCCGAACCGCCTGGGACATATTGCCTCTGGTGTTGTCTGCTAATGGAAAGGATCCGGACTACTTTGAGATCCCTCGGGAGCTTGTCATGGAAATACATATGACCCATCCGACGTAAGTGTTTCGAGGAGTTGTATCTTTTATCGAACTTTATTACGTTTCCGTAACTGAGAAGTTTTTAAAATTGTGTTATACAAAAAAAAATGTGAATACATTCTCAATATTTTACTTTACATGTTTATTCCTTGCTAGCGTGTTAGAAACATTATTTGTATTGTAGTTATTTTTATCATATTATAGTCACTAGTAATAAAATAACCCTTTTACCACTAATGAGGCATTCCATTTTTGTATTAAGTGGTGATAACGCTTGTCTGATACTAAACTGATGATAGATATGAATGTCTATGGGCCACGGCATTCACTCACCAATGCGTGGACTGCGTGCTTTTTTTTATAGGATAAGGGTGACAAACGAGCACACAGTCTACCTGATGGTAAGTGGTTGCTGCGGCCCATAGACATCTACATATATCCTCTATTACAAATCAAAATGTAGATGCGTTGTCACCCGTGAGGACTAAGATGGAATGCCTCATGTCCAGTAAAAAGGGCCTCCGGTTACCTGCACTCACCAAGCAAAACGCAGAGGTAAACCTCTACTTCACGCTGGTTTTCTGTGAGGTCGTAGTACCACCCCGGTTCGAGCCGGCCCATCCGTGCGACAGCAAAAGCTGCCGCGTGGCTCTACCACTGTTGAAAGTTGCTTATTTAGTATACTTCTTTTTTTAAAATGGATGCCTTTTTGGGAATACTTTTTAGGTTTTGTCATCTTCTTCTTCATTATCAGTCCACAAAAGACCACTGCTTGTTGGAAGAATGTTTCATTATTAATTCGAGAATTTCATATCCACGCTTGGATTGGCGATCGCATTTATACTATATTATTATAACAACTTGCATCTTTGATCCTCCTCCCCGTCGCCAGACGTGGTATTATACGTCCAGTATAATTGAGATGATTAGGTATACCGATGTCTTTCGGAAGTCATGGGTAGCCATGGGTCTTAAGACACGCCACCCACGAAATATGGTGATAGATTGTCTTAGGCCGCCAACTTAAGGCAAATTAACATTTATATTTATCCCATCACCTTATTTTTCAACAGACTTCATTTAACTAGTTAGTTACATTGATTAAGGTCTGACCAGAAGTTTTTGAGTTATCCTTAATAATTTATATTGAAGTCAGTTGTACAAAAATTTTAATTTTACCACATGTTATTATTCAAATTGTGATAAACTAGTAACTTAATATAATATAAAACTTTCTATTAAAATTGCTTTATGAAAAATGTAATACGATAAAGTGTAAGAAGATTATACATTGCAATCATCGTTATCAATATAAGACGTCAACAATGTATTACATGGCTACTTATGAACACGTCAACCGCTTTCCATCAAGAATTTATGCCCACATAAAAAGGCGGAGAATGCATGTTGAGCCACGTAGAGGTAAACGTCGCAAAAGGACGACTACAATCCGCCCATACGGAGTAGATTGCTTATCGTAAAACTGTGGTCCAGTGATCGCCAATCTACGTTTATGGTCTATAAATCCAAGCCCATTCAATAATGTATCGCCATTGATAATGTTAACAGGCGTTAATGCGTTATAAAAAGGCGTGATAAATTTGATTGAGAGGGACGATTTCTTTCAGGCCAGAAAATACATCGATAATGCTGGCATAAAAATTCAATTAAAATAACAATGAAATTTTATTAAAAATAGAATCGTTTTATTTTAAATATTGTTTATTATTATTACAGCCATTAAAGTCCACTGCTGATATATAGGCCTATATTACGGGGTATTGTTATTAGTTGTACCACGCGTGGTAGGCGAGATCGCAACCACATTTTTTTATTTTCTAGTTGTTATTAGGATGACACTGCTGCCCATCTCCTGGTTCGTTTCCTTCGGTCACCAAGTGCAAACTGTTACGACACCACAGGTCCATATGGGGTAGTGACTATTCTTACACTCCCACTACACGGTTAAAGATTCTTACGGGTCAGTTATATTGACATATCTAAAAAAGTATTTCGAAGCAGATTTATTAATCATAAAGATGTTTGTTATTTCCTTGAGATAAATTGTAATATTATTATTATACCTGAAAGAGAACGGTGTTTATGAACGTTCAACAAAGACGTTCAGAATATAAGAAACAAATTATCAGTATGCGAGAATTGACTTCAATGTAACTAATAGTACAGTGGACCCATGGTAATCCAGGCCCTGTCTAATCCGGCACCCCCTGTAATCCGACCTGGTCTTTTATTTATTATTAGATATTTTTTGACAATCTTCGCAAATGCGTGATTGAACAAGTTATAACTTGTACGCACCACCATTATTGTACGATTCGAAGCACGATTGATGAATATTTTCATGCTTATTAAATTGATTGATTGTTTTAGTATGTACATTTGTTTGTACACAATTATTTTTAGTAAGTTCTATAGCATTAATGACGTTAATTTTATAATAAAATGTAAGCTCCCTATTGTGTTGTTTAATTTACTAAATTTGACATACATAATGAAGTATAATTTGTACTTCAGAGTAAATATATATAACATATAGAATCTAATCATTGGATCTAGAATTTGTCGGATTACAAGGTACTCTTTTATAAAAAATTCGGGACTGTAGGGGATCTTAGGCAGTTCTCTATAATCCGACAAATTCGATAGTCCGTCACTGCCCTGCAAAATGTTTGTCAGATTACCGGGGACCACTGTATTATACTTATACCAAAGCACAGCCTTTAATCGACGTTTCTTGTAAAGTCCGCTCGGTAAGAAAATTCATGAGAGACAGTCCTTCCGGTATTTTTTTTTTTGAACTTTGACTTCCGTCTTATCTCTCTAAATTTTAAAGAACTATGTTCAACATCGACGATTGACCATTTACAAAGATTACAAATATGATGCAGGTCGTTTCGTATTTCACAAGTGAGTGATACTTCTGTTAATTTTTTCTATGCAGTAATTCACATTTTTAAACATAAATAACCGCACTAGATTTGCGTTGTATTTGGACGTCGATTCTGTGAAACCTCACTTAATAAGTAAACAAATAGTCTTTGTTCGGTTCGCTGTGTTATTGTGTAATGCGGACCGGAAAAATAATTTAAATTAAGTTACACCAGAATTTTTACAGAATAAACGCAGTAGCGTCTTAACAGATTTTAATTTGAGCTATTAAAATGAAAAGTTAGAAGAGTGTCAATAATAGGAAGCGAAGATATAGGAGTATCTACATCGTTTTATTTATTACAGTAATAATTCTGCCGAAAAGACTTCAGTCAGATCGACATTATTTCAAGCAAATGATGAGCAGTTTCAAATGAACACTGCGCTTAAGCTTATCAATTCTACTTCACTCAAATAAGATCTCTCATAAAAATAAGAACTCCACATAAAAATATTGCATTCTTCATTAGGATGGCAGAATAGTTTTATACAAAATAATCGAAAAATAATTAATTCCGCTTTACTTTTCTTCTTCATCAAGCAAACGGTAAAAGTCCTTTACTATGTGGTAGAGCCATGCTGCAGCTATATTAATAGTATGGTTGTAGCACGAATGGGTCAGCTCGACCGGGGAAGGACCACGCTCTTACAGAATACCGGCGTAAAATAGCAACTTAATGCTGCTGTGTTTCGTATGGTGAGTGTAGAGAACCGGAGACCCATTTTACTGGAAAAGAGGCATTCTATGTTAGTCCTCACGGGTGACAACGCATCTGCATTTTGATTCGCAACGAGGATTTTTAACAGTGGTAGAGCCGAGCCATACGGCAACTTTTGCTGTCGCACGGATGGGCCGGCTCGAACCGGGGTGGTACCACGACCTCACAGAAAACCAGCGTGAAGTAGAGGTTTACCTCTGCGTTTCGCTTGGTGAGTGCAGGTAGCCGGAGGCCCTTTTTACTGGAAATGAGGCATTCCATCTTAGTCCTCACGGGTGACAACGCATCTACATTTTGATTCACAAACGAGGATAGATGTAGATGTCTATGGGCCGCAGCAACCACTTACCATCAGGTGGACTGTGTGCTCGTTTGTCACCCTTATCCTATATAAAAAAAAAAGATGTCTATGGGCCACAGTAACCTCTTACCATCAGGTGGACTGTGTGCTCGTTTGTCACCCTATCCCATAAAAAAACGGTAAAAGTCACTGCTGGACTCTAACCTCTCCCGTTGTAGGGAATATTTACCATAATATTCATCATGTTTGCCAGGTGGAATAACGATACCAGTACTAGTCGTCTCGCAACTTGGACGTCTGTCTGACGTAAACGAAACGATTCCGAGAGAGGCTAATAAGATCTTTCTGACGATTTCCAATAGTCACCTCTTACGCCTGCCACGCGGCAGTTTTACTCAAAACCACACTCATTTTATATTTTTTTAATAGGATAGAGTGACAAACGAGCACACAGTCCACCTGATGGTAAGTGGTTGCTGTGACCCATAGACATACATATTTATCCTCAATAAAGAATCAAAATGCAGATACGTGAGGATTAAGATGGAATGCCTCTTTGCCAGTAAAATGGGTCTCCGGTTATCTACACTCACCATACGAAACACAGCGGCGCTAAGCTGGTATTTTACGCTGGTATTCTGTGAGAGCGTGGTCCTTCCCCGTTCGAGCCGACCAATTCGTGCTACAACTATACTACTAATATAGCTGCACCATGGATTTATCGCGTATAAATTATATTTAAGTAGTTTTGTACTATTTTATTAAGCAATATAGATTTTTCTTCATTAGCGGTCTCCTCGAAATCCACTGCTAGACGCCTTTTCAAGAATAAAATCCTTTAATTAAAATGTTTATCCATATTCATCATGCTTAACACGCTGAGCAACTTTATAAATGCAAAACCAATACTCTCATACAGGTAATGAAATGAAATTAAATTAAACATAAATACTGTCTTTTAAAGGAAAATTAAATGCTAAAATAATGTTTCCTTTTCCCCTGTATGTGATTATGTTGGTAATTGAAGCAATTTTTCCTTAATAAGCAGTGTACACCGCATGCACGTCGGCGAGATTAGCATTTAGAGAAGTTGTACAGTCTACTTTACTCAAATAGTTAAAGACAAATACGGAAAAGAGGATGTATACTCGTACGTTTTGGACGTGCAGGATTCCTTAAGAAATTTCACGCCCAAGCTCTATGTAAATTGCAAAAAATACTGCATTGCAACAAATTACCTGCTTAACTTAACATCGCTATGATTTCCAATTTCGCATTATTAACTAAGCGGTGAAGATTATTTGCTGAGCAACCTCGGAAAACTGTGAGAAGCAAGTGAGAGAGAAATCTTTCTTCATGTAAGGTTGTAAAAATTTTTTATAAAAAATTATATATTTGGACATATACTGGTTGTCCATCAGTGATAATGAGAAATAGTGTTTTATGCTGTGAATATATAATATTTCCAAAAAAATCACCGTTTGTAACAAATTTTTACTTGCCTGCTCTTTTTACACTTCCTCGAATATCATATTGATATTTTGACAAGTAGGAATGAGATGATGGTCTTTTCGAGAAATTTAAATATGTATCTTGCTCGCTTGGTCTTGATATCTACTAATCAGTGAATATTATTTCCTACTAGCTGATATCCGGCGCGTTACTGCCGTAGATGAAATAATTATGGAAATATTGTTTTAAATTTGCAGGAGTTTAATAGTTCAATAAATGTATTATCATTCTTTATTAAAGTTGAATAATATAACTTTCCAATTAATTGCCTGCTGCTGTCTTTTTGTTTCTTGAAAATAATAAATTCCTTAAAATTTGTTTTATTTAATGTCTAGTAAATATCAAATCCTTCGAAAACATCAGATATCAAAATATAACTACGCTTCTAAGTAACGAGACATTTTACACTACGATCGCCGTCAGCCTCTGACGGCTCCGTGGCGCAGTGGCTTAGCAATGAGTTGCTGCACTGGGTGCCGCGGGTTCGGATCCCGCACGGAACAAGTATTTGTATGGCCTTCAAGTAATTGTTCCGGGTATGGATGTTTGTCCTTGTGCAATTTATGTTTGTAAACTGCCTCCACGATACAGGAGAAAATCCTAGTGTGGGGGTAACGTTTTCTAAAGAGAAAAAAAAGCCTGACAAGATAGTGTGATGTTTCTTTTTGCAATGGGCGATGTTCATGTCCTTCCGTGGATTGCTACGCGCTGATGATGAAGAAAATAAAATCTCAATTTAGAATTTCTTTGCAGATACGAGTGGTTCGAAGAACTGGAACTACGTTGGTATGCCTTACCCGCGGTCTCCAATATGCGATTCGATTGCGGGGGTATCGAGTTCACTGCGAACGCTTTCAACGGCTGGTATATGAGCACTGAAATAGGATGTCGTAACTTTTGCGACAACAATCGTCTCAATATGCTGGAAGTGAGTATCGGTTTAATACTATCGAAAAACAACGGGGCACCAAGCAGGTATAACGATTCTGCACTGATAGTTTTTATTCCTGGAGAAATATAAATGAAATTTTGAATCAAAGTATCTCTGTTAGAACTAGATAAATTATTGGAAAAAAATATTTCACATTTATTGCTATCAACAGTTACTTGCTGGGTCAAGTTTTAGTTGATATCTCTTAATTAATATACACAAAAATTCCAATTACTTTTACCATGGCAAAGCACAAAACGTACAAGAACTAGACCTGAATATTTTATATTTATATGAATATTTTATTTACAAAATAAAAGAAAAGTAAAAGTAAATAAATAAAAGTAAAAAAAATATTACTGACAGACAGTTGACAGTTGTGATCATCAGACAATGGTCATCATCATCGTCATCGTCATTGTTGTTATCGTTATTGCCCTCGTTATGATCAATCAAAGGTTATCGTCATGGTCATCGTCATGGTCATCATAATTGATCATCGTCATGGTCATCGCCGTCGTACATCGGTCATAGCCGTGTAGTGGCGGTTGAGAATATCCGCTACCCTAAATCTTCCCATGGGTGTCGTAAAAGGCGAGAAAGGGAAACAGGCAGTAGATGGGCAGCAGCATCTTCTTGATAACAGCAAAAATACGCTCACCAAGCGTGGCAACTATGGCAAACACCCCCCAATGATTAGAGCAACAAAAAGACGGCCCCCAGTCCCCGGCGGCCCCGCTATTCCTGGCTACGGTGGTGACCATGGTAACGGCGGGGCAAGGGGTGCTAAGAATCTCCGGTGGAGGTTCGGTTGCCACCTAAGACGACTCGACCTGGCAACATACAACGTACGCACCCTGAGGACTGACGAGAAGATCGTGGAGCTGGAAGAAGAGATGGAAACTGTCCATGCGGTCGGAGCTAAGTTCTGCAAGACCCGCCGCAAAAGAACACAAAAACTCTCCGATCACATTCTTGATCTCATGGCTGTTAGACGGGAGATGAAGCTACATTCTTCAACACATTTGATAGCATACAGGCAACTAAACAGACAGATCTCCAAATGCATGCGGCGGGACTTACGCAACTTCAATACAGCTTGTATTGAAGAAGCGATCGAGCGGAACCAAGGCTCCAAAAACTTTGCCAGAGAACTGTCTGCCAGAAAGAGCCAACTGTCAAAGCTGAAGACCGAGTGTGGCAGCATCGTTTCCGGGGCACTTGAGATTTTGAGTGAGATTGAGTGGTTCTATGGGCAGCTGTACACGTCATCGTTGGAGCCACACGCAAGTGTGAGTAACGATCCAAGAGCGAGTCTTATCCGACATTATTCCGATGACATCCCGGATGTCAGTCTTAGCGAGATTAGAATGGCTCTCCAGCACCTTAAAAACGGCAAGGCCCCAGGCGAGGATGGAATTACAGCGGAGCTTCTGAAAGCGGGTGGAAAACCGGTACTTGAAGTCCTCCAGAAGCTCTTTAATTCCGTCCTCCATGGTGGCACTACTCCGGAGGCGTGGAGCAGAAGTGCGGTGGTCTTGTTCTTCAAGAAAGGCGACAACGCTCTCTTGAAGAACTACAGACCGATTTCTCTTCTGAGCCGCGTCTACGTGCTGTTTTCGAGAGTCATTACGAATCGTCTCGCAGGCAGACTTGACGACTTTCAGCCTCCTGAACAAGCCGGTTTCCGAAAAGGCTTTAGCACTATAGACCACATACATACCCTGCGGCAGATTGTACAGAAGACAGAGGAGTATAATCTGCCACTTTGCCTTGCGTTTGTGGACTATGATAAAGCCTTTGATTCCGTCGAAATTTGGGCGGTGCTGCAGTCCCTTCAGTGGTGCCAAGTAGACTGCCGGCATATTGAAGTTCTGAAGTGTTTGTACAGTAGAGCTACTGGTACGGCCGGCAGCTGCCTATCCCAGGAGTAGAATCCTTCGCGGCCCATAGACGAAGAAGCTACAGGCAGATGCTGGTCGGGCGTCCTCGCGCCACGGGTTAAAATCTAATTACACTAAATAATCCGGGGGGAGCGTTACAATTATTGAACAGAGCTTACTTACCTCTATTCAAGGCGACTGGTCCCTCAGGATTCGGTCAGGTCTCGTGTAAATGTATTGTGCTAGAAAGTAAAGGTCAGTGATGTGTATTTGGGTGTGGCTGGTAGTGTTATTGACCTTATTTGACCGTTCCCCCTGCAGCAGTTCGGCCCTCAGCTCCTCTCCAAGCTAAGGTCGCCTTCCGCAGTCACTTTCTTCCTTTGTTACGATTGACTCGCGAAAATGAACACAGAACGTACGGGTCAAAGGTCACCGTTATTTCTAGAATATTAACTACCGCACTAGTAACTAATACAGTCGAATCCACTTATACAGATTCTGCGTTAAACCTAAAGTCCCGGGTAAACTCTCAACACGCGCTACTATTCCCAGTGGTATATTTACTATACGCGCCTATCATAAAATTAAGAGCTCCCGACCAAAAAACGGACTGCCTTCTCCTTCGACGCGAAGAAGACATCTAATTTTTCGCTCTCGACTCCCACCGTTCAGTCAACTCGGACGTTCAACACACACAAACGTCATTCCGTATCGACCGAGCCGAGTGCCATCTAACGTCGATGCCTGACACTAACGCTTTTGCGTGAACAAACCCCCGTCCCGGACATAAGGATTTAGGTCCGCGAGCAAACCGGTCAGCGGGACAGGGTCGCGACGGCAAGTTGCAAGATCGAATCTACAACCAAACTAGGCCACCTTACGCACCCAATCAGATCTTGCAACACTAACCAACGCCCCAAAATTGCAGCCCTTACGTGGGCTAGCCGGAGAGTTGAACTGGATGCCCTTCCTGGACATCGCAGCACATAAATAAGTCCTATTCCTAGACAGAAGTCAGACGACCTCCTTCAAACACCTATCTGCGCTCCTATGATTAGTTCCGCAATTCGACCGGATCAGGTCTGCAAACAGCGACGCGACACGAAGCGGCCCAGAGGGACCTTCAAGCTTCAGTGCAGAGAGCACCCCCAAATTCCCCATGAACGTCGTCTGTGGAGAGCTGAACGAAACGCACAGATGGTCCCTAGCAGGTGATCCTATGCTCATATTTCAACTAATTTTTCAAAAGCATCAATGTTCAATTACAGAATTAATTAAAACAAGTAATCACCGATGCACATAGGTCAACTGTGTCAAATGGCAAAGTAAACAAAACAATAAACGTAAGGGACAGCCCTATCTCTTATTTCAAATAAATATCTTAGACAGTGCCAACAAAATCTAAACCAAAAGAGAATTGACTCCTATTTCCTTCGGTAACCACAGGGTTATCTAATTTCAATCTTCCTTATCACAAAGCAAAATGATTAAACACTATCACAAACATATACATAATTTTCAAAATAGAGCGCCATTCAAATTTCAAATGAATTCAAACTTCCCTTCAGCACAGGCGCGACAATCAAATACAATTACAAGCATACGCACAAGCACTCAAAAAGGGCACACAATTTAATCTCCATTTTCCGTGCAACAGCAAACGCAGTGATCAAATGTATTTACAAAACATATGCAGCAGCATTTAAAGTAGTATTTTAAATTCAATTCTTTTAATCACAACCGCTACAATGTGAATTTCGCGGAAAACTCAAAGCATTTTAATTTAAATTTAAAGAATTTTTAGCTAAGTGCTCGACCAAACCAAATCTAATACCCCTTGAGAGCGTGATTCAACGCTCCAGGGGGCCCTAATCTTCCCACCACCAAGTGGAGGCCACACCGCGTGAACCCGATACTGACAGAGCGCAACCGCTAACGGTCGCCACTCGGGTTGTACGCCCTCACTGAGGCCGTCGGCAACAGAACAGCTTGACAAGTGGACTGTTGACGGCTTAAGGCTCAGTAGAGGCAGCCATGGTGGGAGCTAAGGCGGCAGCTAGCTAGGGCCGCCTCCATCAAATGGGGTACAGTGGTACACCAGTCGCGGCCACTCAGCTAACGGGAGTGGGAAGGGTCCAGCGGACCGATGAGTGGCCGTGAAGTTCCTCTTCGCACGCTGAGGGGGGGTGATGACACCCCCGCCCCTAGGGGAATTACCCCCCGACTGGTCGGGGGAGGGACCCCTTTCAAACCTAGGGGCCTGGTGGCTAGCCGGCGGGCGCCGAGCGTCGCCCGTCAGAGGGAGTGGCGGAGCGCCCCCGCCCGTGGGGGTCGAGGGCCTGGCAGTGCCCCGAGAGGAGACGCCGTTTGCACCCAGGCACAGTACGGCATGGTGATTGCCCTGGCAATGCAGACAGAGCCGCTGGTGCGGACAGTCTCGCTGAAGGTGCCCTTCCAAACAGGAGTAGCACCAGCGGCGCTCCTTGACGATAGTTCGCCTCGCCGGAACCGGCTTACTTAATAATTTTGGGCAAGACGTTACCCGGTGATCAGATGCTCGACAATAGGAGCAGGGGGGGGTTGACGACGACTTGCCCGGCGGATTTCGCCTCTCACTGGGCACGGCTCGTAAGTCGTCGACGGTGCCCGCCGCGTGCTCGATCTGTCGGCACTGCTCCTCCAAAAACCGCAGCAGGTCATAGAAGGGCGGAATATAGGAGGCCTCGTCCCCGCCGTACCTCTCCTCAAAATGCATTTGAAGGTCGAGAGGTAGACGGGACAGCACGATGCGGAGCAACAAGAAGGCCCATTCGCCCACTGGTAAATCCAGCCGCCTCAACATATTACAGGCCACCAAGACTGGATCCAACAGGTCCGGACGTAGTCTGGCCCGGTCACTCAGCAGCGGGAGGCTCAGAAGCTGCTTAACATGTTCGTCCGCAATTCGCCGGACGTTGGCGTATCTTCTGGCTAGGAGGTCCCGAGCAGTCTGGTAGGCGTCGTCCGACAAGCTCAAATGGCTGACAACGCCCAGGGCCTCCCCCTCCAGTGAGGCCAAGAGGTACGCCATCTTCTGGCTCGGAGTCAAGTCACTCCGGGCGTCCACTAGGCCGTCGAAAAGACCAACGAAGGTCAGCCACTCGGAAAGGACCCCGGAGAACTTTGGCAAGTCCAGAGTTGGGAGTCGTCCCAACAGCTCCGGCTGAGGCTGCTTCCGAACGGACTCGGGCAGGCCACTCGTCCGAGCTTCACGCGCCTCTTCGGCATACCTGCCTTCAGCCTCGATCAACTCGTCCGTGAGCCACAAGAACTGCTCGTAGTCTGCGAAGCAGGAGTCCAGGACTCCCTTTTCCACATCCGAATCCTCGAGCTCAGCGTAAGCCTCCTCCACTGCAGCCCTTCGAGCATCGACCTGCTCGAACCGCTTCATCAAATTATGGACCCTATCCGGTCGACCTATCAAAGCATGGGCGCTGGTGGCCCAGCGTAACTCAGTCCGCAGGCAACGGATTAGCATCTTGGGCGAGGACATCACTACTAAATACAAATTACGACGCCGCTCGAGCACAATTACAAAAATAACAAATAAAAAATACAAAAAAATTAACAGCTAACCAATGCAGTTCCTATCAAATCGAGTTGAATAGAAATTACACAAATAAGAACCGCTATTTATTAAATCAAACACAAGTTAGTACAAAAGAAAAGGCAAATCAAATTAACAATAACAAATACTAGTGCGATCAAATCAAGTTAAATTCAAATTACGTAAATACAAATTACCACTCTTTAGTTCAAATACAAATTACAATACGAAAGATACATAACGAAGATACACATCAACAAAAAATGCCTTGCTCGGAAATCGACCCTTCGATAAGTAACACACTACAACCATCCGACAACGATAATTAACCGATTACGTAAAAATAACCATCTACCTACATGACGCAATCTCCCGCTTGCGCGCTAAACCGGGCGTGGCTTTTCAAATTTACCCGCAAACAACAAAGCAAGCTAACAAAGAAAGGAATTTTATTATTACGTATATAATAAAAAAAATATTTTTACGTATTACGGACGGGCGTGATTGTAGACACAAAATTAAACCAATCAACCCAACGCTCCCTGCCACCAAAATTATTTAATTTTTATCAAATACTATGGTCGGTGGATCGACCGGGAATCGATCCCAGCACCGCGTTCTGCTACCAAATGTTACGGCCGGCAGCTGCCTATCCCAGGAGTAGAATCCTTCGCGGCCCATAGACGAAGAAGCTACAGGCAGATGCTGGTCGGGCGTCCTCGCGCCACGGGTTAAAATCTAATTACACTAAATAATCCGGGGGGAGCGTTACAATTATTGAACAGAGCTTACTTACCTCTATTCAAGGCGACTGGTCCCTCAGGATTCGGTCAGGTCTCGTGTAAATGTATTGTGCTAGAAAGTAAAGGTCAGTGATGTGTATTTGGGTGTGGCTGGTAGTGTTATTGACCTTATTTGACCGTTCCCCCTGCAGCAGTTCGGCCCTCAGCTCCTCTCCAAGCTAAGGTCGCCTTCCGCAGTCACTTTCTTCCTTTGTTACGATTGACTCGCGAAAATGAACACAGAACGTACGGGTCAAAGGTCACCGTTATTTCTAGAATATTAACTACCGCACTAGTAACTAATACAGTCGAATCCACTTATACAGATTCTGCGTTAAACCTAAAGTCCCGGGTAAACTCTCAACACGCGCTACTATTCCCAGTGGTATATTTACTATACGCGCCTATCATAAAATTAAGAGCTCCCGACCAAAAAACGGACTGCCTTCTCCTTCGACGCGAAGAAGACATCTAATTTTTCGCTCTCGACTCCCACCGTTCAGTCAACTCGGACGTTCAACACACACAAACGTCATTCCGTATCGACCGAGCCGAGTGCCATCTAACGTCGATGCCTGACACTAACGCTTTTGCGTGAACAGCTACGATGGCTATCAGAGTACAGAATCAGAGTACAAAACCTATCCAATTGCAGAGAGGTGTAAGACAGGGTGATGATATATCCCCGAAACTCTTCACCGCTGCATTGGAAGACGTTTTCAAGCTACTGGACTGGAAAGGATGCGGTATTAACATTAATGGCGAGTACATCACTCACCTTCGATTTGCCGATGATATAGTACTTATGACAGAATCGCTGGAGGACCTAAGCACTAGCTCAATGACCTCAATAGTGTCTACCAACGGATAGGTCTTAAGATGAACATGGACAAAACAAAAATCATGTTTAACGTCCATGTCACACCTATGCCGGCAGTTGTTGGGAGAACTAAGCTCGAAGTCGTTGACGAGTATGTTTACCTGGGACAAATAGTCTGACTAGGTAAGTCCAACTTCGACCGAGAAGTCGACTCGACTCGACTCGAGTCGAATCGACGGTTTCAACTCGGCTGGGCAGCGTTCGGGAAACTACCTCAAAACCTGAAAACGAAATTGTACAACCAGTGCGTGTTGCCAGTGATAACTTGCGGATATGAGACGTGGTCCTTCACTGTTGCCGTATGAGGAATCTCAAGGTCGCTCAGCGAGCTATGAAGAGGGCTTTGCTCGGGGTGTCTCTGCGTGATAAACTTATAAATGAAGATTTCCGCAGTAGAACCAGAGTAACCGACATAGCCCAACGGATTAGTAAGCTGAAGTGGCAGTGGGCCGGCCATATAGCTCGAAGAACCGGCAACCGATGGGGAAGAAAGATTCTCGAGTGGCAGCCACGTACCTGTAAGCGAAGTGTAGGGTGACTCCCCACTAGATGGAGTGACGACCTGGTGAGACTTGCAGGAAGTCGATGGATGCACGTGGCTCAGGGCCGTGCTTTGTGGAACTTCTTTTCTTTGGAGGCCTATGTTCAGCAGTGGACGTGTGAAGGGCTGTAATGATGATAATGATGATGATGGTCATCGTCATGGGCTTTGACATGGTCATCGTCATCGCCATGGCCATCGTCATCGACATCGCCGTTGTCATCATCATCGTCATGGTCTCAAATAAATCTATCTTATATTGTATTTTTTTTTCAAATAAAAATAAATTCCAGATATATTTAATTTAAATATAAAATAAGTATTTAATAAAAAAAACTATATATATACATATGTATGTATATATATATATATATATATATATATATATATATATATATATATATATATATATATATATATATATATATATACAGGTTGTCCCAGTAATGGTGGATAATCTGGTACGTTCGTGTTCGGGCGGGGGGGAGGTGGCCTCGGTTCCCTAAAAAAAATTCTATCCCGAATGGTTCGGGGTCTACGCCATGTTCTATAAAATTCCGAAAATTCGTACTTCTGCTCACATTTGTGGTCATCACGTTCGCATTTTAATGCCTAGATCGGATTTTTTTCTTTTAATGTGTTCCCTAATAATGATGTTTTTAAATTACCCTTAAAAGTTTTCAACTACTATGGGTACTATTTTACAAGACGGCACTAAACATAAGTTTAAATTTTTTACTTTATTTAACTGCTAAGTTTGAGCACCTGTGGTGAAAAAAAAACGTACAGGATCTGTGTGGCCAACCATTTGAAAAGTTGGCCCATATCATAAGGATTCTAAACCATTAACATACCATGTACTTAATGTCATTACTTACTGAGCAACAGCCGTTAATGTGTAAAAGTAGGATTATTAGTAGTAGTAGGATCATTACAAAATAACAAAATTATTGGTAGATAGTTTTTTTTAAACATTGCATGTCTTTATGCCGCCCATAAACAACCAGGGGAATTTCAGATGCGTTGCCGGCCTTTTAGAAAGGTGTAAGCTCTTTTTTGAAGGTTCCAAAGTCGTATCGGTCCGGAAAATTCGCTGGTGATAATTGATTCCATAAGGAAGTTGTGCGAGGGAGACAACTTCTCCTAAATCGCACAGTGGTGGACCGCCAAACATCCAGATGGTGTGGATGGTAACGCAAGTATCGTCGCGATGCGCGATGGTGAAATTGAGCGGCTGGAATTAGTCCGAACAATTCCTCAGAGCACTCCCCGTGATAGATGCGATAAAGTACCGCCGATCAGAAAGAACTCGGTCGTCGACGATTCGAACCGCTCTGCGCTGGATGCCGTCAAGTGGAAGGAAGGAGCTGGCACTGGGGTGCCCCGGCCCAGAGACGAGAACAGTATTTCATGTGGGGCCGAGCTTGCGCTTTGTAAAGTTGCAAGGGATGTGCCGGCATGAAATACTGTCTCGCTCTGCTGAGCACGCCAAGCTTTTTAGAGGCCAATTCAACCTTCTCTTCCAAGTGACCACGAAACTGCACACTATTCGATATGTCGACGCCAAGGATTCCGATACTAGTTGAGGCAGCAAGGGAAGTGCCTTGAAACTGAGGAGATACGACAAAGGGGTTGTTTTTAGCGGTAAACGTGCAAACTTGTGTCTTCTGGGGATTGAACTGGACTAGATTTAGTCGGCCCCAATCGGAGACTTTGTTAAGCAAAGACTCGACATCAGTCACAAGTTTGTCCTGGTACTCGGCGATATTTTCCCGAGAAATATTGGCACGGCCGGTATATAAGGCATCACCAGTGCTATCTTCTGCATAGTAATGAATGCTACCAGTTAGCAACATATCATTGATATGCAGGAGAAACAGCGTTGGTGATAGCACGCAGCCTTGTGAAACACCAACGTTGATAGGCTTGAAATCAGAGCATGCACCGTCTACTACGACCTTGATGCTCCGATCAGCAAGGAAACGGGTGATCCATTTGCAAAATTTCTTGGGAAGGCCATAGGAAGGAAGCTTCGAAAGAAGCGCTTTGTGCCAGACCCGATCGAAGGCCTTCGCAATGTCCAAACTAACGGCCAATGCCTCCCCCTTGGACTATACTGCCTCCGCCCATCTATGAGTCAGATAGACTAGAAGATCACCAGCTGATCGACCCCGACGAAAACCGTACTGATGGTCACTAATCAGCTGGTGATCCTCAAGGTACCTCATGAGCTGGCAGTTTATAATGGATTCCATTATTTTGGAGAACAAGGTGGTGATGGCGATAGGCCTGTTGTTGGTCGGGTCTGAGCGGTCGCGGTTTTTAGGGATCGGGTGGACCAAAGCTGTCTTCCATGAATTCGGGACTACGCCTTGGGAGTAGGAGTACCGGAAAAGACGCGTTAAAACCGGTGCCAACTCTGGAGCACACGTCCTCAGCACAATGGGTGGGACTCCATCGGGCCCACTCGACTTGCTGACGTCCAGGGAGAAGAGTGCTTTGCGAACCGAGCTCTGTGTAAACCCCACATCCGGCAAGGAGCACTCACATCGCGTGATCGTCGGCGGTGTGTTCCCTCCTTCATCTAGAGTCGAGTTGGATGCAAAAAGAGAGCTCAACAAATCGGCTTTCTCCTTTGCGGCATGGGCCAATAAGTCGTCCTCTCTGTGCAAAGATGGAAGAGATGGCTGACAGAAGTTCCCTTGCACAGCCTTGGCGAGAGACCAGAATGCACGGGTTCCCGAAGGAAGGCAAACTAGCTTCTCGCCAATTCTGCCGATGTGCTCAGATCTTGCCTTGGCAATTACGCTTTTGAAGAACATGAAGGCGGAATTATACTTCTTTTTAAGTGCGCTGATGTTTACATCCCGAGACATTGATGCGTCAGCCCAGGCCCGGTAGCACTCCTGCTTATAGCGTGATGCTATTTTACAGGAGCGAACAAACCATGGCTGGGATCTGCCTCCGATGGGCACCACAGAGGATGGAATAAAAAGTTCCATACCCTGAAGTACCACATCAGCAACAGAATCGGCAACAACGCTGGGATCTTTCGGCGAGAAGCAAACCCGCCCCCAAGGGTAGGATGCAAAAAAAGACCGCATGCCGTCCCAATCAGCTGACCTATAGCTGACAAACACGGCGGCAAGCTGCAGATCGCAACTGCGATTGGAGCGTGAGTGGCACCGTACTCCGGATCAGACAACGGTCCGAAGAGCCCAGAAGGGCATCGACGGAGACCTGATATCCGTCCAGATGAGAGGTCAGCAGAAGGTCCAACAGGGAAGGTACATGATCTTAAACATCTGGTATCCGCGTAGGCGAAGTAACCAGTTGGGTTAGACCATATGCTAAAGCAAAGTCATAGACAGATCTAACCGCATGATCGATTAAACGAGAACCAAGCCTTTCAGCGTGGTGGGCGTTAAAATCACAGAGTATCACGATCTCTGCGGATGGGACCTGTTGTAGCACTGCAGCCATTTGGACGTGGTCGATGAGTCGGTCTATGTCGGCATTACCGCTATGGGAGCTATAGAGACACCCGTAGACGCGGGGATGGTCGTCGCTGTCTACGCGCACTTGGAAGAGAAGGCCAAATTGTCTAAAAAGCTTGGTGTGCTCAGCAGAGTGGGACAGTATTTCATGCCGGCACACCGCCTGCAACTTTACAAGGCGCAGATTCGGCCTCACATGGAATACTGTTCCCATCTCTGGGCAGGGGCTGCCCATTGCCAGCTCTTTCCACTTGACCGCATCCAGCGCAGAGCGGCTTGAATCGTCGACGACCGAGTCCTTTCCGATCGGCTCTATTCATTGGCACTGCGAAGAGATGTTGCATCTCTTTGCATTTTCTTTAGCATTTACCAAGGGGAGTGCTCTGAGGAATTGTTCAGATTAATACCAGCCGCCAAATTTCACGAACACACATAGCGGCAGAACTCGCGATACCATCCACACCATCTGAATGATTGGCGGTCCACCAGTGTGCGATTTAGAAGATGTTTTCTTCCTCGCACAAATTCCTTGTGGAATCGATTACCATCAGCGATTTTTCCGGACCGATACGACTTAGGGACCGTCAAGAAAAGAGCCTACTCCTTTTTAAAAGACCGGCAACGCATCTGCAATTTCCCTGGTTCCTCTGGTGTTGCAGTTGTTCATGGGCAGCGGTAGTCACTTTTTATCAGGTGAGCCGCAAGATTACTGTCGAGGGTGTAGAGATTGCATATGTAAATGAGTATCTGTATTTGGGCCAAATAGTCTCTTTCCAGGCAAGACAAGACAAAGAAGTTGCAAGACGCACCGAAAACGCCTGGAAGAGCTATTGGTCTATGAAGGATCTTATAATGAGTGATCTTCCTTTATCCCTGAAAAGGAAACTCATGGATCTGTGCATACTTCCCATCCTTACCTAAGGTGCCCAGATATGATCTTTGACAGTCCAGCAGAGGTCCACACTTGAGGTTTGTCAAAGAGCAATGGAACGGAGCACGCTCGGCATTAAGCTTTTAGACCGGATTAGGAATGATGAAATACGTTCCATATCAATAATTGCTGATGACACACTAAAAGCTCCTACGCTAAAATGGGATTGGGCTGGACACATCTGCTGAATGCCAAATGAACAATAAGAAAAAGTGACAACTCAATGGGCTCCTATAAAAGGCAAACGTCATCGGAGCAGACCCAGGCGGAGATGGCGGGATGAACTAGACTTCTTCATGAAGAACTGTTTTATTGTGGCTCTGGAGAGAAAGAAGTGGATAGAGAGTAGGGAGATTTTTGCCCTGTAGTGGGACATTTTAGGCTAGTAATAATAAGAAGTAATAATAACTACGTAGAATGACTTGGACTCTATCGTGCACGGCAACTACAGTGAACTTTATGCACAAACGAGTGGGTGATTTCTCGATATACCCTCAATTCCACCTCGCCACCATTTATATGACGCGGCGCTAAAGGGATACTAGAGTTGCTCACTCTCGATCCAATATTTCGGATCCGGTATTTTATAGACGCGCCGACAAATGTATATAAACCGTATCCAAGATAACGGAGAAAGAATTTTGTGCGGTTAACGGTGTTAACGTTATTTAAAAGTAAAGGAAATATAAAAGAAAAAAATTGCTAGTGTAATTTATTTTTGTTCATAAAAGGACCTGTGCTTTTATTTTTACGTTTATACTAAGCGTCCACATGCTTTATTTCCCTGAATTTTAAATACAATTATGTTTTATCTCGGGCAAATTATCATCTAAGTCTAAGGGGAACTTGAGTTTAACATTCTAAATGTTAGAGTAAACATTTGTTTCGCCGAAGGAGATGAACAAGCGCAAAGAATTTAAAATTCTCTTCAAGAACGGAAAAACTCGGATTAAATTTCCAACGACTGAGATAAACTTCAATTTACATGAGCTGCATACCAGAGCTGAAATCTAAGGAAATAAGATCTCAGTGATATTTTTATTAGAAGGTTCAGATTTTTAAAATGAAGTTTTGTTTTACTATTTCATTTCATTTGAATGTCGTAAGAGACAATTACAGTAAATTCAGAAAGACTTCGTAGCATTCTATAGTTTATATGGTATACCTATATCATCCACTGCAGCCTCTTTGGTCTAAGTGGTCGGTAGCAAAACGAGGCATTCCATCTTGGTTTTTACGGCTGACAACGCATTTGCATTTTGATTCTTAATCGAAGATAAATGTAGATGTCCATGCCGCAGCATCCACTTCCTATTAGGTGGACTGTGAGCTCGTTTGTCACCCTTACCTTACCCTATAAAAAAATAGACACATTTAACTGTTTCAATGAAGAAATAACCTAATCTTTACTATATACAGGGTTAATTTTCAAAGAGTAGCCAAAATTGGAACTTAAGTTCAAATATATAAATATATCATTATTACTAAAATATTAATAAGGAAGCCTGTGCCCAAGAGCAAGACATATGTTAACTGTTACTTTATTTTTCATAGAGTAGCCAAATTTTAAAGTTAAGTTCATTCCATAATTACCGTTATTGCAGTTTTTGAAAATACGAGTAAATAAGGCTTCTACTTTTATTTGAAATTGTCCCAAATTGAATTTAATTTATAGGCAACAACTATGACTACGCCCGTACCTCTCTCTGTGTGCGATTCAAGTCACACCGATCGCCCTTACGAATGTGTGCGTGTGCAGCAAAATCAGTTAAAATAATGTATTACCAGATTACCGCGCATTTTAAATTTAAAAGATAAAAAAGACAGAATGTTTGAAACATTTTTGTAATTTATGTTTTTGAATTACTTATTCTGAATCTTCTCTGCAAATTTGTACGTTTATTGCAAAATAAACCTGTATAAAAAACATTCAATCTCGTACAAATAAAATTAATATTATCAGAGAAATTCATACTAAAATATATTAAATGAAATTACCCTTTCGAATAAAATGCGGTTGTATTGTAAATACTCTAATTGCTCGCTTTATGTGGTAATCCACTAAAATAATTTACTTCAATAAAATATACCTCTTCGTCTCTAGTTGAAAGCTACATGTAATATTTTGCTACGCTCTGAATATTTTGTTTGCTTTTCATTATGTTATGCTATTACACACTTTCAAATGCATAAATTTTAAAAAACCATACCGATACAAAGCCATGATAAAAACATTTATTTATTATTTATTGAACTTTACATAATGTATAGGAAAAAATGCTAATAGAAATATCTGCTAGTCAACCTTAGTTTGGTTACTTTAGTAATAAACTGGATACACTGGCTTATAATATGTTAAAAAGGTATTATATAATCCTAATCACTTCTAGCCCCTAAATACTCTACTGCTGGTCAATAACCTTGATCAGCAGGAACGGTAATTTCGCATTGCCAAGCACGTATTGCACCTTTAACATGGTCTACATATAAATATATGGCAGAGATGAAATATTTTTGTGGCATTTCTTGGGGGAGGTATATGCTCAGCACTTGATCTATGTTTATAATTTTAAAGTTACAAACGGACTTCTGCAGCCCATGGACACCTACCACCAACTTCATACAATTACACGGCTTTGGAAGGCTGCGATGCATTGCCATATACTAATTGGAATGCCACAGTCTGTATAACACTGGTACTCTATATACGTTCAGACCGAAGTACAACAATGCACGCACTGCTGCTTGGCGGCAGGAATAGGTAAAAGGGTGGATATTACCCAGGCAGAAAAGGAGCTTTGTCATCTAGAAAAACCCACTTTTTACGTGGCAGAGACATGCTGCAGCTATATTAGTAGTAGGTATAGTTGTAGCACGAATGGGTACGCTCGACCGGGGAAGGACCACGCTCTCACAGAATATCAGCGTAAAATAGAAGCTTAATGCTGCTGTGTTTCGTAAGGTTAGTGTAGAGAACCGGATACCTTTTTACTGAAAACAAGGCATTACATCTTAGGCCTCACGGGTGACAACGCATCTGCATTTTGATTCGTAATCGAGAATAGATGTAGATGTCTATGGGCCGCAGCAAGCACTTACCATCAGGTGGACTGTGTGCTCGTTTTTGACCCATATCCTATACATAAAATGTAATGGATGGAAAAAATGAGTTTGATTTACTGATATGGTTATAACCTTTCTAAGAAAAACAAATGATCGTCGATAATTTCTTTGGTCGACTCTCGTGACACCCACAAGATTCAGTGTTAATGGTAATAGATTTTTTGACGCAACCATTTAACAACCGTTATCAGGCCACTGTTTATAAGACATTTTATGTTTATATATATAAGTACATATACCTATTTTAAAAATGCTTTGTAACAGAAAGTCGCACAGAAAATGGGTCTGGATACAAGAACGCCGGTAAATCTATGGAAAGATAAGGCTCTGGTGGAGGTGAATGTTGCGGTCCTCCATAGCTTCCAACAACAGAATGCTACAATTGTTGACCACCACACAGCCTCGGAGAGTTTTATCAAGCACTTGGACAATGAGAATAGATTGCGGTAAGTCCTTTTAGTTGTATCCCAATTCGAAAAAGGAAAAGGTTGTCAATTAAGCTTTAATGCATGTAACAAGACGTATCTTTTAGTATCGGTGTCCATGACCCCATATCGTATATGGGTGTCGTAAAGGGTGACTAAGGAAAACAATACAGGAGATAAGCCAGCGTTTTACTAATAACTACTAAAAGAAGAAAATTCCTGCTTAGCGTGGCAACTATGGCACAAATACCCCATAAGAGCAATCTAAAGGGAGGCGTATGTTCAGCAGTGGACTTTGATAGGTTGAAAATTTAATTAATGAACAGGAATCTCCGAGGTAAGTGAGAGTAAAGAGCTATACATCCCTTTCTTTCAAAGATTTTAGAATCAGATGCACACAAACAACTATCCAGCTACATATATAAAAATAAAGTTCTTAGTCTCTTACAATCTGGTTTTTGTCCCGGACATAGTACAACCACAGCTCTCCTTAAAGTTCTCGAGGACGTACGAGAGGGTATGGTGGAGTCAAAATTAGTAGTTCTCATATTAATTGACTTCTCTAATGCTTTGTGTACAGTCGATCATGACATTCATCTTGTTATCTGTAAATACATGGGTTTCTCTTCGTCAGTTTTGGATTGGTTATCAACTTATCTTCATGGTCGCCAGCAAAGAGTTAAGGTCAATCAACAGTCTTTCTCTGATTGGTCTGATCTTGCTACTGGCGTTCCACAATGCGCAATTCTTTCTCCTTTATTATTTTCTATGTTTATCTAATAGCTGTAAATTTCAAATGCTCCTACCATCTGTATGACGACGATTTACAGCTGTACGCTCAGATTGAACCAGCAGAGGTTAACTCTGCGATTGAAATTTTAAATCTAGATCTTCAGGCCATCTGCGACTGGTGCACAGGTTATGGAATTGCTGTCAATCCTGCTAAATGTCAAGCCATAATTCTCGGTAGCCCTCGTCGTCTAGCTAAATTAGACTTCAATTCACCGAAGCCTATTGTTTACAATAGCACAAATATTCCTCTTAGACATTGATGCTAAGTTAAGTTGGCAATCTCAGGTAGCTGAGATATGCCGGAGAGTGACATTCACCCCGTGTGACCTTTATCGTTTCAAGAATTTCCTTCCAACCGAGACTAAGGCTATGTTGGTGCGAACACTTGTTTTACCGGTCATTGATTATGCTGATGTGTGTTACCCTGATGTGAGTCAAGTACTTCTGTGCAAATTGGATCGTTTGTTAAATAATTGCATCCGTTTTATTTTTGGCCTTCGTAAATACGATCATGTATTCTTATATCGTTCTAAGCTTACATGTCTCCCTACCCATAAGCGTAGATGTATCAGAATTCTTCGCACGCTATTTTCCATCCTATATGATCCATTCACCCCCCAATACCTGAAATGCAAGTTTCAGTGTTTGGGTTCTTCCCATGATTGTAACCTGAGATCCTCCGAGGGAACTACTTTATGTGTTTTTTCTCGCCGTACTAAATTTATGTCTCAATCTTTTGCCGCTGAGGCCATAAGGCTATGGAATAAATTACCTCCTCATATCAGGAAACCGACTTCTGTTGCAGCCTTTAAAAGAATGATGACTGATCACTACCTTTCTTCTTTCAGCAACTGACCTTCTTATTTAAATGTTCCTGTATAAGTGTATTGTAAATTACTTAAGTTGTTTTTGTATAAAATGTTTGAATGTAAGTATGTTTAAAATGTATGTCTTATGTATTGTTTGAAATTATGTATGTTTATGTATCATATATAGAGTATATTATTTAGGTTATTTGTAGTTATATATATTTATTTTTGTATTTACAATTATAGTATGTATATGTTTATATTTACATTCACGTATATATTCTCAAGTTTTTATGGCACCTGCTTAAGTTTCTCTGCTTAACTCGTGGTTGACTGGTAGAGAATGCCTAAAGGCATTAAGTCCGCCAATTGTACATCTTAAGTGTAATAAAGATTTTTAAATAAATAAAAATAAAAAGTAAGTAAATAGACTCATGTATGCGCCAATATAATAAAATACTTTTAGACGGTTCTTATATAAATTTTAATCAGACTTGCACAGAATACCAGCGTAAAATAGCAGCTTAAGCTGCTGTGTTTTGCATAGTAATTGTAGAGAATCGTAAACTCTTTTTACTGGAAACGAGGCACTCCATCTTAGTCCTCAGGGATGGCAACGCATCTGCATCCAAATTCTTAATACAGGATAGATGGTCTATAAGTCACAGCATCCACTTACCGTCAGGTGCACTGTTGTCACCCTAATTCTATAAAAAAAAAACAGATCCAATGATATGTAAACATTAGTAAATATCTAAATATTTAGTGTATAGGTCATGCATCGTAATGTTGCGTTGTAAATCGGTTAATTTGTACATTCGTGTAATGTATGTCAATTTATATAAGTACTTCTCAAACCTTCGATACCAATAACACAGAAACATTTAGCGGTTGTTTACTCCTTAAATTAACATTTCGTGCTTCACTCGTGTCGTCGCCGAGAGGCTAAATTCACACAACATTTTCAAAGTACTCAAGCAACAAAGTTCGATCCCCATAGGTGTCACTGAAATTGTTAATTACAGTTTAAAGTGCTACTTTACCATGTATTCAGGAAGGTATGTAGCTTACAGGTCAAATTCACAAAATTTTTATTATGCTAGCAACAAATTTCGATCTGCAGAGATACTACTGAAATTGTTATAAATTTGAAGAGCTGGCTTAACACGTGTTCAGGAAGGAAAACGTCGTGAAGAAACCTTAATATGTCACAAATGTTGGTTCATCATTATTACAGCCCATGAAAGTCTTTGCTGCTGTTGCCACACTTGGTAGGTAATCCACCTGATAACTGCAGCTTTTATTGTTTTTTCCGAACCAGTGGTAAATTAAAAAATGACTTTTAATAAAAATAAAATTCATATGATCTAAATTGAATAAAACATTATTATATTCTATTTTTTCGATTTGTTATAAGGAAGATGCTATTTCCCATCCCCTTTTTAAGTTTCCTTCTGTCGCTACTTACGATACCCACGTGATGGCACAGGACAGTTACGAAACTATAAACTATATTCATATTATTTAAGTGAAAAATTCAAGCGACGATTGCGAATTTGAATAAAACTTGATGTTTTCAACCATGCTGCAGCTATATAAGTAGTATAGTTGTAGTAAAAATGGGTCGGCACGACCGGGGAAGGACCACGCTCTCACAGAGTACCAGCGTAAAATATCAGCTTAACACTGCTGTGTTTCCTATGGTGAGTGTAGAGAATCGGAGATCCTTGGTGACAACGCATCTGCATTTTGATTATTTATTGAGGATAGATGTAGATGTCTATAGGTCACAGCAACCACTTACCATTAAGTGGACTGTGTGCTATAATAATATAGCTAGCTATGTATACTAAAGCAGCGCGACATAGCCCTTTCGCTACATCATAAACAGATTTTTTTAATAGGATAAGGGTGACAAACGAGCACACAGTCCACCTGGTGGTAAGTGGTTGCTGCGGCCCATAGACATCTACATCTATCCTCTATTACAAATCAAAATGTAGATGCGTTGTCACCCGTGAGGACTAAGATGGAATGCCTCATTTCCAGTAAAAAGGGCCTCCGGCCACCTGCACTCACCAAGCGAAACGCAGAGGTGAACCTCTACTTGACGGTGGTTTTCTGTGAGGTCGTGGTACCACCCCGGTTCGAGCCGGCCCATCCGTGCGACAGCAAAAGCTGCCGCGTGGCTCTACCACTGTATAAAGACAAACGGACAAAGAGATAAACGGGAAGGCGTGTATCAAATAATAAGTAACTTGAATTATGTTTTGCAAATGAATCTACACCGTGTAATTATACGGTTATTCCGTTATATCTATGTTAATTTAGGTTTGGATGCTCAATTTAATTTTCATATATAAATAAGCAAGCAACCGAAGCTCGTCACCCGATACCTTAAAATTGTAAATTATTGTTGTGTTACTTTACAAAACACTTTGCACTTAAGAAGAAAATGGAAAATTTATACGATGAGGACCAGCAACTCACTCCGAAAATGTTCACTTGAATTCCACTTCCATAATTTAATGTCACAAACAATCATATATTATATTTATTTATATAATTCAATTATTAATAAAAAAGTAATCTTTGTATATAAAATTCCGGTGTGTGTGTGTTCGTAATTCTTAGCTTGATCGATTTTATGAGGTACTTATGAGGTCACCTGGATGATTCTTGGCTATAGTTATACTCAGTAGGTGGCGCTACTGTTGAGATCCAGAAGTCACTCGTGCGAATCTCTCGCGGAACACTAGTATTATTTAAAAAATAATCCGTTCAATTTCGTCATAGTTAAATTATTATTAATATATTGGATAATAAACGTGATCATTGGATTAGCTAGACGCAGATCTGGTATCATGTTTAAGAACAAGAAAAATAGTCACAGCTTTGTCCCAATGCGTGATGGCAGACTGACAGGCATATTTTCGCAATATTTTAATTTCTCAGACATTTCTTTGATTTGTTTTCTTTTAACACTGAACCCGCGGTAATATTTATATAATAAGTACATACGTGGGGTACACTGAAAGTTTTGTGTAACTAACAAATAAAACAATTTATATATTAAGCTAATATATTTGTTGCTTTTCAAAGTATTTTCTATTACATTTTAAACACATGTTGTCATTCGTTCAAACCATTTTTAAAACATAGGGATAAATTGGTTTGAGGCCATAATATTTACGTGCAGGTTTAGAGCTATCACGGCCGCTCCTGACTCCGTAAATGTCAAAACTTCAATCAAATCATTGGTTTTGAGAAAATAAAGAAATTCATTCAGAAGACAAAACTGACTTTGTCTTGTTAATTCAATTTTTGCAACGGATGGCGAACTTAACTGATAAAGAACAATTGATTTGCGACCTCTCGCTATAATTATTTCAACCAATTTAAGTATTTCTTATGTTTTAAAAAAATATAACATTCGAAATTCAAACTTATATAAGCGGCTAAAAGCACAGAACTTTCAGTGTGCCCTATTTATAATTACGTTAAACGAT
This sequence comes from Parnassius glacialis, assembly GCA_033319125.1. Classification (NCBI taxonomy): domain Eukaryota; kingdom Metazoa; phylum Arthropoda; class Insecta; order Lepidoptera; family Papilionidae; genus Parnassius; species Parnassius glacialis. The sequence goes on from JAVANC010000016.1 coordinate 12,312,532, forward strand.
TTTAGTGGTATCAGCGAGCATCGAAATTGAGTTGCTCACTTACTATGAAATTTAAAGCGATCGCCCAGCCCAGCATCTGCTCACTTCTCGTCGAAAAATGATACATATAACACGTTTTTAAGTCTTACCGAAAAACTCTTTTACCTTGAGATTAACTTATTACTATATATATATATATATATTATAATTACTTACTAATATATATTTTAATAACTTATTAATCTAAAGTTAGCTTTCAAACTTGACTTAACTTTCAAATGGCCACTGTTCGAAAGATATAATTTTTTAACATACCAACAAACAACACAGGCACAAAATTATGATTTTTTTTAATTATAAGAACTTTTCTGATTTCTATAGTAAGGGGTAGTGAATCAAAATTCATTTCAAAATCCGAAGCCCGTGTGGTTTGTAATCTACAATGCAACAAGAAGCTATAAAACCATCAACGCAACAACCTCAAACCTCAAAGTCTGACTAATGGATAAAATAAACAACGATACACATGTGTGGGAATGGTTAACCAAACAAATAATATTACCCATATCGTGTGATTGTTTGTGTCGAACGACTTACAGAATCTTTAGGCATATCCGACTTTAGTCTTAGACATAGCCATACCTATACATACCTCCAAATATACCTCATTGATAATGAAAATCTCAACATATTTTCATTGGTTCATTAATACTCTTTTTATAGTATAAGGGTGACAAACGAACACACAGTCCACCTGATGGTAAGTAGATGCTGTGATCCATACACATCTACATCTGTCTTCGATTAAGAATCAAAATTCAGATTCGTTTTCACTCCTGAGAACTAAGATGGAATACCTCGTTCCGTTTAAAATTGGTCTCTAGTCCATACTTCTACATCTACACTTACCATACGAAACACAAGCATTAGCTTCTCTATCACGCTGGTATTCTGTTAGAGCGTAGTCCTTCCCAGATAGCTTTTACATAAATATATTACTATCAGATATATTAATTTTCATTTTATTAAAATCAAATTAAAATTAATGTACTTTCATAGCTCTGGTTGTCCGGCGGACTGGATTTGGATTGTACCGCCAATGTCATCATCAATTACACCCGTATTCCATCAAGAGATGGCACTATATTACTTACGACCCGCCTATGAATATCAGGTAAGCTGTTTTAATAATTTTGTTGAATTAAAAGTCTTTCTTTGCAGATATCTTAATCAACAATAGTGTAATGTATAAACGAGCAAACAGGCCACCTGATGGTAAATTAATACCATACTATTCATTTACCATCAGGTGATAAATGAATAATCAACTTTAAGCAAATGCTATATCTATCTTTATATGCGATATTACCTCAGAAGAGTAAGATCAAATTTGTAAGGTTGCAATAATAGTTGGTCTCCGTACATTTAAAATTAAACGTTATATAACAATGGATTTACTTTTGTTTGGGGGCAGAAATATCTAAGTCAGTTTGCAATACCCAGAACGACTCCTAGGCAGAACAGTTCTACCACCCAAAGACGATAGACATACATATAAAGATTATTCTTCTATAAGTTATAGTCCTGAACTAATTTGTGGTTATGTTCTGCATATTGTGTTACGGTTTTTTTAAATGAAATTAAGGTCATTTAATGGCGGCGTAAGAGCATCCACTACCCCATATCATCCCGTGGGTGTCGTAAGAGGCGACAGAGGGACACAAATCAGGAGATGGACACCAGCGTCTTTTTTTATAGAATAAGGGTGACAAACGAAAACACAGTCCACCTGATGGTAAGTGCTGCGAATTAAAATGCAGATGCGTTGTCTGCCGTGAGGACTAAGATAGAATTCCTCTTTTCCAGTAAAATGGATCTCCGGTTCTCTACACTCACCATACGAAACACAGCAGCATGAAGCTGCTATTTTACGCTGGTATTCTGTGAGAGCGTGGTCCTTCCCCGGTCGAGCTGACCCATTCGTGCTACAACCATACTATTAATATAGCTGCAGCGTGGCTCTACCACGTACGAATCTTCTCTCTTCTTTCTTCTTCTCAACGTCTTACTAATAACAACTAAAATAATAAACTACGGTTACCGTCCCGCTTGCCAAGCGTGGCAGCTATGTCAATCTATGGGATTCCCGCTATGAGGCAATCTATGGGAGGTCTATGTTCACCAGTGGACTTTAAAAGGCTGTAACGGTAACGGTGAATTATCTCATTTTTCGTGGAGGCGTCTTACTTACGTAAATTTCATATTGACAAATATCCGTCAAAAGTACAATTGCTTTATACTTGTTTCGGATGGGATTTTTACCGATATTAAGTCAAGTCGCAAATACTGTCTTAGCCATCAAAGGCGTTATAGTGGAAATAAAACAAAAATTTTGAAAACCCAAAAGTGCACGCCTCATGAGTGTTTCATTTAATTTTGATGAAAAAAATAAAAATAGTGATGATAATTTTTACAAAAAAAAAACAGGGAATCTGATCGACTTTCATTAATAACTTTTAGACGGTATAGAGTTCAATAACAAAAATCAATAGGGATCCTCCTAAGAATATATGGAATCTTATTTAATATACTATCATTATTTCTCAATCTATTGCTTACATTTCTATTAAGCGAGAAGACTCACCGACGCACAGGCCAATGGACGGCAGTCCATATATTTTTTAATCACATGTTTTGTTATGTGATCTAAAGTGAATCAATTAGAAAATAAACTAATCTGATAATTCAATGTCTGTAGTTATTTTTACGTTAATAATAATACGGATTTGATGTCTAGCTAAAAGTATAAGAACGATTTTATGTAGCATAATTGAGGTATGGCCATATATCGAGAGTACAGCACTCCCTCAAGTTGTGAGGCGTGCAACAGTGTAAATAAAACTAAAGTCTGCTATATAAAACACATGAAATCATGTTGACCAGGAACCAGCTTGGAAGACGCATCAGTGGCAAAAATCGAAGCCGATTAGTGGAAAGCGGGCTATTAATAGAAAATTTCACTTCAAGCAAATTGCACGTGCCGTCAAATTTACATCGAAACTATTTGGCAGAGCTCTCTCTAAGAGGATTAAAGCAACGGTTCTCTATGCCACAGAGACCGGAAAGTCCGAGCAATACGCTAAGGAGCTAGGGGTCATTTTTGGCCACGCTTTCAATGCTCAGGTAATTAAGAAACATACAATGAAAGTGTAATTTATTATGTTATATTGGTCAATTGCGTTATTAGAATCAGAAGTAATAGTATATATTATTCTAATATTAAAAGTAAATCAAATATGTAAGGTTATTTTTTAACTTATAGGTACACTGTATGGCGGACTATGATATAACATCTATAGAACACGAAGCATTATTACTTGTTGTGACCTCAACATTTGGGAATGGCGATCCACCAGAAAACGGCGTGGTAAGAAATCCTTCGTTGTACCATTTTCATATTAAGTAGCTACCTAACAAACAAATATGTAAATATTATAGGGTAAGTTATGGGCAAAATTGCTTGTCTAAATTAAGTTATTTATACTTATTTTTAAGTACTTATTAACAATTATTTATAAAAAATAGCACATCTTTTCAATAACATTAAAGTAATAAAAGATGTCGTTGTGTAATGCCGACGTAAAATAATCCACTACCCCATATAGAGGGTATATCTCTTGAGTGACGTAAGAGATGAAGCACTTTTCTTAAAAAGAAACTCAAAAATAGAAAAAAACGATTGCTATCCCGACCGCCATTAGGTAACTATGTAAAATGTCTCCCCTTGGAGCAATCTATGGTGTTGGTTGGTTGTTCATTTTCATTTCATTCATCAAATGAAAATAAATAAATTAACATAAGATTGATGCCTATGGTTTAGAACCATGCTTTGTGGCATTCCTCGGGGGAGATGTTCAACAGTGAACTTGCGAATGTCTGTAATGATAAAAATGATAAAAATAAAGGTAGCTACCTTAACTTCCATACGGCCAGTAATTATACTTATCTTTTCCTTTGAACCAGAACTCATTAGTAGATGTTCTGCTACTTCACGAAAGAAGCCAAAAGGCTGGTCAACGGAGTTCTATTAACTAGAAAATATAGATATTTCGGCAAAGGCTTACAATAATTTATGACAAAGCATTAAATATTACTTAAAATAAAACACAACGTTTTTATCTTTTTAGGCTTTTGGTGAACACCTATGCGAAATTTTATACGCTGATCAAGTTGCAGGAGAAGAATCCACTGGGTAAGGGTTTTATATTTACACATTTTTCAAAAGATAATTTTAGATATATCATTATTAAATATGTTAAAATGAAAATATATTTTAAGGAGCTCACATGTGTTGACACCAAAGTCTTTTATTAAAGTTAACAGTCAACTTGAACTTCAACGTTTTGCCTCTGGTAATCCAAAACAACTGAGCAGATTGGAATCCCTAAAAGGTAAAATAATAATTAACTTTGTTTAATCAAATAATGAAACTGCCGTCTAACGAAATTACAATTTTATAGGAAGTGCAAATGATGCCACTTCAATTGATAATTTTGGTCCACTAAGCAATGTGCGTTTCGCCGTATTTGCTCTTGGGTCAAGCGCTTATCCAAACTTTTGCAACTTTGGCAAGTATGTGAACAAGTTACTCGGAGATCTTGGCGGTGAGCGTATCCATGAAATTGCCACTGGAGATGAAATGTGTGGTCAAGATCAAGCTTTCCGGAAATGGGCCTCTAGCGTATTTAACGTATGTAATTTCTATGATTGTTTGCGACATTTTTCTCTTAAAAACGATTATAGCATTTAATTAATCAATATTTATTGTAAATGACAAATAATATTTAAATGCAAAATACTCTTCCATCTGGATTCTAAAATAAAATAAATTTCGCAAATATTATAAACATTTCTCATATTTTTTAACGCAGGTGGCGTGTGAAACATTCTGTTTAGACGATGATGAAACTCTGCAAGAGGCAAAAAGAGCTTTAGGCTCTGTTACATTAAGTGAAGAAACAGTAAGATTTATTCGTCCAGCTGGTCGCCCTCCAACATTGCCAGTAGCGTTACAATCTGCATTAAACCGACAACTAGTAATTTGCGTTGTCAAAGCTAACAAGGATTTGGGTGATTCTACGGCGGAAAGATCTACAATATTTATAGATCTTGAACCAAAGGTAAGTAAAACTGAAAAAATTGAGAAAAATATGGTATCTAGTGTCATAATCGTGTTTATTGCATAAACCTTCATTTTACAGAATGAAATCAAATACGATCCGGGAGACCACGTTGGTATTATTGCTTGTAATCGTAAAGAGTTAGTTGATAATTTGTTGACGAGATTGAAAGATGTCAGCGATTATGATGAGCCCGTGCAATTACAACTGATGAAAGAGACTCATACTTCAAGTGGTAAGCGCTCTTTTATATTATATTAAACTTCTTTGTCAAATGGGTTGACCGGCGGAGAATGCCGACTTGAATTAAGTCCGCCTTTTATTACAAACGTATTGGGCATGATCTGAACACAATAAAGTTTTGAGATAAAAGAAACTAAGAATTTGTTTTTTGTAATATATATTATGATTTTTTTAAATATTCCCTTAGGACCTGTTAAATCTTGGGAGCCACATGAAAAACTACCAGCTGTAAGCGTACGAGAACTATTTACCAGATTCTTAGATATTACTACTCCACCAACCACAATTCTTTTGCAATATTTAGCAAAGACTTGTGAAAATGAAGATGAACGGAGGCAACTAAACCTTTTGGCAACAGTAAGTGAAATATTATAAAATGTAATGATGTTAATCCTGCGAGATAATATTTATATTTTTTCTAATTAGGACCCCGCTGCGTACGAAGATTGGCGTCATTTTCATTTCCCGACACTTTCTGAAGTATTAGATCAATTTCCATCGGCCATGCCAAGTGCATCCTTGTTGGCTGCCTTGTTATCTCCATTGCAGCCAAGGTTCTATTCAATCTCATCTTCTCCTATTGCTCATCCAAAACGATTACATCTTACCGTTGCTGTGGTTACGTATAGAACACAAGGTAAGCAATAAACGCCACATATAAATACATCATCATTATATATAACGCAATACATGGCTAATAAAGTATCGTATCTTAATTTATTGCCATCGATGTGGAATCGAATGTTGCGATTGATAAAAGTAAAACCAATGTCGACATTTCGTTTTCAAGTTTTTTCAATTAAAAAAATAAAATTCATACTTATGGCGATAAAAATAAGTTGATATTAGATAAATAAACGAATGACCATGGTTTTTGTTAGACTAGCGAACATAAAAAATCACGATCATATCATGTTCAAACAGATGGTGAAGGTCCTGTCCATTATGGTGTTTGCTCAAATTATCTTATGGATCGTAAACCCGGCGATGAGATTTATCTATTCATACGAAGGTAAATATTTATTTTTGATAATTATTATTAGTCTTCATTATTACGATTTTACTTTTATTTTAACGTCTAATTTAATTTTCAGTGCTCCAAATTTCCATTTACCACAAGATTTATCAGTTCCTCTAATACTCATTGGCCCTGGAACTGGTATAGCACCATTCCGAGGATTTTGGCACCACCGTAAAGCTCAATTAAACTCTCGAACACGTCCCTCCGCCGGTCCTGTGTGGTTGTTTTTTGGTTGCCGTACAAGAACAATGGATTTGTACAGAGAAGAAAAACAACAAGCACTTAAAGAAGGTGTACTGTCGAAAGTTTTTCTCGCATTATCACGAGAGAAAAATATTCCGAAAGTAAGCATCATTTACTCTTGTAACATTATTAATCAATTTATTAATGATTTCCGAAGTAATTTTGAAGTAGTATGCTTAGATGCTTTGTAGTCACTACATAGGAGCCCTATATTCAGCATTGGAACGTATATAGTTTGTAACTTTGATAGCTGATTCTTCATTAAAAGTCTCTTAAATCGAACACAGGATATATGTATTGCGTCAATTGACATCTAAGACTTGATAGATTTGCCAATCAATATTTATCCGCACTGATCATACTTTTCACAATAATGATTGTTTGATTTCTTAATACAAGTACTATTAAATTTTTGACATATAAATTTCACAAATAGACCTCGGAAATGTAGGTGTAAAGTAAGATATTTCATTAAATTATAGGATTTAAGAACAATATCATTAAGCATTCATATCTTGACAGATAAAATTTTGAAATTTTATTCGCAGATGTATGTACAAGAACTGGCAGAAAATGAAGGTTTTGAAATTTATGACCTGCTGGTTAATCGAGGCGCGCACTTCTATGTCTGTGGTGATTGCAAGATGGCCGAGGACGTTCATCAGAAGTTAAAAGGAATAATCAAAAAGCATGGCGGAATGACAGATGAACAAGTTCAGAGTTTTATGTTTTTACTTAAGGTATTTTTATTTTTAATCTTAATAAGTAAACATTAAACAAAACATTATATAATACATAAAACAGAAACGGTTAACTTAGAAAACAGTAAATAATTTAATTAGCTTCCTTCTTATTTTATCACAGTAGGTCAATAACAAGAGAATATAGTGCACGTATATACTAACTGTTTGACTATAATGTTTCTGCAATTAAAATAACTTTGTTTATGCATATAATGCGATTTATTACTTAGTAAATTAAGCATATTATATTTTTCCTTACAATTGACTTGAGGCAATTTCTGCACGTCGATGTAAAGATAACGTACACATACGCGTACTCTTTTTAAAATATCACAGTCTAATGTTATATCATCAACATCATTACGTCCGGCACAAGTTCTCCGCTGAACAAAGACCTCTCTCCAAGGAATACCACAAAGCATGAGCCTGCTACCTACATCCGTCGTTTTTTTCCTACATTACAATGTTACAATGCTAGCAGCGTCGAGGACCCTTCTTTCCCCTATGTTGTCCACTTTTCGAACTATATCGCCAGCCCATTTTCACTTCAGCTTACTTATCCATTGGGCTATGGTGGTAACACTGGTTCGGTCGTTTCTATTTCATTATGAAGTCTATCGCGCAGATAAATTCCTTGCATAGACCTCTTCATAACTTGCTGCGCGACCTTGATTGGAAAAAGCCATTGATTTTTCCTTTGACCTTTGACGGATTCAAAGGCTTTCTCAAAGTCCACATATTGTATTTCTCGGTCTTCTTTACAATTTTCCGAAGGGTATGTACGGGGTCTATGGTAGAAAACTGCATCGACTGCCTTGTTAGTCTGGTAGTCGTAAATTCGACCGCTGATAATGTAGTTCTGGCTTCGAATCCCGGGTCGGGTCAAAAACCGGTTATTAAGTTTGGCTTGGGGTGAATTCTTAGTGACAGTCTGAAGTCAGAAAGTTCACGGTGTTTCACCCCCGTGTCTCGGAAAGCACCTAAATTTGTTGATCTATCGCTTTATTTCTCTGCGGTTGTGCCGGATTTCCTTCACAATGGACTATGAGAGTGAGGGAATACAGAGTGCACTTGTGTTTGCACATACACTCGGACACTGTTATTCTTAGAATCTCGTCTTTAGAATGGCCGACATTGGTGAAATTCAACCTTGAGGACATTATTATCATAGATTAAAACTACTAGTAATCATTTTTTCACACTTTGTTAATGCAATGTAAACGCTTTGACACTTTTCCTGGACGTAATAATGTGTGGTACATAACAGGTTTTTTAAATGACTCGCGAACAGTACGCAGACGCAGCTCAGAAGGAAAATTTCAAGAATTCCCGGAAGACAGATCTATGATAGAGACTTTGATCCTTTGTTCAGACCAATTGCTTCTTCATTACAAGATGTGTTGAAGCTGCGTACGTTTCGCCACATGAATTTGGGGATCTGTCTATTCAGGTGCCTGTATGCTATCATATCTGTTGAATACTGCAACTTCATTTTCCGTCATACAGCCATGAGATTGAGAGTATGACGGAGAGTTTTTTGGTCCTTCTGGGACGGATCTGGTAGTGGATATACTTAGACCGTATGAAAAGTTTCCACGAGCTTACCATTTATAGTGTTCACTGTTTCTAGTTACTGAAAACGACTTTAAAAGTATTTTGTTGTTTAAAAATATCTGGATTATGATTATATCCTCGAAAACTGCAATATAATTGTAATTAATTCGGTATACATATTAACAAAAAGAAATTGTATAAACAAAATTATTGTTAAGTGAAATTATGTTTAAAAAAAAGTCCCGCTGGGTTTCTTGCTGGTTCTTCCCAGGACTGAGGTATTTTCCGAACCAGTGGTAAATAAAAAATGACTTTCAATAAGTATTATGTAATAATCAATATTGAATAAAAAATTATTCTATTCTATTTATTCTATTCTAACTCTTTACTAAGACGTGTTTTGTATTGATAAATATTTTTTATTTTTGTTATATAGGAAGAAAATCGTTACCACGAGGACATATTCGGCATCACACTACGCACTGCTGAAGTACACAGCGCTTCTCGAGAATCAGCTCGAAGGAACCGCGTGGCTGCCCAACCATGACGCCGGTCCTCGCGCTTCCGTCCTAATTCAATTTGCTCCGCATAAATTGATGTCGCTTACTACCCTTTAAATATATTGAATTAATTATATTTAATGATACGTTACGTAACGTACGTTAATAATCGGAATCTAATAAATATTTCTATTATCTATTTGAAAACCTTGAATTTTTTAGGGAATTGTAGTATTAATTCCGGAAATAATATTTATTGACAAAAAATAATATATCTACTTTATTTACTGAAGAAATAAAATATATTTATTTTAAAATCTATTGTTTTGTTTGTATATATTATTTTGAACTATTTTCTAAGGAGGTTGTGCATAATTATGAGTATTATTTTCGATATGATTCATAAAACAGAAATAATAAAATTAACATTAAATTGTTAAGTACATTTAAGAAAATACTTTAATTAATCTATTTAATTATTCAAATAAGTATATTATGCAGGGATTCACAATCATTATACGCACAAGCATTTATTTTAGTGTGCTTTTAAATTTTGTGTTTCGTTTATCTTAATGCAAAAAGATAAGAATGAAGAACAAAAGATAACAAAGTTATTTTATTTCATAATTTCATCTTCATTAGCTTAAAAATTATAAAAGAAAATTTTCTTGCTATGTTATAATATAGGTAGGATAAACTTTTCATAATATATTGATACCAATGTTTTTCGGTTATTAGTCTATTGCTTAAACAACGACATTATATTGTTTTTAAAAAAGAACATGTCATTTTCTTTAATTTTAGCAAAACTTGTACATATTTTAAGCTTGCATCTTCTATTTTCGAGGTTTTAAATTTTAATTACATGCACGTACATACGTCATTAACTAAATCAACTCTTTAATAGATCATAATATACATGTGCCCTGCATTTTGCGCTCTAAGTTTAAAGTATATTAAAATAACAAAACTATACAATGGTAATTTTTATTACATGAAGTAATTAAAAACACTAATTCTTTTACGGTAGAGATTGGGAAAATATCTTCAAATGCTGCAATCTTACGTGAATGTCAACTTTGTGATCTGTGTGAACTTAGCTAGTCGTAAGAAATGTATTCATATTTTCTATTATCAATATTTAAACTTTAATACAACAACCCTACTAACAAATGTTTCTGTGTTACTATAAATAAATTTTGTAATCAATAATCATCCCTTGTAATTTTAATAATAATATTATATACATTTTATCGAACGACAATTCCTCAAAAATTTATTCAAATACACATTTAAAACTTATATTTAAATTATATTCATGTCCAAAGTAAAGTCACAAGCTACATGTTATTACGTATTTGCACCACTTTTACTATTAATGGAAGCTATTTGGCTGTGCTACAATATCAGATGATTGCATGTTGCTGGATTTTATTAATATTTGTCTGTTATTTATCAATTAAAGTTCCTTCGAATTCATTAAAAATCTTTTTATTTTTTTTCCTAGAGGTGAAAAATTCCAACCAATATAAAGCGACAGAGATATAATAATTGATATAAATCAATAAAATTCTAGTTAGTATTTTTGTCCTAATACTAATTTAGTAATAAACAAAATTGTTCTTTTTAAAAGCTTTTATTTTACTTGCAGTGGAGATGCGATCTCTTCGTAAAATGTGCGGCGTCACCATGGCCGACCGAAAGCGAAACGAAGAGATTCGCAATATGGCAGGTTTGAAAGATGACCTTATCACAAAAATTGATAAGGGCGTGCTTCGATGGTTTGGGCACGTTGAGAGAATGAGTGAAGACCGAATGGTGAAGAAAATATATAGCGCGAAAGTTAATATTAAAAGGTGTCGAGGTAGACCGAGACTAACTTTCGAAGACCATGTGAGCAAACTGCTCGAAGAGGGGAGGGTCAAGAGTACTCGGATACCTAGACGTGCATGTATGAAGAAGATAATGAATCTGAAAGAAGCGAAAGAAGTATGTAAGGATCGTGACACTTGGCGATCTGTTCTCTCTGGCTACCCCGTCAGGGATTGTGCGTGACGATAAGTAAGCAAGTAAGCAATATGCTTTTATGTTTGTTTGGATCAAATCTTGCAACTGCATTTTAAAGCAGTTATTCGCAACCGATTGAGCTGAAATTTTGCATAAATATTTTGCGTGGTTAGCTAATCGACGTCATTCTAAATCCAATATGGTGGACTCCCAAAGATGACGGACTATGTTTATTTTATGCACCCTCATGATATGGATATCAAATGAAAGAGTTTGCTAAGAAGAAAACGAATAGAATGATGTCCGCGTTCAGCTCTTCGAGGAGATGGTGTACTACTGCCCGGCTAAACGGTAAGACTTAGCGTGGTCGTGTCTTCACTAATATCGACTTATACCCTGGGCAAATTTTGGTGATTTGCCTAATTTCAAAGAGTCATAGCTCGGCAAAGGTTAGGATAGTTTGATGGTACTCGAATAAATGTTGTAGGGACCGACAAAGATCAACTGCTGACGATAAAAAATCAAGATGGCGGATCCAAGATAGCGATCAATACCAACAATGTCTCATTAAATGACATAAACAGACTTAGAAACATGTCCAGCGATAACTAAAAAATAAAAAATAAATTAATAGTAAATAAACATTTTTAATAATAAGTATTTATTGAATTGCTCTAAAAAGAATAAAATAAACTTTAAATTAAATCAAACCCATTAATTTATTACATCACACAATTTATATGATATAAATGCATGTGGGGAAGTGAAAGTTGGGTATGGGAGAAGAAACATGAAACCAGAATAAATGCAGTTGAGATGAGAGCATTAAGAAGTATGATAGGAGTTAAACTGAGTGACAGGATAAGAAATAGTGAGATAAGGAAACGTTGTGGTCTGAAAGAAGATGTAGTGACAAAAATTGAGAAAGGTATGCTGAGATGGTTTGGCCATGTCGAGAGAATGAATGAAGAACGATTGACGAAAAAAGTGTATAAGGCGAGTGTGAATGAAAGTGTTGAAAGGGGGGTCTTGAAAAAAGGCCAGGTCAAGAGTACCCTAAACCGTAGAGCATGTATGAAGGGAATAATGAAAGTGGACGAAGCGAAACAAGTATGTAAGGATCGTAGCAAGTGGAAAGAAGTGGTCTCTGCCTACCCCTACGGGAAAGAGGCGTGATTATATGTATGTATGTAAATGCATGTCGCGAGATTTACTCGTGTACATAAATAATAATACAAAATGTAACTTGACATATATGTAAGTAATTCTACGAAAAAAATAATTACCTATTTTATATAAATTGTGTCATGTAATGAATTAATGGGTTTGATTTAATTTAAAGCTTATTTTCTTCAAAAAAAAGCTTGTTTTTTAAAAATGTTCTTTTACTACTAAATTATTACATAGCCTGACAAATGCATTTGCAACAGAAAAATAGATTTAAATTAACATATAAAACAATTCTTATTTATATTTAAACTTCTTACATAAAGTAGGAAGCATTTCTGACATAAGAACTTTTCTTACATAAAATAATAAAATAAGATAACAAGAAAATGTATTTATACATATTACAATTACTGTACTAGGCCACTGACTTTTCACTTTTTAAATGAATAGCTTATCCTCATCCTATTTCTAAGCAGGTTTTGTACAAGAAAGGATATTCAGAATTACCCTGCTGCTATTGGTAGACGTCATAATATGTTTTCAAAATTTATTTTAATTTCTTAGACATGAACGTTGCCTCCACGATACAAGAGAAATTTCTAATGGTGGCTGGCATTTAAAGAAAATGAACTACTATAAGAGAGTGCTTGACTAATATCCCACCTGATGGTAAGTGGCAACAAGCTTAACAAAGGCCTATTGTTTTGAATAGAAAGATAGAATCAAATAGAACGAAAATGCTGAGAAATGACTCCACTCCTTTGCTGTACGCATTACGGACGATATAGCAAGCCGTTTGGTTCGAATGCGTGGAATATCGACAACAACGGTGCGGGGACCAACCGAGCGTCTGGTAGTTCGATGATAAAACAGAGCCGGAACATTTAAGTCATACATGGCAAATCCTTCGAAATGTATCCCTTTGAATCAGAGTTTTAGACTGTAGACTGGAAGTCACTCGCCAACACGCATTTTTTATATTTTTTTCCGAATTATATTTCCTTACCCTCTCAGAAATAAGAAATGCCTGTGCCCAGCTGTGGGACATATTTAGGCTGTAACTGTACTATAGTAAATATCACATAAACACCTTTTGCCTTGATATACAATACACGCCTAATTGAAAAAGAAACATTTGAAATCACACCAAACTCACAGCTCTTTGTTGGCAACATTTTAAAATTCTTTGGCGCCAGTGTTTGACATTAACCTTAGATTATTATCGTAGTGATTATATTCTCTTTGATTATTAGCATACATATGCTTATTTACTCTGATACATTGGCAGTATGCACAAACGACATAACTTGCCCGAGCAATAAATCTTAGAGTGATTTGAATGTAACAAATGTATGCCATAATTATTCGTTTGACATTGACAGTATGAACATAATAATATACGTTTTATTTTATTTCATGTATTTGTAACACAACATATCTAATATATAAAAATTAATGTTTGTTTGTTCGTGTTTTTGCGCTGCCATACCGTTCTTCAGATTGCGGTAAAACGGTAAAACTTTGTCAACTTATTGCAGTATAGTGTAGTTAATTTACAGTAGGTGGCGCGCGTATCGTACCGACCTATTTATTTTAAAGTCGCATATTATCATTCAACTTCAATAAATGATGAATTACTAATTAAACGATATTATGACTCATCCAAATTTAAAGAGATATTTCGACATTTACAACTTCTGCGGCTGCAATACGTTATCTATGACGCCGGGTACCAGCTGGTTATGTAAATTTTAGCTGTATGCACTCCTTCTCCATATAAAATTTGACTTTGCGAAATTTCACACTCTTTACTTAGAAATGAGTTGCGATGCTGAGGGTCACGGGGGTCAATCCACGGAACAAGTATTTTATATGATTGACAAATAATTGTTTCGGGTCTGGTTATACGTCCTTGTAAAATTGTTGTTTGTAAATGTTTGCAAACTGCCTCCACGATCAAGAGAAAATCGCGGTGTGAGGGTTACGGTTTTAAAAAAATGTGCGATGTAATAGTAAGGAGAGTAAGCATTTGTTTTAAAAATTTCCTAGTTCGTGAGCAAAACGAATTCAGTTTCCACTGGTATTAAAAAAAATTATCAATTGAAATTTTAAGTGTTGAAGCTGCTAATTCTACGTATTGGGATAGGCGGTGGATTCTTTCATTCCACAAACCCTCTCAAAAATGAGTTAAATATTTATTTTGTTATTTGTGTCTCCTAACTTGTTTTGTTTGTGTATAATTAATTATGCTGTTATTAATTATGTAAATTACCTTTTGGAATTAGGACCAGTTTTCTTAACTGTTTTTAACAAAATCAATCCGGTCGACTGTGATATCTTCCAATAATAATGTTTAAATTGAATTGTATCTTGAAGATCTTTATGTATATATATGTATTATGTGCAACATTGAAATACTTTAATAACCTGACGTATTATTAAATTAAAGTTTTCAAAATTTATTATGTCCCCTAAATTTCGATCTCAGCGATCATTTCAGATTAATTATTATTATATTAATAATAAATTAACTAATATTCATCGTGTTATTAGTTAGTTAATTTAGTTCTACGCGACTTCGTTCGCATGGAACTTAAAATAAAAACACCTGCAGATCTTTAATAGCAGTCTTTAAGCAAGTCATTCAATTATCGAAAAACTACTTCAAACTCAGTTTTTTGTCATTAACTCAAAAACTATGCGATAAAATGGGAAAATATTTAAAATAAAAATTTAAGCTCTATTATTTTACGTAATAAGCTTGTTCAAAAATTTATTTTTAAATCTACAAAACCATTTCTCAACTATTGTTCAACAAATCAGACAGACATTTTTTTTAAATTGGTAATTCATATCTTAACAACATGTAATGTGCTAAATAGAAGTTATTTATTTCGGAATAACAGAAAGACACTTAAATTTTTTTAGATGATGATTAACCCAAGAACAACTACATTTAACAAAAAAATGTATCTACACATTTTTATTTAAAAACTAGCTGTTCCCCGCGACTTCGCCCGCGTGGAGTTATTTTTCGCGGAACCCTAAAATAAAAGCAGCCGAAGTTACTCCCTATAACAACAGCTATCTGCCAGTGGGTATAAATATGGACAAATATTGACATTAATATTTATACGATACTAACGTCACTCAATTGTTTTGCCTTCCCGGAACCCCTCCACTAACACTGAAACTTTAAGGTATGGTATTAAAGTTCAAATTGGCTTTTAAGTATTATTACGAATCTTAGAATCTAGACTTTTTCAAGCAATTTTTTAAATTTTTCTCTCCGTAAGAACCATCTTCGTACTTCAAGGAATATTATAAAAAAAAAGAATTAGCGAAATAGGTTCAGCTGCTCTCGAGATTTGCGCTTAGCAACACATTCAGCGATACATTTTTATATTATAGATAGTTGCGCGCTGGCACTTCTGAGTTCGTGAACATCTTTCATTGTATGTAAAAATTGTCATCTGCTTAAAAAGTGTCTGTCCTCTTTAAGTGATATGACTTCTTTTCTGCCTATAGTCTGTTTGCGTATGTACCAACCCTCTTACCTATACTTGCTGCGAAAAAGCAGTGTTACAATGTTGTGTTTCAAACTAAAGGTGTTTCAAACGAAAGCCAGTATAATTGCAGGCTGTGAGACATTCCAATTTTCCCTTATATTTCCTCAGATTTCCTCAGAGGTGACAACAAATCTGTGGCTTTCTTCGTTTGAAGTTGGTGGCAGATCTATATTATATACTGCAGTAGTCACTTTCCATCGTGTAGACTTTTAATTCGTTTGGCACTACAGTTTTATAAACCGTCCCGTCCGTCGCTGAACTCGGTATTTTTGTACTGGTTTTAACGATATGGTTATACTATCTGGTTATATATCCCATAGTCTTCTGTCTCTTACGACACCCTTGGGACGAAATGGGGTGATAGATTATTTCACACCATTATGACATGGTAAACGCTGCCACCACAGGGTAGTTACGTACTTTACACAATATAAAACGTATGAAGGGACTTAATTGAAATGTGGACGTTTACTATTTATTACTTACTAGCTGGTACCCGGCGTATTGCTGTCGCAGATTAAATAATTGTGGAAATATCGTTTTAAATTTGGAGAGGTTATATTGTTTAATAAGAAATGATAGTACAAACACATTCTTGTAATACATTACATTCAAATTGACTTTTAAAATGAATTTTTTGATACGGTACGCGCGTTTAATTTTTTGAGAATTGTATGTGCATATTTTTAATTGCACTATGCCTATAACCTTCGCGCAAGTGTAAGCAATAAGTTAACAAAGTTTTAGCGCAACCTGATGAATTGTATGGCAGCGCATAAAATAAAACAAACAAACAATATTTTTTATGTATTTGATTAATATGAACAAGCATCGTTTAAAGAATAATCGATTGCCCTAAATATTCATACTACGCGGGAAATTGGCACCAATGAAATTTTCAATTGTAATTTTACGTGGTAGAGCCATGCTGCAGCTATATTAGTAAAATACATAGTAGTAGCACGAATCGGTTGGCTCAACCGGGGAGGGACCACGCTGTCACAGAATACCAGCGTAAAATAGTAGGTTAACGCTGCTGTGTTTCGTATGGTGAGTGTAGAAAACCGGAGACCCTTTTTACTGGTAATGAGGCATTTTAGTCCTCACGGGTGACAACGCATCTGCATTTTTGGTTTGATGTAGATGTCTATGGGCCGCAGCAACCACTTACCATCAGGTGGACTGTGTACTCGTTTGTCACATTTATCCTATAAAAAAACAAAAGGAAGTAAAAAAAACGTTTCAAAGGGATAGTATGAAGTCAGCAAGAAGCATTGGGATAACGAACTGCGATTACTTAAGCTACCACTGCTCGCAATTGCAAGATCCATACCAAAATTCAGATACGAATGTGGAAGCCACACAAAATCCCTTCTGTTATTTACGGTGACGTAATATCATATCTGTTGCTGTTACCTAAAAACGAAATGTCAGGAAATGACAACTTTTTACTGCCGCTAATGTTACCTTGATCAGGGGTACTGGCATCCGGTTCGTTCGATTAATGTGTCGACGCTGCTTGAGTGACGTGAATTTGTTGATTCTTATTTGCGGTCCAATGTTTAGAAGCCGGGCCGGTTGCCGAGACAACCGCATAGTCTCAGTTCAACTCCAGACACACCGGAGTATACATATATATTATGCTGCTTCTATTATTCCAAGCAGTCCGCGGCAAAACAGTTTCAGTTATCGCATTACGGATGCTCTAATTTATTGTACTTTTTTTCCAACGTGAAATGTTTAAGCACGGTTGCGTTAAGGAAGAAACAGAGAGAACTGGGAAGATGGATCGCGTTAACGGTGATTACAAAAACTCGGCGTGTCTGTTCCAAAATGAAGTGAAAGCTGAAAATGGTCAAAAAGCGGTAAAACCGAATTTACGTCTAAAAGTGCCAACTCCAATGAGACTCAAAAACCATTTGGTTTCCGAGGAAAATTTTGATGTTCTTCATTCACATATTGATGAAATTTCCAGCTTTGTAAGTAATATATACAATTATTTATTTATTTACACTTTATTGTACACCTTAATAAAAAGGATAACAAAGGGCGGACTTAATACCTTTTGGCATTTTATTCCAGTCATCTCGGGACGTGTGGAAAATAATGTGATAGGTGCCGAAAATAAAATGAACATTATAGTATGTCATCAATCAATTGAGAATAGACCTTAAATTTTAAAGACGGTACAATTTCAAATTACCATATAAGTATGTAAACAAAGGCAAAAAAATAACTTAAAATACAAGACTTCACGTTATCAATACCATTTTTTGATATGGAATTCAAAGTTTGTGTAATTGTATCTAATTTTAACTTATAATTAACTTATTTAATTGAAATTCTTCCTGTGTATGTGACGAAGGGAATAACTTAATATATTTAGAAGCGTTAATCAATATATTTAATTTAAAATATCAGACTGCTTAACAAAAACGAATTGACTCCGAAATAATATTATTTGCATGTGTAGGTTGTCATTTTTTTATATAAATTCTATTAATAATTATTAAATTTAACATTTCGCATTTAATAATATAATATTTTAATTTAAATATTAAACAGTAGTGTTCAATGAAAATGTCATATTTTATTTAACTTCAATTAATACAATACTAAGCACTGAACAGTATTACACGTTTTAAATTTAATAACGCACACTAGGATCGTATTTTAAAATAATATTAAGGTTTAATAAAACGCATAAACTGTGACGATTTTAATGAGAAATAGATAATTTTCTTATATTGTCATCGGTTCTGAAAACGTCTGCGTAATTTCATATTATTCAGACGTTTGTAAAAGGGGGAAAACCGAATTGCAAGATTCCATTTCATTCATACGTGTGTATATATGTTTACGTACGTATATATTAATTATTAAATTTAATGAACAAGTACGTATATCATGTAAGTATAATCATGAATTTTTCTAAATTAGCTTGGATCAATACGATTACATATTTTGATATTCTTCGATAATTGTTTATAAAGCATTGTTACCACATTTGCACACTTAGTTATAATTAGAAATGATGCGTATTGAAGCTAAATTTTACGTTCATCGCTTTTGATAATGATCTTAATTTTATTGGTTAAATTTTTCTGCGTTTCATGTACGATCTATCGCGTTAAAATGTTTACAGATGTACGCACGTTTCTACGCTATGTTGGCTAAATTTTCAGTTTGGCTTTTAGACAGGAATTGATTTTTCGATTTCACAGTTTTGATTTTGCAAACAAATTAACAAGACTCCCGCTTTTATAATCACCGATTTAAAGATATATTTACACAAGTTACTGTTTCTTTCATGGTATTTATTTTGTTAATTTTTTTTTGATTTTTGATGAATTGTACATCCGAAAACCAATAGGGAAAAAAGGTTCTATAAAATAAGACAGACTGGTAACCAGTAAAAGTGTGGAGCGACCCCGCTAGATCGAGAGACGCCCTGGTAAGACATGCAGGAAATCGATGGATGCAGGTGGTTTAGGACTGGTTCTAGATTCATTTCTCTATCTATGTTCAAGATCTATGTTCAAGAGTAGTCTTATGAAAGGCTGTTATGATGATAGTATTAAGTGACGTTCGATAGAATACAGTAAAATTAAAAAAAACGACTTCAATAAATTAAACAAATTCAATAAATTAAATTTACAACAACTAATGTTAAAAATCTCTTTTTTTTATAGGATAAGGGTGACAAACGAGCACACAGTCCACCTGATGGTAAATGGTTGCTGCGGCCCATAGACATCTACATCTATCCTCGCTTGCGAATTAAAATGCAGATGCGTTGTCACCCGTGAAGACTAAAATGGAATGCCTCATTTCCAGTAAAAAGAGCCTCCGGCAACCTGCACTCACCAAGCGAAACGCAGATGTAAACCTCTACTTCACGCTGGTATTCTGTGAGGTCGTGGTACCACCCCGGTTCGAGCCGGCCCATCGGTGCGACAGCAAAAGCTGCCGCGTGGCTCTACCACTGTTTTTAAATAGGGAAAAACTGATTCCTGTTGAATCCTCTGTTTTTCTTGGCATCACTCGCGACGCAAAGCTTCAGTGGGGCCCCCATATATCCAAACTAGCAAGCAGATTAAGCTCTGCAGCTTATGCTGTAAAAAATATTAGAGATCTCACTAGTGTCGAGACAGCTAGATTAATTTATTTTAGTTATTTCCATAGCATAATGTCTTATGGGATTTGCTATGGGGAAATGCGGCTGATTTATAAACTATTTTGGTTTTGCAGAAGAGGGCCATAAGAGCTATTTATAACCTTAAACCGAGAGAATCTCTTAGAGAAAAATTTAAATAAATAAATATATTAACTTTGGCCTCTCAGTATATTTACGAAAATTTGATGTATGTTCACGAAAACAAAAATAGTTTTAGAAAAAAAAGTGATATACACTCTGTAAATACTAGGAAAAAACACGAGCTAGTGATACCAGTCTCTCGACTCCACAGAGTCAGTTCATAATTCATTCTTGGAGCAAAGTATACGTTATTACAATAAAGTCTCAGAAAATATAAAAGGTTTGTCTATTACCAAGTTTAAATATTTCATTAAACAAAAACTGTATAAAAAGGGTTATTATATAAATGTATACATGGTTGATAATAACCGCTGGAAACGAGGTTGGTCGCTTCCAAGTTCTTTCTAAAATAAATTTTGTGAATAGGTTGTAACAATTTATATTGTAAAATTTATTTAAAAAAAGTCCCGCTGGATTTCTTGCTGGTTCTTACCAGGACAGCGGTTTTTTTCCGAACCAGTGATGAAGTAAAAAATTACTTTCAATAAGAATTACTTGCTATCAATATTGAATAAAAAGTATTCTATTCTATTTCATTCTATTCTAATACAAATATAATAAGAACATCATCAATGAAGTCTAAGTCAATTAAATATGCATTATTAATGATAACTCAAAAGTTACTGGTCAGATCTTGATCAAATTTATATGGGACCACATGAGAAGCACTAGTTTTCAAATAATCAACAAAATCAGTTCACCTACAAAAAAGTTCTGAGGTAACACACTTTAAAAAAATACAGTGAAAATGAGAATCGCTTCCTTTTTTGAATTCGGTTGAAAAGGTTTAAGACTGTTTAAATTTTTTCCTAAACTAAGAAATCAGTAAGGACAAAAGAATAAATCTTGAAGTATGTTATTTGTTAATTATTTAGTTATAATTACGTGACAAATTCGGATAAAAAAATTGGACGGTAGAACTTACTGTAACTTTATTTACTAAACTTACATAGATTTTAACTAATATATAAACAGCTTATCTCTAAGCCAAGCAGTAACTGGGTCACTTATATGGTCACACGAAATTGCCCGTAGGAGTCATCATGGCCATAATGTTTCAAAGTAGCAATTACTGTATCAGCTTATGAGATATTGCAATTTAGATCAAGACACGGCGCATGATAGAGGTCATAGTATACCAGAACGGAGATTACATGGTTGGTCATTTTCATCATTTGTTCAGTTCATAATAACGGTTCTTTTTCTTATACTCATAGACGAGGGGACATACAAACATGCGACTCACCTGATGATAAATGTCAACCGCTGCCCACGAACAACGCAAACACCAGGAGAATCGCAGGTGCGTTGCCGGTCTTTAAAAACAGTAAGTGAAGATACAGCAAGTAGAACATCACTTTGAGATCGGTACATAGGTACACCTACCTCGCACAACTTCCAAAAGGAAGTTGTGCGAGGAAGAAAACATCTTCTAAATCGCGCAGTGGTGGACCGAAAATCATCCAGATAATGTGGATGGTATCGGGAGTTCTGCTCTAGATGGGAACAGTATTCCATGTGAGGCCCAACCAGCGCCTTGTAAAGTTGCAGGCGGTGTGCCGGCATGAAATATTTTCCCGCTCTGCTGAGCACGCCAAGCTTTTTAGAGGCCAATTTAGCCTTCTCTTCCAAATGAACACAAAACTGCACGTCACTCGATATGTCGACGCCGAGGATTCCGATACTGGCTGAGGCAACAAGAGGAGTGCCTTGAAACTGAGGAGATATGACAAAGGGGTTCTTTTTAGCGGTAAACGCGCAAACTTGTGTCTTCTGAGGAATAAACTGGACTAGATTTAGTCGCCCCCAATCCGAGACTTTCTTCAGCAAAGACTCTACTTCAGACACAAGTTTGTTCCGGTACTCGGCGACGTTTTCCCGAGAAATATTGGCACGGCTGGTGTATAGAGCATCACCAGTGCTATCATCCACATAGCAATGAATGTTACCAGTTTGTAACATATCATTGATATGCAGATATGCAGAAGACACAGCGTTGGTGATAGCACACAGCTTTATGGAACACCAGCGTTAATAGGCTTGTAGTCGGAGCATGAACCGTCTACAACGACCTTGACGCTCCGATCTGCAAGGAAGCTGGTGATCCAATTGCACAATTTTTCGGGAAGCCCATAGGAAGAGCTTCGAAAGAAGCGTTTTGTGCCAAACGCGATTGAAGGCCTTTTCAATGTCCAAACTTACGGCCAAAGCCTATCCTTTAGACTCTACTACATCCGCCCATCTATGATTCAGGTAAACCAGAAAATCACCAGCTAATCGACCCCGACGAAAACCGTATTGGTGGTCACTAATCAGCTGGTGATCCTCAAAGTACCGCATGAGCTGGCAATTAATAATGGATCCCATTATTAACTGCCAGCTCATGCTTATTATTTTATTACTTTTATCGTTTCCTATTCGTTTGACAACTAAAGATCACTTAAGATGAAACAACAAGTCGTCGTTATTTTGGAACCGGTATCATGCACTTTCTGCGTTATAGAACGAGTCATACGGGAAACCCAAACATTTTTAAAGGTAGAAACCTATATGGGAAGCCGATGTTATATTATGATCGATGTGGTGTTTTTCCTTAGTGGATTTTTCTTGCCAAAAAACATGAAAATGCATTTAGGAAAAACATTCTTTGAACTGTGTCGTCGATACAGCAGTGAGAATCTGCGTGAAATGGTATACAAAGAAAATATCATAAAATAGGTTTGTTATAGCACCGTAGCATAATTGTGGCGCTGTCGTCTCGCCACAATTACCTTATTGTAGCACAAAACCGGTCGGTTCAACCGGGGTATGACCACTCACTCTCTCACATAATACCAGCGTAAAATAGGAGCTTAATGCTGCTGTGTTTGGTATGGTGAGTGTAGAGAACCGGAGACCCTTTTTACTGGAAACGAGACATTCCATCTCAGTCATCAAGGTCGACAACGCATCTGCATTTTCTACCGATTTCACAAAGGAGTAGGCACTCAATTCGTGCGTATGTTCTTTTTTTGTGTTACCTCATAACTTTTTTCTGCGTGGACCGATTTCTATGATTCATTTTTATATGAAAGCTGGGTTTTTTTCTGGTCCCATATAAATTTGATCAAGGTTTGACCAATAGTTTTTGAGTTTTTCTTAATAATTTATATTGAAGTCGGTTGTACAAAATTTTTAATTTTAAATTATGATTCTTAATTGAGGATAAATGTACTATGTCTACGGGTCACAGGATCCACTTAGATCAGGATGAGTGTATGCTCGTTTGTCACCCTTATTCTCTAAAAACCTACATTTACTTTAGTCACAACTGTATACTTGTATTTTAAATAAATATGCACGTCATCGTGGTGAGCATAATTATACTGTCTAATTACACAACCTGGTTGATTGCAGAAACCCGAACTTATGGGTTTAACCTATGGTTCAATAAAAGTTTTTTCCACGAAAGAAGTCCCTTAGAAATTTATATTTGCTGTCATATTTTAATTTGCATATATACCACTAGACTTCGTTATTAAAACAGAGTTTAGTTTAGACTAGAAAATATAAACTACGTTTTGTTATAAGACGGTTTAAGTCCAGAGGACATAGGCATGTGCATAGGTTCAATACAGTCATTTTCATGAATGCGTCAGAAAGTATGCATTTCTTAAAAAGTTTTCCTCATAACACACTGGCAGGTATTAGCTCACCGACCGACCGATCTGACCAACCGTGGTCGAGACTCTAGCACTGATAATGTTGTTGCGCATCAACAGTTTGTAGAATTTGAGCTTGGAATTTTTCGCATGATTTTTCCATTATTAGGTACAGGTGACGTCTAAGTTTAAATAAATATATTATGTCTCTTTTCCTCATTGTGGTGTAATGCCGACGTTAAATCCATTACCCTATTTTGCCCCGTGAGTGTTGTAAGTCCTTTTCTGGTCAGGATTCCGAATAATGACAGTAGAAAATTCTCGTATTTCTCATACGTAAAATACCGACACCGATGACGGGAAGCAGCGCCAAAGGTGCTAGATATGTATTGTATCAAGAGTTGAGAGGATTTTCTAACAATTTTCTACGACGGAGGAGGCGTGAACTTAAGTAGATTTTAACGGGCTTGTGAAGATATTCTTACATACACCGCAATTTAGACATTGTATTTTGATTCTTAATCGACCATCGATATAGATCAGGTTCAGGTTTGTCACCGTGTACTACAAAATACAGCACGAAAAAAATCGTGTTTAAAATACAGCACCATCATGCAGCTGTTTCACTCTGGTATTGTGGGCGAGCGTCATCTTCTGCCGGTCGAGGCGACCCACTCACGCTGTAGCCATATACCATGAGTTACTTTTTTTCTTTTGTTTATAATGGAATCCGTTATAAACTGCCACTTCATGCGGTACCTTGAAGATCACCAGCTGATTAGTGACCGCCAATACGGTTTTCGTCGGGGTCGATCAGCTGGTGATCTTCTGACCAGAAGACTTAACTCATAGATGGGCGGAGGCAGTAGAGTCCAAGGGGGAGGCGTTGGCCGTTAGTATGAACATTGCGAAGGCCTTCGATCGGGTTTGGCACAAAGCGCTTCTTTCGAAGCGCCCTTCCTGCCTATGGGCTTCCCGAGAAATTGTGCAAATGGATCACCAGCTTTCTTGCAGATCGGAGCATCAAGGTCGTTGTAGACGGTGCATGCTCCGACTACAAGCCTATTGACGCTGGTGTTCCACAAGGCTGCGTGCTATCACCAACGCTGTTTCTTCTGCATATCAATGATATGTTGCAAACCGGTAGCATTCATTGCTATGCGGATGACAGCACTGGTGACGTTCTATACACCGGCCGTGCCAATATTTCTTGGGAAAACGTCGCCGAGTACCGGAACAAACTTGTGTCTGAAGTCGAGTCTTTGCTGGACAAAGTCTCGGATTGGGGGCGACTTAATCTAGTCCAGTTTAATCCTCAGAAGACACAAGTTTGCGCGTTTACCGCTAAAAAGAACCCCTTTGTCGTATCTCCTAAGTTTCAAGGCACTCCCCTTGCTGCCTCAGTCAATATCGGGAACCTCGGCGTCGACATATCGAGTGACGTGCAGTTTCGTGGTCACTTGGAAGAGAACGCCAAATTGGCCTCTAAAAAGCTTGGCGTGCTCAGCAGAGCGGGACAGTATTTCATGCCGGCACAACGCCTGCAACTTTACAAGGCGCAGGTTCGGGCTCACATGGAATACTGTTCCCATCTCTGGGCTGGGGCTCCCCAGTGCCAGCTCCTTCCACTTGACCGCATCCAGCGCAGAGCGGCTCGAATCGTCGACGACCGAGTCCTATCCGATCGGCTCGACACACTGGCGCTGCGAGGAGATTTTCTTTCGCATTTACCACAGGGAGTGCTCTGAGGAATTGTTCGGATTAATCCCAGCCGCCAAATTTCACAAACGCACATCGCGGCAGAACTCCCGATACCATCCACACCATCTGGATGATTGGCGGTCCACCACTGTACGGTTTAGAAGATGTTTTCTTCCTCGCACAACTTCCTTGTGGAATCGATTACCATCAGCGATTTTTCCGGACCGATACGACTTAGGGACCTTCAAGAAAAGAGCCTACAACTTTTTAAAAGGCCGGCAACGCATCTGCGATTCCCCTGGTGTTGCGGTTGTTCATGGGCGGCGGTAGTCACTTACCATCTGGTGAGCCGCATGCTTGTTTGCCCCCTCTCCTATAAAAAAAAAGTTACGGTTATCATATTTTACAATCCCTTTTCAATCTTTCATTTAGTGTTACTACTTACGTGAAGAATTAGTAGCAATTGTCCCTAATTTTCTTTGTATTTAGTCTCGATTAATATTTGTGATAGGAGCCGTGGAATGGCTAAACTCAAATTGAATCTGAAACGGTGAAATAATAATTATTTAATTTTTTTACAATCAAAAGTTACTAGCTAGGTGAGAATAGCGATTTTTCTTAATTTTCTTAGCATTTAGTCTTGTTTAATATTTGTGATATGATCGTGGGGTGACTAAACCCTAAGTATCTGAATCGGTAACGGAATAATTATTTAATTTTTTACAATCCCTTGTATTTATTATTTCAGTTACTAGCTACGTGAAGAATTAGTAGCAATTTTTCCTTATTTTCTTAGCATTTAGTTTTGATTAATATATGTGATATGATCGTTGGGTGACTAAACCCGAAATATCTGAAGCGGTGACGGAATAATTACGGACATAGTGGATAACACAACCTCGGAAAAAACCAACTATAACAGTATCCACGACTTGATTAAGATCAAAGCGGCTGTTTAAAATCATTGTCTGCGAAATGTATTTTTCTAACAATGTAGTGACAGACAGTTGACCTTCATAAGGTGAATTGTGGCCAGGCCAAATGGTAATCAGACTATGGGAAGATTTCTGAAACACAATGTAGGTACACTAAATACAAGTAGGTAACCAAACATATGGTAACAATCTGCTCCATATTTATATTATTATAAACTAGTTTTAAAAGTTATTAGGTGCCGTAAGCCATAACACACGTCATCCGCACGTCAAACAAAAGATCATTACAAAAAAAATTGGACGACCGCTTTACGACTTTTAGAGGCCACAAAACAGTTGATGCCATTTATAAATTACTCATTGATTTGTTTTTGGTAAAAGAGAAATATAAAGAAGCTTGCCTCACATTTTTAATTATATTTACAGTACCACCGCATTTTGTGTAGTGTACATCTTTAATGATACTGCTTCATGTGTACTCATACTGCAGAAATGAGAAATTAAATTTCTTGGGCTATCCAACATTGAGTTTGCCAGTATCAGAAACACACCCGAAAACCTTTCTTCCCCATCAGTTGTCAATTCATTAAGCTGTATCACATGAGTAAAGAAAAACTGTATGGTTTCTTTACTCATGTGGCTGTATGGCTGGTCTATTGCAAATTCCGCCTACTGATGCTGTCTGAAACTGACAGTTATTCTTGTTCTTCTGCGGATATACTTTAACATTAAGGAAAACAAAAACATAAAAGTAATTTTGAAAATAATATTCACGATGTACGAGTGATGTTAAAATTCGACGAGCTCACAGTCCACTTGCTGGAAAGTGAATACTGTTGCCCATAGACATCTACATTTATCTTTGATTAAGGATCTAAATACAGATGCATCATCACAATAAGATACACAACACGAATAAGATGGTATGCCTCGTTTCCAGGAATAAGGGGCTCCGGTTCTCTACACTCATCATAAGAAACACATCAGTATGAAGCTCCCATTTACGCTGGTATTATGTGAACGCGTTTTCCTTCCCCTACCAAGCCGATTCATTCACGCTACAACTACAATATAGCTGCAGCATGGCTCTGCCACTTATAATGTGTGCATATTTCTCAAAATCTAAATGAAGATGAATTAAAAATATTTTGATGAAATTGGTCGCCTTTGGCATTAATACAGGCGTTGAATAGGGGCAGGCATATTAGCCCCGCCACGAAGCTAAGAATCTATGCACTGTCACTAAATTTATCCGCTGCTCGATTATAAGATTTTTCAGCGACTAAATTCTGAGGTAATGTTTTCAGCAGGCCATGCGCTTAATTTGTAGTCCATCAACAGGGTTGAGATCTGGACTGATACCGATTTTAATCGTTCGTGTCTCATGACCCGGAAATCAGTGTCAACAGTGAAAGTCCATAGTTCATTCTTTAAAAGTGCATCACTCAGCAGTGAGTTCAGTAATACAACAACCGCTAGTGCCTCGCTTTAGAGAGCGTCTTTAAAAAGTGACGTCCATACCCACTTTGTGCATTGTGCATAGCATTGTGCATAAGCATTTTTTTTAATTAATCCACAGTAGTATTTTCTCCTGTATCGGGGAGGCGGTTTACAAGTACACACAAAATTGCACAAGGCCACACATCCAGGCTGGACCAATATTTGAAGGCAATATACTTGTTCCGTGTGGGGTTTTAACCCGCGGCCCTGCAGCCTGCGACTACACTTTACCACTGCACTTCAAGCCGTCAATCACAATCCTGTTTTCTGTAACGCCGCAATTCTTAATAAAATTTAACAATCACTTCGAAAAAAAGAAATGACAGAAGTCGAAAGCTTAATCCAAATTCCTTTTAAATTCGTCTAAACACCAATGGGGTTGCTCGATCGAAGGGACTACGCTTGCACAGAATACGAGCGTAAAATAATAGCTTAATGCTGTTGTGTCCTTTACTGAGTGTAGAAAACCGAAGAACGTTTTTTCTGGTAACGAGACTTTCTACCTTAGCCCTCAGCGGTATCTACACATTTATTATTAACCGAGGATAGACGTAGATGTCTATCACTTACCATCAGGTGGTACTTTGTGATCTCTTGTATTTATTATTAGTTTATAAAATATTTATGTCCAGAGAAGTTATATAATTTAATGGAATATTTCATGTACATCAATGAATTGTTTCGGTCTGATAAAATCTCATGTTTAAGGAGTAGGTACATCACAAGAATGAGTATAATGTGTGTACATCATAAAAATATTTTTTGAGACGAGTTATAAAGGTATTATAATTGCCTATAAGTAAAAACCAAACAATTGTCTAGACGGCTCGGGTCGATCTGCTGTCAGTTATGTATAATACTTTTTATGAGTCAATATTAGTAATATATTTTTTTCTAAAGGATCTTTTTTTATTGCATATCCCACTGCTTACTATTTAAATTTTTTTCTAAAATTAAAAAAATTACAGTATTCTTCTGTCCTTTTCGTGCTCATGATCAAATCCCTTAAAATATACTCGTTCATGATACAATTTCCTACAAAAATATTAAATAAATTTGAGCTGTTTTACGGTGTTTATAATTATAAAAATATTTATTGTACACTTCGTAATATGAGATATAAAAAGCGGACTTATTGTATTATGTTCAACACTGAATGATTTGAGAAACTGTGGTAGGTGAAACAAATTACTTAATAAAATGAGTAATGATAACATAAAGTACGTAATAGAATCAGGCGTTACCTTGCGGAAATTCATTATAATGGGGTTGTTATAAACTAATTTGCTTAATTCCGCGTAAAGAAAAAAATGATGTGCCCTCTCTAGCTCTAGGGGACCTCCTACCCTCCCTTAATCGTGTGCACTATACCCGTCGCCGTTCATCCCGGCACTACCACCCCCAGCACCACCACACTAGGCACGACAAACCACTCTCGAAAATACGACACGTGTTTCGCCTCTACACGAGGCATCCTCAGGTGAAGTAGACTCTGCTGAGGTTGGCCGCTAAGACTTAGCGACTAGCCTCCGCAGAGTCTGCTCAAAAAAGCAAATTGGTTTATAACAACCCCATTGACATAAAGTACAATAAAATGTTTATATAAATATAAAATAAAGTTAGTATTAAGACATAAATAATAAATTTATTAACGGGTGCTTGTGTATACCAGTTATTACAAAATACTGTTGTTTTCGCAAATATTAAATAGAAATTTATGAAAATGCGTTCGGTCCGTGTATACATATAGATCCATGACTACTAGAGCTTATGACCGAATTGGATAAAAAAAAATTAAGAATTTTCTTCTAACGGATATGTAATAGTTAACCAAATATTACAATATAAATTATTATATATATACTTATGATATAAATGGACGATAAAAATATATTTTATAAAAATATTATAGATTTGCGTTGCAGCCAGTCCGAATATCTTCTACATATCTAATTACCTTAAAAGCTATCTTTATGTTTTTGTGTTTTCTAAGCTCTTTAATATTTTGTTTGATAAGGATTCACCGATATAATCTCTCTAAAACGAACTACAAATAAAACTTAGGTACATTGACGCTCAAGGGGTACATATTCAATTAGCTGACATACCATAGCAGCTATAGTAGCTGTAGTTCACGATAGAAACCGATAAAAAAACTCTGCACTAAGATACAAGATAATAATAAAATTTTAAAAGCTAAGATTAGAAATGCTTCGTCACCTTTCTGTTACGAAAATAATGCCAATAAACACACAGTAGTTTTTTTTTTCAGTTAACAAGAAATATTTGCGTAGCTATAATATAAATATATGAAGATCAAAAAACATACTCGACAAATCCATAACGCAGATATCCGTTACATAACTAAGATAACTGTCGTATTTCAACGCATCAGTAAGCAGAAGCGGTCTTTATATCAAGGAACCGGTAACCGATATTGAAGAATGGTTCTCGAGTTGCCCCCTCGTACCAGTAGCGTAGTGACCAGACCTAATACAACATGGTAGGAGGCGATGAATGCAAGTAGGTCAAGAGCATGCTCTGTGGTAATATTATGAGGCAGCTCATCAATGATCTTGTAATGAGTTGCAATAATAATGATGGTGATGAAATTCTTTAAAGATAAATACTTTTGATTGTATATCTTATTTAGCGAGGCAGGTTACTTGTAATATAATAATAGCAGCTGAGCCTTCGCTACGTTTTTTGTTTTTTTTTTAAATTATAAGCTGTCAAGACTTCGTTAAGAATAGGATTTATCATGATTAAAAATCGAATTATCTTTAACAATACCCAAGATTGATGATCCGTATATTCGACGACTAGTCAATTATACAACTTAAACAACACAATAAAACAAAATTAGAAAAAAATTAGTAATATACTTGTCTATGTGCAACAATTTATTTTAGTGTATTTTTGTAAGCCTTCATTTTATCTAAGCTTCTAAAAATAATTAGATAACTGATAAGGATAGATAAGGAATTATTTCATCCATATAAATTGTCTATATGTTTATTGAGCTGATTCAAAATTGTTGTAAATAATATTTTCTTTTTATTTTATTATATTTTTATTTTTTATAAAATAAAAACCAATACGAAACCAAACGTTTTAATTGCAAAATTAATGCCATGTTATATTATATAATATGACGTTTTGTCATCACCATAATTAAAAGATTAATAATATCCTATAAAAAATATTATATTATTGATTGACCCTTTTTAAAATTAATATTGTAAAAGTTAATAAGCTAAGAAAATATAATACATGTATTAAAACATATCTTTAAAAATAAATATTAATATATTTTAAATTTAAAATATTTATACGTGGTAGAGTCATGTTGCTGCTAAATTAATTGTATAGTTGTAACACGAATGGGTCGGTTCGACCGGGGGATGACCACGCTCTCACAGTGTACCAGCGTCGAATAGCAGCTTAATGCTGCTGTGTTTCGTATGGTGAGAGTAGAGAACCGGAGAACCTTTTTACTGGAAAAGAGGCATTCCATCTTATTCCTCACGGCTGACAACGCATCTGCATTTTGATTCGCAAACGGGGATAGATGTAGATGTCTATGGGCCACAGCAACCACTTGCCATCACGTGGACTGTGTGCTCGCTTGTTACCCTTATCCTATAAAAAATATTTTTATTAATAAATGTTCATTATATTTTTATAACATATAATATCCTTAGTAAAACGAGTTTTCGCAAAGTTACACTTGACTCTATTAATTATATAGCTTTAAACATATTTATTTATTTAATCTGATTGAAGTATTGAAACAATCACAGACAATTGAACGTTACATTTATTAATTTGTAACAGATTGCACAACAATTCAGTTTGGTTAGGTCACCTAAGTCCCACTTATATTTTACGAAAAGACTTGTGTCGGCCGTGGGAACAATACCCATAAGATGGGTTGTGCTAATTTTGTAACAAAGGTTCTCTTGTCAAAATAGGCGTTTGCATTAAATAATAACGAACGAGTTTCCCTAACACCTTGTTAGTGAGTTATTATTAATTCTTATTCTACAGAATACGCGTGTACGCGTGTGACGGCTGCACGTCCGGGCGTAAATTCCTCCATTTTAATAAAAAGATAAGCAAATTATGTCGGCTAACTTGACTAACAACAGCCGATGCAGATACCGTTTAATAATTATAACTTAATTATAATAAACTCTATGCACGGCCAATATACAGTAAACGTGACATGTTTCGATTCATGATTATAATAGAATAGAATAATTAGGGCATATTAATTATTATGCTCTAAATTTCAGACGTCAGAATACCTAACCAATCGATTTCTTTACTCATGTGCCGATACGTTGCAGGTACGATAGCGTTACTAAATTGTCTCGAGAGGCAAAACAAGCCTTCAAAAAATAGATACAACAATATTAAGTAATTCTTATCAGAGTCGCTTAGAGATGACGAAACAGATTGTCGCTGTTTTAATAAGACGACGCCGAGGCTAGTGCGTGACGAATCAAGTCGAATAAAGCGGATACGGGAAATACCCCGTTCAAGGCATTATCAAGCGTCTATTGCCTCAGGCAATTTAACAACGTTTGAAATGGTTCCTGTGATAAAATATGTGATAATATTTACGAAAAAAGTACCAAGCTTATTGGATTTTGATGAAATTTTATCAATTCTTAAGGTGCGAATTAACTATTAAAACGAATTATTTTGAAACACATCAGTGGCGTAGCGTGCCTTAGATGGGCCCTGTATCAAAATTTGTTGGGGGGGCCCAATGAAGAGTAGGGGGATGAAGTTGTTCACGTCCGCAGGAATTGCCATCCGCACCCTGCACGTGTCCCCGGGTGGCGCTAAACGAACAACAAACTACTGGCTGCTGTACTGTTGCGCTATAATCTTGCAACCTCACAGCACTATCACAGTCGTTCAAAGAATATTGTATCATTTAATCACCCACTTGAAATGCCTTAATGCGATCAGCTCTCCTCGGAGAGCCACCGGGCTAGAGATATTGGACCTTATTACCCGAATCTGCCAACTTAATGTAAAAAGTCCCCCCCCCCCCCATCAACATGGTAGTGGAATTAAATAAAAGACTACCCCAGGAGGGTACCAGCACCTCTGGAGAATCCCTCGCCGAGCATCCACGACCAAACTATTCCACTCCTGGGCGTGGGTGCTCAGGCTGCCCCGCGTATTCTGGGGGGGGGGGGGGGGCGAAATTCCGCTCAAGACGAAACCTGCTCGGGGCAAGCGGAGCAAGAAAACAAAGGCAACCCCTGCCACGCTTACCGTGGATTTCTGCAATATCAGGGGACTTCATTCAAACCTTAACGCCGTCCACTACCATCTGGAAATAGCTAAGCCGGCCTTGCTCTTTCTAACCGAGACACAGGTGTCCTCTCCGGCTGATACTTCGTATCTCTCCTACCCGGGGTACAAATTAGAACACTCGTTTGTGCCCCGGGCTGGAGTTTGCGTGTATGTCAGAGAGGACATCTGTTTTCGACGCCTCGGCAGTCTTGAAGGTACGGACCTCTCCATCCTATGGCTGCGCGTAGACAGCGACGACCATCCCCGCGTCTACGGGTGCCTATATAGGTCCCATAGCGGTAATGCCGACACAGACCGACTCATAGACCACGTCCAAATGGCTGCAGACTCCGTGCTACAACAGGTCCCATCCGCAGAGATCGTGATACTCGGTGATTTCAACGCCCACCACGCTGAATGGCTTGGTTCTCGTTTAACCGATCATGCGGGTAGATCTGTCTATGACTTTGCTTTGGCATATGGTCTAACACAACTGGTTACTTCGCCTACGCGGATCCCAGATGTGGAAGACCATGTACCTTCCCTGTTGGACCTTCTGCTGACCTCTCCTCCGGCCGGATATCAGGTCTACGTCGATGCCCCTCTGGGCTCTTCGGACCATTGTCTGATCCGGAGTACGGTGCCAGTCACGCTCCAATCGCAGTTGCGATCTACAGCTTGCCGCCGTGTTTGGCACTATAGGTCAGCTGATTGGGACGGGATGCGGTCTTTTTTTGCATCCTACCCTTGGGGGCGGGTTTGCTTCTCGCCGGAAGATCCCAGCGTTGTTGCCGATTCTGTTGCTGATGTGGTACTTCAGGGTATGGAACTTTTTATTCCATCCTCTGTGGTGCCCATCGGAGGCAGATCCCAGCCATGGTTTGGTCGCTCCTGTAAAATAGCATCACGCTATAAGCAGGAGTGCTACCAGGCCTGGGCTGACGCATCAACGTCTCGGGATGTAAACACCAGCGCACTTAAAAAGAAGTATAATTCCGCCTCCAGGTCCTTCAAAAGCGTCATTGCCAAGGCAAGGTCTGAGCACATCGGCAGAATTGGCGAGAAGCTAGTTCGCCTTCATTTGGGAACCCGTGCATTCTGGTCTCTCGCCAAGGCTGTCCAAGGGAACTTCTGTCAGCCATCTCTTCCATCTCTGCACAGAGAGGACGACTCACTGGCCCATGCCGCAAAGGAGAAAGCCGATCTGTTGAGCTCTCTTTTTGCGTCCAACTCGACTCTAGATGACGGGGGGAACACACCGCCGACCATCCCGCGATGTGAGTGCTCCATGCCGGATGTGCGATTTACACAGCGCTCGGTCCGCAAAGCACTCTTCTCCCTGGACGTCAGCAAGTCGAGTGGGCCCGATGGAGTCCCTCCCATTGTGCTGAAGACGTGTGCTCCGGAGTTGGCACCGGTTTTAACGCGTCTTTTCCGGTACTCCTACTCCCAAGGCGTAGTCCCGAACTCATGGAAGACAGCTTTGGTGCACCCGATCCCTAAAAAAGGCGACCGCTCAGACCCGTCCAACTACAGGCCTATCGCGATCACCTCCTTGTGAGGAAAGGAGGTGATCCTTGTTCTCCAAAATAATGGAAGCCGTTATAAACTGCCAGCTCATGAGGTACCTTGAGGATCACCAGCTGATTAGTGACCGCCAGAACGGTTTTCGTCGGAGTCGATCAGCTGGTGATCTTCTAGTCTACTTAACTCATAGATGGGCGGAGGCAGTAGAGTCCAAGGGGGAGGCATTAGCCGTTAGTTTGGACGTAGCGAAGGCCTTTGATCGGGTCTGGCACAAAGCGCTTCTTTCGAAGCTTCCTGCGCATGGGCTTCCTGAGAAATTGTGCAAATGGATCACCAGTTTCCTTGCTGATCAGAGCATCAAGGTCGTAGTAGACGGTGCATGCTCTGATCTCAAGCTTATCAACGCTGGTGTTCCACAAGGCTGCGTGCTATCACCAACGCTGTTTCTCCTGCACATCAATGATATGTTGCTAACTGGTAGCATTCATTGCTATGCAGACGACAGCACTGGTGATGCCTTATATACCAGCCGTGCCAATATTTCTCGGGAAAACGTCGCCGAGTACCGGGACAAACTTGTGTCTGAAGTCGAGTCTTTGCCTAACAAAGTCTCGGATTGGGGCCGACTAAATCTAGTCCAGTTCAATCCCCAGAAGACACAAGTTTGCGCGTTTACCGCTAAAAATAACCCCTTTGTCGTATCTCCTCAGTTTCAAGGCACTCCCCTTGCTGCCTCAGCTAGTATCAGAATCCTTGGCGTCGACATATCGAATAGTGTGCAGTTTCGTGGTCACTTGGAAGGGAAGGCCAAATTGGCCTCTAAAAAGCTTGGCGTGCTCAGCAGAGCGGGACAGTATTTCATGCCGGCACATCGCTTGCAACTTTACAAAGCGCAAGTTCGGCCCCACATGGAATACTGTTCTCATCTCTGGGCCGGGGCACCCCAGTGCCAGCTCCTTCCACTTGACCGCATCCAGCGCAGAGCGGTTCGAATCGTCGACGACCGAGTTCTTTCTGATCGGCTCGATACACTGGCACTGCGTAGAGATGTTGCATCTCTTTGCGTATTTTATCGCATTTATCACGGGGAGTGCTCTGAGGAATTGTTCGGACTAATTCCAGCCGCTCAATTTCACCATCGCACATCGCGACAAAACTCGCGTTACCATCCATACCATCTGGATGATTGGCGGTCCACCACTGTGTGATTTAGAAGAAGTTTTCTCCCTCGCACGACTTCCTTGTGGAATCAATTACCACCAGCGAATTTTCCGGACCGATACGACTTAGGAACCTTCAAGAAAAGAGCTTACACCTTTCTAAAAGGTCGGCAACGCATCTGCAATTCCCCTGGTGTTGCGGTTGTTCATGGGCGGCGGTAGTCACTTACCATCAGGTGAGCCGCATGCTCGTTTGCCCCCTATTCCATAAAAAAAAAGTATTAGTCAAGCTAAATGTAAAGTAGTAAGTAAGATTCTATTAGAAAATGACATAGACGTACTCCTTTTATAAGAAACTCACGATAGAGGATCTATATAAACGTGGTGCTATCCCGGGATACTACCTTGCTCATGCAATTAACCAAGCGCAATATGGCATCGCCACTTATGTTAAAGACGGTATTAAACATGTCGCTGCGGAGACTTGCCTTGGGGTCCGGATGTATTTGCCTCTGCAATATAGATCAATAACCTTACCATTGTAAAGGTATACAAACCACCGAACTCTTCATGGACTACCAACCTCCCCGCTTTCCCACACCCATGCCTATATGCCGGCGACTTCAATAGTCATCACACGACCTGGCGATATAACAAAAATGATGCAAATGGTTAACACCTCGTGCAATGGGCGGAGAACAACAACCTAGACCTGGTATTTAATGCCAAAGATGGAGGATCGTTCAGGTCAGCAAGATGGAAACAGGATTATAATCCATACTTAACGCTTACTACCTGTGACATCAATCGAACCCCATTACAAACCACACCAAGAATTCTCTCAGACTTTCCGAACAGCCAGCACCGACCGGTGCTTGTGGAGGTTAGTATTAAGATCCCCTTAACAAACTCCGTGCCTTTGCCTCGATGGAACTTCCACAAAGCAGACTGGTCCAAATTCAGCGCTGACATGGATGCTTTTTTTTTTATAGGATAAGGGGGACAAACGAGCACACAGTCCACTTGATGGTAAGTGGTTGCTGCGGCCCATAGACATCTACATCTATCCTCTATTACAAATCAAAATGTAGATGTGTTGTCACCCGAGAGGACTAAGATGGAATGCCTCATTACCAGTAAAAAGGGCCTCCGGCCACCTGCACTCACCAAGCGAAACGCAGAGGTAAACTTCTACTTCACGCTGGTATTCTGTGAGGTCGTGGTACCACCCCGATTCGAGCTGGCCCATCCGTGCGACAGCAAAAGCTGCCGCGGGGCTCTACCACTGTCAAAATGCTGCTGCTATCAGATGGATACCTCCCTGTGCCGAAAATTACAAAAGATTCACTAAACTTATCATAGCAACAGTAAAAAGGAGCATTCTCCGAGGCTACCACAAAGCGTACATACCTTGCTGAAAACTATTTGATGATGACTGACCTTGTATGACCTTCTAAAATCTCTCGACGAAAG
The DNA here is from genome assembly GCA_033319125.1 of Parnassius glacialis. Taxonomy (NCBI): domain Eukaryota; kingdom Metazoa; phylum Arthropoda; class Insecta; order Lepidoptera; family Papilionidae; genus Parnassius; species Parnassius glacialis. The sequence goes on from JAVANC010000016.1 coordinate 12,350,312, forward strand.
GCGTCGAAATAGGTGGCTTGATACCGTAGAGTCAATGGATTTTAAGACTTCCAGCAGGAAATCTTGGAGGGTGCTCAATGGGTTGGCAGGCAAGACTGGAACAAACTCCCGTGGTAAATCTGCTCCACTAGCCAACGCAATTGTAAACAGAATAGTTGAGGTGTCCCGAGTTAAAGGCAGGAAAGATGATACCCGGGCGACACGACAGTGCGCTAAACAGCTCAAGGCGTCGCTACCAATTGACTACCAGCTGTCACGAGAATTCTCCCAAGATGAAACCGATCGCACCTTGAAACTATTGCCCCCTAATAAAGTTGCTGGTTTCGATGGAGTCTACAATGAGTTTCTAAAGCACCTGGGCCCAAAATGCAGCAAATGGCTGAAAGAGTTCTTCTCAGATATCCTGTTACGTAACGAATTGCCTCGCGACTTCAATAGATCGAAGATTATTGCTATGCTGAAACCCCAAAAACCTGCAGATGATCCTAAGAGCTACCGTCCTATCGCCCTTCTAAGCTGTGTCTACAAACTTCTGGAGAGACTAATCTACAACCGCATTATGCCTCTCATTGATAAGGTGGAACAAACTGGCTTCCGTTGTGGTCGCAACTGTACCGACAGGTGTTGTCCCTCACAACCCACATTGAATCAGGGTTTCAAAAGAAACTAAAGACGGTTGCTGTTTTAATAGACCTGTCTGCGGCATACGACACAGTTTGGCGGCAAGGATTGGTCTATAAGTTCATGAAAGCGGTACCATGCAGAAAAATGGAGGGGCTGTTAAATAGCATGCTTAGCAACCGTGAGTTCATGGTTTTTCTTGGCGACAGTGAATTTCGTACCAAAAAGCTGAACAATAGATTACCACAGGGTTCAGTTTTGGCTCCGCTGCTCTTCAATCTTTACTTACATGATATATCTGAAACACAGAGTCGTAAATTGATATATGCTGATGACATAACACTAGCTTCCCAACACAAAATCTTCAAATTATCCGCAGGTATCCTTAACGAGAACTTAAGCATACTAGACAAATACTTTAGGAAATGGAGACTAATACCAAACACTGCCAAAACCGAAGTAACTGCGTTTCACTTGGCTAACCAAATGGCAAAATACGAGCCCATTATTGAGTTTGCTGGAGCCATGTTGCACTACAACCCCACTCCGAGATACCTGGGCGTGACTCTCAACCGAAGTCTTGTCGTGAAGCGACAATTAATAAGAAAAAGAGAACCTAACCTACGAACAGCAAAACAACAAAATAGACCAAGAAAATAATATATTATAATTTTTTAAAAGGTATTTACAATCTTATAAAAAAAAATGAAATATGAAGGTGATGGATGAAATGAGATTACCATTATATTAAAAAAGGGATAGGAGAATAGGAAAATTAGTATGATAGTGGAGCCCTAGAGCCTCGCTGCTTTTGTAGAAGTAGGGACACGGAGAGCTTGAGGTTTCTCAGCGGCGACGGCACGCAGCGCCTGGACTGGGCACACGCAGCGTCCGGAGCCGGCGCACGTAGCGCCTGGGGTAGGTGCGCTCAGTTCTTGGAGAAGTAGTCGCCGCGCCCAGAAGTAGCGCGGGCAGTAGGGACGCAGCGCCTGGAGCCAGCAGTCGAAGCGCGCCTGAAGGTAGCGCGGGCAGTAGGCTGCACTCAGCGCCTGGATCAAGCAGTCGTAGCGCGCGGAGTAGTGTGGCCCCGCACTTGAATTAGAATTCACCGACGACTTCACGTGTAGATGGAGGCTTGCAGGATCCCGGGGCAAAGCGGCCCCGGGATAAGGCCTTTAGTAGATGTTTCTCGTTTGAGAACCGAAGCGAGACTGTCCTGTATTCTCCAATTGTTTGGCTTTTATACCTTTTTAGAGAGAACGAGAAATTATTTAAATTAAAACGAAATTTATTGTAAATGACCTACAGCCAAAAAGTATTTATGTAGAAAGAACATCATACCAGAGACGAATTTAAATAAAAGTTACCATAACAACCACAAAAACAATGGTTGTCAAATTGAGGAATTTTTAGTTTTAGGACTGTTATTAAGAGACTATTACATTTAAGTAAGAAACGAGATAAAAATCACATAGGAAAAACTAATGCACGACAACGTACACTAAGCCTGAAATTGTAGAGTTACAGAGAATTCAATAAAAGACCAAAAAAAAGGTAAGACTTCGTTGACAGCTAGTTTAAAATACTAAATAGTGTGAAAATACGCAGTAAAATGATATGTTATTGTGTAAAAACGTTACAGGATCCTATATAAATAAAGGTGATGCAAAATATAAATGCAGAGAATCAAAAACAGAATGAAAAAAATAGTATAAAGTGATGCAAAACATGAATGCAGAATATCAAAGCAGAATGGAGAATTAGTGTACAATGAAATGTAAGTTGCATAACACTACATTTTCCCCCCGACCCTGGAAAATTTTTGACTCAGCAAAAATTTTGACATGTACATTCTAAAATAAACCATAAAAACACAGCTTTGCAGAAACAGACATCAACAGGCAAAATCAGATATACTATCTCTTACATTCATCATCTGCATTCAGGTAAGGGTGGAGTTCACATTCAATGACTACCACTCTAAAAGTGTGTTTTCAAAACGACATTAAGGCTTATTTAAGGAGTAGTCATCCGCTCCTGCGTGAAAAAAAAATTTGTCAAAGAAACACCACTCTAAAAGTGTGTTTTCGATAGGACATTAAGGCTTATTTAAAGAGTTGTCAACCGCTCCTAAGTGAAGATAAAAAAATTCGAAGAGACACCACTCTAGAAGTGTGTTTTCGTGTGAAAGTGATGCAAAACATGAATGCAGAATATCAAAGCAGAATGGAGAATTAGTGTACAATGAAATGTAAGTTGCATAACACTACAGTCTCACGTACGCTCCGCACATGGACAAATTATCCAAAAAGCTCCAGACCAAAACAACATCTTGCACAGGCTAGCGGGCACCACTTGGGGGCCAGCGCCGATGTGCTGCGTACAACTTGATGTACTCAACAGCAGAGTACTGTGCACCAGTATGGTCAAATAGTGCACATGTGCAGCATGTTTTTAACAGTGGTAGAGCCACGCGGCAGCTTTTGCTGTCGCATGGATGGGCCGGCTCGAACCGGGGTGGTACCACGACCTCACAGAATACCAGCGTGAAGTAGAGGTTTACCTCTGCGTTTCGCTTGGTGAGTGCAGGTGGCCGGAGGCCCTTTTTACTGGAAATGAGGCATTCCATCTTGGTCCTCACGAGTGACAACGCATCTGCATTTTGATTCGCAAACGAAGATAGATGTAGATGTCTATGGGCCGCAGCAGCCACTTACCATCAGGTGGACTGCGTGCTCGTTTGTCACCCTTATCCTATAAAAAAAATGTGGACACCCAGCTGAACCAGACCATGAGATGCACATCTAGAATCTTAAAATGTACCCTCCCTGCAGTGGCTCTCCGTGCTAAGCCATATAAGCCCAGCCCATTTGAGAAGACAACAAATACTACTACGAGAGTCCCAGAAGATCTAAGGAAATCCCAACCTGCCGGCTCACGCGGAGTTTACTGATCCGCCACCCCACCGTCTGAAGTCACGTCACCCACCATACCAGACCGCATGTGAACTCGTGTTCGGTGGATTCAACACATCTGCTGAGTGGTTGCAGGAATGGAACGCAAAACCCCCTGATAGCATGGGAGTTACTATCAACCCTACACTTAAGCCTGCTGGTTTTGCGCTCCCAAGAAGGGAATGGTGCCAGCTGAATAGAGTACGAACCGGATGCGGGCGAAGCAATGCCTTCATGTCCGTGTGCGGGTGGAGGGAATCACCGGGGTGTGAGTGTGGAGCTGCTGTCCAGAATGTTGAGCATATAGCTAGAGACTACCCACACACAAGGTACCACTGCTGCCCAACAGACCTGTTCTCTCTCGAAAACGACGCTATCCCATGGATTCAGCAATTAAAAGATAGAATAACTTTATAATTTTGATTAATTTTAATTTATTGTGAACGATTGTAAGAATGCCATACGAATAAATAAATAAATGAAGAGTAAAGATTTCATAAAAGGAACAAAACACTTGAATTGAATTAAAATTATTATATATTGATTATAAGTTATTACTTACAATTAATACTTCTAGGAACTAACCTAGCAAAACAATACTAACATAGCTGAAGACGATTCGGCGGCATTCATAGCTGAAGACGTTTCAGTTTTTTAAATTCTTTGCTTCTATAGATGATAGTGATAGCCTTTCCTGTCCCGTAGAAATCCTTGGAATTTTTGGTTACACACGTTCGGGGCCCCTGTAGCCCGGGGGCCCCGTATCATTGATACGGCTGATACGGCGGTAGCTACGCCCCTGAAACACATACACGACATAAAAGAGAATATTTTTTTACTTTTCACTTCATTTACTTTCTTGCGTGGCAACTATGGCAAAATCTTCCCGATGAGGCAATCTATGGGGGAAGCCTATATTCAACAGTGGATTTAAGTTAAGTGGTTAATGAATTGTAAATTAATAATTTCTTTCCAGTGTAAGCTAAATAGTTTCGACCGACGGAAAACGAACGCCAAATATAGCACCCAACGGGTGAAAGTACCAGATTTGGATTTGCACGCTTCATTTCCAGTCTGAATTGACTTTTAATCGCCGCATGTGAATGAAGCCGTGTACTCTGACGATTTGTTTCGTCATTGAATTTCTATTCGACTTGGTGCAAAACAATTTCCTTTCTGAGTACGTAAAGTTTTAATTTATGTAGGAAAATTTGTTAAAATTAAACACCGTCTTATTTTTAGGGTTCCGTACCTCAAAAGGAAAAAACGGAACCCTTATAGGATCACTTTGTTGTCCGTCTGTCTGTCTGTCTGTCTGTCAAGACCCTTTTTCTCAGGAACGTGTGGAGGTATCAAGTTGGAATTCATATCAAATACTCTAGTCTACTGTCCCTTGGAGCTGTGAAAAAATCAAATTTCTAAGCCAACGCAATCAAAAGATACAGCCGTTTATGCCGCATGAACTCAGAATCTTGAAATTTGGTACGAAGCAACGTTTTATAGCACAGATAAAGGAAGAATTGCGATAAGCATAATTTTTTAGTTACATCATACAATAAAAATATTTTTAATAATTTTAAACTTATATTCCTACGGATTTGTTCACAACCCTCGGTGCGCGAGTCCGACTCGCAATTGGCCAGGTTTTTTTACAATAGAATAGAAAAAAAATTAGATTACAAGAATATTAAATCCGCATAAGAAATTGTGCTAAGTTAAGATCACGTGAGACATGCACGGATTCGACCGTCAGGTTCAACGTTGCTATACGTGGTAGAATTATGCTACAGCTATATTATGGATATAGCACGAATGGGTCGACTCAAACGGAGAAAAACCACGCTTTCCCGAGATTACCAGAGTAAAATACTGGCTTAACGCTACTGAGTTTTGTATGGTGAGTGTAGTGAACCGGAGACCTCTTTTTTTAATAGGATAGGGTGACAAACGAGCACACAGTCCACCTGATGGTAAGTGGTTGCTGCGGCCCATAGACATCTACATCTATCCTCGTTTGCGAATCAAAATGTAGATGCGTTGTCACCCGTGAGGACTAAGATGGAATGTCTCTTTTCCAGTAAAAAGGGTCTCCGGTTCTCTACACTCACCATACGAAACACAGCAGTACTAAGCTGCTATTTTAGGCTGGTAATCTGTGAGAGCGTGGTCCTTCCCCGGTTGAGCCAACCCATTCGTGCTACAACTATACTACTTATACAGCTGCAGCATGGCTCTATTACTGCAAACGAGGCATTACATCTTAGTCTTCAGGGGTGAAGCATCTACATTTTAATTCTTAATCGAGAATAGATGTAAACATCTATGGGTCACAGTATCCTCTTATCATCAGGTGGACTGTGTGCTGGGTTATCACCCTTATTCTGTAAAATAACGTGCACTTGTGATGGCCGCAGTGACGATGATTAACAATGATGATCATGATCACGATGATGACAATGATGAATGAGGAAACAAAAAACAGTTGTTCATGTTTTATTACATGCTTATTAAATCTTATAACTTTTATTACATCGGTATTATTAGATTGCATCTTAAGTATTTAGGTGTCTGAGCTTGGCTCGGCGTTAGAAAAAAAATGTAATTTTTCTCAGGGATTATACTTTATCTAAGTACGTAATTTCAGCATTTTTTTTTAAGTTAGAGCCGTTTCCGAGAAACCGGTTACATTTAAGTACACATATTATAATATGTATTTTTTTCTACCGACTTCAAAAAGAAGCTGGTACTCAATTCGACTGTATGTTTTTTTTGTGTGTCTGATAACTTTTTACTGGGCGAACCGATTTCGATGAATCTTTTTTTTATTTGAATGCTTCTCTTCTTGAGGTGCTTCACATGTGGTTCCATATAAATTTGTTTATTTGGTTTTTTTTTCTTAGTAATTTATATTGAATTCGGTTTTACAAAATGTTTAATTTTAAATTATAATTCAATTATTCAATATCAGGTTTAATTTTATATGGAAATAAACAATGATTTTCTGTAAAATTACTGTAATCAAACAGTTAACGACCAAAGCTGACATCTCGGTTAAAAAGTACGCACACAACGCAAACATAATATTTTATTAGTGTTCAATAATTTATTTTTGTAGAGATGTGGGACCGCATGGGCGAGAATACTAAAGAACAAAAATAATAAAAACTACATTTATCTGACCATTTATGACGAGTGGTAGACCCTCAAACCATATGGATATTATGGAATGACTTAATATCGCCATAGCGAAATTACCAATCATATGGCGCGGACATGTCGTTTATTGCTTTGTGAAAACACACAATAAAGGAATTTTTCCAGAAATGAGAGCCAACGAGATCCATTTATTGCACTATATTGTGAATTCAATCGAAATCGTTGGATCCGTTTTCTATAATGCGATTACAAATAAATATATAAATACCGCTCGTTTAATAGTATGCGGTTAGTGACTTTAAAGACCTGTTTATCTGTACAAAGGAATAATTTATCTGTAAGACTCTCTTAGCAAAAAATATGATAAGGCGTTTCTTGATATCGATTAAAACGTTTCCATTTAATAACTAATTGCAACGACATTTTTCTAGGTAATCTTAGAAGCCTATGTCACTTTAAAGATGTGTGTATGATTTATATTCCATAATTTAATTTTAATAAAATATATGGATATTATATTTTTATACTAGTATATTATACAAGGTGGCCCATAAGTCGTTAGAAATGTAAATTTCGAATAAAATACGAAAGGCGCGCATGAGTGGCGCGCGCGGTGCGGGGGGAGTACCGACGGTTTCTGGGAATTCAGTTGCCATGGAGCGTTTCACCGGTGCGGACCGTGCAATTTGTGTGCGCGAGTTTTATCGAAACAATGATTCGGCTACCATTGCGCGGCGGAAATTTCGAGAATATCAGAATTTACGCAACTTTAAAGACATTCCAAGTGTTCAAACGATTAAGAACTGGGTTATTAAGTTCGAAGAGAGAGGTTCGACGTTGGATAAACAACGGTCAGGTCGACCAAGGACATCACGGACGGAAGAAAACATCGATGTAGTGAAACACTCAATTCGTGAAAATCCTACCCAGTCTACTCGTAAGTGTTCCAGTGCATTAAACTTACCCAGAACATCGTTACAGCGAATTTTAAAGAAAGATTTACATGTTCACCCGTACAAGATTCAGTTAGTACAGGAATTAAAAGATACTGACACTATCCACAGACTAAATTTCGCAAATGAAATGTTGAACCGTTTTACTTCGTTTAATAACGTGTTATTCTCTGATGAGGCTCACTTTCACATCAACGGCCATGTCAATAAGCAAAATTGTCGCTACTGGAGTTGCGAAAATCCAAATCGCAAACATCAAAAGCCCTTACATAGCCCTAAAGTGACAGTTTGGGCGGCTATGTCAGCGCATGGCATTATAGGCCCTTACTTTTTTGAGGACGGCAGAGGCCGCGCGCTTACTGTTACTTCACAACGGTATGTAGCTATGATCCAGGACTTTTTTACACCAGAGTTGCAGAATTTTCCAGGCTTCAATACGCGGACCTGGTTTCAACAAGATGGAGCAACTGCCCATACCTCTAACGTCGCTATGCCGGTCGTCCGTCAACTTTTCCCTAATAAAGTGATCTCTCGAAGAGGAGATATTACTTGGCCACCACGTAGTCCAGATCTGACCCCAATGAACTTTTTTTTATGGGGTTATCTTAAGACTAAAGTGTACGAAACCAACCCGCGGACAATTGACGTCCTGAAAGAAAATATCCAAAGAGAAATGGCAAACATTACAGAGCTTACTTGCCGCGCAGTGATAAATTTTAAACGTCGCTTACAGGAGTGCCGCGATCGTAACGGATTACATTTAGATGATGTAATTTTCAAAAAATAATTCCCATTTTATAAGGATTATGACAAAATAAAAACCTTTTTCATAATGTCATTAGTTTTTTTAAATTATTTTCTTACATTTCAAGGGACTTATGGGCCAACCTGTATTATACTAGCTGTGCCCCGCGGTTTCACCTGCATATATCACGCGTCTGCGCCTTGCGACATCCGAACTTCGAGAAAGACATCACCACGGACGATTGCTGAATTAACAAAGATTTAAAAAGTGAATAACGTTACTTAAATTACATACATGGTTAACATAATTGGTGGCTATGCATGGTACAGTTACTGATATAGCCTTGAATACGAAGTGATTTATTTGGATATATTAAGGATTAATACCAAGGTATGAGTAATGTGGCCTAGTTTGGACCTGCGTTACTATCGAATATTTTAACATGAAAATGTAGTTATTGTGACATAACTGTAATAGTTAGACATATTGTATTGCAGACTTTTTTGTAGATTGTGATATCTTCTATAAAACTGTTGTACATCACTTTGCTCTGTTGTCAATAGTTTCCCTAGCGTATGCGATATAAGCATTTTTCGGCGTTACTATTGCATATTTTAACATGAAAAAGTAGTTATTGTGACATAACTGTAATGGTTAGACATATGGTATTGCATATTTGTTTGTAGATATTAATATCCTCTATAAAACTGTATTACATCACTTTGCTCTATTGTCGATAGTTTCCGCAGCGTACGCGATATAAGGATTCTTTTTAATATTTTTTTCACACCTTGGGTTACATTAACGATGTTTTCATACGGATCCCTAACTTTTTGAAAATATTCTATCGCCCATGTTCATCAGGGGGGATAATGTAGGATTCTAATGGTGAAAGATTTTTTTAAATCAGTCCAGTAGTTTCGGAGCCTATTCAATTCAAACAAACAAACAAATCTGTCCTCTTTATAATGTTAGTGTAGAAAATGAACATTGTATGTTAGTTTCATAGACCTATTTTAACCATATTCATCAAACTGACAATTTATAGCTCGACCGGGGAAGGACGACGCTCTCACAAAATATCAGCGTGTAACAGGAGAATAATGCTGCTGTCTGTATGGTGAGTGCAGATGACCGGATACCCTTTTCAGTAGAGACGAGGAATCCTATCTTAGTCCTCAACGCAACAGCATTTTGTTTCTTAATCGAGGATAGATATACATATCTATGGGCCACAACATCTACTCACTGTTCTGCTGACATATGCATCTACTGACTGTGTGCTCGTTTGTTACCTTTACTCTATAAAAAAATATTTAAAAATAGCTCCTTTATTGTAGCATTTTTAAAGGACAGAAGTTGATTTTACTATTTGGGTATTTTTTTAAACAAAAAAACCTAAATATTTTCTTGAGAGGAGATTTATGCCATTATAACATGGATCCACTATCCTATATCATCTCGTGGGTGTCGTAGGGAGCGATAGGGGGAATCAAACCAGGAGATGGGCAGCAGCGTCTTCATAATAAGGATCAATAATCAAAAACTGCGGTTGCCGACCCACTTTCAAAGCGTGGCAACTATGGATAATATCCCGCCTATGAGGCAATCTATGGGGTAGGCCTATGTTCAGCAGTGGACTTTATTAGGCTGTTGCGGTAACGATGACATTGATAATGATTATAGTTTAATTTTTACTTTTGGAAACTGAAACTGAAAGAAAGAAAGTCACTTTAAAATGAATATACTTTAATAATAACAAAACTATAATAACAAAAACTATTTAATAAACAACCTTCCCATATTGATGTAATGTAATATATCACTACATTATCTATAAAAAGTAAAAAAATAAATAAACAGTAACACCTTCGTTGACTCGACGCTAAAGTTCGAAATCGAAAAAGCTTCCGACCGTTATGTAAATGTTAAAAATCTCAATAACAATGTGTTTTTAAATGGGGAAGAACTGAGCCCTGTTGAATCCACTGTTTTTCTTGGCATCACTCTCGACGCAAAGCTTCAGTGGGGCCCCCGTTTATTACTACTCTGCAAACTAAGCAAAAACTAGCAAAGCAGACTAAGCTCTGCAGTTTTTGCTGCAAAAACATTAGAGATCTCACTAGTCGTGGGACAGCTAGATTAGTTTATTTTAGTTATTTCCATAACATAATGTCTTATGGGATTTTGCTATGGGGAAATGCGACTGATTTAAAAACTATTTTGGTTTTGCAGAGGAGGGTCATAAGAGCTATTTACAACCTTAAACCGAAAAAGTCTCTTAGAGAAAAATTTAAAGAAATAAATATATCACTAATATATAGTCAGTAATTCATTATTGGGGCAATGTATTACGTTAGATAGATAGATAACACTTTATTGTACGCCAAAAAATAACAAAATATTAACAAAAAATGAGAAAAAGAAATGTGGTACAATGGGCGATCTTATCGCTAAGAGCGATCTCTTCCAGACAACCTTTGGATGGACAGCATTGCAAGAAAATAATAAAAACGTGTGTGGTTTGCTGACAAAATAACATTATTTTTATTAAAGCCATAAAATAAAAATATATAATGGTATATAAGTAGCTACACAGATAAGATAAATACATATATTCTTATTAATATATAAGTATAAATATAGAAATTAATATATATTTTTATAAATATAAATATATAAAAGTACAAATATGTACTATAAAACTATTACATATAACATAAAAGTGCCATACATATAAACAAATATTGTAACTAAATAAAGGAGAATAATTATATACAAATGAACTAGATAGAATCAAAGTTGAAAAAAGTAATCATGTACATGTTTCTTAAAAACCGGTAGGGATTGAGCGCGTCTTGCTGATAACGGCAAGTCATTCCATAATCAAACAGCTTGTATTGTGAACGATCGGTCCAAAAATTTGGTAGTGTGGGCTGGCATTTTTAATATGTACCTAAATTTAAGTATCTAAGGCACTGGCTCACAGAAAACATGAGTGATGACTGCGATATTGAGAGAGAACGCAGAGCACTGGCCACTGGCAGTCCGTTGCAACATACTGACTCGCAGAGTCGCTAAGTCCACTAGACAGGTTAAAGTAATGCTCTTCAAAGCGTACTGTCAAACCTTTTATACGTGTAGCATGTGGGTTGGGTACACGCAGCGGACGTAAAATGCACTACGCGTTCAATATAACAATGCATTTAGGATTTTGATGGGACTAGCTCGTCACTGTAGTGCATCTACTATGTTCGCGGATGCACGTACGGACGACTTTTATGCCATAATGCGAAAGAGATGCGCCTCGCTTCTTTTTCGTATTAGGGACTCTTCTAATAGCATCCTAAGCGCTTTGGCCGATAGGTGGGACTCTCCGCTTTTAAAACACTGGATTCGCCTGCAGATTCATAAGCGTTAAAATGTTAAATCACAGTAAATAATATAAAATGTACTTTTTTTAAATAAGTAATTTTAGTAATTTTTGATATTGTTTTTTTTAATTGTATGATAAATTGTTTCTTTTTGTTTGTTTTAGATTTTAGGCAATTTTTACTAACAATAAATATAAAGAATGTAATGTTACTAATCAATTTATGGACGTTTGTCTGAAATAAAGATTATTATTATTATTATTATTATTAATATCAAATTTTCTGATGATCTCAAATGTCTCAAATGTGATTCATTGAGGAATTCAAACTGATTTTTTAGGTAAGAAGTATAGAAAGGATTAAAAAGAGTATTATAAAGAAGTGAGAGAATATGAGCATTCCGGTGAAGGCGAATTGGCAACCACTTGAGCCTGTTACGAAAATCTGACACATGATCATATTCACGCAAACCAAATATGAATCTTATACAAAAATTTTGAAGTCGCTCAAGTTTATCAAGTTGCATTTCAGTGAGATCAAGATAGCTGACATCTGCATAATCGATGATTAGAAGCAGAAGAGTTTGCGCAAGCGCAATCTTAGTGGCAGTTGGTAAAGAATTTCGTAGTCTTCTCAAAGAATGAGCAGCTGCAAAAATTTTACGACTAACTTCCTGTAACTGAGGACCCCAAGATAAAGTTTTATCGATGAATACACCCAAGTTTTTGACAGTGTCACTGGTCGGGATTATATTACCATCAAATACAACTTTGGTTACTTATGGTAAATTGCATTTTGTAAGCATATGCGGAGAACCTATAATAATTAGTTGTGTCTTCAGTTGGTTAATTTTGAAACCATAATTTCTGCTCCATTCCGAGATGATTACTAAGTCACTGTTTATAGTGTTAATAGCTACAGCTAAATCACTAGGAGTAGCTTGTGAATATATCTGAAAATCATCTGCATATAAGTGATAGGAAGAGTTTATCTTAGTGGATATTGAGTTAATAAATACTGAAAAAAAGCAAAGGTGATAAAACGCCACCCTGTGGGACACCAGCAATGGTGCTACACCATGATGAGAATGTATCATCAATGCGTAAGCGTTACCGGCGCCCAAACAGGAAACTTCGAAACCATTCAACTACCGTTGGAGATATATTAAGAGAGCTTAATATGCCCAGTAAAATGTCGTAATCGACAGAATTAAATGCATTACTAAAATCCAGTAAAGTAATTACAGTTAACTTACCGTTCTCCATGAATATCTGATATCTTCCGTAATATTGACTAATGCTGTGCTAGTGTTTTGCCCCCAACGAAAACCAGATTGTAGAGGATTTAAAAGGTGATTATTACAAAGGAAAGCGTTAAGCTGATTAGACACAAGCCTTTCAAGAACTTTGGACAGGAATGGTAATATGGATATAGGGCGAAAATCAGAGAAGGATGCAGGATTTAATTTTTTAGGTATTGGTATAATTTGAGCATCTTTCCAGGTTGAAGGGAAAACACTACAAGAAATTGAGGAATTAAGGATATGACATAGGATTGGAATGATTATAATAATAATAATAATAATAATAATAACCCCATCGCCCGCTGACGTAACGGTTATGTGACAAAACTGCTACGTCAGCGCAATCAGTCAGCACCTTGCCAAGAGGTGTTAGCACCGTGCCTCGGCAAAATTGAAGGTGCAAAGGCCCGCTTGTGCACATGGCCTCACCATGAAACGGTGCCGGGTCTGGGCGTCTCCCGTTAATTGACGTCCATTTTAATGGATGATGGATAGAAATAGAACGCGAATAGGGCCGCTGCCTGGGGGTCGCCGGGGCGCGTCTGGAGCTGGCGCTGGACGCGACAGCATGCGAGCCGCCAGTCGATCGCGAGGTGCTGCAAGACCACCTAGCAGCCCCTCGCGTCCATCATCCCCACCAGACGGCTTGGTGTCGGCGGGGTCCTCCCGGACTCGGCAAGCGGCACCCGCCACTGGTGGAGTACGCCGCATGCGTTGGACAAAAAATATGAACAAAAACGCATTGCGGACGTACTATAGGGCGAAAGGGGAAGAAACTGGAGGGATAGCGTATCGGGCTCGGATGCATCGCTTTTTTGCTGAGCTTGAGCCGTCAGTTCCCGTCACAGAGCAAAACCTGGCAGACCGAGTTCGGTACATCATACGCTCAAAAATATTTGATGATGCCGAACTCGAACGACTACGGCGTGAGACTATTCCCTCATCGAATGAACCGGCTATAGCTGGGGATGCGGCTCCTCAGGCCACAGACCAGCAGCCACATATAGAGGGCGCCATGGATCTCCCCGCTCTAGTTGGTTCAGGCGATGATGGAATGGTCACCCACGAACTAGAGCAGATGAGGAGGAAATTGGATGAGGCGATTGTGGAAACGCGCAGTACGCCTCTCGAAAATCGACCGCGACTCCCGCGCATACCCCTAAGCAAGCGGAATCGGGCTGTCGTGAGGGCTCTCAACCCAATGCTGGTGACCTATTTGGAAGCCAGCCGGGACCTTTGCGACACGGTCTCAATTCTTATTGGCGCCGCACTGGCAGTCTGCCGCATTGTTGGCGCCAAACTTCCCACGGCTGGACGCGCTACTAGACAAAGTAGCGCCATCCCAGCCTGGAGAAGAAGGATTGAGGACCGTGTCGCAAAGGCAAGGGCCCTCATCGGCAGGCTGATAAGCTTCAGGTCGGGCAATAACAGGCCGAGAATTGTGCGCACCGTTAGGATGGCGTTTGCTGGGACAAACGTCAGTTTGTCCCAGCCGGATATAACGCAAAAACTGACGGAGCGCATAGACGACCTGAAGCAGAGAATCGCTGCTTGGGGGAAGCGGATTCGGCGATATACCGAGAGGTCGACACGGTTCAACCAGAATCGTCTCTTCCAGAGTGATCAGAAGAGGCTCTATGAATCATTGGAGCGACCAATGCTACGTGGAACGGGCCCAGCACCGAATCAGGCCGACAGTATCGAATTCTGGCGCGGCCTGTGGTCAGAGCCCGTAAACCACAGCGAGGGCCCTTGGATGGAAGTTGTGGCGAGTCAGTGTGCGAATGTTACGCCCATGGACCCCGTCATCATAACGCCGGATGACGTAGCTGAGGCGGTCCGTAGGGCCCCGAACTGGAAAAGTCCGGGGCTCGACGGGCTGCATCACTACTGGCTGAAGGGGTTCGTGGAGTGTCACGCTGTGCTCGCCCGACAGTATCAAGAGGCTCTCGACCAAAAGTCGCTCCCGAGCCTCTTCACTACTGGGATCACTCATTTGGTTCCTAAAGACCGGGATTCCACAGACCCGAGCAAATACCGCCCCATAACGTGTCTAACTACCATATACAAGACACTAACATCCATTTTGAGCGCGAGAATCACTCGTCACCTGAACTTAAATCAGGTGATGTCGCGCGCTCAAAATGGATGTCGGGGCGGTGGTCGTGGAACCAAGGAACCACTCCTCATTGACGCGGTCATTGGCAAGGTGGTTAAACGCAACCGTCGGAACCTCTCCGCCGCCTGGATAGACTATAAAAAGGCATTCGACTCGGTGCCTCATACATGGCTTAAGAGGGTCCTCGAGCTGTATAAGGTCAATTGTACAGTTCGAGACTTCCTCGGGGAGTGTATGGGGCAATGGAGTACGATCCTTTGTCATCTAGGCGAGCGGATGACGGCTGCGGAGAACCACATAAGGATAAGAAGGGGTATCTTCCAGGGCGATTGTTTGAGTCCAGTCTGGTTCTGCCTCTCTCTGAACCCTCTCAGTACCTTACTGGGGGGCTCCGGGAGGGGATTTCAGCTTCGGAGAGGAGGTACAAAAGTGACCCACCTTTTCTATATGGATGATCTCAAGTTATTCGCCTCCAGTCGCTCTCATCTTATGGAATTGCTAAACATCACTTGTGATTTTAGCAATTCTATTGGAATGGAGCTGGGGACGGATAAGTGTGCGGTCCTCCATGTGGAAAGGGGAAGGGTTGCTAACTCTGAGGGCATAGACTTATCTATGCCCATCAACATAAGGACCCTTTCCGAGGCTGAAACATACCGATACCTGGGTATGTCACAGAACATCGGTGTAGATGAGGCGGGTATGAAACAGTCAGTTTGCGATGTGTTTTATGCACGCTTGACCAAAGTGCTTAACAGCCTTTTGTCCGGTGTGAATAAGACGCACGCATATAACGGTTGGGTCATGCCTGTTCTCATGTATACCTTTGGCATACTCAGGTGGACTCAGACCGAACTGAACGCTCTGGACAGAAAAGTCCGCACTATAATGACGTCCCACAGGATGCATCATCCGAGATCGTCAGTAATGAGGCTGTACTTGCCGCGGAAGCATGGTGGACGCGGCTTTTTAAGCGCGCTTACCATGCATAATCGCGAAGTGTGCAGCCTCCGTAATTACTTTCTGACGAGAGCGGATGATCCATACTATGGGGACGTTATTTGTTGTGATAAAGGACTTACCCCTCTATCCTTAGCCAACGAGCAATGGCAAGACCCGGCGGTACAGAGCATTTCCGACCGGGAGACCGTATGGAAGGAGAAAGAGCTCCACGGGAGGTTCTACAAGGCTCTACATGAGCCTCTCGTAGACACAGTCTCCTCCCTCCACTGGCTACGTTTCGGTGACCTCTTTGGGGAAACCGAAGGTTTTGTCTGTGCAATACAGGATCAGGTTATTAAGACCAACAATTATCGGAGATACATCCTAAAGGATGGCACCGTTGACGTCTGTCGAGCTTGTCGCCATCCCGGTGAGTCACTTAGGCATGTCATCTCCGGTTGTTCGGCGCTTTCTAACTCTGAGTATTTGCACAGGCACAACTTAGTAGCCAGGATTCTACACCAGGAGCTCGCTCTGAAATACGGTCTCGTGGATCGGAAACTGCCGTATTATAGGTACTTGCCGGAAGCCGTGCTCGAAAATGACCGCGCCAGGCTCTACTGGGACCGGGCCATCATCACAGACAGGACTATTCTTGCGAATAAGCCTGATATTGTGCTGATGGACCGGGCACAGTCAAGGATATTTTTGGTCGACATTACCATTCCTTATGACGAGAACCTCGTGAAAGCCGAAACAGATAAACTGACTAAATATCTGGACCTGGCTCACGAGGTGACCGACATGTGGGGTGGATTGCCGGCCGAAATTATACCTGTAGTCGTCTCTGCGAACGGGTTAATCCCAATCAGCCTCTCGGGTCATCTGAGGCGACTGGGACTCCGTGACGGACCGCTCCAAGCTCAAATGCAGAAGGCGGTGCTCCTCGATACCGCCCGCATCGTCCGCCGGTTTCTTTCCCTTTCCCCCTAACCCTCGGCCGTTTGGTCTCCCCTGCCGAGGGCTTCCATCTGGTTGGGTTTTTATTTATTTATGTATTTTTATGTATTTATTTTATTTTATTGATATTTATGTATGTTTATCATTTTCATTTACAATTATATATTTATACAGCCCAACCAGATGAGAAAACTATATAGATACCCCTAAATAATAATAATAAATTATATCAAGAATTGGAAGGATCATATTACGGCTGATACAATCGTCGCCAATAGCGTTGGAAGTAATGGACAAAATGCTCTTCTTAACATCACAAGCAGTGAATTGATTGAAGACAAAACGTGAATGATTAGGAGTTGGAAGTGTTGAAAGGTGATTTAATGTATTTAATTTAGGTGCCCCATTAAAGTCAGACGAAGATGAGAAGTGTCGATTTAGTAAATCAATATTTAAATCTTTAGGTAATGTATTATTACGTGATTTTCCAACCCCCATTGCTCTGAGAAGGCACGAACTGGAGCATGTTTATCGTAGAGACTAGTTTAGATATTCGTATACAATACTACCTCGTCATCTACCGATTCCGCATTGTAAAGTGGCGACCTATCAATATTTGACGCATCTTCGCGAAGACTATTAATATTCATACCACCAAAATTGCGTCGCAGCAGGAATTTTGACTTAATTTTAGGAGGACGTATTTTATAAGAAAGAAATATTAGATCATGATAAGAGAACGCATCAGCTGAGTATTGACCATGTTTAGAGACTAGTTCAGTGGAAGATACAAAAATTAGGTCAACAAGTGATGGACTACAATTAGGAAAATGATGTGTTGCCTTTAGAGGCAGAATAAAGAGATTAGTGGAATCTGCAATGGATTGAAGGAAGGCGGAACGGGGATCTTGTTTCAAGAGACAGGTATTAAAATCACCCCTAATAATTTTGTAACAATACAAGGAAGATACATTTTCAAGAATACTTTCGAAAGAAGTAAAGTAGTTTATACGTGAAGAGGGACAATATGTAGTATACCCCGAGCAGGACTTTGGTATAATTCAGCTCTACCTCTACAAAAAGGTGTTCGCCTGCATTAGACGGAGGTGGCTGTGTTGACATATCAATCACAGAGAAAGGGATATATGCACGAAGATATATAGCAACTCCTCCACCACCGCCTACAGCACGATCATTTCTTATGAGCTGGAAGCCCGGTAGTGAATAAGAAGTTGAAAGAAGGTACGGTTTGAGCCATGATTCAGACATAAGAATAGCGTATACATTCGTTATTATACGTTATTACCACAAAGTCTCAGAAATCTCTATTATCAACTTTAACTATTTAGTAAAACAAAAACTGTATAAAAAGGGATATTATAATTTATATTGTTATTATTATTTATATGAATACATGATTGATAATAACCCCTGGAAACGAGGTTGGTCACTTCCAAGCTGTTTCTAAAATAAATTTTGTAAATAGTTTGTAACTATTTATATTGCAAAATTTATTTAAAAAATACTCCCGCTGGGTTTCTTGCTGGTTTTTCCAAGGACAGAGATTTTTTCCGAACCACTGGTACAATAAAGAAATGACTTTCAATAAGAATTACTACTTATTAATCACTATTGAATAAAAAATATTCTATTTTATTCTTAACTATTTTTTTTAATTAGCAGAATAGTAACTTAAAAGACTTATTACAAACTAGCTGTTCCCCGCGACTTCGTTCGCGTGTTAAGGTTTTTATGTTTTTGCGCGGAACCCTAATTCTTTTTCTAAAATGAAAGTATCCTAAGTTACTTCTTATAAAATCAGCTATCTGCCAGTGAAAGTCCCGTCAAAATCGGTCCAGCCGTTTTGGAGATTACCCGGAACAAACAGACAGACAGACAGACAAAAATTTTAAAATTTGTATTTTAGTTATTGGTACCGTATTTACTTTCATATGCATTTAGTAAAAAAAACCGTAATTTTGCCATTACAAACAGGCACTTCAATTTTATTTATTTGTATAGATGTGTAGATTATGGAACGTTTTTTTTACACACAAATCTTTTTATTACTATTTCTGAGATTTTATGGCGCCATTAAACAAATTCGAACCTACATTTCAAAATAATAATCATTACTTTCGATAGAATTAACCAATTTTAATAAAACAAAGATTAAATGTAACTCGAAGATACGCTTTATGATTTTCATATAAAAACAGACGAACAGACAGACAGACAATTCTAAAAATTCTAAAAACGCAGTAGGGCAGCGAGTAATATAATAAAGATAAAGATAAAGAAGCAGTAAATATGAAAACTCATCTACAGGAAAAAAACACATTGCAATTGCATTACATTTACACAACACCACCATCTATCGATGAAATGGGTTAATTATTGTGCTTTAGATTTAGTTAATAAGGTTAATATATTTTTGTATAATATATTTAATACGTTCTTTAATACTTTTGTTTACTGCGTTTTAGATATACATAATTATATCATTATTTTACATAATTTAATTATGATTTATGATATGATATTAGTTTAAAATGCACTTGATGACTCAAACAAAGCCACCGTTGAGCAAATTCGTACAGCTTCCCTACCCATACTTCAGAATATTTATCATAACTTTTGATGAAATGAACTGATTTTAATGAAATAAAGACTAAATGTAACCCGAAGATACACTTTATAATTTCCTTAACAATTCTTATGATATAAATTAGTACTTTATACGTGATACGTTAACAAACAAACAGACAGACAGACAGACAGAAAATTCTAAAAATGGTAGAAATGTATTTAATTACTTATTTTTAGTACCCCTCAGTCACTTTTATTACAAAAATATAAAATGTACAGACATCTGCTATTTACAATTTTATTATATGTATATAGATAATGCTATAGGTCTATAATTTTCCATTAACTGTTTATTTCCTTTTTTGAATAATGGTTTAATCACTAATAATAATAGCTACCCTATACCACAAATATCCGAAATTTTAGATCAGCTAGGACAGAGCAAATACTTCTCAACCCTTGATCTCGCGTCAGGATTTCACCAGATTTTGATCAATGAGGAAGATGCTCCCAAAATAGTCTTTAGTGTACCACAAGGACACTACCAATTTACAAGAATGCCATTTGGTTTAAAAACGCGCCTGCCACTTTCCAACGACTAATGAATACCGCGCTCACAGGCCTCCAAGGTATACGGTGTTTTGTCTACCTTGACGACATCGTCATATATTCTCATGATTTAAATTCTCATATTGATAACCTTTCGTCAGTATTCCAAAGGCTTCGAAACTACAATTTAAAACTCCAACCTGACAAGTGCGAGTTTCTCCGACGTGAAGTCGCATAGCTTGGCCATCAAATAACTAAAGATGGTGTAAAACCTAACCCCGAAAAGGTAAAAGCGGTAACTCAATTTCCTACTCCCAAATCCCCGAAAGACATTAAGTCCTTCCTCGGTCTTGTATCCTATTATCGCCGTTTCATTGCCAACTTCTCAAAAATTGCTAAACCTTTAACTCATCTTCTAAAAAAGGATGTCCCCTTTCTATGGGAAAACCAACAACAAGTCGCCTTGGACGAACTCAGAAACTACGAACTAGAGATTAGTGGAATCTGCAATGGATTGAAGGGAGGCGGAACGGGGATCTTGTTTCAAGAGACAGGTATTAAAATCACCCATAATAATTTTGTAAGAATACAAGGAAGATACATTATCAAGAATACTTTCGAAAGAAGTAAAGTAGTTTATACGTGAAGAGGGACAATATGTAGTATACCTCGAGCAGGACTTTGGTATAATTCAGCTCTACTTCTACAAAAAGGTGTTCGCCTGCATTAGACGGAGACGGCTGTGTTGACATATCAATCACAGAGAAAGGGATATATAGCAACTCCTCCACCACCACCTACAGCACGATCATATCTCATGAGCTGGAAGCCCGGTAGTGAATAAGAAGTTGAAGGAAGGTACGGTTTGAGCCATGATTCACACACAAGAATAGCGTATACATTCGTTATTATACGTTATTACAACAAAGTCTCAGAAAACTGTCTATTATCAACTTTAACTATTTAATTAAACAAAAACTGTATAAAAACGGATATTATAATTTATACTGTTATTATTATTTATATGAATACATGGTTAATAATAACCCCTGGAAACGAGGTTGGTCGCTTCCAAGCTGTTTCTAAAATAAATTTTGTAAATAGTTTGTAACTTATTAGTTACAAACTATTTAAAAAATACTCCCGGTGGGTTTCTTGCTGGTTTTCTCAGGACAGAGTTTTTTTCCGAACCACTGGTAAAATAAAGAAATGACTTTCAATAAGAATTACTACTTATTAATCAATATTGAATAAAAATTGTTCTATTTTATTCTAAACTATTTTTTTTTAATTAGCAGAATAGTAACTTAAAAGACTTATCACAAATTGTTATAAAAATACCTTATCAGAAAAATCAAATGTATCATAAACGCAAATTATTTCCGCGACTTATATATTATAATCATAAGTTTCAAAAGCATACCTATAAAAATATAACAGATAAATAAACAGATCGAATAGATAATTCGAGCAAACATAATAACTTTTTGTTTGGTTTCCTTGTATCGAATAATGATGCGGCAATCATTGACCGTATATCATAATGATGTAATCATGTTTTTATATCTTATCACATAGTCTCTGTGTACTGTGACTAAGTAACCAATGCATAATACAAGCTTTTTTATGGAGATATTAGTACCCGGACGCTTATGGAGAGTGTTTTTATTCTGATTAAAATGATAAACTTTTTAATATACTCGGTATACATACACATAATTAATATAATTCAAATGTAATGATTTTATTCACTATAATCAAACTAAAATTCAGGTCCCTCCCTCTCAATACTACCCTACTCCTTTTTAAAAGGCCGGCAACGCACCTGCAATTCCCCTGGTGTTGCAGTTGTTCATGGACGGCGGTAGCGGTAGTCACTTACCATCAGCTGAACCGCATGCTCGTTTGCCACCTCTCCTATAAAAAATACGAAAATAACTAATAAAATACGAAAATAATGAAGCGTCAGTAGCCTAATGGCAGGGCGCGGACCGCGAACTCGAAAGGTCGTGGGTTCGAACCCGCCATTCGACTACTGTCGTGAACCACTTCTAACACAAGCATTTTAAGCTTACCAGAAGTGGTTAAAGGGAATATTAGTAATGTTTAATAGCATTACTAGTATTTTTTTAAATAAAAAAAACATAAAAGAAAGCTTTTAACAATTCGCAAATTTAAAATAATATCTTCAGCTTTATCGTCTGTAGCAATCCACAGACGGGCATAGATATCTTCTATTACTACGGGATTCAAAACATATTTGTAATAATTAGACCCTTCTATCAATAACACTAACAACTTTCATTTCAAACTATTTAGAAACAGAGCATGAATCTAAAACTTATATAAAGTTTAAGATAGCGATATAAAATAGTAGGCACGGCTTTGAATGAGCTCTGTTGGATTTTAATTCAAAGAAGTTGAAATTGATGTATTTGCACTGCAAATTACTTTTATATATAACGAATTCATAATCCGTTAATATATCAAATATATATCACGTCTACGCACGTATACATTTTACTTCGAGGAACTAAATTCACTGACTTCAAAAATAGAGCTTACAGTTTGATAGACAGGCAGACGGTGCTGGCTAAGACGTTCACTTGCTGAAAGCTGCTGGCTGCATTTACTCAGTAGATATGTAGGTACTTTAATTGTGTGGATTGGAAAGGCCACTAAAATTAGACAATACACGAACAGCACGATTTTGGAGTGTTAATGAGCTTCTAGTCCTCCAGAAATTACGAGCCGTTTGTAGAAGTGGGTCACGACAGTCTCATAACAGAGCAAAACAAATTAAACTTCTAACGCGTTTCCATTAAGAGTTAAAGTCGTAATAATGAATGAGTTTATACAACTAATATATCTAATTATCTTGGTTTTTGCACAAATGTTGAAAAAATTTTACCTATTATACAGGTTATAAACTTATATAAAGTAAATTTTTATTTTTGGCAGTCTACAGAGCAGACAAGTTATAACTTAATTACTCAGTATCAGTAAAAAATAAACAATATTTTGTTTATACTCTTACCTTTTATATTTCTTTTTGAAACGGTTAAGCAATTTTTACTGTCTGAATTAGTTCTTCCAGAAATATTCTGGAAAGATATCAAGATTGTTTATAACCATATTTTCATAGAACTTCACTAGCATGTTGTTTTCGTTGATAAATGTTTCTGGCGAATTGTAGCGGATAAAATCTTTAGTAATAATTTTGATTTTAAAATGCATAAGGCACATGCTGCACTATATAGCCCAAATTTAACCCTTCGCATGGCCCCCTAAGGGCCTATTACCGACAGTAAAACTTTTCTTAGTGAAAATGAAAAAAAAGGTTTCAGCTCATTTGCTAGTGACGATGAGATTAAAAGTTCAATTTAGGTATAATGTATTAAGGAGAAAGAGATATTAAAAATATTTTTTCCGAAGGCATAAATAAGTTAATTAATGATTAATATGTGTCAAAGGAGAACATATTGAGAAGAAAGATAAATTTTAAAATGTTATTTTTTATTTTGAAAATGAACTTTTACTATTGTCTTTTTTCATATCACAATTTATCTGAATAAAATAAAAAAACATTTAATGTTAAATAAAACTGTCGACACAAAATTTATCTCGATAAAGTAAAAAAGAAACATTTTTAACAGTGGTAGAGCCACGCGGCATCTTTTGCTGTCGCACGGATGGGCCGGCTCGAACCGGGGTGGTGCCACGACCCCACAGAATATCAGCGTGAAGTAGAGGTTTACCTATGCGTTTCGCTTGGTGAATGCAGGTGGCCGTAGGCCCTTTTTACTGGAAATGAGACATTCCATCTTAGTCCTCGCGGGTGAAAACGCATCTGCATTTTGATTTGTAATAGAGGATAGATGTAGATGTCTATGGGCCGCAGCAACCACTTACCATCAGGTGGACTGTGTGCTAGTCATTACAGCCCTTTACAAGTCTACTGCTGAACATAGGCCTCTCCCAAGGAATAGTTAAAAGCACGGTCGTGAGCCGCCTGTAGTGATCGACTTCCAGCATGTCACACCAGGTCGTCGCTCCATCTGGGGGGGGGGGGGGGCTCACAGTTCCTTATACGGTCAGCAGGGAAACACCACATCTCAGATCCATAATTCATCATTTGCAACACACATTGGTTCTACAATCTAGTTTTCAAGTTATGACAAGATACCTGACGAGAAGGTGTGACGTAATTTTCCGAACGCTGCCCAGCCGAGTTGAATCCGTCGATTGACCTCTCGGTCGAAGTTGGATTTACCTAGTTGGACTATTTGTCCCAGCTAAACATACTCGTCAACAACTTCGAGCTTAGTGCTCCCAACAACTACCGGCATAGGTGTGACATGGACATTAAACATGATCTTTGTTTTGTCCATGTCATCTTAAGACTTATCCGTTGGGAGGCACTATTGAGGAATAGTAGAAGGAAAGGAATAGTAAAAGCAAGTAAGAATGAATAGTAATGATCATCAGCAAATCGAAGTTGAGTGATGTACTCGCCATTGGTGTTAATACTGTATCCTTAACAGTCCAGTAGCTTGAAAACGTTTTCCAATGCAGCGGTGAAAAGTTTCGGGGATATGACGTCATCCTGTCTTAGACCTCCTGCAGTTGAATAGGTTTCGTACTCTGGTTCTGTACTCGGATAGGCATCGTAGCCCTACTGTACAAACACTTCAGTACTATGATATACCGACAGTCAACTTGACATCACTGAAGGAACTACAGTACTGTCCAAATTTCGACGGAATCAAAAGCTTTCTCATAGACCACATACGCAAGACATAGTGGCAGATTGTACTCTTCGGTCTTCTGTACAATTTGCCGAAAGGTATGTATGTGGTCTATGGTGCTTTAGCCTTTTCGGAAATAGACTTGTTCTCGGGAAAGGAAGTCGTCGAGTATGCATGCGTGACGATACATAACTACTTTCGGAAACAGCACGTACACGCGGCTAAGAAGGGAAATCGATCTATAGTTCTTCCAGAAAGCGTTGCCGCTTTTCTTGAAAAACAAGATCACCACCGTTCTGCTTGATGCCTTAGATGTAGTGCCACCATGAAAGAGGGAGTTGAAGAGCTTGTGAAAGACCTGCTTTCAGAAGATCCACTGTAATTCTACCCTTGCCCGAGGACTTTCTGTTTTTATGGTGTTGGAGACGACTACAGCTTCATTTCCCGTCTCACAGCCAGTGTGATCGGAGAGTTTTTATGTTCTTCTGCGGTAGGTCTTGCATAACTTAGTTCCGACCGCATGAATACGAGATTGTCATTCATATCATTCACTGCATTGCAGTCTTTTAGGCACTAAACATGGTTTTGTAACTCGAGTTGAAAGGTTTCAGGACTGTGGATTAGAGCACGAGGGGGACGGAGTATTGACTTCATTAAATGAGACCTCTCCAATTTAACGTTTAAGTTCAGTGTGCCTCTCACCATTCGCTGATCGCTGCCGGTTTTAACCCTCGCGTTCACTGAGATATCACAGAACACAGTTGTCGTCTAGTCGTCACAATGAAGTCAATCTCATTTTTGTCGAACGATCGGGTTTTGACCAAATTCACTTCCTGTGGGACTGTTTCTGGAAGAAAGAGTTCATCATAAAGAGTCCCTCTTTCTCCATGAAACGGGAAAGCTGCTGGCCCCTTGGGTCCGTTACCCTTTTCCAAATTTCCCTGCCTCCAGCTCACCGTTCTCTCTTGTGCCTAAGTCTGCCATTAACACCGTATAGTGGGTTTGGAGAAATGCATGACACTAGATATATCCTCATACGTTTCCTCCACCTCCTCATCGGGATGTGCTGAGGTTGGTGCGTAAATTAATATGACCTTCAGCAAATACTGTTTGATGATTCTGAGTATAAGCCTCGTTGACACACACCCTTAACCTTAACGAGAGACTTGTGAACGACACCTCCTTGGGACAGACAGCCTTCCCGGTGATAGAACAAGTTGCCTGATTGTTCGAGGATAACCGTTTCCTGTCCCTCTCTTCAGACCTCAATTAATCCTATAATATTCCAACGTAACTTGTCTATCTCTTCTCCCAAGTCCAGGATCTTCTCATCAGTCCTCAGCGTGCGTTCGTTATATGTTGCCAGGTCGAGTCGTCTCAGGTGGCAACCGAACCTTAACCGGAGATTCTTAACAGTCCATGCCATTCCAGTAGCCAGGAATAGCGGAGCCACCGGGAATTGGGGGCCGTCTCTTCGCAACTGTCATCATGTGGGCTATTTTGCCATAGTTTCTTGCTATAGTTTATTGGCAAGCGGATTGGCAACCGCAGTTTTTATTATTATTTTACTGTTACCAGAAAGATATTTCTGCCCATCTTCTGCCTCAGTTTCCCACTATCCTCTCCTACGACACCCACGGAAAGATATGGAGTAGTGGGTATTCTTTCCCGCCACTATATTTTCTATTATCATAAAGTATAAAATAAAATTAATTTTATACTTGTGTTTCTTTGCGCAGTGTAAATGCACAGTTACTGTGTAGCAACTACATGCAATGCAACAAAACTTTCATATTCCTGATAAATATATCGTGACGTTCTATCCACGAATTTTGTTCTTTATTCAAATCCGTATCAAATTTTTAAAAAGTTGGGTAAAGGGAGTTTCATGTTCATCGGCCCGCAAAAGGCCACCGCTAAACATGGGCATATGAAGAGAATACTGATGGATAATCACTAGGCTTAACGGACGGATTGACGATCGCAGCACTAGACAGCTTCGTGGCGCAGTGGCTTAGCAATGAGCTGTAGCTGTGGGAGCCGCGGGTTCGAATCCCGCACGGAACTAGTATTTGTATGGCCTAAAAATAATTGTACCGGGTCTGGATGTTTGTCCGTGTGCAATTTATGTTTGTAAACTGCCTACATTATATAAGAGAAGATCCTAGTGTGGGGATAACGTTTAGTAAAAAAAAGACTTTTCGCGCCTTCGACGCTGCTTTACGTCTCCGTTCCTAGTTATTTTACGTCTGACGTAAACCAGGGAGTTGTACCAACATATATCGGAAGACAAGATTTTTCTGACATTTTCCATAGACGCCTCTAACGACACCCATAGGAAATAAAGGGTGATGAAAACATTTATGCCACCATCGCACGCAAGTGTAGTAGGGTAGTGATTTCTTATTTCATCCATAATATAATTAAACATCTTCCGGAACGATATTCAACTATACAGAAAAATATATTAAAAATAGAAACTTAGTATTAAAAAGTTTTTATATGTTGTATAGTTGTAGCACGAATGGGTCGACTCGACCGGGGAAGGACCACGCTCTCACAGAATACCAGCGTAAAATAGCAGCTTAACGCGGTTGTGTTTCGTATGGTGAGTGTAGAGAACCGGAGACCCTTTCTACTGGAAACGAGGCATTCCATTTTAATCTTCACGGGTGACAACGCATCTGCATTTTGATTCGTAATCGAGGATAGATGTAGATTTCTATTGTCCACAGCAACCACTTACAATCAGGTGCACTGTGTGCTCGTTTGTCATCCTCGTCCTATAAAAAAATAGTTACAGCCAATATACGTACCACAGCTGAGTAAAGGCCTCCTCTCGGAAATGGAAAGGGCAAGGAAATGTACGCCGCGCTGCCGCAATGCGTGGTGGCTAACTTCAAATGTGTTCAAAATATTTTTTTTATTTCTCAGACATGCAAGTTTCCTCACGATATTTTTTCCTTCGCCGTCGAGCACATGATAAATCTGCACTTAAAATTGCAACTAACAATTTCATTGGCGAGGACCGAACCCGGGCTGCTAGCGTACTATGAAATTTGCAGTGAACGCTTAGCCCCTCTGCTACCACGGCTGCCACGGAAAAAAGAGAAACTTAGTAATATGAGGTACATTATATTAATACAATAATTCATTCATATTATTTAATTAGGCAGATGCTTTGTACTGAAGTCTATTCTCTTACACGTTTATTAAATTTTATTAAGGTTTTAGAATGAGAGGGGGCAAACGACCACGCGGCTCACCTGATGGTAAGTGACAACAACTACAATACCAATTGCAGATGCTATTGGGTCAGTGAATCGAAACCAAAAATTGTTAGAACTATGAAAAAACTTTATTACTTATAAACACAGGTTATTAGATGATTTACGTATGAACATTTATCTTACAATGGCGGACAAATTGCAAACTTAACAACGCTGACAGTTGCCGTACTTCACGATGGTATAGTAACGTACCTAGTTATACATGTATACACATATTTTTAAACGATCTCTTATACTACTTATATTGGCTCACGATCTTCGCGATTATTTCATCACTACAACACCTCCCCTCGAAGTCGTGAGCAATAAAACTCTGGACACTTACATACACATCATTCCTAAATTGCGCAAACATTCATGATGTTTTGGTCCACTCAAACCTTTGGTCAAAACATCTGCTGGCATTCTTTCTGTACATAAATATCTGAGTTCAATAAGACCTTCTTCACACATATCTCGTACAAAATGGTGCCTAACATCAATATGTTTTGTTCGTGACCGATAACTTCTATTTTGAATTAATTTAATCGCACCCTGATTTTCATTAAATAATGTCACACACTCGCATTCAATACCTATATTATTAAAAATGTTTGATAAATACAAAGCCTCCCTTGTAGCTTCAGATATAGCTACATATTCGGCTTCTGTACTTAAAAGCGCCACCACTCGTTGCTTTCGTGCCTCCCAACTAATAGGAGCACCTGCAAAAATAAAAGCAAAACCAGAATATGACTTTCGATCTACACTATTCGCTGCCCAATCGGCATCCACAACACTATACAATGACAAACCTGTCCTCTCATACACTAAACCGTAGTTAGGAGTGCCTTTCAAATATCGCAATACACGTTTTGCTGCCTTCCAGTGCTCAACATTATAATTAGTATTAAATTGGCTTAAGTAGTTAACGCTGTAAGTGATATCAGGCCTAGTTGATACTACTGAAAACATCAAAGCACCTACCAAGCTTTGATACGGATACTGCTTCATTACACTCTCATTCACACTCTCAGGCTTCATTAATTTTACATTAACATCGATAGGTGTTAATGCTGGTTTGCATTCACACATGCCAAAGCGTTCCAACAGTCTTTCAATATACACACTCTGTTCCATATACACTCTATCCTCATTATCACGTGAAAACTGTATACCTAAACAATCAGAAATTTTTCCCATATCTTTCATTTCAAATTTTTTTGACAGTTTATTTTTAACATTATTTAACCATACATTATCATTTGTAGCTAAAATAAGATCATCGACATATATAGCAATCAACATTATGTGCTCATTCTTCCGTGCTACAAAAACACACTGATCTTGAGGTAATGCCTTAAAACCTATACTTAATAACATTCGCACTAATTCTTTATGCCACTGTAGCCCTGACTGACGTAAACCATACAACGACTTCTTCAATAAACAAATACAATCATCACATTCGTTCATCATCTTACGCCAGCGCTTAGCCGTCTCAGTTATTTTAGTGTCTAGAATAACACTTTCAGAAGAAACAATCTTTTTGTTTGAGAGTATTTTGTCTAAAACTGCGCTTAATTGTTCTGGTAAATTCATATAAACTTCTTCTTCAAGTCGACCATTCAAGTATGCAGTGACAACATCCATATGATGTATATCTAGTCCAAGCTCAGCTGAAATTGCTGCTAAAATTCTAATTGATGACGATTTTACGACAGGAGAATAAGTTTCATGAAAATTCTCCCCTGGCCGTTGTGAGCAGCCTTTTGCGACAAGACGTACTTTCATCTGCCTTTGCTTATTATAATTTTTGGTACTGAATACAAATCGACTACCAATTACTTTTCGATCATGAGGTCTAGGCACTATTTCCCATGTGTCATTTTTAATTTGAGCTAAAAATTCATTTTCCAAGGCTTTTCTCCATTCGTTTACATCATCTGTCTTTTCGGCTTCATTCCATGTCATTGGCTCTATTGTTGCAATCCCTGCAAATTGTATTTCTTCCGATTCCGTGTCCTCATAAATGTGGTCTCCATCATCAAAAGGTGTTGTTGGTTTTGTTATAACACGAACCAATCTCGAACGTCTTTGATCTCCTTTAGAAGGTTTTATTAATCTTTCCCATGATACAGTGGCTTTTCTTTCTCTTGGTGACCTTGTAATCGTTCTACTTCTCTCATCATCTTCATTATTTGAATTTTCCAACGGTTTTGTCATTTGTTCTATATTTTCTACAGGTTCATTTAAATCTGATATTATTTTATCCTGTTCCACCCCTTGTTCTTTATTGAGTATGTCCTCATATTCATGTCTAAAAGCTGTTTCATTCATGAATTTCACATTCCTACTCAAAATTATTTTCTTGTTTCTTGGGTTATGAATTCTATAAGCTTTTGATTGTGTATCGTATCCCATAAAAATGCCTACTTCTGAAACTGAATCAAATTTTCCCCTTTGTTTACCTTTCTCTTTATAATAAACTTTAGATCCGAACACTTGCATATATATAACTGTAGGTTTATTTCCTTTCCATATAGTAAATGGTATCTCCCCATTAATAGCTCTCGTTGGACATCTATTTCGTATATAGTTAGCGGTATTAACAGCTTCTGCCCAAAATGACGGCGGACATCCGGCTTGACGCATCATACATCGTGCCATTTCTATTAAAGTCCTATTCTTTCTTTCAGCAACGCCATTTTGTTGGGGTGTATGTGGTATTGATAATCTCCGTGTGATGCCATTTGTCTTCAGAAAATTATTAAATTCATTGTTTATATATTCACAGCCATTATCTGATTGAAGACACTTTATTTTCTTTCCAGTAAAATTTTCAACTTCGGCTTTATAATTTTTGAATATATTAAATACATCACTTTTATTGCGAATAAAATAGACTTCACACCAGCGTGATTTATCGTCAATAAATGTAACAAAATATCTTTTTTCCAGCAAATGATTGGTGTCTCATCGGACCACATACATCTGTATGTACAATTTCTAATAGTTCACTTGTACGATTGTTGATGCCCTTAGGAAAAGGTTTACAAGTTTGCTTCTCACTCATACAAATCTCACACTCTGACAATTTTTCGTTGTCCTTAATGTTTAATCCATGGACTAAATGGTTTTTCGTCATGATTTTTAAGTCACGTTCATTAAGATGACCTAAACGCTCGTGCCATAAATCTATTGATTTTTTTACAGCTTCAACATTACTCACACTGCTTTGACATTATCGCACATGGTATAAGTTGCCAATTCGATCAGCTCGCATATGAATTTTATTTTCTTCGTCAATCACGATTGCGTCACTCTTCCTGAATCGCACCTCGAAACCGTGATCAGTTATTTTAGCCACCGACAGTAAATTTGTGCGTAAATCCGATACATAAAAAACGTTGTCGATGTCAACTCGGCGCTCTTCGCTGCCTGTGTCCACATTAATGCTCACCTTACCTTTTCCAGCAATTCGTGTGCTCTCATTATTGGCCAAATTTAATTCACTGTCTACATACGTAAATCCCTTTAATTTTTGCTTCTCATTGCACATATGTCCTGTGCACCCGCTGTCGATGCACCACACATGACTTTATGTTCACCTGACATCACTTCTTCAGTGGTACTAAGCATTGTAGTAATACTACCTGTGTGTTTCTGTTCACTAGTTTTTCGTTCTAACTGTTGCGCACTTTGTTTTGTTTTCTTTATGAACTTACTTCTACATTCCTTCGCATAATGCCCATAGCGACCGCAACGATAACATTCACTTTTATTTTTATTTTTAGTTACGTGCGTTTCGCCTTTCTTATAAGTATACACCTTGTTACGCTTCACAAACAGTGCCCCTTGATCAGACTCCTTCGATTTTCTGCCTCAATCCTCAATAATTTTAACTTTTAATATTTCTGTAGATGGTAAATCATCCCGTGACTCCATAGCCGTACGAAACATTGTAAAGGATTCGGGTAAACTGTACAATAATAATATAGCAAGCAGTTCATCAATAACTACGAGACCAATTTCTTTTAATTTTTTGACAGCATCGAAAAAATCTGCTATGTGTTTACGCAAGTCATTTTCTTCTTGCATACGAGTCAGGACAAGTTTCTTTAATAAAGATGCTTTCCGTGCCGGTCCACTAGACTGGTACATTGATTTTAATTTGTCCCATATAGATTTAGAAGTATCTAATCCATCCAGTGCTATTAACTCGCTCGGGCTAACAGCTAACAAAATGTCCGACTCGGCTTTACCGTCCATTTTACACCACTCGGCAAACTTGGCGTCAGTTTTCGCAGGCTTCGGTATCGCGCCCGACACATAATCCCACAGGTCATTTTTCTTCAAAATAGCCCGCATATGGATCTTCCATGTATCATAATTATCGCCAGTAAGTTGGTCGATTTTAACCGAAGCAGCCATAATAAAGTTAATTAATCTTCTTCAATAATGCAAATAAAATAACGATAGGTTATATACATACATTCGGTACGTAAGTATATAATACGATCTTCTCGTAAATGTCGTAACTATCTATTCACTTATGACGCCAAACTGTTATATGTATGCACCAATTACGCTTCTTTGTTTAAGACGCATATTCTTTAATATTATTATAAGTTTAACACAGTTTATATGTCACTTTTTGTCTTTTTAACACTATTTTCTGGGCCCATAACCTATTGGGTCAGTGAATCGAAACCAAAAATTGTTAGAACTATGAAAAAACTTTATTACTTATAAACACAGGTTATTAGATGATTTACGTATGAACATTTATCTTACAATGGCGGACAAATTGCAAACTTAACAACGCTGACAGTTGCCGTACTTCACGATGGTATAGTAACGTACCTAGTTATACATGTATACACATATTTATAAACGATCTCTTATACTACTTATATTGGCTCACGATCTTCGCGATTATTTCATCACTACAACAGATGCATTGCCGTATTGTGAGTCGTATCGGTCCAGAAAAATTGCTGATTCCACAAGGAAGTAGTGCGAAAAAGAAAATTTCTTGTTAATCGCAAAAAAAAATCTTGAGTTTTGTCACGATGTATGATGGTGAAACTTAGATTATTTACTCTCTAAATAACGCCTCACGCAATGAGCAATGCAACAAAAACTGGTCTGTGTTTACAAGCGTGTGTGCGTGAGGCACGCACTCACGTTTAGCGGTTGCTATGTCTTACACCAGCGTCATTTGTATCTGAGAGCAACTAATGAATCTATCCCGATAAAATGGGGAAAAACTGTCAAATTATATTATGTTAATAAAATCATAAATTTATTAAAATATACAATACTAAAAACTATAATAATAATTTAAAAAAAACTAAAACTAGAAACTTAAATATCATATAGTCCTACTCCCCGCGGTATCGTGCCAAGAACGCTGGCTGCGTTTCCCCGCTGAATGGCTATACTTAGCCTTTGAGCAAGGAAAGAACCAGCCCTCTTATCACCAGCAGCAACGACCAGCCGCGGATGGAGTTCCTTTAGGAACTCCACCGCACGTGGACCCCACAGACCGATAGTCTCTACAGCAAATGGCACAAATATGTAGTCATCTCTCAGAGACTCATATTTACGCCACTTACTCAGTTCAGCTGCCTCTGATGCCGCCCCGGCTCTAAACGAGGTACCCCTGAGATGAGAGACCGCCAGAGTGTCTACGCAAGTAGCATCCCACACTAGGGCTTTACCTCTCTCCCAAGGGACCAATGTCATACCGTCGGGTCTCCTGCCATCGTCTCTAAATATTCCACAAGGCTCTAAAACCGAGGGAACATTTATAGAGACAAGAGCCCTTCGGATGACATCATTCAAAGAACTGTGTCGTGAAAATCTACCAGCGCTTTTCTTACATGAAAGTCCGTGGAGCCCAAACTTGTCGACGCTGCTACCACAGGGACACTGATGGGGTTGACAAATCGCCGCTCCTAGTCGGATTCCTACGGCAATGCGTAAGCTTTCCGCATCAAGTAATGTGCCGAGATTACTTTTTTTTTTATATGATAAGGGCGACAAACGAGCACACAGTCCACCCGATGGCAAGTGGCTGCTGCGGCCCATAGACATCTACATCTATCCTCGTTTGCGAATCAAAATGCAGATGCGTTGTCACCCGTGAGGACTAAGTTGGAATGCCTCATTTCCAGTAAAAAGGGCCTCCGGCCACCTGCACTCACCAAGCGAAACGCAGAGGTAAACCTCTACTTCACGCTGGTATTCTGTGAGGTCGTGGTACCACCCCGGTTCGAGCCGGCCCATCCGTGCGACAGCAAAAGCTACCGCGTGGCTCTACCACTGTTAAATGTACTTGATGGTAAAGCGTGTAACCAGTGACTAGATTCCTTAGTCGAAACAGCTAGAAGGCGTGCCTTATCTAGGTCACTCTGGAAATTATGAAACAAATCCTTCTGCACGCCCTGTACCAATGGAATATCCCACTGTTTTTGTTGGTTAACTTCCAGTGGAACATTTTCACCAGGACAGAGCGTTTGCCATGTCTGCCCTGCCTCCGTAGCAAAGCATAGGTCTGCTTTATTATTTAAAATTATATTACATAAGTCACTGACACTATGTACGGAAGCAAGGAAAGCAGGCAATGCAATGCTAGAAAGATTTCTCACACCAATGCCACCAAATTTTATAGGTAAAGTAGCTTGAGTCCAGGCTATAGTATTTAAAGTTAAATTTAGAATTTTTTCAATAGCTATTTTAAGATTATTATCAATATCTTGTAAAATATGCGAACATTTCCAGACTGGACTCGAGCGGAGTAAGTATGTAAATCTAGGTACAAGAAGACAATATTTTAAAATAGTAAGAGCTATGTGGGGGTTTAATTTATACAATTTATCAACGTGGTTTAAAAACTGATCAAATTTTGTTTTTAAAACAGGTTTAATACTATCGAAAAACAACGGGGCACCTAGCAGGTATAGTGATTCCGTACTGACAGTTTTTATTCCTGGACAAATATGATTAAAATTTTGAATTAAAGTGTCTCTATGAGAAGTAGATAAATTATTGGAAAAAAATATTTCACATTTATTGCTATTTGGTTCAAGACCAATATTTTTAAAATTTTGAAAAATATGAGTAAGATCACTGAGGACGTCATCTGCTCTACCTCCCAGTGTACCGTCGTCTAGGTACCAGACATTCAGCTTGGATTTCAAATTTAAAATAATTGGTTGAATTCCCAAACTGAAAAGTGCTGGACCCAGTTGGTCACCCTGCTGAACACCGACAGCGGAATCGATAACATGGTTTTCGTAAAACAAGTTAGTATTTTGACTATAACATTGCCAAACGTAATGATAAATTATAATATTTTAATATGGTGCTTTCAATTGTGTGTTTAGTTGTCTGTTGAGTTAGAATCTGAATTATGTATAGAAAAATATAATCAAATAAAAATCAATAACGCATTTACAAAATATGTTTTATTATTTAATGTATGGTGTCGACTTATAAAAAATACTAGAAGTTGGCCGGTGGCTTCGCTTGCGTCATAGTTAAATAATTTATCCTAAGGTATACTATAAGCCATACTGTATCCAAATGGTCACAATCGATTTTGACAATTATAATACAATGCAAATACTATTGCATGCGTTAAACGCAAAGCGCGTAGGTATGTTCTACTAGCGCCTAAAAATTAAGATTCCAACGTTTTGTCGCATGAAATCATATCTAACAATCATATTGAACATATAAATATAAATGACATAAAAAGAACATTATCAGATAGATAAATGATTGTTGAACTTTTTTTTAAATCTATCAATTTATATTTTTACATAAAAAACAGTTTTAGTGGCATAAGGTGTTGCTTTATCAAGTCCGCATGGATGCGTAGATACGATATTTTTTTTAAATATCAATTGTTCAACTCAATCTATTTTTTAAACTCTTCATCTATCATGTAGGAAGCCATGGAATGTAAAGAGCAGTTTAATTTTGTTTTGTTTAGTTATACATTTTTTTTTTCGGCTGAGAAATAGCGAAAGTTTCGGTGTCAAAATACCTAACACCAGACTTGTATTAATTTATTTTACTAAATACACCTTGCCTCACTCCCGGCCACAGAGTAATTTTTACTCCTGGCTCAGCCGCCGTCATGAGTGGCCGTTTGTTTACAGCGGTCCGTGCTGAAAAATATCCATCTATAGATATCAATAGTAAATAATCTAAGTGGTGAAATTAGGCGGTTGAAATTAGTCCGAACAATTCCTCTGAGCAATCCCTGCGGTAGATACGATAGAATGCGCAAAGAGATACAACAACTTGAATCAATGGCGCTGCGAAGACACGCAGCGCCAGTGATTCAAGCCGATCTGAAAGAGCTCGGTCGCTGACGATTCGAACCGCTCTGCGCTGGATGCGACCAAATGGAAGGAGCTGGCACTGGGGAACCCTGGCCCATAGAGGAGAATAGTATTCCATGTGAAACCGAACCTGCGCCTTTGCGAACTTCACACGCTGGCGGTGCGCCGACATGAAATACTATCCCACTCTGCTGAGCACGCCAAGCTTTTTAGAGGCCAACTTGGCCTTCTCTTCCACGACCTTCTCGACCACGAAACTGCACGTCATTCGATATGTTAACGCCGAGTATTCCGATACTGGCTAGGGCAACAAGCGGAGTGCCCTGAAACTGAGGATTGATTGATCTTCTGGGGATTGAACTAGGCTAGATTTAGTCGTCCCCAATCCGATATTTTGTTGGATTAAAAATGGAATTATATGTATAGACAGGAGAGTCAAGTGAAGTTTTGCTTAGGAATCTGCATGGTCCATCAAGAGGATAGGCTAGGGAAAGTCGGCTCCTTAGATAGGAGGGAGAAGATTGTGCAGGATATAATAGATGAAGATAAGTTGTTAGTTTTTTTAATAGTATCGCGTTTATAGTTTAAGTAATACTTAATTTACAAAGTTATATCAACAGCAATAAATACAAACAATAATCAGAATTACATTCGTGACAGCGTTAAAGTGATAAGAGAACTGGTCTTTATTAACAATTCAAATGATCAAACGCACCACAAAAGGACCTTTGCAATCGAGTAGTTAGTTGGTGCAATAAATATTGCATACGGAATTATGATATCAACAGAAAAAAATATTTTTTGTCGTTCATTGAAGAGATTGACTGAGAAAAAGAATGTTATGTTAACCACAGTACGTTATGGTTACTACCCACACCCACACACACGTTACTACGTCGCGGTGGTTTCTTGATTATGGGTTATAAATCATTCCTCAATTGGTGTTTAAATAAGTCAATAATAACTTCAGTTTATTAGCAAACGTTATATTTACATCATTTTATGTTACGGTGCAATAAATAATTATTAAGTGGCGAAGCTTGCGAAGACACTTATTGATTTCACGATGTCTGTCCGTCTGTCCGTCTGTCCGTCTGTCCCACGATTATCTCGAGAACGGTTTCGAATTATCAAATTCTGTTTTCAGCAATCGATTACTGATCACCCAGGCATCTGAACCTCATATTTTGAAGCTGATTGCTCAACGGCAACCGTTACAAACCGCTACAAAGCTGATTGCTTCACCACTTTGCTATGCTGTTAGCTTGCTAGGTTTATTTTATCATGAATCCCGTTCAGAAACACACAGAATGTATACAATAAGAGGCAAACATTTTAAAAAGTTGTCACGTAAAAGACTCAACGAGATAAAAATAATAAATAAATAAAAAATAAGAAAAATACTTATGAAATTTAGTATACTTGTTCTGTAGCCGAGTGCACACGTAAGTATAGTCTATCGTTCACGAAGGTATCGTTAGCCTTATAATTTAAAAATACATTGTAAAACTCTCCGTATGTGTTATGTGTATTTTCTATGTGTAATACAAGCGTAATGGCGGCGTAATCAAAATCCACTCAATACCCCATACTATTCCTTGGATGTCTTAAGTGGCGACAGTAAATCAGCATAGTGATCTCAGATCTTAAGGCGTTGAAGACACATTATCTTGAGGTTCACTTTACCATCGGGATACTTGCTTCGTCATTTACGATAATTTTTCACTTGCGCAATCATTCAATACACAAAATCGTATCACTTAAATAAATCAAAATTTATTTCAAACCAACTAGCGATCCTCCCCGGCTTCGCACGGGTGATTATTGGATCTCGATAGCAGCGCGACCTACAGGGCCTGATTGAAATGTGTTTAAACAATTTAGATACCCAATCAAACATACACAAATAATTTTAAACGTGGTAGAGCCATGCTGCAGCTATGTTATGGTTGTAGCACGGATGGGTCGGCTCGACCGGGGAAGGACCACCCTCTCACAGAATACCAGCGTAAAATAGCAGTTTAACACTGCTGTGTTTCGTATGGTGAGTGTAGAGAACCGGAGACACTTTTTACTGGAAAAGAGGCATTCCAACTTAGTCCTCACGGGTGACAATGCATCTGCATTTTGATTCGCAAACGAGGATAGATGTAGATGTCTATGGGTCACAGCAACCACTTACCATCAGGTAGACTGTGTGCTCGTCTGTCACCCTATTCCTATAAAAAAAATATCCATTCAACCATACACAAAAAAATTTCACCGTTTTCGAGTTTTTGCGAGACCAACGGACAGCAATTCATTTTATATTACAGAAGTAGAAATCCGCTGGCGGCCAAATTCCTGCCAAAACATCAACATTCAAAAAGTTTTATTTTACTACACTGAAAATAAATTAACATTGGTAAATGCGTATAGTTTTTCAGTAATCGCATTTGGAAAATAAATTATAATTTATTTTGCAAATGCGATTACTGAACAGTTATAACTGGCCAGCTCACATTATACTGACAGATATCTCATCCAAAAAAAAAAAATTTTTTTTTTCGCTAAACTTTCTGCGTGGCCTGACGTATTTAGTGACTAAAACAGACCAAATATGATGATATTTAAACCAAAATATTAAAGCAATATTTCTCTTTTCAGAATACAAAATGCACAGAAAAAGTATGCCAAACAAGCATTATGGACATACCCAACCGGGGAGATACGCCACGAACATCTGAAGAAATTTACAAAGAAGCACAAACTTTTTTAATGGAATATTACGCATCAATTCGCAGGTTAAAAATAAATTTGTTTTCATTGTTATTGTTGTTATCATGTTTTAATTGCATTGCTATCATAACTCCTCGTTATCATTATTACAGCTTATTTGCTACTAAAATCCCACGTCCAATGCCGAACACACCTCCTCCCCAAGGTACGCCCCAAAGTACGGTCCTGAGATACCTGCATCCATCGTCTTCATAGACTTCTTATTTAGAAATTTTAATAATGGGTGCGATATTTAAATATCCGAATTTCACAATATTGTATCTAAGTTTTACATCTTTCTACTGTCTGATATCCGAGTCGAGGTCCGTGGTTCGAAACTAATAGTCACAAAACATTTATTATGAACATATCAACCCCAAATAATTAGTTTTATTCGACAATTAATCACATATTGATTGAGTTTTTATTAAAATGGATTCTATAATGCTTTTTTTTCATAAAATTGACTTTACTAGTAAAAAAAAGTAACAGCGTAATATGTCCCACAGAACTTTAATTTCTGAGTGGTTTAATTTCATAGAGCAGTTAGCAGTCTGCCGCGCTGATGAAGAGTGTGTTGGCGGATTCGAAATATTTCCTTTCTCAG
Organism: Parnassius glacialis; assembly: GCA_033319125.1. NCBI lineage: Eukaryota > Metazoa > Arthropoda > Insecta > Lepidoptera > Papilionidae > Parnassius > Parnassius glacialis. Next base: position 12,390,318 of record JAVANC010000016.1, read on the forward strand.
ATATGCATGTGTCCTCATTTTATTAGAAGAACTTTGATTGCTCGAGTAAAATAATAATTAAGGCGATCAACTGACACATAGCTACCACTATTTTTAGTTTATAAATGAAAAATAAAAATTGAACATGTTGCAGACATTTAAAGTAAAACCAAACGTTTTCCTAGTTATTGTTGAAAATTGCCTTCTAAAAGGGATTACTTACGCAACTTTTTTGTTGTAACATAATGAAATTTCAAGAAAAACACCGTCAATTTATTCGAATTTAAACATACTTAAAATCTATTCACTAAAAATGCCTATTCACTTAAATGTTATTCAAAATTTTTAAAACGTTCAATTACTGTGATGTTTTGTTGGCAAAGATGCTCTTAGCCAAAAAGTTGACACAAAGTTATAATAAAGTTGGCAAAAAAAATTACTTCGCGTACATCCGCTCGATAATTTTTAATATAATGGACTTCCGCAAAGTAACGCCTGATTCTATTAATTATCTTAACAAATTTATATGATTTGCGATAAGGTGAAGATCTCCAACTACACGGGTAATGTAATTTCTACAAATACTTCTACTTGAATGTATTTTTATAGTAACATACCTAATAATATTATTTTAGTTTTGTTAATATGTTTCAATTTCAATTTACTACGATTTGCAGAGAAAACTCCGACGCACATATAGCGAGGCTAAAAGAAGTCCAGAAGGAGTTGGCACTTAAAGGAACTTATGATTTAAAAACTTCAGAATTGGTTTTTGGTGCGAAGTTGGCTTGGCGTAACGCAACAAGGTGTATTGGCCGAATACAATGGAAGAAATTACAGGCATGCTAATTTACATGATATTTTTCCTACCTGGTTAAAATATTAGAGGTATCTTAAAACAAAATATTTATGAGTACTGCAAAAAAATTCATTATATTTGCAATTAATTTTCATTCATTCATTTCATTATACAATTATTTTTTTGTAAAAATACTTAAGAGGAACGTACAGTAAACTTCAAAAAAAAGGAAAGGATTTTAATAATTTTTGTTCACGAATTTATTTTTTAAAAGTAAGAAACCTTCAAATATTAATGGCAGATGTATGTTGACGTAAACTTTACGCACGATACGCACTTGATCCTAGCGAAACTCAAGCCTCTAGACGTTGAGTTATATGTGTACATATTATATCGATGCCTCTAGACCTGTAACTTAAATTTAAAAAAAAAACTTAAAGTGATTTATAAATTAAAATAATTACCACCGAAGTATAAAATGAATTTTCTCTTTACGTAAAATTAGTGACTGTTCTCTGAAATTCAATATGTTACTTTTTAATTTAATAAATAACATAAATACTTTTACCCACAAGTTAAACTTGTAACCTAGTACAAATATGTGTAAAAATATGTATATTCTTATTCTTTCATAATAATTTTAATTGAAATTGAGAGATATATAGGTAAGTAAAACGTAAACATGAAGTAAAAACTCCTAACCACCTGTCAATCACGTTGTCCCTCATACATAACTCACGTTTAAGAAATAAGCTTTAAAATTATTTATCCATTTATCTTAAGCAAATTTTATCCATTACCCATTGTTTTTGTCATATTTTGTACTATATAGATTTGTGTGTATTTTTCTATATTCTGTTTGTTTCTAACTGTGTTAATTATTCCTTTTACGTTTGGTTGTAATTGTATTATGTACCAATGACTAATATTACAATATGGAAGGTCTGGAACCCTGTAAGACAGGTTTACCTAGTACAGGGTTCACAGAACATAGATTATGTTATATATATGTTACCTACTTCTTAAATAAATAAATAAAAAATAAAAAACATTTCTTAAGTCTCCGTCGTAAAATATCACGGCGCTTAAAATTAAATGGTCTTGTTTTGCTTTTTTATCAAAAATTATTAGAAAAACCTAATCGTGAATATCAGGTTAACACTCGTCCGCGACCTAAAAGGATTTAATAAAATTTCTAATTATCGATTGTAGATTTCTTTACTTACCACCATCTCATCAAAATGCAGAAAAATGTAAAAATATATGAAATTAAATGATTGTTTTAAACTTTCTTTTTTAAACAATCCTTTAATTTCATATTTGTATAAGTTTTAATCATTTGTAAATTTAGGGCTGATTTATCTATCCTCAGATAAAAGTTATTCATAGAATAAAATATAAGTAACATAAACAAATAAAAAAATAACAGTTGTATGAAAGAAACAGTAACATTTTTTCGCTTTTATATTCAGTCAATTTATAATTTATTTGATGGATAACTATTATCTGACGATTGAAAAATCGGCTCTTACAAAAATAAGGTTTAGAATTGGAAAATCGATTTAAATAGTGTGTATTTGACAATATAAGAGTTATAATATTTTATATTCTATATAACACGATGCCATGTAATATCAGACAAGTGATTGACAAACATGATTACATATTTCGACAGATATTCGACTGTAGAGAGGTAACGACTGCCAGTGGGATGTTTGAAGCCCTCTGTAATCATATCAAGTACGCCACAAATAAAGGAAATATAAGGTAAAATTTTACGCTATTCTCTTATAAGAAACTTCATTCGAATTTTATTTGAAAGTATATTCTCTTATAGGAACTTGTCTTCATTCAAATTTTATTTGAAAGGATATTTTTTTAATAAACGAGTATTGTTTTAAATTTAAACGAAAATAGACGAATGGTTAAGGGTAAGAAACTTAAATATTCGTGGATTTGAATCCGTCATTGGACTACCTTGTGTCGTGTACCACTCCTATCAAAAGTATATTAAGCTTACTTAAAGTAATTAAATTAAGTGAAGTAGTAATATGAATTTATTTTTAAAAATATAATATGTTAGGCACGATATTTGATAGAAAAATGGCCAAATACTCATACGCTACTCAATTTTAAGACTTGTTGTGGAACTGTACAGAGGCAAAGCTTCTAAGGACCTGTCAAAATATTTACCTATTTTTTAGGGTTGGCACAAGAGGGTAAAAGTAAATAAACAAAACGTTTATCAACTTTTATTATATACTTAAGATAGAATATTCTTTATAAACTTCTAAAAATTCTAAATATTTTATTTTAAAATTTTTGTTATTCAACAATTTGTTGTTCCTTTTAATTATCTAATGTAAAGTTTTTTTAAAATAATCTATTGGAAGGCACTCGCATGGCATAACAAATATAGTTTAGAAAACCCAAAAGTGTAGGCCTCATGACCGTTTCCTTAAATTTTGATGCAAAAAATAAAAATATTGACGATAATTTTTACAAGAAAAAAGATACAGAGAAGCTGATCGACTTTTATTAATAACTTTTAAACGTTGTTGAGTTCAATAACAAAAATAAATTGCAATCCTCCTTAGGACTCATGGAATCTTATTTAATACTATATATCTCAATCTATTGCTTACATTTCTATTAAGCGAGAAGAGTCACTGACGCATAGACCAACGGACGGCAGTTCATATATTTTTTCAGTTAGATTTTTGTTATGTAATCTAAAATTAATCAATTAGTAAATAAACTAATCTTATAATTAAATTTTTGTCGTTATCGTGACTTTAATAATAATATGGATTTGATGCCTAGCTAAAAGTATAAGAACGATTTTATGAAACGAAATTGAGGTATGGCCATATATCGAGAGGGAATCTTGTACACGTTTTAATATTTCATTATCAATGATTCTTTCGAGATCAAAATATTCGCAAAGTTTTTGCTAAAGCAATTCATACATTCATTGTAGTTCTCACATTGGCTGGAACTCAAACAAGCACTATCATTTGGCAACAAGTCGAGTATTGGAAAAGCATTTACAAATAAATATTTTACAGGACTTTTTTTTAAATATACAGGATTTTCGAAGTCACAGAGTCTATATTGTTGCCTTTTTTATAATAAAAAAGGTTTGAAAAGAGATCTTATCGTCCAACAGCTTGCCGTGTGAAGTAATAATAATAATAATAATTGTGAATCCCCCAGTTGTGTTTGATGCAGGCGATGATGGAACAGTCGCCCAGGAACTAGAACTAGAGCAAATGAGGAGTATATTGGAAGAGGCGATTGAGAAAACGCGGAGTACGCCTCTCGAAAATCGACCGCGAATTTCCCGCATAACCCTAAGCAAGCGGAATCGTGCTATCGCGAAAGCTCTCAACCCAATGCTGGTGACCTATTATGAAGCCAGCCGGGACCTTTGCGAGACGGACTCAATTCTTTTTGGCGCCGCACTGGCAGTATGCCGTATTATTGGCGCCAAATTCCTCATGGCTCGACGTGCCGCCATCCCGGCCTGGAGAATAAGAATTGAGGAACGTATCGCAAAGGCTAGGGCCCTCATTGGCAGACTGATGTGCTTCAGATTGGGCAATAACAGGCCAAGAGTAGTGCGCACCGTCAGAATGGCGTTTGCTGGGACAAATGTCAGTTTGTCTGACGTTTGCGATGTGTTTTATGCACGCTTGACCAAAGTGCTTAACAGCCTTCTGTCCGGTGTGAATAAGACATACGTATAATGGTTGGGTCGTGCCTGTTCTCAGATATACCTTTGGCATACTTAGGTGGACTCAAACTGAACTTAACGCCCTGGATAGAAAAGTCCGCACTACAATGACGTTCCATAGGGTGCATCACCCCAAATCGTCGATTATGAGGCTGTACTTGCCGCGGAAACATGGTGGGAGTGGCGTTTTAAGCGCGTTTACCATGCATAATCGCGAAGTGTGCAGCCTCCGTAATTACTTTCTGACCATAGCAGAAGATCCGTTCTATAGGGACGTTATTTCTTGTGATAAAGGACTTACCGCTTTATCCTTAGCCAATGAACAATGGCAGGGCACGGCAGTACAGAGCATTTCCGACTGGGAGGCCGTATGGAAGGAGAAGGAGCTCCACGGGCGGTACTATAAGGCTCTTCGTGAGCCTTTCGTAGACACAGTTGCCTCCCTCTACTGGCTACGTTTTGGTGACCTCTTCGGGGAAACCGAGGATTTTGTCTGTGTGATACAGGATCAAATTATTGAGACCAACAACTATCGGAGATACATCCTAAAGGACGGCGCCATCGACGTCTGTCGAGCTTGTCGCCATCGCCGCGAGTCACTTAAGCATGTCATCTCCGGTTGTTCGGCTCTTTCTTACTCTTAGTATTTGCACAGACACAATCTAGTAGCCAGGATTCTATATCAGGAGCTCGCTCTGAAATACGGTCTCGTGAATCGGAAACTGCCTCATTATAAGTACTTGCCGGAAGCCGTGCTCGAAAATGACCGCGCCAGGTTCTACTGGGATTGGGCCATCATCACAGATAAGACTATTCTTGCGAATAAGCCTGATATTGTGCTAATGGACCGGGCACAGTCAAGGATATTTTTGGTCGACATTACCATTCTGTATGACGAGAATCTTTTGAAAGCCGAAAGAGATAAGCGTACAGAATATCTGGATCTGGCTCACGAGGTGACCGACATGTGGGGTGGATTGTCGACCGAAATTATACCTGTAGTCGTTTCTGCGAACGGGTTAATCCCAGTCAGCCTCTCGGGCCATCTGAGGCGACTGTTCCATGACGGGCCGCTCCAAGCTCAAATGCAGAAGGCGGTGCTCCTCGATACGCCCGCATCTTCCGCCGGTTTCTTTTCCTTTTCACCAACCCTCGGTCGATTGGTCTCCCCTGCCGAGGGCTTCCATCTGGTTGAGTTTTTAATTATTTGTGTATTTCTTTTATTTTATTGATATTTATGTATATTTATCATTTTAATTTACAACTATATATTTATACAGCCCAACCAGATAAGAAAACTTTATAGATAACCCATAATAATAATATGAACCTACGTATTTAATTTACAAACGTAATTATTTAATTATAAACATTATAAAAATAACTATCCAACCACTTATAGGTAGGTAGGTCACTTATAGGTGAGTTATCTATCTACCACATTAAAAATAACAAATTATAGTCAAGTTACTACTCACGTAGTGGAGTATTTGGTATAATTTAAAAAAATATATATAATTCTATTTGTTCTATTATTGTACGTACAAAAAGAACCATAATAACACTTTTTTAAATTTCATGTGACAGGAAAAATTTTACACTTTTTATTCTTTACACAACCCTGAGTTTGAGCACAGGCCGAGCTGATTTAAAGCAGTTACTCTCTGTACGTGACGAGTCACCTCTGCTCACGCACACACGCGCCTCTAGCTTGTAGTAGTGTTATTGTCATAGCGCGGTTGTATGAAGCTTTGCCTCTGTACGGTACGGTTTCTTTACTCATGTGTTCACAATCATTTTGACTCAAAGTGATAAAGACAGTACGAGAGTTAACAGCATCTTAAAATTGACCAGCGTTTGAGTATTTCAACAAAAATGTATCAAAGAATTAACATCCTGATATTAGAAGCTTTAAAATTCCTTTAAACATTTGCTGTTTTTGATATCGAACCAGAATATCTCACTGTTCACTATTCATGCATTACATATTATACATTATATATTTTCAGGGCAGCGATTACAATATTTGCTCAGCGCGTAAAAGGTAACCATGACTACAGAATTTGGAATCCGCAACTTATCAGCTACGCGGGTTATATTGAACCCGATGGCTCTACGTTGGGGGATCCAGCTCGTGTTGAATTTACGGAAGTATGTAGACTCAATTATCTAATAAAGTAATGATACACCTACATACATCCCACCGAATTGCACAGGTTTATTACTTCAGAGGGGGTTATTAAGCAGGGAAGAGTTTAAGAATTTATAAGCAATTAATTAATCGAATTACTGTGTCTATTCGGCAAAAAGACATTTTTATTTTAGACCGGTCATTTAGATTCGCACACATAGTACCAGATTTCTTACCTCTCAAATTCAACTCTCCTACACAAATACCGGATTAGATCACCGACTCTCCGTGGCTCTTCTCTTTTTCCATTTCTTAACTTTTGCCCCACCTCGTGTCTTATATGTCTCGTAATTTATACTTTTGAGACATGAATAATTTCTAATGATGGTTTTCCTTGATCAATAAACACTTAGTAAATTGTTACTTAAAATTGCTTTTAACCATTTTTAATGATGACTGAGATCAATCTCAGGTTGTGTATTACAAAATTGAATATGCAACTTTTTACTTTTTAAAATCATTGACTATAAATGCTGTGCCGTTAACAATATTGGATATGCAAGTAATAACTGAACGAACAGTGATTGGAGAAATGAGAATCTAAGATATTATCTTATTAACATAAATTTTAACTTAACGAAATGTGAAAATTCAACTCTTAATGCTTCTTAGATCTGTATCAAACTTGGCTGGAAGCCGCCTCGTACAGCGTGGGATATATTACCATTGGTTTTATCCGCCGACGGTAAAGACCCTGAGTTATTTGAGATTCCACGTGAGATAATAATGGAAGTACAAATAGAACACCCCCGGTAAGGTCAATTTTTACATGTTATAAATAAGTTACTACCTATTATTTCTTATAAAAATAAAGCTACAGAATGCATGTACAACAATATCACTATTTATATATGTAAATATTATGTATAACTATATGTTATTCTTCTTCTCATTAGCCTAAACCTTTCCGATAGCTATGTCATCTAGTCCTCCGAATTTCGGTCACGACGATCAGTCTCAATGAAGACTAAACCCATCTACGGAGTACAGGATTATAGTGACCGAGTGTATACGCAAGCACACGTTCTCTCTCTAGTTTCTCACTCTCATAGTCCGATGGGACGCTAATAGGATGCGAGCGGAGAGAGTTCAGGCACAATGTAAAGGAGTAAGGAATCTTTACCCTGGTGGTTTAGGCACAGGAACAATGACTAAGTGCATGTAGTATATAGTACTAACTTTATAGTATCTGACTAATACTAAGAAATACAACCTAAATGTGAAGAGTATCTGTGATTGTGGGTGTTTTCTGGGATTAGTTCTAAGGCAATGTCCTCCAATATTGTAGTATATTTTGTAGCATCGTGGTAACAGAGAAAATAATTGCTTGGCTAAAATGTTATATTGTGTAAGCAAAGCGAATTCTATTTGCCATCCTCACTTACTTTAGGGGCTTAAAGTGGACAGATGTATTTCTAAACCTAATTTAATTTATTTATTTGAATTTTCACAGTTTCGATTGGTTTAAAGACTTAGGATTGCGTTGGTATGCCTTGCCGGCAGTTTCGAACATGCGATTGGACTGTGGCGGATTAGAATTCATTGGTACAGCATTCAACGGTTGGTACATGGGTACAGAAATTGGTTGCCGCAACTTCTGTGATGTCAATCGGCTTAACATTATTGAGGCAAGTGAAATGAAAATATTTAAATAAAAATTATATTATTTGAATTCTTACAAGTAAGATAGGTGACTTTAGATATTTTTGTAAATTTATTGCAGGCTGTAGCATTAAAAATGGGCCTCGACACAAACTCATACGCATCATTGTGGAAGGACCAAGCGCTGGTCGAAATCAACATTGCCGTACTTCACAGTTTCCACAGAGATAATGCGTCAATTGTTGATCATCACTCAGCTTCTGAACAGTTTATAAAACATCTAGAAAATGAAAATAAGAGCAGGTAACATTTTCTTAAAAATCATTAACTGTATACGAAAATGTTATTTAAATAAAGTCCCGCTGGGTTTCTTGCTGGTTCTTCCCAGGACAGAGGTTTTTTTTGAACCAGTGGTAATTATACAAAAGAGTGACTTTCAATAAGTATTATTTATAATCTATATTGAATAAAAAAGTTTCTGTTTCTGTTTCTTCCCATTCGACCCATTCGTGCTACAACCATAATATAGCTGTAGCTATATTTTTACAGTGGTAGAGCCACGCGGCAGCTTTTGCTGCCGCACGGATGGGCCGGCTCGAACCGGGGTGGTACCACGACCTCACAGAATACCAGCGTGAAGTAGAGGTTTACCTCTGCGTTTCGCTTGGTAAGTGCAGGTGGCCGGAGGCCCTTTTTACTGGAAATGAGGCATTCCATCTTAGTCCTCACGGGTGACAACGCATCTGCATTTTGATTCGCAAACGAGGATAGATGTAGATGTCTATGGGCCGCAGCAACCACTTAACATCACTGTGTGCTCGTTTGTCACCCTTATCCTATAAAAAAAAAGCATGGCTCTACCGCGTCACACGACAGAATATTTTTTCGGGACGGAATTCGCTCTCACAGAATACAAGCGTAAAATAGCAGTTTAACGCTGCTGTCCTTCGTATGGTGAATGTAGAAATGAAATAAAAGATTATTGTTTGCAAAATATTCTTAAACTAGTACAAGTTTGAAGACTTCTTTTAAGTATAAAGATACTTGTGATAAACGATCCTCGCCCTCCCTGAACTAAATACATTCAACAGAAGAGAAACAGGGTGTGGGTATGTGTACAGGGAGCGCGCGCGCAATTGTGTGTGTGTGTGTGTGTTTGTACGTGTGTGTGTGTGTGTGTGTGTGTGTGTGTGTGTGTGTGTGTGTGTTGGTTTGTACGTGTATGTGTGTGTATGTGTAAAAAAAGACAGTGAGTGAATGTGCTTATAGGATAAATTCTAATAAAGCTTCAGTTTGATCGTAATTGTCTTAAGTCACTGCATTATTTTTTCCTTACAGTCTTTAATGGATATATTTGCAATATTTTGACGGCTCCGTGGCACAGTGGCTTAGCAATGAGTTGCTGCACTGGGGGTCGCGGGTTTGAAACCCGCACGGAACAAGTATTTGTATGGCCTACAAATAGTTGCTCCGGGTCTGGGTGTTTGTCCTTGTGCAATTTGTGTTTGTAAACTGCCTCCACGATACAGGAGAAAATCCTAGTGTGGTGGTAACATTTAAAAAATATATTAATCTGATTGTATAAGTGTTCTGATTGTTTGTCATACTAATGTTTCGCAAATGTGATTTTCGTTCTCCAAATAGTAGCTACACTATAAGTTCTTCTTTTACTACTGTAAGTAGGATTAAAATCCAAAGACTTATGTTTTTCCAATAAAATGTGTAATTTGTACAACTGCCTCACCGAAATCAGCCCACATGATGAATACAAAAAACTAGTGGAGTACCTGTACGGTTCAAAATGTATAACCTTTAGTAGACATCTCTGAGCTCACTCAACTTCAATAAATTTACTTTTCTAAATATCTCCCCAAATTGGTATACAATATATTATACTGGATTAAGCAAGCTCTACATATATTTGATTCAAAAGATCTAAACTGGCAACATGTCTTAAAGTTTTAAATATCCGAGTGAGTTGAATTAGTGTCTAGTAGAATTCGAAAAATTCTACTAGACACTAATTCAACATGCCTGTACCAGCTGGATGGTCTACCATAACGCCCAGATACTTTGTATATGAAACTTTTTCAATAGATGTACACGTACAGTTACCGTTGGAAGATTGTTACATTTATGTATTTCGATTCTAAAATTATCCTTTGGCTTTGATCGACTAGTCATAGAAAAACATATGAATTGAGTCTTACTAACATTCAAAGTAAGTTATTGCCAAGCCAACGAACAACCTTAGCTAATTGTTTTTCCACTTTTAACTGCACTTCTTTTCACGTGCCTCCCCAGAACAACACCGCAGTGTTATCTGCGTCATTTATTTGACAAACGGGGAAAAAAACTTGTATCGCACAACTGCACCTTGCGGCGGTCCGAAGGGAAGGTAGGAGTAGAGAATCGGAGACCCTGTTTACTGTAAAGAGGTATTCTATATTAGTAGTCAATGGGGCTCACCACCATCAGGCAGACTGTGTGCTGGTTTTTCTTGGCTTGAAATGATACAAACCCATAATGAAAAATTTTTGAAATTCTACACAGAGGCGGCTGTCCAGCTGATTGGATCTGGATCGTTCCACCGATGTCATCTTCGTTGACTTCCGTGTTCCACCAAGAAATGGCCTTGTATTACTTAAGACCCTCGTATGACTATCAGGTATATCATAAAAAATATCTTCCACGTACTACAGGATTTACAACAAAAACAAAAATCTTATTGACGTGACAACGTCTTAGAAATCGATGAAGCTGGCGGCACGCACGAAAAAACATGACTCATGCGGCGTTACCTAGGCGTTCCATTTAAAGTGCAATCGAGAGCGCGGAACGAGCGACAAAGAAGATAATGATTCTTTCGATATTAAATATTTCTTATGACGTTGTTACGTTCAACTATCGTCAGTAAACCGACTTTACAAACAACCAATTTTTTATACTTGAGGATGTATACAGCCTTTTTTGTGAGTAGTTGGACAAAATGGACGTCTAATATTTCATCTTCATATATAAAAATCAATTGGTGTCTGTTAGTCTCGCAAAAACTCGAAAATTACTGAACCGATTTTGATGAATTTTTTGTGTTTGTTTGGGTCCCTGGGTGGTTTAGATTCACAATAGGTGGAGCTATTGTCAAGACCCAGAAATCACTCGAGCATAGCCGGGGCGGATCGTTAGTGAATAAAAAAATGGAATTCAATAAATATAGACCACTAAACAGAAATAGAATGGAACCTAATAAATGGATATTAAACGCAATAAAATTATATTCAATATGTTTATTAATTTATTCATTCATTTCAGCCTATCAAAAGTTCACTGCTGAACATAGGCTTCCTCCAAAGATTGCCTCATTGGATTTTCCATTTGCCATGGTTTCCACGCTTGTCAAGCGGGTTGGCAACCGCAGTTTGTTTATTTTTATACGTTATTAGAAAGACACTGCTGCAAATCTCCAGATCTATTTCCCTCTGTCGCCTCTTACGACACTCACGGTATGATATTATGGAGCAAGGTCAACGTGTTTTAAAGAGGAATTTAATTTAAATATAATATATATGTATAATATATCATCAGTAATTAATATATCTCCACTAATGATATTGTAAATAGCGGCCGAAGTAGCTACCTTCTAAGCACAATGGTTTTACCTAAAAAAAAAATAATTAACATTATCAAGGTCAAAAGAACATTATCTACCCACTTCAAAAAGGAATTCGGTTATAAATTCGACTGTATCTTTTTTAATGCAAAGAATAATCTCAAAGTCAGTTATCCAATTTGAATTATACATATCATAATGAATGCAGGTGGCTCAAGACAGTGCTTTGCTTTACTATGACCATTCCTATGATCAGTCGTGAACTTGTGAAGGGCTGTAATGATGTAACATATTACAATAAAATGTTATTACAAATAAAATAAAATTAAAGCTAATATTTTAAAACAATCCTTATTCCCTTTAGGCGAGAAGAAACCCAACGCTCTTGTCTCCAGGGGCGAGAATCAGTTGCGGATATACTGCACAAATACATTTTAAAAAAATTTGTGTGTGCTTGAATGCGTCCCTGTGCTTGAATGGTTAAGATTTTCATTTAGATCGGATAGGTAGCGCTGTTGTCGAAATCCAGAAATCATCACCTTTTATATTTTTTATTTTACTCTGAAGACATCTAATAAATAAGGCTGGAAATCGAAACAGATTACATATTTTGGATCTCTAATTGCATTGCATGTTTATTTTTAAATGTTATTATTTATTGTATTTACATTTTATAATACATTCGTATCCATAGGAGCCGGCGTGGAAAACACATCAGTGGTCAAAGTCCGAAATCAAAAGCAATGGACACAGAAAGTTCCACTTCAAGCAAATAGGCCGAGCTGTAAAGTTCACGTCGAAGCTGTACGGCCAGGCTCTTTCTAAACGTATAAAAGCGACTATTTTGTATGCTACAGAAACGGGAAAATCTGAACAATACGCTAAAGAATTAGGAGTTATATTCGGACACGCATTTAATGCACAGGTACATTTTCATATGGTTCATTAATTATTACAATCAATAAATATATAAATAGCGATGTACTTCATACCAGCCAGACGGATATTAGCCATCCATGCAGTAGAGTATTATTATAGTGCACTAGTGTTAGCGCAAACACAGGTGCACTCTCTATTAGAGCTATTCGATAGGACGGCAATCCGGTACCACTGGGGAAAGATCAGATGCAGGAGCAACAGATCTTACCGAGAACCGGGATTGAAACACCGGTAACTTTCTGACTACGGGCTGATACTGACAACTTCAGTAAATCAAATATAATATTCATACAATCAACATATTTTTAAAATTAGTAATAATAACATAATAAAAGTTCTTAAATAAAACTATTTTTCAAAAGGTACATTGCATGTCAGAATACGATATGTTCTCGATAGAACATGAAACTCTCCTGTTGATCGTAACTTCCACATTTGGCAACGGAGAACCACCTGCAAATGGCGTTGTAAGTACCGTTTATTAGTTATAGCTCATGGAGTTTTCGTTGCTTTTTATAATAACATTGCAAAATCGGTATGCACACAAATATTAAAACTTTTTCTCTTTACATTAATTATATTAAATGGTTTCTATATTTTAACATATATTTTACAGGAATTTGCAGAACATCTTTTTCAAATGCTTTACAATGAAAAAAAGAACCAAGGTGATCAAGCGGGGGATATTGCCGGGTTAGTTTATATACTAAGAAATTTATGTAAAGTAAAAACGTTCGTATATTTTTTAATTCAAAATATTACACTCCTTACAGAAACTTCAAGATTCCAACTCCAAAAGCTCTGATGAGAACAAACAGTATGTTGACTTCAAGTAATGAAATAGTGTATAAAAAGCAACTGTCACGATTAGAGTCCAACAAAAGTAAGTTTCATTAATAACAATATAAACAGTTGAGCTCCTCATAATAAATCTTGGTAAACTGTTGATCGAATACCCAAACGCCACTCAATTTTGAGACGTTTTTAAGTCACGTGGTGCCTTTCCGCCATTGGACTACCTTGTGTTATGTACCACTCGGAACAAAAGTATATTAAGCTTACTTAATGTAATTAAATTAACTGAAGTAGTAATATTAATTTATTTTTAAAAATATAATTTGTTAAGCACAAGATTTCATAGAAAAATAGCCAAATACTCATATGCAACTCAATTTTAAGACTTGTGGTGTCACAGTCATTTTGACCTAAAGTGATAGAGACAACACGAGACTTAACGGCGTCTTAAATAGAGTAACGTTTGAGTATTTGGGTGTGTAATTGTAATATTAATTCACAGGCAGTGTAGCAGGAACATCATCAATAGAATATATAGGACCGTTAAGTAATATTTGTTACGCGGTTTTCGCACTTGGGTCTAGTGCGTACCCAAAGTTCTGCAATTTCGGAAAGGCCGTAGATAAAGTACTTGAAGATTTAGGAGGCGAAAGGCTTCTTGAATTAGCCTGTGGAGACGAAATGTGCGGACAAGAGCAAAAGTTTCGTAACTGGTCATCTAACATTTATCAAGTAAGCTATTTATATTATTATTTGCAACAATTTTATAATATTCTCGTCTGTTTGGGATATATTGAAATTCAAAATACTTTATACCATGACTTAGTCTAGTTTTTACAGTATTTTATGGTTGTAGATTCCATATATATAAATAAATATTATAAATATAGTTTGCTAAGTATAAATAAAACACATAAATATATTGACTACTAAATACCGTATATAATAATGACTTTTGTTTTAAATTAATAAATAAAATCCAACCAAACAAAATCTCTCGACAGGGAAATAAAAAAGCCAAGGATTGGTGCAACAGGGAAATAAACATACTAATATCATTAACTTTATTTATTTGTACATATAAAGAAGTTTAATTTTTAGGTAGCTTGTGAAACATTTTGTTTAGACGAAAATGAAATGGTAAAAGATGGTAAAAAAGCTCTAGGTATGATGCCTCTCAGTGAAGACACAGTAAGATTTGGAAAACCTGATGCAATCATGGACATGAAATGCGCCCTTGAAACAGGATTTAGAAAGCAGTTATTAACGTGTATTGTAAAAGAAAATAAACATTTAGGTGATGTTACTGCCGACCGTGCTACAATTTTTGTTGATATGGAGTCCCAAGTAAGTCTTATTGCCGAAAATATATACTTGATGCACCAAATTTAACAACATCGTGTGTTAAAATGTAATTAATTTTTAGAGTGAATTAAGGTATGACCCGGGCGACCATGTTGGTATTCTCGCCTGTAACCGGAAGGAGATTGTAGATACTATATTAAGTAGATTAAAAGACGTGGACAATTACGATAAGCTTGTTCAGCTACAAGTTTTAAAAGAGACTCTTACACCAACAGGTAAAAAACATCATCTTACATTTAATTTAAACAGCAATAAAGTTAAAAAGCACATTACATTTTGTACTATTTCATTTAAGGCGCAATGAAACATTGGGAAAAACATGAACGTATGCCAGCAGTCTCCGTACGGGATATTTTTACACGGTTTTTAGATATAACTACACCACCTTCTACAAAAGTTTTAAAATACCTAGCAACAGCATGTAGCGAACAAAAAGAAATCGATTTTATTAACGAACTAGTTGAGGTAATTAATGTTACACGTCATAATATCTAAACAAAACTTATGCATTCCAATTACTGATGAGACTATAAATATATGTTTTAATTAATAAAGTGTGCCTTTATTTTCCAGGACTCTAACAAATATGACGACTGGAGGCATCACCATTATCCACATTTGGCAGAAGTACTTAACCTTATTCCTTCATGTAAACCGCAAGCATCCTTACTTGCTATGTTACTTCCTCATTTGCAGCCAAGATTTTACTCCATTTCATCGACACCATTAGCACATCCTCAAAGAATTCATATAACTGTAGCTGTTGTTATTTACAAAACACAAGGTATGTTCAGATTTACACTTAATTAAAATTATGTTTCGACAAATTGTCAATCACAATCTTGTGATTTAAGGTGGACAAGGTTCAACACATTATGGCGTTTGTTCTACATACCTGCAGAGCCTAAAGCCAGGCGACGAAGTAACCGTTTTTATACGACAGTAAGTCCCATATATAATGCAAATGAAATATAAACTAATTTCTACAATTAAAAAAATATTCTTTCGCAGCGCACCAAACTTCCATTTACCTCAAGACATATCAGTCCCACTTATTTTGGTCGGACCTGGGTCGGGTATTGCTCCATTTAGAGGTTTCTGGCATCATAGAAAATATCAAATAAAGGATTCAAAGGCAACGAAGATGGGACCGATTTGGTTGTTTTTTGGTTGTCGTTACAAAAGTATGGATTTATACAAAGAAGAAAAAGAAGAAGCCTTAGCTCTTGGAATTCTTAACAAAGTAAAGTTAGCACTTTCAAGGGAAGAGGGAATAAATAAGGTAAATTTAGATTTAACAAAAACGTTAATTTCACGTTCACTTGTTGTAATAATGAAATATTTTCTACAGAAACACGTGCAAGCTCTTCTGGAAGATGAAGGCGCAAATATTATGCACATGCTGTTAAAAGAGAGAGGTCATATTTATGTGTGTGGTGATTGTAAAATGGCCGAAGAAGTGAAACAGAAATTAAAACAAATAATAAGTACCCACGCGAACATGACAGAAGAGGAGGCTGAAGATTTAATTATGGATTTAATGGTAATATAATTGAACAAATAGTAAATATTTGGAGTCATAACAATCTAACATTTCCCTCGAAATTAGTTAACACCTCAGTATGCATATAGAGTAAAAAATACAAATGGCTCTTCCTCTAGTCTCGTATTAAACGATGGATTAAAAAATTTCATTTAATGTAAAATATTTACAATATTTAATAAAAGTCAGTTTAACTTTTACCCACTGGTTCGGAAATAAGCCTCAAACATTTTTATTTATTTATTTATTATATATCCAAATTTTAATATTGTCTTAATTTTATTAAAGCAAGGGGAAATCTAAATAACAATGTGTATTCATATATAAATACTCATCATAATCAGCATTACAACCCTTCAAGTTCACTGCTAAACTTAAGCCTCTCCAAGACATGCTACAAACTATGGTCTGAGCTACCTGCATCCATCAACGTCCAGCATCACTTACCTGGTCTTTACTTCATCTAGTGGAGGGCCATTCTACACTTTGCTTACCGGTACGAGGCTGCCACTCGAGGGCCTTTCTTCTCCATCTGTAGCCGATTCTTCGAGCTATAATCGTCGTCATCATTACAGCTCTTCATACGTCCATTGCTGAACACAGGCCTCCCGCAAGGAATGCCACAAAACACGGTCCTGAGCTCCTTGCATCCATCGACTTCCTGTATGTCTTACCAGGTCGTCACTCCATCTAGCGAGGTGTCGCCATACGCTTCGCCTACGGGTACGAGGCTGCCACTCGAGAACCTTTTTTCCCCATCGGTTGTCGATTCTTCGAGCTATTTGGCCGCTTCAGATTACAAATCCGTTAGGCTATGTTGGTCTCTCTGGTTCCACTTTGGATATCCTCATTCCTAAATTTATCACGCAGAGGAGCTCCAAGCATAGCGTTTTTTAATAGGAATGGGGTGAAAAACGAGCACACAATTCACCTGATGGTAAGTGGTTGCTGTGACCCATAGACATCTACATTTATCCTCGTTTGCGAATCAAAATGCAGATGCGTTGTCACCCGTGAGGACTAATTTGAATGCCTCTTTTCCAGTAAAATGGGTCTTCGGTTCTCTACACGCACCATACGAAACACAGCAGTGTTAAGCTGCTATTTTGCGCTGGTATTCTGTAAGAGCGTGGTCCTTCCCAGGTCGAGCCGACCCATTCGTGCTACAACTATACCAGTAATATAGCTGCAGCATTGCTCTACCACGTAAAATAACATGGTATGATATGGACGTTACACATAATCCTTGTTTTGTCCATGTTCATCTTAAGACCTATCCGTTGAGAGTAACTATTGAGGTCATTGATCATAGTGCTTAGGTCCTCCAGCGATTCTGCCATAAGGCCTATATCGTCGACAAATCGAAGGTGAGTGATGTACTCGCCATGGATGTTAATACCGTATCATTTCCAGCCCAGTAGTTTAAAAACATCTTCCAATGCAGCGGTGAAGGGTTTCGGGGATATACACCTCTCTGCAGTTGGATGGGTTTGTACTCTGGTTCTGTACTCGTTTAGTAATGGTAGCCCTATTGTAAAAACACTTCATCACTTCGATATACCGACAGTCTCGAGCTATATGGCCATGTTAATATTCACGTAATTATTCATATATGCTTAACACAGGAATCGTTTTACATTATATTACTTATTCTAACTTTTCTTTGTAGGATGAGAATAGGTATCATGAAGACATTTTCGGAATTACACTTCGCACATCGCTAGTACACTCTGCATCACGAGAATCAGCGAAACGAACGCGACCTGAATCAATACCCAGTTACTAGACATAATAATTTAATTTTATATATAGTTACTTATTTACATTTTATAGATAGTTAGTTATATCTGATAGATATAGGTTTGACATTATGAAGCGATTTAATATTTAGTTATTATAGTATTTTAAGTATTAGTAGAGTTTTGTTCTTTCGATAAGTATTCATCAATTCATTTTCGAAAAAAAATATTTATTAAAGCTTAAAAAATTTATTACCGTTGTTTTATTTATCAAAATATTAAAATATAACATTTGTAATTTAACTTACTTAACTTTTATATGCAAAAGTAAGTTCTTGATTAAAAAAATTGTTAAGGTAAGTGTCCACTCCAAAGCATTCCATTTCACTTAATTAACGTTTAGTGAAATAAGTATCTTCGTTGTTTATTCATTCCTTAATTTTTATTCCTTAATTTATGATTAGTAATATCTTAGCATCACACACACACCTGATCTAATAATGTTTAATTTTGAAATATAAACTTTAATTAGCATTGCTGTAACTACCAAGTCACGTGTATGTAATGACATTTGGAGAAATAAATAGATCAGTTTGTCTATTCATTAAAGAATCATGCCCACTTTCCATACATTTAAAAACCTGATAGTGAAAGTTGATGTATAATTATAAAGTATAGTAGAAAAACTACATGTAAGCTTAGAAAATAATGTCATATAGTCATTTTTACGATTTAAACGCTAGGAATCCCAAAAAATACTAATTTCACTTTTTAGGTTAGGATTTGCCGTAAACAAATAGGTAATAAAGAAATAAATGTGCTATAACTTATTATTAACGCTCGAAGTTAAGATAGCAATACTTATCTAGTTTTGATCTAAAACGTCTTTTTTACTTTGTGAATTTCTTGAAACCAACTGCCCCTAAGTTACCACTTACTCTCGATGATTGTCACGATTAATTGAGTGTCTAGCTCTATTTGCTATTTATTCAGCACACATAAATACTTACTAACTACATTTAGTTCATCTTCATTGTCAAAATGATCACTTATCAACCAAACACATTTCATTGGCCTATGGTACATACTTACATACATACCTGATGAACAAAATGGGATAAACAAATAAAATACTATGTTAAAGTGGCATGGTTTATTAATTATCATCATTTTCACTTCAATCTCTCACCACTACGTCATCCAGAAATTCTGCTGGAGCAGAAATATTTTCTTGATACCATATAGGGTTGTAAAAAGAAGTAACACAAACAAAATGGCACTGTACACAACGAGACGCAAACGCAACAACGAAGAACTGCGCCGATGCCAATTGCAGAACTGTCATATGTCAAAAAAAAATCCGTTTTATTCGTCCGCACTCGATGACATACTGAATGATTAATTTATTTTATTATTATATTATTTTATATTAATATGTACTATACAAATACAAATAAATAAATACTTACTGATTAAATGAAACATAAAGTAACGTATAAAACTCAGAAACAGAGTTAAATAAAGTAAAGTAGCAGTGTATAAAATGGAACGTCCTAAAAAAAGGGTAGTTGAGATGCGTTCAAATATATAATACGTTTACCCTTGACGTAGAATAAGCTTATAGAAATATGTAAAAATATTTTTTTCCTGCGTTTCTTTGAACATTGTGATAAGCGTAATTAATTTACAATTCAATTAGCTGAATTTTAAGATTTATTTCATTTCTATACATTGTCAGGTGAAAAATGGGCATTGTTCTTTAGCGAACATAATACATATAGACGTGTCTATATCATGTTCACTACATTTAGGCGCGACGTCCACTGACAAAACGGCCCTTCAAGGGATTTTTAGGGGATGAATAGTAATATAATATATCGTAATATTGAGACATTATAGTTGAAATTTTAATGATAATGGTCGAAGCAACAAAAACTACGCTGCGGTAATTATCTACATAACATGTCGACAGCCTCTGGAATGCTGTGATAGCTCTCGTGTTGCTTCGGCAGCCTTCGGAATGCCTACTGTACTGCCTACCGCAAAGGAGTGGATTAATTTGCCAGCATTTTCCTTTCTAGCCGATCACAAATCAGTTGTCTTCAGCGAATAGGATTATGTTACGCTAAGACAGTGCAATTTACCATATAGGAATTCATTACCGCTTACATCAGATGGGATTCGAATACCGACTTATAATAACAAAAAAATATTCAAACAATGCTTGCAAGTAAAGAATTATTTTTAAAGCTGTAATGATAACTACTTAATATTCTTGTAACACTAACATTAAAGAAAAAATATATTTATTTTATTTTTTAATGTTAATCATTATAAACCTCTTATTGTCATAATGTTTGAGTAATAACACATATTTAATTTTAAAACGTGTTTTATTGATTATTATGAAAACAATTTTAAAAAACCTGAATCCGTCACAAATTGCATAAAATGTATGTTTTTAATTTCAAGTCAAAGTGAATTCTTATTTATGTCTTTTTCCTCACCACGTGATCATAAATTTCGATTTGAGTGTACATAGGAGAGTACACACGTTTCTTTGTAGTATTTTGTCCTGGATCTTGTTCAGGATTTGGAAAAATTATTTTATGATCGTGACGATTTTGAAACAACAATCCATCATCAGGATCCATTAAAGGCTAAAATCAAATATAACACTAATAAACCACAGAATCAAATGTCCATTTTAAATTCGTTTATATGTATTCAGCCCGTTTGAATGAGAGCGAGGGAAGATTCATAAATCTTCAGTTCACCAGATGTCGCTAGCTGGGACTGAGGCGGTGTTTATTGTTACGCAATTGAAAATTTTTGGTTTCCAACCCATCTATTTTTAGTTGTTGTTATCAGAAAGATACTGCTGCCAATCTCCCATTTCAGTTTCCTTTTTTGCGTCATACGACAAGCATGGTAATCATACCATTTCAATATTGCCATTTACATACCATTACCATATCAATATTGGGTAGTAGATTCTCTTTTAGAAACGAGGCATTCCATTTCAGTCTTCACGGGTGACAACGCATCTGCGTTTTGATTCTTAATCGAGGATAAATGTAGATGTTTATGGGCCACAGACAGCACACAGACCACCCGAAGGTAAGTGGATGCCACTTACCATCGGGTGGTCTGTGTGCTCGTTTGTCACCCTTATTCTGTAAAAAAAACCACTTCCAGACGGTACTAAAATATATAACGAATCTTATGCGAATCATATGTCGTTATGTACTTTACCGTAGTGTTTGGATGATCCAAATTCGTGCTAATGCGAATTATCGGTAAAAATATTCAAATAATGGAATATTTGTGAATAATTTTTTAATTTATTATTTATGATTATTCGCTCACGTCCTGAACCTATAAGACTACGGGGTTCGTCAACCTTTGGTCGGTGCGACTGGGGTACTATGGGCCAGCGACCAATAAGAATGCACGAATTATCGGTACGAATAGAACATCAATGGTGGTTCGACGGCCCAACTGTTCGACAGAAATCTTCTGACTAGCGGTTTTTTTTAAATGTGACAGACAAGCACACAGTTCACCTGATGGTAAGTGGTTGCTGTGGCCCATAGACATCTACATCTATCTTCGTTTGCGAATTAAAATGCAAATGCGTTGTCAGCCGTAAGGACTAAGATAGAATGCTTCTTTTCCAGTAAAATGGATCTCCATTTCTCTACACTCACCATACGAAACATAGCAGCATTAAGCTGCTATTTTACGCTGGTATTCTGTGAGAGCGTGGTCCTTCTCCGGTCGAGCCGACCCATTCGTGCTACAACTATACTATTAATATAGCTGCAGCATGGCTCTACCACGTAAATGGTTGTCGACTATCTCAATCAACTATTAGTTGTTCACTATTTTTTAAAGATTAATAAAATATTCATATTCTTTTGCTGATCACATACCTTGTAATTACGGCTGATGTTGCTCCTCACCGTTCCATGTCGCCAATGGTAATAACCAAGGTCACTGTCTTTGGGCCAAAGCATTTTTTTTGTTTTAAAGAACGGCCCCCAATCTTCGGTAATTAACCGATGGGCGTAATCAATGTATCCAGATATTTCAAAACCACTTTTCGTAAAATGACGTATGAAAATAATTGACTGCAATAATAGTGAAATGGAACAATAGGAAAGGAAATAAGTTACTTTTAAACTTTGCTCGCCAGTATAATGTTACGATGGTACAACAAGCGACAAGCTTGAATGCAATATTTTTTTACAGAATTAAGGTGACAAACGAACACACAGTCCACCTGATGGTAAGCGGATGCGGTGGCCCATATACATCTACATTTATTGTCGATTAAAAAGCAAAATTCTAATACGTTGTCGCCCCTGAGGACTAAAATGGAAAGCCCCGTTTCCATTAAAAAGGGTCTCCGGTTCTCTACACTCACCTAACACAACAGCATTAAGCTGCTATTTTACGATGGTATTCTGTGAGAGCGTAGTCCAACCATAATGTAGCTATTGTGGCTCTACCACGTATAATATTTATACATGCGATATCAATTTCAGACTGTTACATCTCAGTTTCTACCCTAAGGCCCGCTGCACGGAATCCATTACTTAATATTGTGGCATTAGTGTAGAAACTTTATTGCTAATGATCATACCTACAAAAACAACGCTGCAGGAAGATTATGGATCCCGGATCGGCCGTTTCTAGAATACGTTGTGAGTTCTCGGGATGTTTCGGTGTCATTCGGGATGCTTGGTAAGCAGAGGTAGGTACAGCCGCTTTACCCCTGAACGGGTTCCCGCCTTATCGTTGCGAGTGTGGGGAGGAGGGGCTTAGTAGGCGTGGCTTGGTCACCCGCGGTGAACAAAGAGGAACCCACATGGCTGGAACAAGGTGGCCACTCCGAGTGGGCTAGGCGAGCCCACTTCAGATGTGTGTTGGTGGCCTGCGGCGAGAGGAGTGTCCTCTCCCCGTACCGCTGCAGCCGAGGTGGAATCCTCCGCGACTCCGCGAAAAGGAGTTTTGGTAAGGCGATGCGCCACTCACCCTATCCTCCGCGACTCTGACCGGGCCGCACTGTTGACTGATGCGGTGGTAGTGATGCTGCAGAGGTAGAGGAGTGTCGGTATTGCCGCTCTTCCTACCCTCCGCAGCCGAATCTTGGTTGGCGGCGGAGCCATAGACCAGATCCGCCGCTGGGGTCAGGAATACTTCTGAATGTTTCCTGACCCCATGGCTTTTGCAAATCAGACACAAGAGCGTCCTTTGCGCAGGTGTAGTTGGAAACCACGGAGGAAAACGCGCCTTGTGTTCTGGTGCGCCTTACTTGAGAAGGAGATGGGGGATGAGTCTCTTTCCGAGGAGGAGCCGCCATGCGGTAGCCGGCGCTGGTGGGGCCGAGGATGTGTGCGAAAGCGTTCCCGTGGCCCTGCCATTATATGACGAAGTTAGAACACCATAGAGTTTTAGTCGGTGCGAGTCCGACATAACCCGTCTTTGGCCCCGCGAAACGGGTATATTCGTACGTAGGCAATCTCTCCTTCGGTAAGAACTGCTATGATCACTAGGTCACAATTGTAAATACATACATACTAGTTTGTTTAACTTGCAACGCTTTTTTTGGCGGCTCCGCGGTGCGTTGGCTTAGCAATGATTTGCAGTGCTAAAGGCCGCGGGTTCGAATCCCGTAAGGAACAAGTAACTAGTAAATAAAAGAACTAATTTCTATGGCCTAGAAATAACTGTTCCGGGTTCGCCTTGTTTCTCTTTGTGAAATTTATGTATGTAAACTGCCCCCACGATACAGGAAAAAATTCTTGTGTTTAAGTAACGTTTTAAAGAAAAAGAAGAGTACGCAAAAATTGTTCTAAAAAGTGTTAGCTCTTCAGAACAATTCTAGCATTCTATTCTTCGATTATGCTTCCTCGCATATAGTACGCGGCAGTGAAAACATAATCGTGCCTTAGAAAGAGACTACTAGTCACAATCAGCTGGCTTAAACTTTGTAGAGCGGTGTGATTATCATTCAGACTTAAATGATGTTTTATCGCTGGTTTGAGTTGATAAATAAGTATTTTATTTATTATATATCATGTGCTTGTTGTTATTTGTCCGCGTTGGTAGGCGTAATTGAAACTCAATTAACAATAGTTATTAAAGTACCCTATTGTCGAACTTAACGACATAATCAACTTATATGTTGAATTTCATTAGAAACCGTTTAGCAATTTTAGTGTGATTGATGGATAAACCGCATGGACAATTTCCACGAGCTTGTCATTCAAAAACTGTCCATGCGGTCAGAGCTAAGTTCTGCAAGACCCGCCGCAGAAGAACACAAAAACTCTCCGATCACTCTCTTAATCTCATGGCTAGTAGACGGGAGATGAAGATACATTCTTCAACAGATTTGACAGCATACAGGCAACTGAACAGACAGATCTCCAAATGCATGCGGCGGGACTTATGCAACTTCAATACAGCTCGTATTGAAGAAGTGATCGAGCGAAACCAAGGCTCCAAAGTCTTTGCCAGAGATCTGTCTGCCAGAAAGAGCCAACTGTCAAAGCTGAAGACCGAATGTGGCAGCATCGTTTCCGGGGCACCTGAGATTTTGAGTGAGATTGAGAGGTTCTATGGCCAGCTGTACACGTCACCGTTGGAGCCGCACGCAAGTGTGAGTAACGATCCAAGAGCGAGTCTTATCCGACATTATTCCGATGATATCCCGGACGTCAGTCTGAGCGAGATTAGAATGGCTTTCCAGCACCTTAAAAACGGCAAGGTCTCAGGCGAGGATGGAATTACAGCGGAGCTTCTGAAAGCGGGTGGAAAACCGGTACTTGAAGTCCTTCAGAAGCTCTTTAATTCCGTCCTCCATGGTGGCATTACACCGGAGGCGTGGAGCAGAAGTGCGGTGGTCTTGTTCTTCGAAAAAGGCGACAACGCTCTCTTGAAGAACTACAGACCGATTTCCCTTCTGAGCCGCGTCTACGTGCTGTTTTCGAGAGTCATTACGAATCGTCTCGCTCGCAGACTTGACGACTTCCAGCCTCCTAAAAAAGCCGGTTTCCGAAAAGGCTTTAGCACCATAGATCACATACATACCCTTCGGCAAATTGTACAGAAGTCCGAAGAGTACAATTTGCCACTATGTCTGGCGTATGTGGACTATGAGAAAGCCTTTGATTCCGTTGAAATTTGGGCGGTGCTGCAGTCCCTTCAGCGGTGCCAAGTTGACTGTCGGTATATCGAAGTGTTGAAGTGCTTTTACAGTATGGCTACGATGGCTATCCGAGTACAGAACCAGAGTACGAAACCTATCCAATTGCAGAGAGGTGTAAGACATGGTGACGTCATATCCTCGAAACTCTTCACCGCTGCATTGGAAGACGTTTTCAAGCTTCTGGACTGGAAAGGATACGGTATCAACATCAATGGCGAGTACATCACTCACCTTCGATTTGCCGACGATATAGTCCTTATGGCAGAATCGCTGGATGACCTTAGCACTATGCTCAATGACCTCAATAGTGTTTCCCAACGGATAGGTCTTAAGATGAACATGGACAAAACAAAGATCATGTTTAATGTCCATGTCACACCTATGACGGTAGTTGTTGGGCTACACTAAGCTCGAAGTTGTTGACGAGTATGTTTACCTGGGGCAAATAGTCCGACTAGGTAAGTCCAACTTCGACCGAGAGGTCAATCGACGGATTCAAATCGGTTGGGCAGCGTTCGGGAAATTACGGCACATCTTCTCGTCAGGTATACCTCAAAACTTGAAAACGAGACTGTACATCCAGTGCGTGTTGCCAGTGATGACATACGGAACTGAGACGTGGTCCTTCACTGCTGGCCGGATGAGGAAGCTCAAGGTCGCTCAGCGAGCTATGGAGAGGGCTATGCTCGGAGTTTCTCTGCGTGATAAACTCAGAAATGAGGATATCCGCAGTAGAACCAGAGTGACCGACATAGCCCAACGGATTAGTAAGCTGAAGTGACAATGGTCCGGCCATATAGCTCGAAGAACCGACAACCGATGGGGAAGAAAGGTTCTCGAGTAGCAGCCTCGTACCGGCAGGCGAAGTGTAGGGCGTCCCCCCACTAGATGGAGTGACGACCTGTTAAGATATGCAGGAAGTCGATGGATGCAGGTGGCTCAGGACCGTGCTTTGTGGCATTCCTTGGGGGAGGCCTATGTTCAGCAGTGGACTTGGGAAGGGCTGTAATGATGATGATGATGATGATGGATAAACATTATAGTCGGAGAGCTAGCGACGAATTTTGAGAAGGTCCTTTGGGGTAGTGGAAATTGTGAAAAAATATAATTTCATCAATTGGCGAATCCAGTCCCGCGAGTCTGGTAGAGCGTTTGCGGTTATTTCGTTACTGCGTAGCATATAAAATTGGCAAAAAAATATCCAAAAGAAAATATTTTTTGGCAACATGATTTCTTTTTATCTTTTAATTTAGTTTTTATGTATTAAAAAAATATCCTATATGTTTTTGTCGGTTATAAAGTATTATCAGATGTAAAAAAAAATATTATTAAAATCAATATTTTTTTTACATCGTCATCCGATTCTCAGCTATATTAAAAATTTCAAGTCTCTAGCTCATCGAAAAGTTAGTTTAAAATCAATTACTAAATTCGACCCGAACAGACACACAAAAGCGAGTTAATAAAAACGTGGAAAAAGTTTCTAAATATCAAAACATTATAAGCATAGGAAAGTGTAGTATCATTATATCATATTTTCTTCGCACCTGCAATATGCCAATTCTGTTCGCACGTTCCCTTATCGCCATTTCCCTTTTAAACGGGTCTTGTAAATCAGCTCCTTCGCTCACGAGGACATATGGCCTTATTACTGGGTACACAATGTTATGAATAACAGCGCGTCTAGCGTAAAATTCCTTCTCAGATAGAGTATCACCTGTGGCTCTGTAAAAATCAGTTATAGAAATTATTATCAATTTAACCTCAGTCTTAAATCTCAAATAATCTGTTTATATTTTATTAGTCACATATTTGTGTCATTTATATTATTATTTGCACATTAGTCGTGTTTTAATCAAAGATTTTCAATAGGCGGACTTAGCCTTGTAACATTCTCTGTCGGTCAAAATAAATCGGAAATATAAAAATTTCGGAAATAATACCTATAACCGAGTGCAGCGATAATCCGAGCGGAGGCAATACTCCTCAGATTTCGCAAATCAGCAATTTCTATAAGTGAATCTAAATAGTCCTCCCATGTTTCGAATGGTAGCAGTCGTCTGTCGGCTTCCACTCCCGGGGGATATTCGTTTTTCTTTTCAGCCATAGCCATGATTTCTATGATAAATATGTTTTCCTAACATAGGAGTTAAACTACAGATAAATTTTATAATACCGATATGGTTACTATGTTTACAAATTTGACAATGACATAATTTAAAACTTGTAATCAAAGAGTATAAATTCACGTCGTTTTACTTAAATAGACGTCCAATGTCAATACAATATAAAATCAAAGCTCAATTGCACGACCACAGAGTAAAATATTTATTTTACGAAAACTCGCATATAACTTTCCGTTTAAATAACACAGATTTATTTTATTTATAATAAACAAATATTTTTCTTAAGTGCGCCAACTTGCATTACAAACTTACAAAACAACTCATACTCTCATACTCATAAAAAACAACTTACATTATTTGGATGATTAGGTGATAGAACTCTTCTACTGCTTAGGACTATGTCTGGGTAGGTAGGCCACCATCTTACCTCTTTCTGCCGACAAGCAGCAGTGCATGCGTAGCTAATGTAATTACTGACTGTGAGTCATAGAACGAAATGAAATGAAATATTTCTTAGACGTAAGAAATAAAAATTCAGTTCATCAAGTGTCATTTTTCTCCAAATATTTACACCACTTTGAAATGAGAAACTCCGGTATCCCCTTAATTTTTAATTATGTTCCAGTTAAAAAAACCGGCCAAGTGCGAGTCGGACTCGCGCACCGAGGGTTCCGAACAAATCCGTAGGTATATAAGTTTAAAATTATTAAAAATATATTTTTTACATGATGTCAATAAAAATTTATGCTTTTCGCAATTTTTCCTTTGTCTGTGCTATAATACGTTGCATCGTACCAAATTTTAAGGTTCTGAGTTCACGGGAAGTACCCTGTAGGTTTTGATTCCCTTGCGAATGTCGAAAATTTGCGGCATAAACGGCTGTATCTTTTGATTGCGTTGGCTTAGAAGTTTATTTTTCTACAGCTCCAAGGGACAGTAGACTTGAGTATTTGATATGAATTTCAGCTTGATACCTCCTCGCGTTCCTGAGAAAAAAAGTCTTGACAGACAGACAGACAGACAGACAGAGACAACAAAGTGATCCTATAAGGGTTCCGTTTTTTCCTTTTGAGCTACGGAACCCTAAAAACGAGAAGATTCCATATTCGACGCGTATGTTTTATGTACGTTGACTGATATTTGTTGATTCTTTTTTTATTAAATAGGCTAAACTTCATGGGTGTCTTATGTAAGGGTGAAAAAATGAAGATGAAGATTTTCATGTACGTTGAATAGGTAGGTAATACAGCTTGTATTGAATAAGCGATCGAGCGGAACCAAGGCTCCAAACTGTCAACTGTCAAAGCTGAAGACCGAGTGTGGCAGCATCGTTTCTGGGACACCTGATATTTTGAGTGAGATTGAGAGGTTCTATGGGCAGCTGTACACGTCATCGTTGGAGCCACACGCAAGTGTGAGTAACGATCCAAGAGCGAGTCTTATCCGACACTATTCCGAAGATATCCCAGACGTCAATCTGAGCGAGATTAGAATGTCTCTCCAGCACCTTAAAAACGGAAAGTCCCCGGGCGAGGATGGAATTACAGCGGAGCTTCTGAAATCGGGTGGAAAACCGGTACTTGAAGTCCTTCAGAAGCTCTTTAATTCCGTCCTCCATGGTGGCCTGGTCCTGTAGTTCTTCAAGAAAGGCAACAACGCTCTCTTGAAGAACTACAGACCGATTTCCCTTCTGAGCCGCGTCTACGCGCTGTTTTCGAGAGTCATAACGAATCGTCTCGCACGCAGACTTGACGAATTCCAGCCTCCTGAACAAGTCGGTTTCCGAAAAGGCTTTAGTACCATGAACCACATACATACCCTGCGGCAGATTATACAGAAGACAGAGGAGTATAATCTGCCACTTTGCCTTGCGTATGTGGACTATGAGAAAACCTTTGACTCCGTCGAAATTTGGGCGGTGCTGCAGTCCCTTCAGCGGTTCCAAAGTGACTATCGGTATATCGAAGTTCTGAAGTGTTTTTACAGTAAAGCTACGATGACTATCCGACTACACAATCAGAGTACGAAACCTATCCAACTGCAGAGAGGTGTAAGACAGGGTGACGTTATATCCCCGAAACTCTTCACCGCTGCATTGGAAGACGTTTTCAAGCTCCTGGACTGGAAAGGATACGGTATTAACATCAATAGCGAGTACATCACTCGCCTTCGATTTGCCGACGATATAGTCCTTATGGCAGAATCGCTGGAGGACCTAAGCACTATGCTCAATGACCTCAATAGTGTCTCCCAACGGATAGGTCTTAAGATGAACATGGACAAAACAAAAATCATGTGTAACGATCATGTGACAACTATGCCGGTAGTTTTTGTGAGCACTAAGCTCGAAGTTGTTGACGAGTATGTTTACCTGAGACAAATAGTCCGACTAGGAAAGTCCAACTTCGACCGAGAAGTCAATCGACGGATTCAACTCTGCTGGGCAGCGTTCGGGAAACTACGACACATCTTCTCGTTAGACATACCTCAAAACCTGAAAGCGAAATTGTACAACCAGTGCGTTTTGCCAGTGATGACTTACGGATCTGAGACGTGGTCCTTCACTGCTCGCCGTATGAGGAAGCTCAAGGTCGCTCAGTGAGCTATGGAGAGGGCTATGCTCGGGGTTTCTCTGCGTGATAAACTTAGAAATGAGTATATCCGCAGTAGAACCAGAGTAACCGACATAGCCCAACGGATTAGTAAGCTGAAGTGGCAGTGGGCCGGCCATATAGCTCGAAGAACCGACAACCGATGGGGAAGAAAGGTTCTCGAGTGGCAGCCTCGTACCAGTAGGCGAAGTGTAGGGCAACCCCCCACTAGATGGAGTGACGACCTGGTAAGACATGCAGGAAATCAATGGATGCAGGTGGCTCAGGACCGTGCTTTGTGGCATTCTTTGGGGGAGGCCTATGTTCAGCAGTGGGCTTAGGAAAGGCTGTGTAATGATGATGATGTAATGAAGTTAAAAGGAAAACTATCACAGCTAAGTAGAATTACGAAGTTAACGAGTAATGGTCGACCAACTTAAAAAATTCACTTGGATTAGTAACAATTTCGTTACAACTCCATAGTAAATGACCTAAAACTAGCTGCATTAATAACTTTGTAATGTTATTGTAAACTGTTAAAAAGAAACATTTTGTGAATTATTTTATTTGCTTGAATTTCGAATTATATACTAACTGATCGGGTAGGCTATTGTCATTTCAACTAACTGATCCGTTAGCTATGGCGGTTACTCTGATTTTACTGTATTGGCCTGGACGGATTGTATTTATATCTATATCTAATAAGTTTAAAACCTATATAAATTGGAAAAAATCTTGTTATAGATAAGAAGACCCACGCTGCAGGTATATTTTAGTTGCACCATGAAATAGGTCGGTTCGACTGGCAAAGGACATCGCTCTCAGTACTAGTAGCTTGAAATAGATGCTGTGTTTCATTAGGTGAGTGTAGAGAACCGGAGACCCATTTTACTAGAAACGAGGCATTCCATCTTAGTTCTCAAGGGTGACAACCATTTTGCATTTTGATTATTAATCGAGGAGATATGTGGACGTCTATGGGTCATAGCATCCACTGAAAATCAGGGGAACAAATTTATCACGTTTATTCTATAAAAATAATCTTTCTTCTTTTACCTTTTTTGATCGAAACTAAAGGGTATGACAACTATTTATAAGCATATTGTACGGTGCTTTTGCTTACTGACATAATTACGCAGTCAATGATGCAGAAATGATCACGATAAACGTATTAGCTTTAGTTTATGTACACATAAAAGTATGAAAATTATTCTATTGTCGCTTAAAGTGAGATAATAGATTTTCTCTTTGATTGATTTTCTCTTCAGAGGGAAGTCCGCAATAATCTTTTTTTTCTGGATAATATGCATCTGCATCTTTTTCACTATTACTTCTATGAAGAAAAATTAAGTAAGAAAATTTTTCGCTTAGATCCACGTGCAACGAAAATAATTGCATTACTTAGTTTGAAGAACACCTCCCATAATCGTGTGAACAACCATTGCCACTACTAAGCCCAACTTCTCTATCCCCAATACCACTCTAACCTCTACAGTAAAAGTGCACAGCACACTCAGTGGAGAAATAGACACTTCAATAGCCATCTCAGCTAATTAATTTTATCATTAAATTTAATATACTATTGTAATATTTGTTGAATATTTTTCTTATGTTATCTGTATGCGTAGAGGCAGGTTCGTTTTCATAATAAAAATAATGCATGTGATTTACGTGGGTAAGGGTCAGAGGTCGACATACATTAGATTTTATTTAGCAAAACGGGCAGATATACATCTGTCTATTAGTGAATAGACAGATGTATATCTGCTATTATAGATGTATATAGAAAAGCAATAATATTTATATATTCTAAATTAATAATTAAAAATATTGCAGTTCTGTTATATTATTTCTATATGTTTATATAGGTACTCGTAATTCTCTTATAATCAAGTTGTAGTAAATCATAAGAAAAACGCTTGTCAAATATTTGACAATAAGTAAGCAAGCCGGTTTCGACCCTGCCGATAAAGAAAAATTTAAAGTGATGTTATATTAGTTAGTGATTTATAGTTAGGAAATCTGCATGTTTTTTTAAAGAATAAGGGTGACAAACGACAACACAGTCCATCTGATGGTAAGTGGATGCTGTGTTCCATATACATCTAAATTTATCCTCAATCAAGTATCAGAATGCAGATGCGTTGTCACTACGGAGGACTGAGATAGATTGCCTCGTTTCTAGTTAAAAGGGTCTCCGGTTCTCAACACTCACCATACGAAACACAGCTGCATTAAGCTGCTATTTTACTTGTATTATGTGAGAGCGTGGTCCTACCCCGGACGAGCCAACCCATTCGTGCTGCAACCACAATATAGCTGCAACATGGCTCTACTACGTAATAAAATGTATGAGAAATTAAATAAAACATCGAGGACATGATGTGAACTCCGAAGTATATACGTAATAATATGAAGTCTTTTACTTTGCTTTTGAAAAAGTTACGCAATATTTTTTCTCAAAAGACACATTTGGTTGTTTATTCTGTATTACTGAGTGCAAAATGATCAACACTCTTGCTTTATCTTAAATTGGACAAAGGAAGGTTTATGCAAGTGTCTATATAGATGTGCCATTTCCTTCCGTCATATATCTTAATATAAGAAAATAACACTACGTGTGCTTATTAAAGTTGTGTGTACTTTTAAAATATTAGATCCCCACGGAAAGGCTTTATCTCGATAGTGAGTTACTTTCGGTAAGTTGTATATAAAACAGATAACACTAAATAAACACAAAAATATACCCTATGAACCTACGATGCAAATAAAAAGGG
The DNA here is from genome assembly GCA_033319125.1 of Parnassius glacialis. Lineage (NCBI taxonomy): Eukaryota > Metazoa > Arthropoda > Insecta > Lepidoptera > Papilionidae > Parnassius > Parnassius glacialis. The sequence goes on from JAVANC010000016.1 coordinate 12,423,329, forward strand.
AAAAAGAAGGAAAAATTATGTAGATACAGTACCTCAAACTAAAACTAAGTTTGGTAATACACAATACAATATATTCGTTCCGCTCAAATCTACAATAAAATCAATAAAAAATTAAACGTTTCCTCAAAACAATAAAATAAAAAAATAAAATAAAATAAAATAAACCTTTATTATTTTCTCCCACAAATTGTACAATTGCATATTTTATCTTTTAAAAACATATATATTTTTTTATAAACAAAAAGAGGTACATAAATTTGTGGGAGACGGGAGTCCAAACTAGGATACCCTGTGCTATGGATCTCCCGGCTCCCCATTTAGAATGATCAACTAGATGTTTTATTTTTTTTATTTTATGTATATAGCAGAGACTTTTTTCCGTTTGCGAGAGAGCATACGCGCAAGCGGTTAATCTTATTGTTTGTGTGTGTGTGTGTGTGTGTGTGTGTGTGTGTGTGTGTGTGTGGGTTAACTCGTACGTGGTATGTTAAGATGCAATTGGCAGTAATTGTTCTGTTTTTTCATAATCAAGTTTAAGCAGCCAATCTGAAATTTTCTTTTTACATTCAAATTTAGTTAGGTTAATGATACGGTGTAATTTGTTTGCTTTGTTATATAATCGACTACCTCTAAAACTGAAAAACTTTTGAGCAAAAAATGTTTTTACCGGAATAATTTCACAGACCTCATAATCTCTCCTCGTACCAGAGTTCCTTATATTATCCAACAAATCAATACAACTATGTTTTTTAAGATTATTGATAATATGTAAATTTTTCGAACCGTTAACACATTGGCTTCTGCGTATAAGTTCGTAGTCGGATACGTCCTAGGTTATATATATTTAATGTAAAGGTATTATTGGTTATGTTGTCATTGGTTAGAGTCACTCAATTATAAAAACACTGACTTTCTTTTACGTCCAGTATAATAGTACGCATACATACACACATGTACACATATAAGCGCATACATACACACACACACACACACACACACACACATGCACACACGCACGCACACACACACACGCACTTGCACGCACACGCACACGCACACGCACACGCACACGCACACGCGCACATGCACACGCACACGCACACCCACGCACGCACAAAAAAATAATTATTATTATATAATTAATTATAAAATTTTATATTGGAGTATGTTTGTATACATTGTATACACAGCATCTTCCTTAACAGCGGCAGCATCTGTTGAATGGCAACATCTTCCTGATTACAACTCAAAATAATTAAAAAACCGCAGTTTCCAACCCGGCCTGCTAATCATGACAACTATGGCAAATAATTCCCTATGAGGAAATCTATGGGCGGCGTATGTTCAGCAGTGGACTAATAATATGGAAAACACAGGCCAAGCAAGTAAATTGAGTATTTGGATCATTTTTGACTATTATTTAAAATACCTATGTCCATATTAAAAGTCATTTATTTTTGAACCTCATTACCCATAAAAATATCGCAGTGTAATCTGCAAATTTCCAATTAAAATTAATAATTATAATACCAATTAAGTTTCGATTTAATTGGACAATGTTCCCGCTGACGATTTCGCAAATATTTGTAGACAAGGTTTACTTTGGTCTAAGTGTTCTGGTAGAATACAGGCAAAGATTTATTTATTAAATGGATACAATTATTATCAACACCTCACACTTTTTCTGTGGTTTTGCTCGGCTGAGCTTTGGCTTGGATACATTATTTTTAATGACTAGGTATAGAGAAGAGTTAGATCAACATTAAAAGAGAAATTTCTGCCTCCTGTTTATGCAGAGAGGGTTTTAGGGCACAAAAAATCTGTCACGCTGTTTCAAGCTCCAATGTATGTTTGCAGACTGCTCACGTTCTCTAAATATGTCTTTTTATTTCTGAGATATGCAGGTTTTATTCACGACGCTTACCTTCACCGTAGATGAATATAAACACAGTATGAATAACTTTAAATATATATTTTTTTAATATTATATCCAGATAAATAATGTCATGCTAGCCCACCTGCCAAGCACAGCAACTATGGCAAAATATCACTTAATAAACAGCAAAATTAAACATTTTGAAAAAACCCACGACGGATGTAAAAGTTGTAATCGAAAAAGGATTAAATAAACATATTGATAAACCCCCGACTAAAAGGAAGTAAGTCACGAAAGATTAAAATAAAAAGAGTTTTTAAAAGGGTTGATTTACCGCGAGGTCTGTCATTACAAACAACTAATTATGTCTTTCCTTAGTCCTTCCTACCTTTGTGTACCTATTAGTTTGTTGTAGCGATATACAGCGATAATATAAAATATAGGTACTACACCTATTCACCTACCTATTAGGTAATATACTTATAAATAAAAAAAAATCCGTCGGGGCTGCATAATTAGTTGTTTGTAATGACAGACCTCGCGGTAAATCAACCCTTTTAAAAACTCTTTTTATTTTTATCTTTCGTGACTTACTTCCTTTTAGTCGGGGGTTTATCAATATGTTTATTTAATCCTTTTTCGATTACAACTTTTACATTCGTCGTGGGTTTTTTCAAAATTTTTAATTTTGCTTTTTATTACTGGAAAAGAGGCATTCCATCTTAGTCCTCACGGGTGACAACGCATCTGCATTTTGATTTGCAAATGAGGATAAATGTAGATGTCTATGAGCCACAGCAACCACTTACCATCAGGTGGACTGTGTGCTCGTTTGTCACCCTATCCTATAAAAAAAAAGTAACTCATCCAATTAATATGCCACTATGATTTCCTTAACAACAAAACAGATTTTTCAGATTTTTGTACGTGATAGAGCCATGCTGGAACTATATTGGCAGTATAGTTGTAGCACGAATGAATCGGCTCGACCGGGGAAGGCCACACTCACAGGTACCAGCGTAAAATAGCAGCTTAACGCTGCTGTGTTTCGTATGGTGAGTGTAGAGAACCGGAGACCCTTTTTAAGGCATTCCATCTTAGTACTCACGGATGGCAACGGATCTGCATTTTGATTCGTAATCGAGGATAGATGTAGATGTCTATCTGCAGCAGCAACCGCTTACCATCCTATAAAAAAAAACAAATAAATCATTTAAATAGATTTGTGTCTTCCCGTCATTTCAAAATATTTAAATTAATTTTATCAATGACTGACTGCCGACATAGTAATCAAAAATACTATACTATAAATATACTATATCATCATTTCTAAATTAAAACTAATTAGGTACTCGTCCATTTGCATATAAACTACAACCTAGACGATATTAATAAACAACCCAGTGTAGTATTAGCACATGAATACCCCGAGTTAAACCTGATAATAATCCCTACACAGCAATACGCCTCACAAAGGAATACATTAACACAAACAGACCTATATGCGAATGCTTTTTTAAACATTCATGTAATATGTTCTACCTTTGGAATCAAGATTTACGGTTAATATGCATAAAATTATATAAAAGCCAGTGACCTGCTATGTAGCCATCATATTGATATCGATACAATATTAAGACTTTTTAATATTAATTTTACGCCAACGTAACTTCATTCTAGTAGATACTAGAATTGCAGTAACATAATTAAGCAAGTGATTCTTGTTAAAATATCAACTTTATTGTGAAGATAGTTACACATTGTCATGGCTGCAATTTATAGTGCGTATATTCACATTAGAAAAGTTCTCGAGTGACACTGGATGGAGTGACGTCCTGGTAAGTCATGCAGGTGGCTTAGGACAGTGTTTTGTGGCATTCTCTGAGAAAGGTCTACGCTATCTCGTCTATGAAATAAAATCAGATCATGATGACGATGATGATGTTGAAATGTAAATAAATATTTTTATATTAAATTGTGACGTAATCAGAACTTTATTTATTCGTCTGGTATAACATACGAAATCCTTTTTGATTGAAGTAGATACTGTTTTGTACTTAGGATATTTCTTAACCGCAAATTGACGTAGTTATATTCCACATTATAAACATATTGTTAAGAAAGCGCCGATAATACTTGGATTTATTATAACCAACGGCCATTTTTTTTCATGGATACCACACAAACAAAATACCCTTATTTATAGCAATCTTGATTATTGTAGCATAATATGTAATATGGAGACTGCCCTACTACTCGTTATTTGCTATTAGAAAGGAAACAGATACAAAAAAGATTATTATTAGGCCAGCTAAAGAACTTTTATATGGGAAAATTTGTGAGAACGTGGTTGTTATGAAATTGACTTTTATTTAAAAAAAATTAAGAATGAAAATTTAAACTTAAGAACTCCCATTCTTTCACTTAAATCTGGGAATTTCGGAACAGTAGTTGGTTATAATTTTCCTGTAACTAAGTAAGTACTGGTAAATTAAATATTATGATAAAACGGTGGTAGAACCACGCGGCAGCTTCTGCTGTTGCACGGATGAGCCGGCTCGAACCGGGGAAGTAACACGACCTCACACAATACCAGCGTAAAGTAGAAGCTTTGCTTCTGCGTTTTGATTGGTTAGTGCAGGTGGCTGGAACCCTCCACCCCCACCTCCCATAACATGGTAGCGGAATTTAAAAAGAACAAACTACCCCAGGAGGGTACCAGCACCACTGGTAATGGAGGATTCCTCACTGAGCATCCACGCCCAAGCTACCCTCTTCTTCCTGAACGTTCAGGCTGCCCCGCGTATTCTGAGGAGGGGGGGGGGGGGGGATTCCGCTCACTACTAACACTGCACACTGCACGGGGCAAACAGAGCGATAAAACCATGGCGCCCCTGCGACGCTATTCGTGGCCTTCTGCAACATCAGGGGACTTCACTCGAACCTTAACGCCATTCACTACCATCTGAAGACGCAGGTATCCTCCTCAGCTGATACTTCGCTCCTGTGTTACCCGGGGTACAAATTAGTATTATTAGTAATAATAGACTTCTTCGTGCCCCGGGCTGGAGATTGCGTATAAGTAAGAGAGGATTTCTGTTCTCAGCCTGGGCTAACGCTTTGGCGGTTTTTTGGACATAGCGATCGGGTTCGGCACAAAGCGCTTCTTTCGAAGCTTCCTTCATATAGGCTTACCGAGAAATTGTGCAATTAGATCACCAGGCGTTTCTGGCCGATCGGAGCATCAAGGTCGTAGTAGACGGTGCATGCTCTGATTACAAGCCTATTAACGCTGGTGTTCCACAAGGCTGCGTACTATCACCAACGCTGTTTCTTCTGCATATCTATGATATGTTGCAAACCGGTAACAAGCAAATATTTTTCGGGAAAACTTCGCCGGGTACCGGAACAAACTTGTGTCTGAAGTTGATACTTGTTGAACAAAATCTCGGATTGGGCGCGACTAAATCTAGTCCAGTTCAATCCCCAGAAGACAAACGTTTGCGCGTTCATCGCTAAAAAGAATCCCTTTGTCGTATCTCCTCAGTTTCAGGGTACTTGCCCCTTGTTGCCTCAGTTAGTATCGGAATACTCGGCTTCGACATATCGAATGACGTGCAGTTAAGCATCTAAATTTTGATTCTTAGTTGAGGATAGATGTAGGTGCCTATGGAATACAGCGTCCTCTTACCATCAGGTAGACTGTATACTCGATTTTCACTTTTATTCTATAAAAAAGTAATTTTTAATGGGTTGAGTATCCAAACTGATATACATTTTGTTTTCTCATACTAGTACGGATTTCCGAAATGTATGTCAGATACAAACTAAATTGATGTTTTTTTTAAATTATCTCAGTAGCTTTGTTTTAAATAATTGTTTTGGTGTTTATCTGTGAGTAATTGTACAAGTAGAATATATATTTTTATACAATATTTTTATTTTACAGTTTTGTATTTCTACATAATAATGAGCCAATTCAGTTTAGACAGAGCTATAAGAGCTGTCCAATTTTCCACACCATGAACTTGAGAACCGTTGGGTAATTTAGGTGCTAGTTTATCTTGGCATCTTAATGTATGTTTTTTTCCTTAGCACAAAAATTTTTTTATTCCCAATATAAGTTTCAACATCATACTGCTTATTATTGTTATTCTACATACATACATATACAAATTAGTAAATTAAGCTAATTTTTTTTATTGATAGTGTGTTGGAGTATGTGGAGAAAATGTATCAAGTTCAAGAAGGTGTCTTGGTTAGAAATTTCTTGAAAATTCCATACATTTCTAGAAAAAAATTGGAACATTCGTGGTGCAGTATCAATGCGGAATCCCTACCACAAATGTTGCATTTTTGCTTTCCACTCCCACCTATGACCAGTTATCAAAACTAGCATCGGTAAGCAAGCCGATTTACTCTAATAAACCGGCTTGTGGGGCAATAAATTAGATCTAAACTAAATGAATAAGACAAACTCGCTCAAAGGACTTTTAATATCTTCAATAACATAAAGTACGTATATCAAATATATATATGGAAAGTGTGAGAGTGATATCGAAAGAAGAGTGAATGCAGGAAACATGGTGAATGGAGCTTTGCACTCCTTTATGAGCAGTCGGAAGGTGTCTAACAAGGCTCGTTTGGCTGTGCATGAGGGGGTGTTGGTTCCGACACTCATGTACGGAAGCGAAAGTTGGGTATGGCAGAAGAAACATGAAAGCAGAATAAATGCAGTTGAGATAAGAGCATTAAGAAGTATGATAGGACTTAAACTGAGTGACAGGATAAGAAATAATGAGATAAGGAAACGTTGTGGTCTGAAAGAAGATGTAGTGACAAAAATTGAGAAAGGTATGCTGAGATGGTTTGGCCATGTTGAGAGAATGAATGAAGAACGATTGACGAAAAAAGTGTATAAGGCGAGTGTGAACGAAAGTGTTGGAAGGGGTAGACCTAGGCGGACATTTCTAGACCAAACCAGGGACGTCTTGAAAAAAGGCCAGGTCAAGAGTACCCTAAACCGCAGAGCATGTATGAAGGGAATAATGAAAGTGGACGAAGCGAAACAAGTATGTAAGGATCGTAGCAAGTGGAAAGAAGTGGTCTTTGCCTACCCCTACGGGAAAGAGGCGTGATTATATGTATGTATGTATGTATCAAATATTATAGAAAAGTCTTTTACATTAACCAGGACTTGAACTTTCTCATATTGCCAAAAAAATCTGTACTACTGCATCAATCAAGTGTGTAGTTAGTTCTATGTAATAAGTTTCCACTCCAAATAGTTAAAAAAAATATTCATTCATTCATTTATAGCCCACCAAAAATGTCTCTTCCTACTGAACATACGTATCCAAAGAACGTTTCACAGTATTTGTCTTAATTGCCACGCTTGGCGGGCGAATCAGTAACTAGTTTTCGAAAAGAAAACTTCTTTATAATTCTTGTGATTCGAAACTCGATGAAATGAAAAGCAACACTAAAAAGAGACAAACATATAAATCTATAGGATTTAACCTGCGAGAGAATGAGATAGAATACAGTATACAGTGTTTCCTTTTACCTCGGTCTCCCTTTATAAATGGTTCACTGCTACCGCGTGTGAACTGCACACGTAAAAATTTAAAAAAATTGAGTAGATACAATTTGAAACTCGATTACAAAAATAAAAAATCATACACAAGTCACTGAAAACTAAAATAGTTGTGCGGCTTATAAACAAATTGGAATGATAGTAATATATATTATATGACATATTCATGGTAAACTTTTATATGCAAAATTGTACCAACATTGTTAAATAGCAACTTCAATTTGTTCTAAGATCTCGCCAAGAAAGTAGTTAGTTTTTTTTTTTAAATTAAAGCCAGACAAGTGCGAGTAAGACTTGCGCTCTAAAAGTTCAGTAAAAATTTAACTATGTATGTAATTAGAACTTAAATTTTATAATATGTAGTTAGTTCATTTATCTTAGGAATTACGGTAGAGATAAAAAGAAACTTTACTCTAAAGAAAAGGTAATAAAGCCGGATTAAAGTATCAACTTTGCAGTGAAAAAATATAATTACAGAAAAGGGCCATAAGATTAATCTATGATTTAACAGTAACAAGGCGGCAAAGGTCTTTTTCTTTTGACCCGTATTTGAACTTGCAGCGCTGATTATTTTGCCACTATTTGTTTATACAGTTTTGTACTTCGTGACTTTTAATGAATTACGATTGTTTTATAAACAAAAGTATTTACATTGTGATATATTTATACAAATATGAATAAAAATAATATTCACATACAATGACGGCTAGGGTCATTTGACCTGTTCAGTAGATGAATGCATTCCTGTTATGAGTGGGATAATTACATTTACTTTAATTTTATTGCCTGATCCTTGTTTCACATACCTAAATATAATAGTTTATACGTTCATTACTATACGCTTTTTCATTGATTCAATTTCATTATTTGGGTTGATATTTCGTGAAAATGTCTCAGCGTATCAGTAATGCAGAAATATTGACATTGCTGCAGTCGTTGCCAGAAGATCAATCGGATAGTGAAGTTGAAGGTGTCTCATTACCACCAGAAATGGAATATAGCGATTCATATATTCCTGTGTCTGCTGAGTCAAGTTCTAGTGATGATTCAGACAGCAACATAACGTTAACTACCATTCAACAACAAACTAGGGGAAGATCGTCTCGGCGACGAAGAGTACGTGGCGTTCGAACATCATTTTATGGAAATAGCTCTCAAAATAATATGATGTCACCAGGTGGAATATTGTGGAAATCCATATTTGAAAATGGCTCAGAAGTGGCAGGTCGCCGAAGAAGGCATAATGTTGTGACTGAAGAGTCAGGAATTACCAGCTATGCACGGAAGCAAGTTGGAGAGAAATTCATGACAGCCTGCAAACTTTTGAGAGATGATAAAATTTTGCGACACATAAAAAATTGTACTGAGACCGAAGCAAATCGGCGGCTTGGTCACTCATGTTATATTTCCCTAGAAGAACTTGAAAAATTCATTTCCATTCTGTACGTTAGAGGTTGTTTTGTAGCGAGAAATATTTACATTATATTTACAGTTTTTTATCGAGTACCACGACCTCACAGAAAACCAGCGTGAAGTAGAGATTTACCTCTGCGTTTCGCTTGGTGAGTGCAGGTGGCCGGAGGCCCTTTTTACTGGAAATGAGGCATTCCATCTTAATCGTCGCTCTTGTCAGGCAGTTAACTGTGTGTTTGTGTGCTCTGAACTCAATTTACGAAAACATAATTTAAGTGTTTCTATTTGAAAGTATTTTGTGATTAACAAATAATATAATCTGACAACGTGTTTCTTTAAGTTTTGTTGTGATTTATTTTGAAGATAAAGCCAAATTTGCACATTTTCGCAACAAATATCAACAGTATAAAGAGCGAGGGTAAAAAGTAATCGACTCGGTACGTAGCATCCTCACGGTTACGCGCTACACTTAACCGTGAAAGTCGTGTGTATTACTTTTATCGTACTAGCGCTGACAAACGCGCTACTAACACCACAAATTTGAATACATTTCCGGGTCTGTAAATAAACAAAGCAGCGAAATGAAGTGTGCAGGTTGTTTGAAGCCTATTAGAGACAGTGCCGGTACTACTAAATGTACGTCTACTGCATGTGAAAAAACCTTTTGCTCAGTATGTATAAATGTTACAATGCTCACTCCTGAGCGGAAGATTTGGAAATGTCCCGAATGCTGTGCCGCAAAAAAAAAAGGTGGGGATAACAGTCTCACTCCTGTCACAGTAAATATATAGTAGGAACAGTATGGAAACTTCGAACAAACGCTTGAAACGGCACACTCACACAAACATGCGCAACGACGAGACTTCTAAGCGCTCGTCGCGGTGCTCTTAGTAGCGAGTGTCGCCTCAAGACTTTAAAAATGCCACGAACGTATTGCGTAGTATACTGTTTGAGCTCGGCTTCATCAAAACCGGAGCTATCTTATTTTAAGCTTCCTGCTGATTTTGAAAGGTAAGAATGATTTTTATTGTCATTGTTATAATCGTTATCGAATTTATAAGTCCGTGTGATTGATCATAACGAATTCGTGAACTTATTTGTACATCCAGAATGCGGCGGTTTTGAGGCTATTAAAAAGCTGATAGTGCAATAGTGGTAACAAAAAGTAAATCCAAGATGGCGGCTGAAATAGGTACCATTTTTTTCGTTATGGGTGCCATTTCCATGGGCTTCGAGGGTGTTGAAGCCGATAGTGCTGTCGAAATATAAATCCAAGATGGCGGCTGCATCAATTTTTTTTTTTTATTAAAAATTAGGTATCAATTTTTTCGTCATGGGTGTCATTTTCATAGTTTTTGAGTATGTTGAAGCCGATAGTGCTAGTTGAAATGTAAATCCAAGATGTCGGCTGCAATAGGTATCAATTTTTTCGTCATGGGTGCATCGATAACTAATAAAAAACATGGGTGTCATTTTCATGGTTTTCGAGGGTGTTGGAGCCGATAGTGCTGTCGAAATATAAATCCAAGATGGCGGCTGAAATAGGTATCAATTTTTTCGTCATGGGTGTCATTTTTATAGTTTTAGAGTATGTTGAAGCTGATAGTGCTGTTGAAATGTAAATCCAAGATGGCGGCTGCAATAGGTATGAATTTTTTCGTCATGGGTGTCATTTTCATAGTTTTTGAGTATGTTGAAGCCGATAGTGCTGTTGAAATGTAAATCCAAGATGACGGCTGCAACAGGTATTAATTTTTTCGTCATGGGTGTCATTTTCGTGGTTTTTGAGGGTGTTGAAACCGATTTTTCGTTGTTGCTTTAATAAAGAACACACAAACTGCAAAGTAGCTGATCTAATTTACAAAAAAATTAACAAAATCGGTTTCATAGTACCCTGTCCTTGTTTCCCAACAGATTATTTTAAAAAAATCCTCTTCATTAGAATGATATTTTTTTTCTCAGTTAATTTCAATAATAAAGAATTCTGAATTTGTCATAGCAGACGACAATATTTTTCTGTAAATAATTTGTAATAATCTATACAAATAAATAAAATTGAAGTGTCTGTTTGTAATGTCACAATAACAGCTTTTTACTAAATACATATGAAAGTAAATACGGTACTTAAAACAATAACAATTTTAAAAATTTTTTCTGTCTGTCCGTCTGTTTGTTCCGGCTAATCTCAGAAACGGCTGAACAGATTTTGACGGCACTTTCACTGGCAGATAGCTGATGTCATAAGGAGTAACTAAGGCTACTTTTATTTTAGAAAAAGAATTAGGGTTCCGCGCTAAAAAATAAAAACCCTAACACGCGAGCGAAGTCGCAGGGAACAACTAGTGAAGAATAAAGGTACGTTTTCGTCCAGTGCGTTCTCGCCGAAACTTTCAAAAGGTTACGCTGTAATGACAAAGTTAAAGATAGTTCTACAAGTTGTTGTGTGTTAATATTAAATTGTTTTCTGTGTTTAAACTATCGTTTTTTGCTGAGATTACCTATTTAAATTGTATGTTAGTTATTTAAATTCGATTAATTGATAAAAAAAGCAATATCAAAACATTAAAAGTTACAACCCTATTGCTTCAATGGAGCGTAGGTAATTATATCCTCAATTAGGCTTAGTTTCCATACTGTTCATATTTATACTGTGCTCCTGTTCGAGGTGGCTCTGAAAATGTTACCACACGTAAAAAACCAGATTCTGTAGGGTCTGAAATGACACAGCTTACTGAGCAGCTGCGCCTCCTTACCAGTGAATTGTGCTCTGTGAAAACAAAATTAAACGATCTTACTCAATCAATTTCTCATACAAACGACCGAATGAATGATATTATGGGTATTCTCGCAACCACCAATGAGAGAATAAAATATTTAGAAACACGTGATGAAGACGTCCAAAACTTGCAGGTTACGGTGTCACAACTGCAAAATGAACTAAAATTACAAACCCAACTAAATATGAGAAATGAAGTAGAAATTGTAGGCATTCCTGAAATCTTGGGTGAAAATCTGAATCACACCATACTCGTAGCAGCAGTGAAGCTGGGAGTTGACTTAGAAGATAAGGATTTAGATTGGGTAACCCGTGTGGGCCCACGTCGACCACCAACAACCGTTGCTTTACCAGAGGATAGCGGCAGTATGCCAAGGCCAGTGGTCGTTAAATTTCTGCGTCGATCTAAACGAGATCAAATACTCAAAGCTGCAAAATTACGAAGAAACATAAACAGTTCCGACCTGGAGGTATCAGGTCAAATCCGGAAAGTTTATTTTAATGAAAGACTAACCAAATAAAACAGAGTGTTATTTCGAAACACTAGACACAGGTCCAAACAAGATGGATACACATTCTGCTGGTGTAATCAAGGCTTTATTTATGTCAGGCAACGTGAAGGTAAATCTGCTCAGGTTATACGATCGCACAAGGACCTTGATTGTCTGCTTCCACCATCTTCTACAGCCTAGGATATATAGTGATGTACATAATTATGAAAGACCAATAATTGATAAAGTTTACTTAATGCAACCTACCTTACATGACTTTACTGATGCTAAAGACGCATGTATGTAAGCCCTTTTGTTATTTTCAAACTATTTTAAATTGCACTTTATGCCAGTCCAGTTTGTTCCCCAAAGTAAAGAAACGTAGTTCATTCCGTACAAATATGTATTGTCTTAAATTAACCAACTCATTCTGGTTACCGGATAAAATTCGACTACGAAAATGATCGTGACTGAAAATTTAGGCCTGGAGTTAGACTTAATGCAGGTTAAGTACGAAACTGTAAAATATATATGTGATTGTAAACATATCATTACTCCGGAATTTACATTTAAGCAATTTTGTCTTAATATTAGAAGCATAAGAAAAAACTTTGACTCTTTAATAGTAGCCCTCGAACGTTTGGAAATACCCGTGGATATTATAATTTTGACCGAATGTTGGCTCTTTGATAGTATAATTATACCGCAAATACCTCGATATAACGCTTTTAAAACAAATAGGCACTTAAATCAAAACAGCGGAGTTGTCGTATACCTGAGAGACATATGGCATGCCACGGTTTCAGAACTACGTCTCGATGAAGCCGATTGCCCATATGTTCAAATACCTGAAAAATTACATATTCTTGGAATATATCGTTCACCATCTTTTAAAAATCTGGAAAAATTTCTAGTTGATATACACATTAATAAAATAAATGGTCTCCCCTACATCCTTGTCGGCGACATAAACATAAATATAATGGAAACTATTAGTACTCCACAAAACTTAGAGTACCAGTGCTTTATGGCCGAACATGGATTCATTCCAGCTATAGTACACCCAACTAGGGAGTCCGCTTGCCTTGATCACATCTATGTTAGGAACATGGATAGGTGCCAAGCACTACAAAGCATTGTGTGCCAATGTGATATTACAGACCATTTCTTTTTTTGAACTTGTTTGAACTCTAAACAACTTAAGGCTCAAAGACCCAATCGCTTCATAATTAAAAGAGATTTCAATGCGATAAAGGAAAACCTTAAAAGCATCGACTGGTCCATTTTAAGCAATATACCCCACGTTAATATAGCTAATGAAATATTTACAAAATACATCACAGATGTCGTAAACAAGCACACCAAAGAAGTTAAAATTAGTAGAGCTAAGTTTAACATAAAACCTTGGATAACTCCTGGTTTAATTCGTTGTATGCGCGTTCGTGATCGTTTGCATTTTCAATCTCGTAATGATCCGGAAAATAAAACTCTTAAAAAAATATATACCCGTTACCAAAATTTCTTCATAGATTTATTACGAAAGGTAAAATCTGAATATGAAAATAATTTACTTACAAAAAACAAAAATAACCCGAAATAGATGTGGGAGTCAATCAAAAATATCTGTCATCTCCAACATTCCAAAAGTGAACCTAAGGAATTGTTAAGATTAGATGGTCTAAATGTGCAAGAATCAATCGATTTCACAAATAATTATTTTTCTACAGCTGGTAAAAAGCTCGCAGAAAATATTCTCTCTAGTATGAAGCAAAATGAGGCTGATTTGGCAAAGTCCGTTCGAATTCCAAATCCACCAATGAATTCATTTTTCATGTATCCCACAGATCATGTAGAAATTGGAAAACATATATCAAAGTTGCAAGACAATAAGGCACCGGGTATAGACGGAGTTAGTAACGCGCTTGTAAAATTTATTAAACACGAAATTATGACTCCACTTGCGTATATTTTTAACCTCAGTCTCTCATGCGGTATTTTCCCAGATAGTTGGAAAACCGCTTCGGTGTGTCCGATTTATAAAAAGGGACCTAAGAATTCTGTCAACAATTATAGACCCATCTCGCTTTTAGTTGTATTTTCAAAATTACTTGAGAAACTAGTAAATAAACGCCTTGTTGATTATCTAGAGAAACACAGTTATATCTCTCCAAAACAATTTGGTTTCCGTAAGGGTAAAAACACGGAAGACGCTGTAAACCTGCTAACGACCACTCTATCTGCGCATCTTGATAGTAAAAAATCCTGTATTGGGATATTTTTAGATCTATCCAAGGCTTTCGATACTGTATCCGTTTGTATTCTCTTGAAAAAACTACAAAAGATAGGTATTCGAGGGGTGGCCTTGGATTGGTTTAAAAGTTATTTAACAGATCGAAAACAGTGTGTAAAAATTGGTCAGTTTATTAGTAGCTTACAACATGTCAGTTTTGGAGTCCCACAGGGTAGCATCTTGGCACCTACATTATTCATCTTATATATAAATGACATTCATGATATAATTCTTGAAAATGCCGATATTTTATGCTACGCCGATGACACCGCGGTCATTTTTCGCGGGTCTTCATGGAAAACTGTTAGTTCTATTGCCGAGCGAGGTATGTTGCAAATCTCTCAGTGGTTACGAAATAATCTACTAACATTGAACTCAAAAAAGACAATGTACGTATGTTTTCATAAAACAAATGCCTCTTGCCCGAAGTTTGGTTTGAACATAAAAATTCATGAAGAGTCGTGCGACATGAATCCGCGCTGTTTATGTAAGTCACTTATGCGGGTTAAGGTTATGAAATATCTCGGTGTTCTTTTTGATGAAAATCTGGGATTTAAATCGCACATCGAAGTTCTTTCAAAACGAATTAGAAGGATTATCTATATAATGAGAAAGCTACATTATATAGCAAATAAGATAATACTGAAATCAGTGTATTATGCCCTTTGTCAATCGCTGATAACTTACTGCATCACATGTTGGGGCAGTGCGTCCAAAATATATTTAGTACAGATTGAGAGAGCACAGCGGGCAGTTTTAAAGGCAATGTTAGGAAAACCATACAGATACCCTACTGTAAACGTATACAAAGATGCCGGAGTACTCAATGTGCGCCAACTTTTTTACTAAATACTTCCTTAGCAGTACATAAAGGCGTATTATCTTCCCATGATCACAAACTACTGACTAATCGCAGGGTATACAAACTATCCATACCATCTGTCAATACTAAATTTGCACAACGTCTTGGCGACTTTATCAAAAGACAAATTTATAATAAGTTCGTAAAACATTGTAATATTAGTAATAAAAACTACATATCTGCGAAACTAATTATTTTGAAATGGTTGGTCACCCTATCATATGAGGAAACACAAGAATTGTTAAAAACTGGCTTTTGTTAATTGATGGTATTTGTAAAATTATTATATAATTTTGTTATTGTTTTAATTTTTTATTTTCTTTTGTTTAAATACACATAGTTAATACATTTCAGTTTTATATAGCTTACTTTTGTTTTTATAGTTTTCTTTCTTTTTATGTTCAAAGATTTAAAGTAATAAGTAGTTCTGTTATTGTTGTTTTGTCTAATACAATCTGTCTGATAAGGTGTATAAAATAGCGTTTAATGAACTATGGTCTCAGGTTTCCTCGATACAGGCTTGCCTAGTGAGGAAACCAACAGATATTACCTATTGTATTATTTTTCTTATTGCTAATAAAACATTTTTCATTTTCATTTTCATTTTCAATCCTCACGGGCGACAACGCATCTACATTTTGATTTGTAATAGAGGATAGATGTAGATGTCTATGGGCCGCAGCAACCACTTACCATCAGGTGGGCTGTGTGTTCGTTTGTCACCCTTATCCCATAAAAAATAAAAGTACATTACATGATAGTGTTCATATACACAGTGGCGATGTCAAGAAAAAACCTGAAACTGTTATGTTTTACAATTCAAATAAATATGGTGTTGACGTGATCGATCAAATGGCGAGAAGATACAGGAGAAAAGCACCTTTTAGAAGATGGTCGGTACAAGTATTTTATAATATTTTAGATTTATTTGCAATAACTGCCTGGGTGTTGTACCAAGAAATAAACAACAAGACAATAACGAAGACGAGAATTTCTTCTGGAATTGGCGGTTAAACTGAGTAACATTTTAGAAGAACCAACTCGTGACACCTCACCGCAACGTTCTATCGCCTCAGAAATTCCAGCAGCTGAGTTGAGGAAGAGGCGTAATTGCTATCAAACTCATTGTAAAAATAAAACTAATAAAGTGTACGACTTATGCAAAAAACTACTATGTGGCAGATGTAATCTATTTAAAATATTCATATGTTATAACTGTAAATAACTTTATTATTAAACATATATTTACACTGGAAACCAAAATATTTTATTTGCCTTTGTAACAATCAATATTGTTTTCCATTTCTACTATTACACTACACATATATACAGAATTAGAGACAAGGTAACAGTGATAGGGTCAAATGGCCCTTGATCGCCTTTGGAGGTTATCTGTTTTTCCCGTCTTGCTAGTGTCAAAGCCTAAAGAGTCGCTGCGACAAAAATTTAAGAAAACTAATGTATATACTTTGGCCTCTCAATACATTTATGAAGATGTAATGCACGTACACAAAAATAAAACTAGTTTTACAAAAACAAGTGATAATCAATCTGTAAATACTAGAAACAGACACAAGCTAGTAGTACCAGTTACTCGACTCCACCGAGTCAGTAATTGATTATTGGGGCGATGTATACGCTTTTACAACAATAGTAGGATCAATAATCTATGTAGCATTATTTAGACTTGAAATAATCAAAAACTATTTATTTTATCTTTTTTTTTTTTATAAAACGTCCAACTTTTTCGGATAAAATATAGCTTAGATCACTCCTAGCAGTGCTCTCTATCTGTTCGTGAAGTTTGATTACAATCGGTTCAGCCGTTCCGAAGATTATCCCGGACAGACATACTTGATGATATAGGCACAGATAATTTTGTTTTTTTAATTTAGCATTCATGTCTTAATGTCGTGCAAATAACCCCTCAAAAATGGCAGTAGTAAGATATTACAAACAGACACTTAATTTCTTTTTTTGAGTTTCTTATCATTTTTTTACATAACTGAAATACATACAATTTTTAAAAAACCATAATAAAAAAAACTATTTTAAAACTGACTAAACATTTATATTAGTCAGTAATTTTATTTATGTATAATATAATGCCATCAAAAACATAACTTGTAAAAAAAGCCAAGTCTAGCAACTCAGTTCTTCTACCGTAAAAAGTTGTGAGATCCATGTAATACCAAGTCGGTTAATTTATTCAGTCCATAGAATGATACATAGATTGATTTGGCAATCGCATGAAAACACAATATATCTCACAAGTAATACATATTATATTAAATTAGATTGTTTAGTGCGATTGCCAAGTCAATCTATGTATCAATCTATGGACTGAATAAATTAACCGACTTGGTAATTACCAAGTCGGTTAATTTATTCAAATTTAAAAAGTTGTGAGATCCATGTAATCATGGATCTCACAACTTTTTACGGTAGAAGAACTGAGTTGCGAGACTTGGCTTTTTTTACAAGTTATGTTTTTGATGGTATCTCATTTCTTTTTGTGGATATTATATCTAGGTAGCTATTTACACCTATTATTCGATTATACATAATATATAGGTACACTGATTCATTCACTGCAAATGTAACTTTGTAATACTATATGTTTATATGGGATTACAAAGTTATTTATGCAGTTAGTGTTTCTCGAAAACTGGACTGAAATTGTAAAATATTTTAATTTTACCTTGATTTATATATTAAACAATAATTGTATTCCAAATTTGAAGTTTCTATGTTTACTAGAAGTGCCTTAGAGTTTTGATGATCGGTCAGTCAGTGAGTGACAAAATTAAGAAATTTTGACTAGTTATAAATCTTAAATTACAAGTTTAAATTCAATGAAATTTGAACTATACCGAGTTTATACAATGCGCACTTGGTTACTAAAAATTCAGGCTTCTAGTTTTATCCATAACGAAGTTATAGAATTTCGGAAATGGCCTGAACTGCTTCGAGAAAAGGATGGTACGGCCGTGCCGCTTTTTTGCTCGACTTGGCGGGGGCACTGCCGTGCCCCCAGATATATGGTACCCATAATATGTGGTAACAGCATAATATAAGGTAGTTATTTCAAGCTCAATCTTTATATTTTGTATAAATGTTGTTGATAAATAATTTAAAACTTTAAATATTATATATTATAATTATAATAAACCTATTTTATGTAGGTGGTAGAGCCACGCTGCAGCTATATTATGGTTGTAGGCGAATGGCTCGGCTTGACCGGGGTAGGAGCAAGCTCTCACAGAATACCAACTTAAAATGTGTTGTAAAATGTGTTTTGTATGGTGCTAAGTTCTCATGGGTGACAACGCATCTGCAATTCGATTTACGAATTAATCGTAATCGAAGATTGATGAAGATGCCTATGGGCCACAGCAACCTCTTACCATCAGGTGAACTGTGTGATCGTTTCTTACCCCTATCCTATAAAAAATATTTTTTATAAAGAAAATATGTAAACATTGAGAGGCAATATGAACGTTAAAGGCTAGGTAAAAGTGTAAACTTGCTAAGAATTAAAGTTAATGACAAAATTGTTAAAAGTTGATTTATATACACGAAATATTTTAATATTTGAGAATGAAATTATTTTGGGTATGCAAATGTAAAAAAAATTACCAGACTAAATGATATTCGACCATAATTGTATATTCTCCTAAGTAAGATTCTTTTCCGTGCTTTTAAATTACCTTAAGTTCGAGCAACCAACTTTTAAAAAGTAAACATAAACTAAAACTTGCAAGAGCATCTTCGGATAAAAACCTTGAGCAACTTTTAAGATTTAAAGCAGCTGTTGTATTTGCATTTTAAATCGAAAACTAAAGTAGCATTCTTATACATATATTGATTGAAAACTATCATGTTACAGTTTTCTCAAAAAAATTAAACAATGGTTTCTGAAAAAGGGGAATGTCTACACGTAATTTCACTAACTTATCGCACTCACAGCATCATCAATCTTCACATTATTGATATTGTACAATGCGTCCGTATGTAAATTTTGACTCATCTTCGTCATAGAAAATAATTTTAACAGTGGTAGAGCCACGCGGCAGCTTTTGCTGTCGCACGGATGGGCCGGCTCGAACCGGGGTGGTACCACGATCTCACAGAAAACCAGCGTGAAGTAAAGGTTTACCTTTGCGTTTCGCTTGGTGAGTGCAGGTGGCCGGAGGCCCTTTTTACTGGAAATGAGGCATTCCATCTTAGTCCTCACGGGTGACAACGCATCTACATTTTGATTTGTAATAGAGGATAGATGTAGATGTCTATGAGCCGCAGCAACCACTTACCATCAGGTGTACTGTGTGCTCGTTTGTCACCCTTATTCTGTAAAAAAAAAATTAATTAAAACCACCGAGCACCAATCAAATGATATCAGCCAAAATATATTCGTATTACTAGCTATTAGCAAAACAGAGAATCAGTTGTCCTCCATCTTAAGGGACGTAGAATTAATGGTGTCATATGATGAAATTCAAACCTGATATCCTTTCAAAACCAAAAAAAGTATTAAAACTGTTCTACGAGTATCTTTTAACACGCTCAGCGCCAAGCTAAGACTCGATGTTCAGACGATTTGAGACAAAAATTTAAAAGTATTCTATATGAGCTTTTTAGTGTCCTAGAGTTTATAATAATTTATTTTCTTCCCCTCCCCACCACTCTTCCCTTATTTTTCGCTGTGTATCGATAATGATACACGTGGCCTACGAAAAAGTTTTGACTCAAAACCATTTTCCCAGGCCACGTGTATCGTTATAGATACACGCTAATTTAATTTTTCTTTCTTTTATATTTAAGAAATATGGAAGACAAATGAAGAAAAATATCCAGAAATTGAAAAAAAATTAGGCAAACTTCAATGATTTGTTTTATAATAGTTTTCCTAACTTTTTTCATTTGTTTCACAATAATTGTCAAATATCCGTGTAAAGTGCATTTAGAACAAAATAAAAAATGGACTTTGATAGCGACGACTCTACATATGATCCCAACTATAATCCCTGTGATGACGGCTCCGAAGAGGAAAGCAGCGAATCAGATTCAGCATCAGAAACCTGGAATCTACTTGCTCCACAAAGCAGATAATCCACATTTTCAAATATGTTGCCCTCTCTTCCTAATATACAGAGACGTAGAACACTAAGGACACAGTTGGCAGAGACTCAAAAAACAAAAAAAAAATGCACTAACAAGGGATATACTTGGAATCTGGAAGTATACTGCGGCAAATCCAAGTCGAAAGAGTGATGTATCGGAGAAAACAGTCATGTCTCTCGCAGGTCTGCTTGATGAAGATAGGACATTGTATATGTCCCTCTAGCATATCGACCGAGACGCAGAAAGACTCACCTAGTTGGAACCCTAAGAGCTAACAGAAGGCACCTACCAAAAGGCGTTATGTCTATGAAACTAAAGCATCTGCGCTCAAGACAGTCACAGTTCAGATCAGGAATAAGCCAGTAGACTACAATAATGGAAAATCTTCCATCGATATAAGTGATCAGATGGCAACATATGGCTCAGCTCTTAGGCGATGTACGAAATGGTATCGTAAGCTGTTTATCGAAATTTTGTGGGGAACTTCTCTGGTGATGCTCATTTCCTCAATAATCTAAATACATCAGCAAAGAAAATGACAATCACAGAGTTCCGAGAACAGGTTATTGTAGATATGATTGACAAGTGTTCTCAGAGAGTAGATATAGCGCCTATACCTTCAACATCATCTTCAAAAAGGAAGGCGCCGAATGTGAAAAACTACCTCATAGACAATAAGGTTGGTGAAAAGTTGGTTCGTGGACGCTGTAAAGAGTGTATAATATGTATGGAAGGGAAGGAAAAATTATAAATGGCAAGAAGGTTAGAGCAGCACAGGTTGGAACGAAGTGCTCTACCTGTGATATATTTCTATGCCGAAAATGCTTCAATAAAACTCACTAGAACAGAATACTCATAGAATTTATATTCCTAAGATTTTTTTCAAACATGGTTATAAGAGGATTACCGGAGGTTTTTCTTTTTAAAGATGATTATTAGTTGTAAGAAATGTGTTTATAATTTTGATTTTTTTTATAAATAAAACTAGTGTAAAACAATTTTTTTCTTCCAAATTAAATCTTTAATATCTCAAGAACCATATGTCCTATCCCCAACCCAAAACAACTAAAAAACTCTCCTGGGCCAGAGGATTTTTTTAGCAGTAGAAAATGTATAGAAAGCGTGTGCATTAAGGATACACAAGGCAAAAACCAAAAGGTAGGCTGTGTATCGTGAGCGATACACAATGTTTTGACAGTGTGTATCATTAGCAATACACATGGCGCTGAGCGTGTTAAAGATATTTGAAAGTTATAGATATTAGATAGTAAGACATTGCGTTTTTTTTTACTAAAACAGTATGGAAAATGTGTATTACAAACAAAATGGAAATTATTAAGTACCATGACAATTTTATTGTAAGTAATTTTTGGTCACCTACAAATGCTTTTGAGAATACTTGATGTACCATCAATGATACAGCTTACTAATGCCGACGATTCAACTTACTGATCCGTTGGACTGGACTAATGTGTTTTACTCTGGTTCTAGTGCTAATATCTTTATTATGATCTCTATCACATAGAGAAACGTTGAGCATAGCTTAAGCCTTCTTAGCTTGCCGAGTGACCTAAAGCAACCTAATATGGCAACCAGTGAAGGATTATGTCTGAAATCACAATGGCAACACGCACTGATTTTACACTCTTGTTTTAGGTTTTGAAGAATGACCAGATGTGTTGTAATCTTCTGAACGCTCAGTCGAGTTTGATCCTTGGCTTTGGCCGCCAGTTTCTCAGGCCGAAGTATTGAATTTACCTAGTCGGACAACTTATCTTTGATAAACATAATAGGCAATATCTTTGAGTGACTTTCGAAGAAATAAGTAATATTGTCTAAAAAATATTTCTGAAAAGGCAGAAGCGTGAAACAAATCCGATTAGTTAAAACTTTTGTCAATTTCGTTCATTTCTACATTAATTTACATAATAAAGTTTTGTTTACTACTGGATGAAACTTTAACTGCTTAATTTTATTTCTTAAAAATAAACATGCGTGAGTGTCGTAGAACACTCGGTTGGAACGAAGTTCCTTTCGTAGTATATTATTGTTGTTAAACGTATTATAACGTTAAACGTTATAATACGTTTAACAAGAAATAAAATTAAGCAGTTAAAGTATATATTGTTGTGGGTGGCCCATAAGTCCCTTGAAATGTAAAAAAATAATTAAAAAAAACTAATGACATTATGAATAAGGTTTTTATTTTGTCATAATCCTTATAAAATGGGAATTATTTTTTGAAAATTACATCATCTAAATGTAATCCGTTACGATCACGGCACTCCTGTAAGCGACGTTTAAAATTATCCATCACTGCGCGGCAAGTAAGCTCTGTAATGTTTGCCATTTCTCTTTGGATATTTTATTTCAGGACGTCAATTGTCCGCGGGTTGGTTTCGTACACTTTAGTCTTAAGATAACCCCATAAGAAAAAGTCCATTGGGGTCAGATCTGGACTACGTGGTGGCCAAGTAATATCTCCTCTTCGAGAGATCACTTTATTAGGGAAAAGTTGATGGACGACCGGCATAGCGACGTTAGAGGTATGGGCAGTTGCTCCATCTTGTTGAAACCAGGTCCGCGTATTGAAGCCTGGAAAATTCTGCAACTCTGGTGTAAAAAAGTCCTGGATCATAGCTACATACCGTTGTGAAGTAACAGTAAGCGCGCGGCCTCTGCCGTCCTCAAAAAGTAAGGGCCTATAATGCCATGCGCTGACATAGCCGCCCAAACTGTCACTTTAGGGCTATGTAAGGGCTTTTGATGTTTGCGATTTGGATTTTCGCAACTCCAGTAGCGACAATTTTGCTTATTGACATGGCCGTTGATGTGAAAGTGAGCCTCATCAGAGAATAACACGTTATTAAACGAAGTAAAACGGTTCAACATTTCATTTGCGAAATTTAGTCTGTGGATAGTGTCAGTATCTTTTAATTCCTGTACTAACTGAATCTTGTACGGGTGAACATGTAAATCTTTCTTTAAAATTCGCTGTAACGATGTTCTGGGTAAGTTTAATGCACTGGAACGCTTACGAGTAGACTGGGTAGGATTTTCACGAATTGAGTGTTTCACTACATCGATGTTTTCTTCCGTCCGTGATGTCCTTGGTCGACCTGACCGTTGTTTATCCAACGTCGAACCACTCTCTTCGAACTTAATAACCCAGTTCTTAATCGTTTGAACACTTGGAATGTCTTTAAAGTTGCGTAAATTCTGATATTCTCGATATTTACGCCGCGCAATGGTAGCCGAATCATTGTTTCGATAAAACTCGCGCACACAAAATGCACGGTCCGCACCGGTGAAACGCTCCATGGCGACTGAATTCCCAGAAACCGTCGGTACTCCCCCCGCACCGCGCGCGCCACTCATGCGCGCCTTTTGTATTTTATTCGAAATTTACATTTCTAACGACTTATGGGCCACCTTGTATTTATTGTCCAAAACTGTCGACTGACTTAGTAAAAAGAAAAGTTAATTAACGGCCTACATGCGACCCAGCTCAGGCCTTCTCTCATTTCTTAAAGAATTTTAGGGCATATAAGAGATTTATGGGCTGCCATTTCGGTGTTAGCGTACTCATGCCTTAAACATATTTTAATTTCTCTGATATGCAGATTTCCTCACAGTTTTTTTTCTCCAGCACCAAGCATGTGGTAAACCTAGAATTAAAATTGCCCAAAGCAATATCAGTGGTAACGCCGGGATATGAACACGAGTTGCTCCCGTATTATAAAATTTAAGCAAAGCTTATCCAATATAGTTCCAAAAATATACACAAATGGACTAGACATATTAATTTACAGGTAGAAATATAGCAAGAAAAAATGTCTAAGTTAGGAAAATACAAATAGTAAAATCGTATGTGAAACCTGAGCAAACTGAACAAGTGAGCCAGTAGCTTTCGTAACAATCCTATAAACGTTTATATTCTTTGCATTGGAAACAGATACGAGAACAGACTTATCACGAATGCGCAATTTGTAAGAAAATATTGCAAGACAAACCGCGCACTGAAGAATGTCATACTTTCATATGGATTGCTCAAAGATATACCCATATTTGTTGGATTTTTCATTTCAATATTTCAATGGTTAAATAAAACACACTAAAAACAAAAGAAAAATGAAATGCAGAATAAAGAACCGCCTATTCCACATTTAAATAATTTGTTGTTTTTTTTCTCTTTTATGTTTTTCTGGTGTACAATAAAGTATATTTCATTCATTCATTCATTCAAGAAATAACTATGCCTATTAATTTAAAAGAGAATTGAGGTTCATTTCTAATAGTTTGTCATTTACCGCCATATTCTATTGTTCGATGTTTTATAAGCCGATGTATTTAAGCGACAGGAGCCTGATGGTTAGAGTACGAATTGCGAAAAGTTTTAATCTGCCATTGACTACTGTCGAGAAGAACTCCTAATCCTAACACAAGTATATCAAGCTTACATGGAGAAGTTAGCAGGAATATTTGTAATGTTCATAGTAAACGTAGTGATTATATTCTCTTTGGTTCATAGCATTCTTAGTATGTTTTCTTAAGAAAATTATAATATTTCGAGAAAAAATGAACAATTAATGTATACTATCTCATATTTTATTTATATTTAAAGCTGGAGGTGATACAATATAAAATGATAATACCATAGATATAGTTTATACTAAATTGGCGATGGAGTGATTAGGGCGAGATCAAAATCAAAATACACCAGTGTGCGGAGTTTTGGCGTGAACTTGATCGGCGGCGGTTTGCTGCTCCTGTATTATAGTTTAAATAATAGTTTGAAGTGGATTTTGATATGTAAAAGTGGTACAATTTTATGTATTAACTGTCTACGCATGTGAACTATCAGTGGAAACGGTGAAACAAGTGCTCTGATGGTGATGGATTCTCAAGATAAGCTGTTTGCATAGGCGCCTTTAGATACCATCGCCAACTGTCAGCTGCCTGCTGGCTCAAGTTGCCATCAAAATCTCCCAAGGGCTGCACAATGTGACGCATCAACATAATATTGTGAAGCAGTGAACTATGAAGGATAATAATACATAAAGACAAGGCTTGGGGAAATTATAATAAACCGAATAAAAATACTCAAGATTTGGCCTAAAGGTAGATACCAGGCCATAAACTCCAAAAAAAATACACAAGTGTGCTTGTAATATGTATATGTGGGAGACAAATAGTGATGCACCATACACTGCTTGTCTCAACTTCAATTATCGATACCGATTGCAGTATATTCGTATCCTCCGATTTCACGCAGATGATGTAAGTTAATATCTGAACGAGGAAAGAATGACAAAGCAAATCTATGTTGCAGAAGTGAACGGCAGAGTGGGAAAGGGACGCCCTAGACGAAAGTTTATCAGCCAAATTGGCGATATATTTATTGAAGATGGAAGATGGGCCAGATTAAGAGTACCCTTAACTGACGAGCATGTATACGTAGGTATATAGATGTATAGGAAGAGAGGTGTGTTAGGATCATGCCAGAAGGTAGGCCGTAGTCTCTGCCTACCACTTTGGGTTACATGTGTGAACGTATTCAGACCCTTACCTATTGCTATAGATAATTCATAATTAAAATTAAAATAATTTTATATATAGTTATATACGGTTTTATTTTGAACTTTTCATTGTTTCAAGAAATAAAAAAGAAATAAAAAAATGTAAATATTATAAACAAAATTTGATGAATGTATATTTTCTTTCAAAGAGAAAGTTATTAAAAAAAACTTTCAAATTATTAAAAAAATATTGTAAAACTACCTGTTCCCGCAACTTCGCCCGGGTGGAATTTATTACGATTGGAATTTATGGGTTTTAATTCATTTGCGCGAAAACCTAATTCCTTTTCTAAAATAAAGTAACCTAAGTTACTCCTTATAACATTAGCTAACTGCCAGTGATAAATCCCGTCAAAATCGGTTCAACCGTTTCGGAGATTATCCGGAACCAACAGACAGACAGACAGACAAAAACTTAAAAAATTGTGTTTTTGTTTTTTGTTATAAGTACCGTATATACTTTCATATGCATTTAGTAAAACGCTTTTTTTATTTTAAAAACTTTATTTATTTGTATAGATGTCGTGAGCTCTCCTTAAAGATATTTTGCAATTTTGCTACAACTTTATTCTAATAATAAAATCAATGTCTTTTGTTTATGATTGTAGTTTTTCTCTTAGTGCACCTCTATGAGAAAAATATTTTCTACAATTTTTTTGCTGTATATAGTCGTATATTTTGTTTTCGGAACTCATTCTTCTCTATTTAATATTTTAAACTATTTTTGTCGAACATCAATATTTTGTGAAAATCGATTTGTGAATTACAAAGAATATTTAGCTACGGAACCCTAAGATTAAAAAATAAAATTACAAAGTAGAATAAGGCAAGGGGTGGAATTAGGCTGCATGCAAGGCATACCTTTACTAGTTAAAGGCATACCGATAATATCTTATTTATTAGTGTCAATCTCTACATAAGTGAGGTTATAATTATCGGTATTTCACGTATTTGTAATTATTTTAAAATTTAATTACTTTGCATTCAGATTATTAATATTGTAAAATGATTGAACTCGAGATTTCGCAAACATAAGCAGGATTTGATTTGTTCACGAATGAACAAAACAAACCCTGCTTATGAACAGGCCGATAGTAACGTGAATGATCTCGCCTATCTTTCTGGTACTAATATACGCGTACACTATGTTTTTTCTCTTTTGCATTGCCTATCTATTATACTACTACTACACTATAATACTTTATTAATAAATCTACGGGTAATACGCACATAATAGAAACATTTCATTCTTTTAAAAATACCCACGTTTTAGTCCGATGGAAAGACTGATTTTAGCAAATTAACAAGCTGGTACTATTGAAGTCGGCTATGCAAAATTTTTAATTTTAAATTATTTTTATTATTTCATTATCATGTCGTATTGACGATGTATATATATATATCTTCTTCTACCTAGCGTTTATCCCGGTTGCTCATCCCGCCCAGCGCGGGAGAACCCAGGGTCCGCTTTCCTGCACTTCCTCCTCCACTTCGCCCGGTCTTCGGCGTCCCTCACAACTAGCCCATTGGCGCGCATGTCATCCTGCACGACATCAAGCCAGCGTTTCTTGGGCCGTCCTCTACTCCTGGTACCAGGTAGGGTCATGTCCAGGCATTTGTTTCCCACGTAGCTTGCCGGTCGTCGTAAAACCTGGCCGTACCAGCGGAGGCGACTTTCCTGCAGCTTGTCAGCAATGTCACGGACATGGAGGCTGCCGCGGATGTATGTATTCCGTACACGGTCTTTCCGCGTGACGCCACACATCCACCGCAGCATGTTCATCTCCGTGATATGCAACAACTACCGGTGTCGCTCCAGCACCGGCCATGCCTCACTGCCGTACGTAAGGACAGGCCTTATGATGGTCTTATAGACCTGTCCCTTCAGCTTGACCGGCATTTTGGGGTCACAAATGACACCCGTCACCTCGCGCCATTTCGCCCAAGCCGCTGATATACGGGCCTTGATGTCGCGATCGATGTCCCCGGACGCATCAAGCACAGATCCGAGGTACTTGAAGTTGTCCGTGCGCTTGACGGTGTCGTCGCCAATATGGAGAGACGTCAGATCTGTGCTGTTGCAGGCCATATACTCCGTCTTCGCCACGTTTAGCTTCAGCCCGCCGTTCTCAAGCGCCTCCCTCCATGCGTGCACGCGTCTGGTAAGCCGTCCTTTGTCCCCATCTACCAGCGCGATATCATCAGCGTACATAAGCAGCCAAGGCTGCGGTAGTTTTTGTACGCTGGCTGACAGTTCGTCTAATATCACACTGAAGAGATAGGGGCTTAAGACGGAGCCCTGATGCACGCCCACGGTTATGGGGAAGGGGGCGCTATCACCAACAGCGGTCCTGACTATTGAATCGGAGTTGCGGTACATGTCACGTACGATTTGCACGTAGGTCTCTGGTACCAACTTCGACCGCAACGCCCACCAGATCATCTCCCTAGGAACACAGTCAAAGGCCTTCTGCAGGTCTTTTTTTTTTGCGGATGGAAAATCGTGTGGGTGGAGCGGAAGGGAGTGTCAGACTTTTACTGACTAAAAACCATCCGTGTTCCTTCAGTGCCCTTACGTTCCGGAGCCGCGGTATCTCTTTCGAACAGCCCGCAGCCCCGGCAGGCGTCGGCCCTTGCGGGCCCCTTCACGCTGCTGACAGCTCTTTGAGGTGCGCGTGGAACAAAACGCGCCGTCGACACGGCCTGTCGTCGTTAGACGGACGGACGGCGAGCTACCCCTTCTGCAGGTCTAGGAATAAGAAATGCAGAGGCATATTCTTTTCCCTGTGATTCTCCATGAGGATCCTTAGGGCGAATATAGGGTCCATGGTACCGCTTCCTGGTTGGAAACCGTACTGGGAGTCCGACACTGTACACTCCTGTCGGATCCTGGTGTCAATAATGCGCTCGAAGAGCTTCATGGTGTGTGACATCACCTTTATACCGCGGTAATTACCGCAATCCTGAATGGACCCTTTACCCTTGTGGACCGGCGTTATTATACTAAGCCGCCACTGATCGGGCATTATTCGGTCGCTCAGGATTCTATTATAAAGGTTAGTAAGAATGCACACACCACGAGCCCCAAGCGCTTTCCACGCTTCAATTGGCACCTCGTCTGGTCCGACAGCTTTTCGATTCTCCATGTGACGAAGAGATGCGAGGACCTCGTCAGGTGTAATCGGTGGCACGAGTCCATGGTTCGGGAGTTGTTCGGGAGGGTGCACTTCCCGGTGCTGAGTATTCAGCAAAACGTGGAAATGAGAGCGCCATCTCTCCTTCACCGCACAATCATCGTACAGGAACTCGCCATTAGGGCCGTTGACGCTGCAGCAGCGAGTAATATCTTGCGCTGCTTTGGCCCTAGAGCGCGCCAGTTTATATATGAGCTTGTGCCCCTCAGGAGTGTCCAACTTAGCATATAATGG
This sequence comes from Parnassius glacialis, assembly GCA_033319125.1. Lineage (NCBI taxonomy): Eukaryota > Metazoa > Arthropoda > Insecta > Lepidoptera > Papilionidae > Parnassius > Parnassius glacialis. The sequence continues at coordinate 12,452,764 of JAVANC010000016.1, forward strand.
TTGCAAGTGGTCACGCCTGGCTCTGGCTACAGCTTTCTTGGCAGCTCTTTTCGCTGTCTTGTAAGATGCGCGATCTTCAGGAGATTTGGTCGCTTGCCACGTTTTGAGGAGCGCTTTCTTATCCCGTAATGAACCCTGGACTGTGGCGTCCCACCACCAGGTCTCCTTGTCGATTTTGCGGCCCCCTTTCGCCACGCCGAGAACTCGCTTTGCCGTCTTTGTGATTGCTGTCTGAATGGTTTTCCAGCACTCTTGGACGGACTTGCCTGCTGTGTTGAGACTAATATCCCCAGCGGCAGAGTCAAACTCTGAGTATCTGGTTTGATCCAGCAGCTACCACTTGATTTGACGGCGGCAACGTTCAGCGTGTCTGTGACGGGGTTTTACGCAGAGGTCCATGACAAGAAGTCGGTGTTGGGCAGTGAGACACTCACCGGGTATGACTTTACAGTTGGCCACGCGACTGATATGACTTCTCCTGGTCAGTAGATAGTCGATTAGAGTGGCGTTCCGACCGCTCCTGTAGGTAATCAGGTGCTCAGTTTTCTTTTTGAAGAACGTGTTCACCACGGCCAGGTCAGCTGCAGTGCAGGTTCTGAGAATGGTTTCCCCCTCTGCGTTTCTTCGGCCGTAACTATAGCCGCCGTGGACACGTTCATACTCCCCCTGCATCTCTCCCACATGACCGTTCAGGTCGCCACCCAAAACGACATCGTGGGACAACGGTATGCCGCGTAGTACATCTCCGAGCCGATCCCAAAACAGCGTCTTATCCGCGTCGCTGCAGCCGACCTGTGGGGCGTAGGCACTTATTAAGTGGGTCACGACCCCCTCAATAAGCAACCTTACTACCATAAGTCGGTCGCATATGCGTCTAACTTCCAAGACGCTATCGTGGAAATGCTCGGCGCGCAACACTGCCACACCGTTCTCCCCACCAGAAGAGCCTGTATAGATCAGCTTGTAGCCGTGCCCAATATTCCGGCTCCTATTGGCCTTCCACCGTGTCTCCTGCAGGAATGCCACTGCCACTTTACGCCTGGAAAGTATGGCCGCAAGCTCTGCGGAGAGTCCCGTAAGCGTGCCAATATTCCAGTTTGCAAAGCGAATCTTCGTAGTTGGTGCTAACGTCTTTAGCCGGGCTCGCACGGGGCCCGGTAGCGCTCGCATACTTGTCGCAGGGTTAAGGCGATCCCCATGCGCGTCGTTATGCGGCGACGCCCTAGTCCTAAACGTATCTCTCATTCTTTTACTATCCATTTTTGAGTGGCTTAGTGCCAATTACCGGGGCGACTGCCGTCTGACCCCCGAACCCCTAGGACGAATCCCTGAGGAGTGGCATCGCCAGAGCCCTTTCCGTTGTCCAGCAGGTGCGCCACGTGCAGGCGGGGTTGGCTTGGGCTATATATATATATATATATATATATATATATATATATATATATATATATATATATATATATATAAACATCAAAAATATGTAGACGATTTGGGATTGTGGAGCACATTGATCGGTGCCAACGACGAAAAGCACTCGAAACGTCGGGAATTAATAAAAATAAGTTTATTAAACGCGATGTGTTATTAAGTATCAAATCTAACACTTTGTTGTATTACCCTAAAGAAATTATGTACTTGAACCACAAAATCTCTGATAACCTGAGTGACAAACACTGATGGGGAGCGGAAGCACAGGTTACAGACTTTTGTCGAATATAATATGGCGTCCTGCAGGCTTGCGCGATGTACAGGATTAAGGAACAGGTTAAGGTCACGCGTTTTAAAGCTTATTGATAGTCATTTTATACGCTTTTACAAAATAAGTGTAAAAAAACGAGCACAAAATCCTGTAGGTATACGCTGTGACCTGTGACCCATAGACCCCTACATCTATACTTATTTAGGAACCAAAATTTTGATGTTTTCACCCTCTGAGGACTAATATAGAACGCCTCACCAAATTTCACTAGAATACTCACCAACTCACCATACGAAACAGCGTGAGCGCGAGGCACTTCCGCGGTCGAGCCGACCCAATAGTACTGCAATCATAATGTAAATCATCATATCATATATGTCGGAGCGTCCATAAAATACCCGGTTGGATAGAGGTGGAATTGAGGGTATATCGAGAAACCCCCACTTGTTTGTGCAGTATAAAGTTCACTGTAGGCACGGTGCGCGAGAGACATTCCGCCTGTGGCACCGCTCTCGAGCGGTCGTGTCCAGGTAGTCCGCGCTCTCGTCCCCGTACGGTAGTGCTATCTCGCTCTCGCGCCTCCGCTGTCCTGCTCGCGCTGTACAGCGTCGACGCTTTGGTGAGTCATTTTCGCTAACAGCTCTTGCCCCCCTGCCTTCGGGCGGGGAGGTTTGACTGACCTCTGCTTATTATTGTTTTAATTGTTATTTTATTGTTATTTTTATTGTTGATTTTTGTTATTTCTCTTGTTATTCTTTGTTTTTCTTGTATTGTTATACGTGTAAATTGTCTCGTAGTACGTTTCGTGTTCAAGTCCCTGTTCTTCTGAGAACAGGGACCCGTCCCGTCCTTACTGTTTCTTAGAACAGAACACTGCCCCATCAACATGTCTACAATAACACAATTTAAGTCTTTCGTTGCCGCCCTAAACCAAACCCTTGGTCTGGGCCTAAATCTCGATGAGACGGCCCTTGCCGCCATCGCCGCCCATATTACTCCCCCTGCCCCTCAGGCACTCCAACTGCCGCCCGTACTAGCGGCCTACCGAGAGACCAAGAACTCTTTCGCCCCTTTAGATATGGAGTATGCATGCTCCGAGTCCTCTGCGTCGGCCTCCCGGAAGAGGCCCGCCACCAATTCTGGCATCGGTTCATCGGAGTCCTGTGACTCCGACGGAACCGGGGATTCTTCATACACCACGGTGAACTCCAAGCGCAGCGGTAAACGCGCCGCGAAAAACCGCACCCTCCCTGAGTCCTTGAGGAGAGAGAATCCTTGAGGACCTTAAGTCCCAAGGTTTCCCCGTAGAAGCCGTGCACAAAATGCACAGTAGAACGGGCCAGAGGTTCTCTCTTTCCCTAGTCATGTTAACCAACGTGCCGGAGGCAAAAGCCATCTTCCGGCAGGTACGCACAGTGTGTGGCCTGTCGAGAGTGAGGGTTGTGCCCCCACATAGGCGGGGATTCCCGGCGCAGTGCCACCGCTGCCAGCTATATGGTCATGCGACGACCAACTGCTCTACCCCACCCAGTTGCGTTAAGTGCCTTGAACCCCAACACTAAAGAGTGTCCTCGGCCCAAAGACGCCGAATACCCACCCGTGTGCGTCCTGTGTAAACAAACAGGCCACCCGGCAAACTACAGAGGCTGCCCTTGCGCACCTCATCCTCGCCCCAGTAGGCAAGCTCCACCGCCGGTCAATGACCGCTCATTTCCGGCTCTCTACCAACGGCCCCGTCAGGGCCTTTCTCAGCCCATCCAGGGCTTCTCTCGACCCTCTCTGGGTCCCACTAGGCCCCCTCAGGGCATTATTCGGCCCCCTCCGGGCTTCTCTAAGCCTATGCAGCCTCCAGTCTTTCCCTGGGGCCCCAAAAAGGCAGACCCACCGCAGACAACCTCCGCCCCACAACAATCACAGCCCTCAATGGCTGATGACCTAAAAATGGTGTATTCCGCTATTAGGAACATGGACGTTGGGGAAATCGCTATAACTTCACAATGACAGAGCAGTTTGCTCTACCAAAGTCTCACGGTCGTATCAAACCTAAGGGTTTATCGCTTGTATCCTTTAATATTTGCGGTTTGCGAAATAACCTCCCAGAACTTAAGCTCTTTCTTCGAAATCGTGAAGCCGATTTCCTCCTCCTACAGGAAACTAATCTCAAAACTAAGGATACTAAAGGCCTTTCTATTAAAAAAAAAATTCTCTTCTTCGTAATGACAGGCACGACCGCCGACTGCCACGGTACGGCCATTTATTACAAGAAGACACTCCACTGCTCTCCCATTTCTACTCCGCAGCTTACCAATATGGAAGCCACGGTATGCAGGCTAGCTATGATTGGACATCAGTCCATCCTCATAGCCTCCTGTTACATCCCTTCAGGAACCCATCCCCTCAAATATGATTTTGAGTCTATTTTATCTTTAGGCAATTGAGTCATTATGTTTGGAGATTTTACCTCCAAGCATACTGAATGGACATGCCGTACTACCTCCCCTAGTGGCAAGATACTGCTCGATATCACACAGTCTCTTGACCTTACCGTTCATAGTCGCCTCGATGCTGCTCACTATCCCGATGTCACCGACCACACTACCGACGTGCTAGATTTTGCACTATTCAAAAGTGTTTCCCTCAACCTCAGGGCAATCGAGACACTAGACTAGGATCCGACCACCGACCGGTCTCCCTCATTCTTGGCCATCAGCCACCGCCCTCAACACCCTCTACTAAAACCTTCATAAACTGGAAGGGCTTCAAGGAGTCCCTAGCGAATGCTATGGACTCACAGGACTCTCCCATCTCTCTATCGTCGGACTTAGACAGTCCCCAAAAAATCGACACCGCGGTCGATTCACTCTCCACCCTTATTAAAACCTCCCTTAAGGAGAATGAAAGGGTAGTCCCGGTTGCTAATAATAGTGGGCTTCCCCTACATATTAGCAACCTATTAAAAGCCAAGAAAGCTGCTTTCCGGAGAGCAGCAAAATATCCCACGCCCGAATATAGGCACACGGCCAAACTTCTTCAACGAGAACTCCGTTTCCGCCTCTCTGAATTTCGAGACCTCGAAAAGAGTAAACTCATGGAGAATATCTCTCCCTCTCGTACAGCGTACTATCGGATGGCAAGAGCCCTCCGCATAGACGCTATGACCCACACTCTCCCTCTCTCCCGTCCCGACGGTACGGTAGCCTTCGAGGACGAGGAAAAGGCTGAGTGTTTTGCAGACAGCATTGCCGCTCAATGCTCTCCTAGCTCTCAACCCGTTGACCCTTCACATGTCCAGGCAATGGAGGATGAGGTCCGCCGCCGGAACTTACCCCCTACAGCCTCCGAACCTATCTCTGTGTCCAATGATGAGATTTCATCCCTCATCAAAGGACTTAACCCTTCCAGTACCGCGCCCACTCTAACAAAAAACGGCGCGCGGCACTTGTTTCAACATTTATGTTTTTCACGACTGTTCGTTTATGTTATAAGAAGCTTGAGTTACAGTTCTTTAAACCTGATAAGATTTTCGATAAGTAGAAACAATAACAATAACATTTGGATGTTTAATTAGTTTTGTACAGCTCTTTGTTTCTAAGGGATCTTGAAAAAGTGCGGACATGAATTCATATCAACGGTACCTTAGGGGTCAAGCCTAAAAAGGCTCCGGGCGCGGATGGTATCTCCAACCAAGCCCTAAAACACTTTCCTGAGCAGGTTTTAACCCTTTTAACTATTATCTTCAACGCCTGCTTCAACCTTAGTTACTTTCCCACTACGTGGAAAGAGGCAACTGTGATTGGTATTCCCAAGCCAAGCAAGCCTCTCAACCTCCCCTCCAGTCATCGCCCCATTAGCCTCCTCAAGGCCATGGGCAAGCTCTTCGAAAGAGTCATGCAAACTCGCATGAGGCGCCATCTGTTTCCCACAGATGGTGACCCTCTTATCATTCCCCATCAATTCGGCTTCCGAGCGAAACACTCATGTCCCCAACAAGTTCACCGTATTGTGGAATATATCCTCAGCGGTTTTTATCCTCGTCGTCATAAGACCTTTGCAGTCTTTTTCGACATAGCTAAAGCCTTTGATAGAGTCTGGCATACAGGCCTTATCTACAAACTGTACAAAATAGGTCTCCCCGATCGTCTAGTACGTCTCGTGGCCTCTTACCTAAAGCATCGTACCTTTCGTTTTAGACACGAAGGCACGCTATCTTCACAGCGCCCCATCAAAGCTGGTGTCCCTCAGGGCTCAGTACTTGCACCTCTGCTGTACATCCTATTCACCAACGACATTCCCATCCCGTCGAAAGGTGTTCAGCTCTCCCTCTTCGCAGACGACACTGCTCTCTACTGTAAAGGTATCTCGCTACCTTTCATACGTAACAAGGTCCAAAAGTCAGTTGATGACCTAGGAGCTTGGTTCAAAAAATGGCGCATCGATGTGAACCCGGAGAAGAGCTCCGCCGTTCACCTCGATTATAAACGACGCCGTCTCAAAAACACTCCACCAATACGTATGCTAGGGACCCCTGTCCCCTGGCATACATCTGCCAAATATTTAGGTGTCACTCTAAACACAAGGCTCACTTTCAGGCCCCACGTCAAAAGAGTAACCCGTCACGCACGTTTTTACCTGAGTAGGCTCAACAGTATGTTGGGCCGACACAGTAATATGTCCCTCAGAAACAAGCGTACCCGTTATAAGGTCTGTATACGACCAGTCATGTCCTACGCGGGCCCCATTTTTGCCCACGCTGACCCTAAAATTATTAAGGAACTCCAAATAGTTCAAAACCTTTTCTGTCGTCGAGCTGCGAACGCACCTTGGTACGTCCGTAATGCCGACCTTCATCGGGACCTAGAGCTCCCTACAATTCAACAATTTCTTAAAAAACTCTCTGAGAACTTCTTCAAAGCCTCAGAGTCGCACTCCAATCATCTTATTCGTGAGGCAGCTACTTATGCAGCCCCACCCCCCTCTCGCTATCGCGTCCGCAGGCCGAGAAACTCTCACTCAGACCGGCCTAATAAACTGTCAAACGACCTGAATTGCCTCCTGGCGGCTCAGGCCAACTCTAATTAAATTATTCATAATTAATTTGCCTTCGTAGGCACTCCCTCAGCAGCTCGTAGCCGCCTGCGCCCTCTTTTCCCAAAAGAGGGTCGCTTCCGATACGGCATAAGAAGCTTTAAACAGCTGGTTGCCAGTCCCCAAAGGCGGTTTTTAGCGGGTACCACTTAGGTCCCCCGGTAGGCAGTGAGTCCCGCATAACCAGGACAGACCGGCTGTCGTGGTATGCATAATGCATTTTCCGCCTCCCTACGTAATGGGTAGCCCTTTTCCAATTGCTTCGGGCGCAAAAAAAAAAGGTGCGCGAGAGATTCCGTTTAAGTCATTCTACGAGTGTAGTCATTCTAATAGTGCTAACATGGTGTCGTGGTTCTGTTCGTTATTGTTATTCTTCTAGTGCAGGCAAGGAGAATTGATGATTGCTTATGATTTATGGTAATAAGTAGCAGAGCAACGCCAGCTTTGGTATTTTACGTCTAGCGTGAGCGATATGAGCAACGCCAGCTTTGGTATTTTACGTCTAGAGCAAGCGGTATGAACAACGCCACTTTGAAACTATTGCGTCTAGCGTAGGCGATATGAGAGTTTGGGTATTTTTATTCTAAAAAGCTTGGCGTGCTCAGCAGAGCGGGACAGTATTTTATACGGGCACACCGCTTGCAACTTTACAAGGCGCAGGTTCGGCCTCACATGGAATACTGTTCCCATCTCTGGGCAGGGGACCCCCAGTGCCAGCTCCTTCCACTTGACCGCATCCAGCGCAGAGCGGTTCGAATCGTCGACGACCGAGTTCTTTCCGATCGGCTTGACTCACTGGCACTGCGTAGAGAGGTTGCATCTCTTTGCGTATTTTATCGCATCTACCACGGGGAGTGCTCTGAGGAATTGTTCGGACTAATTCCAGCCGCTCAATTTCACCATCGCACATCGCGACAGACCTTGCGATACCATCCATATCATCTAGATGATTGGCGGTCCACCACTGTGCGATTCAGAAGAAGTTTTCTCCCTCGCACAACTTCCTTGTGGAATCGATTACCACCAGCGATTTTTCCGGACCGATACGACTTAGGGACCTTCAAGAAAAGAGCCTACTCCTTTTTAAAAGGCCGGCAACGCATCTGCGATTCCCCTGGTGTTGCAGTTGTTCATGGGCGGCAGTTGTCACTTACCATCAGGTGAGCCGCATGCTCGTTTGCCCCTTCTCCTATAAAAAAAAATTTTTAACGTCCAACGTGAGCAGTATAAGCAACGTAAGTTGAGGTATTTTAAGTTTGCGTTAGCGATATGAGCAATGCTTTTTTTTTTGCTTTTGTCTAGCGTAAGAGATATAGGGCTATCGGTAGTCATAATATACGAAATGGGGTGATGAATATTCTTACGCCATCGCCACACGGCAACGCACAAAGTAATTAAATTAATTTTATTAGATAAATTACGTGCGACAAAATTTATAAATCACCTATATAAATACAGGTCTTTTATTATACTGAACTCAATAACGTTGAACAAATTTACCTAAATTTCCCAAGATAATTAATTTCAAATCGCTTATTAAAACAGTGTTCACATTACGTTAATTGAAAATTTTCAAGATTGCCTTAAAATCGTTTAGTTCTTTTTTTTCCTATTACATTAGAAAGTAAAAGTCCACCACAAGTCTACAAGTGATGCTAAGTGGCCACATTTAATCAAAACCCCACATTCCGGCTACCAACTATTACCAATACAGCCTATAATTTCTTACATCGACTCGAGTTATTAGTAGTATAAAAATTAAGCCCTCCCATATTATGTGCAGATTTTCATTCCAATATTAATTGGTCTGCCGCATAGCTCGACCACTGTTATATTTATCAAGGTACGTTAACACAAATAAAAATAACTTTCTGCCCTGTACTATTAATTGTATTCGTCTAGGCCTCTAGGCAGTCAATTCAATTCACCGTTCTCCTTAGAATATAAACTTTTGCGTGCAAAAAGTTACGTCTAATTGTCACTGCAATCTTCGCAGTTCGTTAAAATACTTGTATAGACAATGAAAATTACGTAGGTCTTGTAAAGCGAACAAAGTATTCAATTAGAATATTTACTACGTATTCTCTCTTTAGAATTTCACAAGGCTGCCAATCGTTTCGCACGTCAAGTAAAGTTTAGGAAACTATATTGTAATCATTAATGACATTTCCTAGTAACATGACGTAATCGGAATACGGATACGTTTATTCTTTTATTCCGTATTTTTTTACGCATGAAACTGTCATCAATTCGTTTCGTTTGTACTGTTTGTTTTTTTTTATAGCCATTAGAAGTAGACGCTAGTGATTATATTCTCTTTGGTAGACGCTTTAAAAAAAAGTGGACACAATTCCATTTCTGGCCATTTTCATATTAAAAAAATTGGGTACACGTTGAAATTCGATTACAAAATACAAAAATCCAACACAAGTCACTGAAAAATAAAACAGTTGAGCGGCTTATAAATGAAATGTGACGTATTCATTGTAAACTTTGATAAGCAACATCGTAACAACATTGGTAAATAGCAACTTCATATTGTTCAAAGATCTCGCCGAGAAAGTAGAAAGTAGTTAGTTAACTAACTAACATTGAACAAATAATGTACACTACATTATTTGTTCATTGTTTCTAACACTATTATAATTTTCTTAAGAAAACATAGTTACAATGCTATTAATATTACAAATATTCCTGCTAACTTCTCCTTGTAAGTTTGAAATACTTGTTTTTTTTATGGGATAAGGGTGACAAACGAGCACACAGTCCACCTGATGGTAAGTGGTTGCTGCGGCCCATAGACATCTACATCTATCCTCGTTTGCGAATCAAAATGCAGATGCGTTGTCACCCGTGAGGACTAAGATGGAATGCCTCATTTCCAGTAAAAAGGGCCTCCGGCCACCTGCACTCACCAAGCGAAACGCAGAGGTAAACCTCTACTTCACGCTGGTATTCTGTGAGGTCGTGGTACCACCCCGGTTCGAGCCGGCCCATCCGTGCGACAGCAATCTGCCGCGTGGCTCTACTACTGTTTGTGTTAGGATTAGGAGTTCTTTTCAACAGTAGCCAATGGCGAATTCAAACCAACGACTTTTCTCGATTCGCACTCTAACCATCAGGTTGCTGTCGCTTAAATCATTATACACAATATTAAAAACTATAATAATAAAAAAAACTAAAACCAGAAACTTAATTATCATATAGTCCTATTCCTCGCGGTATCGTGGCAAGAACGCTGGCTGCGTTTCCCCGCTGAATTCTTAGCGTTTGAGCGAGAAAAGAACCAGCCCTCTTATCACCAGTAGCAACGACCAGTCGCGGATGTAGTATACATCGGCTTATAAAACATCGAACAATAGTAGAATATGGCAGTAAATGACAAACAGAATCAGAAATGAGCCTCAATTCTCTTTTAAGTTAATAGGCATAGTTATTTCTTGAATTAATGAATGAATGAAATATTCTTTATTGTACACAAGAAAAACATTAAAGAGAAAAAAACAACAAATTATTTAAAGGTGCAATAGGCGGTAATAGCTTTATTTTGCTTTTCATTTTTCTTTTATATTTTTAGTGCGTTTTATTTAACCATTGAAATATTGCAATGAAAAATCCAACAAATATATCTCTTCGGGCAATCCATATGAATGTATGATATTCTTCTGTGCGGTTTATCTTGCAATATTTTCTTACATTTTGCGCATTCGTGTAAGTCTATTCTCGTATCTGTTTCCAATGCAAAGAATTTAAACGTTTATAGGATTGTTCCGAAAGCTACTGGCTCACTAGTTCAGTTTGCTCAGGTCTTACATACGATTTTACTATTTGTATTTTACTACCTGTATAACTAATATGTCTACTACATTTGTGTATATTTTTGAAACTATAATGAATAGGCCTTGCTTTAAATTTCACAGTATACAAGCTACTCGAGAAGCTCAGGTTTACGTGCTCGTTGCTGGAAGAAAAAACCGTTAGGTAATCTACATGTCTGAGAAATAAAATATTTTTCAATGATATCAGTCCGATAAAATCGAAGTGGCAGTCGGCTATAAAATTCTTTCAAGAATAAGAGAAAATATGAGCTGGGTCGTATGTACGCTGTTAATTAACTTTTTTTATAAGTCAGTCGATGTTTTAGCCAATTATTTATTTCAGTCAATTATTAGCCATTACGAGTATGGTGTATTTTTTTTTAATTTATACATTGTGTTTCTTTTAATGTGGCCAACTTGTGGAAGTAGCCATAGTAGATCAGGAAACTTACTTAGATATTAAGTTTATTTAAAGGAAAAAAATTGACACTTAAAATTTCATCCATAGTAAAAACTTAATCTAGAAATTAACAAAATAGACAAAAAGTTTCAACCGATCGAATTTGTTTCACGCTAGGACTATTTCTGTCCTTGCAAAAATATTTTTAAAACAATATTAGTTATTTTCTCGAAAGTGAAGACATTGCCTAGTATGTTTATCTATGACAAGTTGTCCGACTAGGTAATTCCAACTTCGGCGAGAGGCGAGAGCTTCTGACGAGCCGGAGGCGAAAGCCAAACGATCCCACGGATCAAACTCGACTTGACAGCGTTCGGCAGATTACAACACATATTCTCTGTCTCGTCCCGTATTCCTCAAAATTTTGAAACAAGAGTGTATAAATAGTGCGTGTTACCATTATGATCTGAGACACAGTCCTTCACTGGTGGCGGTATAAGGAAGCTTTAGGCCACTCAGTAAGCTAAGAAGAGGATTATGCACGGCATTTTTCTGCGTGACACAAAACATTACGAATATACGTATATATTTAACGCCAAGCAAAGTGTAGGGTGATTCCCTATAAGATAGATTTTTTTAATAGGATAAGGGTGACAAACGAGCACACAGTCCACCTGATGATAAGTAGTTGCTGTTGTCCATAGACATCTACATCTATCTTCGATTACGAATCAAAATGTATAAGCGTTGTCAGCCGTGAGGACTAAGATGGGATGCCTCGTTTACAGTAAAAAGGGTCTCCGGTTCTCTACACTCACCATGCGAAACACATATTTTACGCTAGTATTCTGTGAAAGCGTGGTCCTTCCCCGGTCTAGCCGACCCTTTCGTGCTACAGTCATAACATAGCTGGAGCATGGCTTTACCACGTGACGACCTGGTAAGACAAGCAGGACGTTAATGGATGTAGATGGCTCCCGAATCTGTTTTTGGCGTGCCTTGGTCAGCAGTGGATTTGTAACGATGATTATAAGTTATTGTAAATTAAAGTAGTCAATGACCAAAAATATATAGGTACGAGTATGTGACCAAAATTTATTAATTTCAAACATTTTTGTCGATCATCAATATGTTGTGAAAATCGATTTGTGAGTTACGAAGAATGATTAGCTACGTAAATATTATTCAGTGCCAAATCTAACACTTTGTGACACTACCTTCTCTTCAGAGAGAGTTGAGAAATATAAGTAATGGACCACTTAATCACCTGAGTGACAAACACTGATGAGCGGAAGAGCAGGTTAATGGCTTTTGTCGAATATAATATGGCATCCTGGAGGCTTGCACCTTGTACTAAACAGGCTAAGGTCACGCTTTTAAAGCTTATTGAAGGTCCGTCTGTACGTTTTTTGACGTGACAACGTCTTATAAATCGATGACGCTGGCTGCCGGCACGAAAAAACATGACTCATGCGGCGTTACCTAGGCGTTCCATTTAAAGTACAAGCGAGAGCGCGGTACGAGCGACTGTGCGAGCGAATGTAGTGTCAATTGTTTATAGCAACGATAATTGCGGAGATAAAGGTAATGATTCTTTCGATATTAAATATTTCTTATGACGATGTCACGTTCAACTATCCTCAGTAAACCGACTTTACAGACAACCGATTTTTTTTATAAAATAAGGGTAAAAACGAGCACACAGTCCTGTCACCTATAGGTCTAATATAAAAGGCCTCACCTAGTCTCACTAGAATACTCCCCATACAAAACAAAGCGTGAGCGCGAGGCGCTTCCACAACCAAGCCGTACCATTAGTACTGCAATGATAATAATGATATATATATATATATATATATATATATATATATGTGTGTATGTATATATATATATACTAGCTGGCCAGGCAGACGTTGTTCTGCCCTTTCCGACGACCCTTCCTATGGAAAAATCCTTAAATTCGCAATAAAAAAATATTGAAGGTCACTTATCGGGAAAAAAACTATCCTATCTCTCAAGTTGGACCAAACTGCACACAGTGTGCAAAATTTCATTGAAATCAATTCAGTAGTTTAGCAGTTCATCGCGGACATACAATGTAACACGTAATTTTTATATATAAGAGATATATCTTTATATAAACTACTGAATTGATTTCAATGAAATTTTGCACACTGTGTGCAGTTTGGTCCAACTTGAGAGATAGGATACTTTTTATCCCGATAAGTGACCTTCAATATTTTTTTATTATTTTTTATTATTTGATACGAAAGTAAACCCAAATACCATACAGTAATTCAAATAACTTTAATAAAACATTTGATCATCTATCTGTTATAATGTATAAGCTTCTTTGGAAGTGACAATGTCCTCTCTCTGTCCTGTTTTGCCTCAAGGTACAAAAGATCTTGACAAAAGTTAAGGTTCTGTGTCCTAAAGCGAAGGAACTTTATTGTAAGATTTTTCTAAATGTTTTCGCTTCACAATACTTATTTCGTTTTAACGTTTGTGAACTAAGGATAGCAAATTGAAGTAAAAAAACTTATTAGAAACTAACAGGGACCGTGTGAAGGCGGCACAAGAGAATTATCCATCACCCCATTTTGTCTCGTCAGTGTTGTAGTATACGACTATGGGAAATGCCAAAAAAACGTCCGATAGATGGCGGTTAAACTATTTCGCCTGCACCAGTCGTCAAATACGTAGACTGGCGACGGGCAGCAGCGTCAAAGTGCAAGACGTCTAGTTGGAAACCGCAGTTTTTTATTTTCTCAGTTTTTATTTGGAAGACGCAGCTGCCCATCTCCTGGTTTGTTTCCCTCTGTCGCCTCTTGTGACACCTACGAGATGATATGGGATAGTGGGTATCCTTACACCGCCACTACACGCTCGAAGCCTTAGTTGTGACAACGTCAGTGGTGTAGAAATCGTGTACTAAGAATCTATTAAGTTAAGAGCAAGAGCTCAATTTTAGAAGTACTATGGTACCTTGTATTTAATAGAAATCGCTATAAACATAATAAACGTATATCATAATAAATAACTCCGCGCGACTTTTGCCCGGAACACGGATATAACTAAATGTACAATAAATAGTAGTGGATATTCTAGCTGATTTACATGGGTAAAGGTTAAAGGGTCGGAATAAATTACGTATATAATTTAAACATGTCTAAAGCAAACAAGCCCAAGACACATGTAAAAATGTTTACTGTTTTTGTCACCAAATACTTGGCTTAAAATAATTGTTGACGTACGAGACATTTAATTCATTGGGTGTTGTAAAAGTCCACCAATGGGTATTTCAGTATATTGTTATGACCTCGAACAGATGGTGACTTAGTCAACTCGATCGTACAAAACCTAAAACAACACCTAGATTAATGCTAAGCGCCTGTCTTTTGTTTTCGTTAAGTATTAGGAAATTTCAGCACCATATTTCTTTTTTAAATAACTACATCTTTTTAAGCTATCAGAAGACACAAGTTTGCGCACTCAACGCAAAAAAGAACCCTTTTGTCGTATCTACTTAGTTTGAGGGCACTCCCCTTGTTGCCTGAGCTAGCAACGGAACCCTCGGCGTCGACATATCGAATGATGTGCAGTTTTGTGGTCACTCGGAGGCTTAATTGGCCTCTAAAAAGCTTGGCGTGACAGTATTTCATGCCAGCACACCGCTTGCAACTTTACAAGGCGCAGGTTAGTCGTCTCGTACGCGCAGACGTCTCTGGGCCGAGGCTCCCCAGTGCCAGCTATTTTCACTTGACCGCATACAGTGCAGGCGGCCACGGCGTCGACGACTAAGCTCTCCCTGATTGCTCAGATTCACTGGCTCTGCGAAGAGATGTTGCATCCCTTTGCAATCACGGGGAGTGCTCTGAGTTTCGAATTAATTTCAGCCGCCAAATTTCACCAACGCTCATTGCATTAAAAGTCACGTTACCATCCACATCATCTGGATGCTTGTCGGTCCACGACTATGATTTACTAGGAGTTTTCTTCCTCGCACGACTTCTCTGTGGAATTTTTTATCATCGGCGATTTTTCAACCGACTTGAAAAAGGAGAAGGTACTCAATTTGACTGCATGTTTTTCTTTAATATTTGTTAGCTCCTGACTTTTTACTAGTTGAACCGATTTCGATGGATGTTTTTTTTTGTTTGAAAGCTGGTGCATCTCATATAGTTCTAATTTGATCAAGATCTGACCAGTAGTTTTTGAGTTATCCTTAATAATTTATGTTGAAGTCAACCGACGTACAATTTTTAAAATTTTACCACTTGTTTCAGTCCGATACGTCTCTGGGACCTTCAAGAAACGAGCTTACTCCTTTTAAAAGGCTGGCTACACACCCGCAATTCCCATGGCATTGCAGTTATTCATGGGTGGCGGTCGACATCAGGTGAGCCGCATGCTCGTTTCCTCCTCTTCTATAAAAAAAATAAATTACTTGATGTAATTATTGACAGCAATGACCTAAAAGCTCATTTGCTCATTGCTATTAACGTCCTGTTCATTTTAATAAATTATTCAATAGTAAAAGTTTATACTACACTCAATTGTGATGTTATTCTGAGACAAAATCTAGGCTTCTCAAGCACTCGAGTGAGTTCATTAATGATAAAAAAATCTTCATCCATCTTTTTTTCATTTAATTTTTTACGCGCTTGATTGTACGACGAATAGTATACGCAATAGGAAGATTATCGGTAAAAAATAATTGAGGCCTGTAAAAACCAATCAGTGATCAGTGTGCCCACAGAATTTTGCCTTTGCGGCCAGGACACAACAATGGGTAAGTTTCATCCAAGGAAACCATATATAAACACAATTATATATTTTTAAATTTTATAGTTGTATAGATAAAGACCCTTCACAAACAAAACAGTTCTTATATTTGATAATAATTACAATACAATGTTTCTAAATTGTTATATAAGTATATGTCCTTATCAGAGGCCATTCGGTCTCAGTTACAATACATTTCTACGTTCTCATACGAGTACTATTTATTTAGTGTCTTCGTTTTATACCGTTCAGACAGTATAACATATATATAGGTATATAGGTCTCTACAGTTCTAAATAAATCGATCGTACTAAATAATCGTTCTCTTCAAGTAGGAGTGATGAAGCGACGACAATGAGCAAGAATGTTAATGATAATGCGACAATATGGGAGACGTTGATTAAGTTGATTGATTGCTGGCAACGTGTCGAGCAAGAACCAAAAAATGGACCACATTATTATATATGCTGATTGTGGCAGTGATTAATGCGTAGGTGATTACCGCGTCCAAGCTACCAAAAGCGGAACACTCTTGATTGAAGAAAGGCCATTGAGACATTTTAACTTAAAGTTGGGAGAACAAATGATCGAAGAAGACACTGAAAGCTCTGATAAAGAATACGACGGATGCTCAGAGGATGAACCGACGTCCAAAAAACGTCAATTAGACAACCTTGCTGCCCTATCTTTACACACTCAAAAAGCAGATCGCATTCCAGTCATGATAGAAAAAGGCTAGGTGCTTAAATATGTAAATAATAATAACTAATTTGGTATAAAAAAGACCATAATACGTTCACACGCAAACAATTTTTTTATATAGGATAAGAGTGACAAACGAGCACACAGTCCACCTGTTGGTAAGTGGTTGCTTCGGCCCATAGACATCTACATCTATCCTCGTTTGCGAATCAAAATGCAAATGCGTTGTCACCCGTGAGGACTAAGATGGAATGCCTCATTTCCAGTAAAAAGGGCCTCCGGCCACCTGCACTTACCAAGCGAAACACAGAGGTAAACCTCTACTTCACGCTGGTATTCTGTGAGGTCGTGGTACCACCCCGGTTCGAGCCGACCTATCCGTGCGTCAGCAAAAGCTGCCGCGTGGCTCTACCACTGTTAACCATATTAAAATAAAATCAATGTATGTAAAAAATTAAACTTTAATGGTAAGCTATACATAAAAATCCAAACAAATAGATCGATAAGGTTTTTAAATTGCCTTTTTAGTCTATGAGAAAATCTGTATGATTTACGTAGACAAGGGTCAAGGGTAGAAATAAATTACCTATTCTATTTAGCTAAGCAAGTCAGCAAGTCAGACCTTTGGATAGAAAAATAAAGGTTTCTGTTGGAGTTAACAAAGATTATATTTATGTACTAGCTGACTCGGTAGACGTTGTTCTTCGTTTTATATTTATTAATTACTCGACCACAGCGTCATCTATTGGGTCTAGATTTTGTAATTTTATTTATTGGCACAAATCTAACAAATTTTATATTGTTAAAATGGTCTATTTTCGTTCATTAATATTTTTTTTACTACGTGGTAGAGCCATGCTGTAGTTATAATATGATTGTAGCACGAATGACTCTGTTCGACCGGGAAAGGAGTACGCTCTTACAGAATACCAGTGTAAAATAGTAACTCAATGCTGCTGTGTTTCGTGTGGTGAGTGTAGAGAACCGTTGACCCTTTTTACTGGAAACGAGGCAGTCCACCTTAGTCCTCAGGGGTAACAACGTATTTGGATTTTGATTCTTAATTGAGGATAGATATCTATGGGCCACAGCAACCACTCACCATCAGGTGGACTGTGTGCTCGTTTGTCACCCTAATCCTATAAAAAAATGTAAATATAGTAGACTAAATTACCTAATACTTTTTTATTTATTTCTATATAGTGGTTATAAAGGTATGAATTGCTATAATTTAATTTTATTAATAACAGGAACCTAATCCAGTTTTCGAAAATGTTCATTCTTTCCCTCGGTTTTTATTATTTGGCTTTTTTCCCATTAAAGGAAGAATTTACCTCACCGCAATTCAGTCATTCATTTTGATTTATTTTATTTTCTGCGAACCCTCACTTCACTTGTATCTACATCAGGAATGGGCTTTATTAACTTTATTTAACTTTTGCATCTAGCGTAGGTGATATGAGCAACCTAGTTTGGAACTTTTACATCTAGCCTGGGTGATATGAGCAACACCAGATTGGTTATTTTACGTCTACCGTAAGCGATATGAGCAACGCCACTTTGGAACTTTTGCGTCTAGCTTAGACGATATGAGCGACGCTAGTTCGGGTTATTTACGTCTAGCGTAAGCGGTATGAGGAACACCACTTTGGAACTTTTGCGTCTAGCGTAGGTGATATGAACAACGCCAGTTTGGGTATTATACGTCTAGCTTAAGCGATATGAACAGCACCACTTTGGAACTTTTGACTCTAGGGTAGGTGATATGAGTAACGCTAGTTTGGGTATTTTACGCCTGGCGTAAGAGGTATGATTAACGCCAGTTTCGAACTTTTGCGTCTAGCGTAAGTAATATGAGCAACCCCAATTTGGGGTAACAACTACTTCAAACAGGAGGAGGTACTCAATTCGAGTGTGTTTTTTTCCTCTTTTTTTATGTGTTACCTCATAACTTCTTTCTGGGTAAACCGATTTCGACTATTATTTTTTATTTGAAATCTAGTGCTTCAAATGTAGTCCTATACAGATTTGATCAAAGTCTGACCAATACTTTTTGAGTTATTCTTAATCATTTATATTGAACACAAATTTTTTTTTTATATTTTAATTATTTTAAACGTCTAGCGTAAACGATATGTGTAAAGCCACTTTGGAACTTTTGCTTCTACCGTAAACGGTATGAGAAACGCTACTTTGGAACTTTTGCGACTAGCTTAGGTGATTTGAACAACGGCAGTTTGGGTATTTTACGTCTAGCGTTTGCTTAAACGATATAAGCAATGCTGTTTTGTCTTTTCTGCCGACTTCCAAAAAGGAGACGGTACTCAATTCGAGTGTATGTTTTTTTTTATGTGTGTTACCTCATAACTTTGTACTGGGCGAACCGATTTGGATGATTCTTATTTTATATGAAAGCTGATAGTTCTCGTGTGGTCCCATATGAATTTGATCAAGGTCAGACCAATGGTTATTGAGTTATTCTTAAATAACCTATATTGAAGTCGCTTTTATTGAAGTCGGCTGTACAAAATTTTTAATTTTTAATTATTTGAGTATTCTATGTCTAGCATAAGAGATATAGGGCTATCGTAAGCTATAATACACGAAATGGGGTGATGGATTTTCGTACGCCATCACCACACGGCAACGCAAATAAAGTAATTAAATTAATTTTCTACCGACTTCAAAAAGGAGACGGTACTCAATTCGACTGTATGTTTTTTTTGTGTGCTACCTCATAACTTTTTTCTGGGTGAACCGAATACGACGATTCTTTTTTTACTTGAAAGCTGATGCTTCTCATGTGGTCCCATATAAATTTAACCAAGGCTTACCAATAGTTTTGGAGTTATTCTTAATAATTTATATTCAAGACGGTAGTACAACATTTTTAATTTTAAATTATTTTATTAGATAAATTACGTGTGACAAAATGTATTAAACGACTGTATAAATACAAGTCTCTTATTATACTGAACTCAATAACGTTGAACAAATTTACCTAAATTTCCCAAGATAATTAATTTCAAATCGCTTATTAAAACAGTGTTTAAATTACGTTAATTGAAAATTTTCAAGATTGCCTTAAAATCGTTTCGTTGTTTTTTTTTCTATTACATTAGAAATTAAAAGTCCACCACATGTCCACAAGTAATGCTAAGTGGCCACATATTATGAAAACCCACATTCCGGCTCCCAACTATTACTCATACTGCCTATAATTTCTTATATCGACTCGAGTTATTAGTAGTATAAAAATTAAGCCCTCCCATATTATGTGCAGATTTTAATGCCAATATTAATTGGCCTGCCGCATGGCTCTACCACTGTTATGCGAGGTACGTAAACACAAATAAAAATAATCCTAAAATAACAATTATCGATATTCTCTCAATTTCTGAAACTGTCATACATTTTAATTCTGCCCTGTACTTTTAATTGTATTCATCTCGGCAGTCAAGTCAATTTACTGTTCTCCTTAGAATATAAACTTTAGAACAGAAAGTTAAGTCTACAAAAGTTGTCATTGCAATCTTCGCAGTTCCTTAGAATACTTGTGTAGACAATGAAAATTACGTAGATCTTGTAAAGCGAACAAAGTCTTCAATTAGAATATTTATTGTAACGTATTCTATCTCTCTCTCTCTCTCTCTCTCTCTCTCTCTCTCTCTCTTTCTCTCTTAGGTGTTGGCAATACAAGCTACAATTAGAAAACTCTTCCACTGGGTTCTCAGTTCCTTATTGTTTCCTTGATTATGAACTCGCACGGACATACTTTTGCCAGTATCATTTTATAAGAAATTATCTTTTAAAATATTTTGTTTCAAAAATTTCTTAACAATATGCTGAAGCGTCACATTGTGAAGTTCTTTTAAGATTTTGACAACATAAGCTATCGTCACACGACACTCAGTGGACAGTCGATGACGACAGTTTCATAAGTTCCTAATGCGCCTAAGCGGACAAAATAACTTGAGGTTTATACGAGTATCTACATCGGAACACTTGTTTTGTCGTTTTCATTTATAGTTTACATGTGCAAACATATGTAATACATAAATCTCGTCACTATTACGTATCAAAGTTCAATTAAAACCATTTATTAAACGATAAATTAGGAGCAAAAATCCGCCGTCGATCAATTTCCTGCCGAAACTCTTCTGTTCCTTTTAAATAACTGAAATTCTCACTATGTTCCTATTGTACGAGTACGTACATCTCAACTTGACGCATGGATGATTGGCACCTTTTTTTCTATTATTGTGGTTGTAAAATATAATAATTTTTAAATAGCACTATATTGCTTCTATAGTTCGACTGATTCATTTTCTCGTGTTTACTTTTTATTGTGGGTTTTAAAATGTGAATGTCTTTAAAAAAATTATTTAGAATTTCACAAGGCTGCCAATCGTTACGCACGTCAAGCAAAGTTAAATTTACTTTTTACAACCTCCTTGAATTTACTAAGTAACTGTAATGTAATCATTAATGACATTTCGTTGTAACATGACATAATTGGAATACGGATACGTTTATTCCGTATTTTTTTACCCATGAAACTGTCATTAATTCGTTTCGTTTGTAGTATTTGGTTTTTATAGCTATTCAAAGAGATTTAAATATATAGATATACTATAGAGCGGACATTGGGAACATTCATATTCAAAAACTTTGAACTAGTGCGCGTGTGGCACCCTCTAGCTAAAAGTAGCAAAACGATGCTAAGCATTTATTAAGACAACATTTTAGCTATTCCCCAGTAGGTGACGCTAATAAATATAACCTCGTTTTAGTAATGTTACCGTTTCGATATCAAAGTATCGATAATGTTTTTGAAGATTACTAAGTTTGAAATGCGTTTCGATTTAATAATAGGAAATAAAAATGATTTGTTTACTGTATAAATCTATTTATCATGACTTCCATCATACGAAAAAAATCATATTAACTTTTTACGCCCCTTTAGTGTCATGAAATAAAATATTTAATTTCCAATAACTAAGAATCAATTAAAACAGCAGTCACTTTGTTTGCCACCTTGGTGACATGACGTCACTCGGTCCATTAGCTGATACAATAATAGCATATGATTGATCGGTCAGCGTTAAAGACACATCGAAAAACGCCAAATCCAATAAGAGAGCGCCTCTATGTTTTTAAATTCGTTTTTATTACAAAAATACACTTCAAATCTAGAATATTTTAGGAAAACACTGAACTTAAAATCCGTTTCACGATTTTTCACGTTTCAACAGCGCTGCAGTTCTTAGAGATGCTACCAACATCAATAAAAATTGTTATTTTAAGTTTTTACCTTATGTTCTAACTCAGACTTAACCTACAACTTCTTGCATCTAATATCTTTAACAGTACAAATTGTTTTTAATGTTATAAATCTATTGCCCACTCCTATCACTGTAAGCAAGGATCTATAATGGCTTTGTCCTTGAAAGCCACTAGACAATGAATCCCGATGTAAAACCACCAGACAGTGAGGCCTGGTATGTAAAAGAGAAGACTTGCTGTATTGCTAAACATAAACACAGCAAGTATCCTCAGCATGCTTATAAGCAACACAGAAAATCATATCAGCATGCCTAAAAAAAATTCCCACTCTTGCTCCACATACATAGTTGGTATATGCTACTCATTTTTGTTGGTAAGGGTACAGTATCATTGACTATTATACCTCTTTAAATAGTGTAAAGGATTAAATCGGCATGCTGTATATTTTTTTATCGATAATCCCAATCGATAAACGTCGTCAATCACTAACTTTAAAATTGATTACTAAATAGTGACCTTTACTGGATAACAGAGGGCGCTTATTACAATAAAAATGAATATTCTAGAACAATCTACTAGAAATAATAAAATTTAAAAATTATTCGGTAAATATATGATATATTTACGATAATAAACCGAAATCATGTTCATTTTTTGCCTCATATCGTGACTTACAATATCTTAATGCACAACCGGGCATATTTTCTTTAAAATATTTTTTAAATATATGAAACGAATGCATCTTGACTTTTTGACGATGTAACTAAGACTAAATGACAAAAATCGGAGATATATCCTATAGGACATAAGTTACAGACGACAATTTTGCTACTGATGTCCGGTCTATTACTACTACTACTACTTAAATGTCATTGTAGCTATTAGATGTAGACGCTTTAAAAACAGTGAACATAATTGTTACTGGCCATTAACGTATTAAAAAAAATTGGGTACCTACACGTTGAAATTCGATTACAAAAATACAAATATCCAACACAAGTCACTGAAAAATAAAACAGTTGAGCGGCTTATAAATGAAATGTGACGTATTCATTGTAAACTTTGATAAGCAACATCGTACCAACATTGGTAAATAGCAACTTCATATTGTTCTAAGATCTCCCCAAGAAAGTAGAAAGCAGTTAGTTTACTAACTAACAATGAACAAATAATGTATACTACATTCTAGAACTATTATAATTTTCTTAAGAAAACATACTAACAATGCTATTAACATTACAAATATTCCTGCTAACTTCTCCTTGTAAACTTGAAATACTTGTGTTAGGATTAGGAGTTCTTCTCGACAGTAGTCGACGGCGGATTCAAACCGACGACTTTTCTCGACTCGCACTCTAACCATCGGGCTCCTGTCGCTTAAATACATCGGCTTATAAAACATCGAACAATAGCAGAATATGGCGGTAAATGACAAATAATCAGAAATGAACCTCAATTATCTTTTAAATTAATAGGCATAGTTATTTCTTGAATGAGCGAATGAATGAATTATACTTTATTGTACACAAGAAAAACATAAGAGAGAAAAAAAACAACAATTTATTTAAAGGTGCAATGGGCAGTAATAGTTTTCTTCTGCTTTTCATTTTTCCTTTGTCTTTAGTGCGTTTTATTTAACCATTGAAATATTGCAATGAAAAATCCAACACATATATCTCTTCGAGCAATCCATATGAATGTATGATATTCTTCTGTGCGGTTTATCTTGCAATATTTTCTTACATTTTGCACATTCGTGTAAGTCTATTCTCGAATCTGTTTCCATTGCAAAGAATTTAAACGTTTATAGGATTGTTCCGAAAGCTACTAGCTCACTAGTTCAGTTTGCTCAGGTCTTACATATGATTTTACTATTTGTATTTTACTACCTGTATAACTAATATGTCTACTACATTTGTGTATATTTTTGAAACTATAATGGATAGGCCTTGCTTTAAATTTCACAGTATACAAGCTACTCGATAAGCTCGAGTTTACGTGCTCGTTGCTGGAAGAAAAAACCGTTAGGTAATCTACATGTCTGAGAAATAAAATATTTTTCAATGATATCAGTCCGATAAAATCGAAGGCTATAAAATTCTTTCAAGAATGAGAGAAAATATGAGCTGGGTCGTATGTACGCTATTAATTAACTTTTTTTATAAGTCAGTCGATGTTTTAGACAGTAAATAGTATTACGAATATGGTGTATATTTTTTTAATTTATACATTGTGTTTCTTTTAATATGGCCAACTTGTGGAAGTAGCCATAGTAGATCAGGAAACTTACTTAGATATTAAGTTTATTTAAAGGAAAAAATTGACACTTAAAATTTCATCCATAGTAAAAACTTAATCTAGAAATTAACAAAATAGACAAAAAGTTTCAACCGATCGAATTTGTTTCACGCTAGGACTATTTCTGTCCTTGCAAAAATATTTTTAAAACAATATTAGTTATTTTCTCGAAAGTTAAGACATTGCCTAGTATGTTTATCTATGACAAGTTGTCCGACTAGGTAATTCCAACTTCGGCGAGAGGCGAGAGCTTCTGACGAGCCGGAGGCGAAAGCCAAACGATCCCACGGATAAAACTCGACTTGGCAGCGTTCGGCAGCTTACAACACATATTCTCAGTCTCGTCCCGTATTCCTCAAAACTTTGAAACAAGAGTGTATAAATAGTGCGTGTTACCATTATGATCTGAGACACAGTCCTTCACTGGTGGCGGTATAAGTAAGCTTTAGGCCACTCAGCAAGATAAGAAGAGGATTATGCACGGCATTTCTCTGCGTGACAGAAATCGTAATGAAGATGTTATAGTGGAACCAGAGCAAATGACATTAGTCGGAACCAACGGATCAGTAAGCTGAAGTGGCAACGGGCAAATCAATTGAGTCGAAAAAACGGCCATTGATGGAGATAAAAGTTTATGTAGTGACAGCCTTTCAACGTCAAACGAAGTGTAGGATGATTCTCTATAAGATAGATTTTTTTAATAGGATAAGAGTGACAAATGAACACACAATCCACCTGATGGTAAGTAATTGCTGTTACCCATAGACATCTACATATACGAGTATCTTCGATTACGAATCAAAATGTAGATGTGTTGTCAGCCGTGAGGACTAACATGGGATGCCTCGTTTCCAGTAAAAAGGGTCTCCGGTTCTCTACACTCACCATGCGAAACACAGCAGCGTTAA
Organism: Parnassius glacialis; assembly: GCA_033319125.1. Classification (NCBI taxonomy): domain Eukaryota; kingdom Metazoa; phylum Arthropoda; class Insecta; order Lepidoptera; family Papilionidae; genus Parnassius; species Parnassius glacialis. The sequence continues at coordinate 12,477,748 of JAVANC010000016.1, forward strand.
GCTGCTATTTTACGCTAGTATTCTGTGAAAGCGTGGTCCTTCCCTGGTCTAGCCGACCCATTCGTGCTACAATCATAACATAGCTGGAGCATGGCTTTACCACGTGACGACCTGCAAGCAGGAAGTTAATGTATGTAGATGGCTCCCGAAACTGTTTTTGGCGTGCCTTGTTCAGCAGTGGATTTGTAACGATGATTATAAGTTATTTTATAGTAATGTAAATCAAATTAGTCAATGACAAAAACATATAGGTACGAGTATGTGACCAAAATTTATTAATTTCAAACATTTTTGTCGATCATCAATATGTTGTGATAATCGATTTGTGAGTTACGAAGAATGATTAGCTACGCAAATGTTATTCAGTGCCAAATCTAACACTTTGTCATACTACCTTTTCTTCAGAGAGAGTTGAGAAATATAAGTACTTGGACCACTTAATCACCTGAGTGACAAACACTGATGAGCGGAAGAGCAGGTTAATGGCTTTTGTCGAATATAATATGGTATCCTGGAGGCTTGCACTTTGTACTAAACAGGCTAAGGTCACGCTTTTTAAAGCTTATTGAAGGTCTGTCTATACGTTTTTTTTATAAAATAAGGGTAAAACCGAGCACACAGTCCTGTCACCTATCATCATCATCATCATTACAGCCCTTCACAAGTCCACTGCTGAACATAGGCCTCCCCCAAGGAATGCCACAAAGCACGGTCCCGAGCCACCTGCATCCATCGACTTCCTGCATGTCTTACCAGGTCGTCACTCCATCTTGTGGGGGGACGCCCTACACTTCGCCTACCGGTACGAGGCTGCCACTCGAGAACCTTTCTTCCCCATCGGTTGTCGGTTCTTCGAGCTATATCGCCGGCCCACTGCCACTTCAACTTACTAATCCGTTGGGCTATGTCGGTTACTCTGGTTCTACTGCGGATATCCTCATTCCTAAGTTTATCACGCAGAGAAACTCCGAGCATAGCCTTCTTTCTCCATAGCTCGCTGAGCGACCTTGAGCTTCCTCATACGGCCAGCAGTGAAGGACCACGTCTCAGTTCCGTAAGTCATCACTGGCAACACGCACTGGTTGTACAATTTTGTTTTAAGTTTTTGAGGTATTTCTGACGAGAAGATGTGTCGTAGCTTCCCGAACGCTGCCCAGCCGAGTTGAATCCGTCGATTGACCTCTCGGTCGAAGTTGGACTTACCTAGTCGGACTATTTGTCCCAGGTAAACATACTCGTCAATAACTTCGAGCTTTGTGCTCCCAACAACTACCGGCATAGGTGTGACATGGACATTAAACATAATCTTTGTTTTGTCCATGTTCATCTTAAGACCTATCCGTTGGGAGACACTATTGAGGTCATTGAGCATAGTGCTTAGTTCCTCCAGCGATTCTGCCATGAGGACTATATCGTCGGCAAATCGAAGGTGAGTGATGTACTCGCCATTGATGTTAATTCCGTATCCTTTCCAGACCAGAAGCTTGAAAACGTCTTCCAATGCAGCGGTGAAGAGTTTCGGGGATATAACGTCACCCTGTCTTACACCTCTCTGCAACTGGATAGGTTTCGTACTCTGGTTCTGTACTCGGATAGCCATCGTAGCTCTATTGTACAAACACTTCAGCACTTCGATATACCGACAGTCAACTTGGCACCGCTGAAGGGACTGCAGCACCGCCCAAATTTCGACGGAATCAAAGGCTTTCTCATAGTCCACATACGCCAGACATAGTGGCAAATTGTACTCTTCGGACTTCTGTACAATTTGCCGTAGGGTATGTATGTGGTCTATGGTGCTAAAGCCCTTTCGGAAACCGGCTTGTTCGGGAGGCTGGAAGTCGTCAAGTCTGCGCGCGAGACGATTCGTAATGACTCTCGAAAACAGCACGTAGACGCGGCTCAGAAGGGAAATCGGTCTGTAGTTCTTCAAGAGAGCGTTGTCGCCTTTCTTGAAGAACAAGACCACCGCACTTCTGCTCCACGCCTCCGGTGTAATGCCACCATGGAGGACGGAATTAAAGAGCTTCTGAAGGACTTCAAGTACCGGTTTTCCACCCGCTTTCAGAAGCTCCGCTGTAATTCCATCCTCGCCTGGGGCCTTGCCGTTTTTAAGGTGCTGGAGAGCCATTCTAATCTCGCTCAGACTGACGTCCGGGATATCTTCGGAATAGTGTCGAATAAGACTCTCTCTTGGATCGTTACTCACACTTGCGTGTGGCTCCAACGATGACGTGTACAGCTGCCCATAGAACCTCTCAATCTCACTCAAAATCTCAGGTGCCCCGGAAACGATGCTGCCACACTCGGTCTTCAGCTTTGACAGTTGGCTCTTTCTGGCAGACAGATCTCTGGCAAAGACTTTGGAGCCTTGGTTCCGCTCGATCGCTTCTTCAATACGAGCTGTATTGAAGTTGCGTAAGTCCCGCCGCATGCATTTGGAGATCTGTCTGTTCAGTTGCCTGTATGCTGTCAAATCTGCTGAAGAATGTAGCTTCATCTCCCGTCTAATAGCCATGAGATTAAGAGTGTGATCGGAGAGTTTTTGTGTTCTTCTGCGGCGGGTCTTGCAGAACTTAGCTCCGACCGCATGGACAGTTTCCACGAGCTTGTCATTCATATCGTCCACTTCATTGCAGTCTTCTAGGTACTGAAAACGGTTTTGTAACTCGAGCTGAAAGGTTTCGGGACTTTGGATTAGAGCACGAGGGGGACGGAGCGTTGACTTCATCAGACGAGACCTCTCCAACTTAACATTTAGGTTCAGTGTGCCTCTAACCATTCGGTGATCGCTGCCGGTTTTCACCCTCGCGATCACTAAGACATCACTGAACAGTTGTCGTCTGGTCGTCATAATGAAGTCAATCTCATTTTTTGTCGAACCGTCGGGGCTCGACCAGGTCCACTTCCTGTGGGGCCGCTTCTTGAAGAAAGAGTTCATCATAAAGAGTCCCTCTTTCTCCATGAAGTCGGCCAGCTGCTGGCCCCTTGGGTTCCGTTGCCCTATTCCAAATTTCCCTACTTTCAGCTCACCGTTCTCTCTTGTGCCTAGTTTTGCATTGAAGTCTCCCATTAACACCGTATATAGGGTTTTGGAGGAATGCATGGCTCTAGAGATATCCTCATACATTTCCTCCACCTCCTCATCGGGGTGTGCCGAAGTTGGTGCGTAAACCTGTATGACCTTCAGCGAATACCGTTTGGTGATTCTGAGTATAAGGTACGCAACCCTCGTCGACACACTCCCGATCTTTACAACGTTGTTAACGAGAGACTTGTGGACGATAAATCCGACACCTCCTTGGGACAGATGGTCGCCCTCCCGGTGATAGAACAAGTTGCCGGATTCGAGGATTACCGTGTCCTCCCCCTCTCTTCGGACTTCGGATAATCCTTTAATATGCCAGCGCAACTTGTCTATCTCTTCTTCCAGCTCCACGATCTTCTCGTCAGTCCTCAGGGTGCGTGCGTTGTACGTTGCCAGGTCGAGTCGTCGTAGGTGGCAACCGAACCTCCACCGGAGATTCTTAGCAACCCCCTGCCCCGCCGTTACCATGGTCGCCACCGTAGCCAGGAATAGCGGGGCCGCCGGGGACTGGGGGCCGTCTTTTTGTTACTCTCGTCATTGGGGGGGTATTTGCCATAGTTGCCACGCTTGGCGAGCGGGTTGGCAACCGCAGTTTTTTTATTGTAACTTTGGCTATTATCAGGAAGATGCTGCTGCCCATCTCCCGCCTGTTTCCCTTTGTCGCCTTTTACGACACCCACGGGAGGATATGGGGTAGTGGATATTCTTGACCGCCACTACACGGCGACTGTCACCTATAGGTCTAATATAAAAGGCCTCACTTAGTCTCACTAGAATACTCCCCATACAAAACAAAGCGTGAGCGCGAGGCGCTTCCACAGCCAAGCCGTACCATTAGTACTGCAATGATAATAATGCTATATATATATATATATATATATATATATATATATATATATATATATATATATATATATATATATACTAGCTGGCCAGGCAGACGTTGTTCTGCCCTTTCCGACGACCCTTCCTATGAAAAATCCTTAAATTCGCATTTTTGAATTGAATTGATTTTAATGAAATTTTGCACACTGTGTGCAGTTTGGTCCAATTTGAGAGATAGAATACTTTTTATCCTGATAAGTGACACTCAATATTTCTTATTACGAATTTAATAATTTTTATAGGACACAGGGTCGTCGGAGATATATATATATATATATAAAGTTTGATACGAAAGTAATCCCAAATACCATACTGTAATTCAATTAACTTTAATAAAACATTTGATCATCTATCTATTATAATGTATAAGCTTCTTTGGAAGTGACAATGTCCTCTGTCTGTCCTGTTTTGCCTCAAGGTACAGAAGATCTTGACAAAAGTTAAGGTTCTGTGTCCTAAAGCGAAGGAAGTTTATTGTAAGATTTTGCTAAATGTTTTCGCTTCACAATACTTATTTAGTTTTAACGTTTGTGAACTAAGGATAGCAAATTGAAGTAAAAAAACTTATTAGAAACTAACAGGGACAGTGTGAAGGCGGCACAAGAGAATTATCCTACACCCCATTCTGTCTCGTCGGTGTTGTAGTATACGACTATGGGAAATGCCAAAAGAACGTCCGATAGATAGCGGTTGAACTATTTCGCCTGCACCAGTCGTCAAATACGTGGACTGGCAACGGGCAGCAGCGTCAAAGTGTAAGACGTCTAGTTGCAAAACCGCAGTTTTTTTAATTTCTCAGTTTTTATTTAGAAGACGCAGCTGCCCATCTCCTGGTTTGTTTCCCTCTGTCGCCTCTTGTGACACCTACGAGATGATATGGGATAGTGGGTATCCTTACACCTCCACTACACGCTCGAGGCCTTAGTTGTGACAACGTCAGTGGTGTAGAAATCGTGTACTACGAATCTATTAAGTTAAGAGCAAGAGCTCAATTTTAGAAGTACTATGGTACCTTGTATTTAATAGAAATCGCTATAAACATAATAAACGTATATCATAATAAATAACTCCGCGCGACTTTTGCCCGAAACACGGATATAACTAAATGTACAATAAATAGTTGTACAATATTTTTGTGTACGCAAAAATCTTATTTTATTGCAGTGGATATTCTAGCTGATTTACATGGGTAAAGGTTAAAGGGTCGTAATAAATTACATATATAATTTAAACATGTCTAAAGCAAACAAGTCCAAGACACATGTAAAAATGTTTACTGTTTTTGTCACCAAATACTTGGATTAAAATAATTGTTGACGTATGAGACATTTAATTCATTGGGTGTTGTAAAAGTCCACCAATGGGTATTTCAGTATATTGTTATGACCTCGAACAGATGGTGACTTTAGTCAACTCGATCGTACGAAACCTAAAACAACACCTAGATTAATGCTAAGCGCCTGTCTTTTGTTTTCGTTAAGTATTAGGAAATTTCAGCACCATATTTCTTTTTTAAATAACTACATATTTTTAAGCTATCAGAAGACACAAGTTTGCGCACTCAACGCAAAAAAGAACCCTTTTGTCGTATCTACTTAGTTTGAGGGCACTCCCCTTGTTGCCTGAGCTAGCAACGGTACCCTCGGCGTCGACATATCGAATGATGTGCAGTTTTGTGGTCACTCTGAGGCTTAATTGGCCTCTAAAAAGCTTGGCGTGACAGTATTTCATGCCAGCACACCGCTTGCAACTTTACAAGGCGCAGGTTAGTCGTCTCGTACGAGCAGACGTCTGTGGGCCGGGGCTCCCCAGTGCCAGCTATTTACACTAAAATAGAATAGAATAGAATAGAATAATTTTTTATTCAATATAGATCACATGTGTAATTCTTATTGAAAGTCATTTTTTACTTTACCACTGGTTTACCACTTGACCGCATACATTGCAGGCGGCCACGGCGTCGACGACTAAGTTCTCCCTGATTGCTCAGATTCACTGGCTCTGCGAAGAGATGTTGCATCCCTTTGCAAGAATCATGGGGAGTGCTCTGAGTTTCGAATTAATTTCAGCCGCCAAATTTCACCAACGCACATTGCATTAAAAGTCACGTTACCATCCACATCATCTGGATGCTTGTCGGTCCACGACTATGATTTACTAGGAGTTTTCTTCCTCGCACGACTTCTCTGTGGAATTTTTTATCATCGGCGATTTTTCAACCGACTTGAAAAAGGAGAAGGTACTCAATTTGACTGTATGTTTTTTTTAATATTTGTTAGCTCATGACTTTTTACTAGTTGAACCGATTTCGATGGATGTTTTTTTTTGTTTGAAAGCTGGTGCATCTCATATAGTTCTAATTTGATCAAGATCTGACCAGTAGTTTTTGAGTTATCCTTAATAATTTATGTTGAAGTCAACCGACGTACAATTTTTTAAATTTTACTACTTGTTTCAGTCCGATACGTCTCTGGGACCTTCAAGAAACGAGCTTACTCCTTTTAAAAGGCTGGCTACACACCCGCAATTCCCATGGCATTGCAGTTATTCATGGGTGGCAGTCGACATCAGGTGAGCCGCATGCTCGTTTCCTCCTCTTCTATAAAAAAAATAAATAAAAAGATTACTTGATGTAATTATTGATAGCAATGACCTAAAAGCTCATTTGCTCATTGCTATTAACGTCCTGTTCATTTTAATAAATTATTCAATAGTAAAAGTTTATACTACACTCAATTGTGATGTTATTCTGAGACAAAATCTAGGATTCTCAAACACTCGAGTGAGTTCATTAATGATAAAAAAATCTTCATTCATCTTTTTTTCATTTAATTTTTTACGCGCTTGATTGTACGACGAATAGTATACGCAATAGGAAGATTATCGGTAAAAAATAATTGAGGCCTGTAAAAACCAATCAGTGATCAGTGTGCCCACAGAATTTTGCCTTTGCGGCCAGGACACAACAATGGTTAAGTTTCATCCAAGGAAACCATATATAAAACATAATTATATATTTTTAAATTTGACAGTTGTGTAGATAAAGACCCTTCACAAACAAAACAGGTCTTATATTTGATAATAATTGCAATAAAATGTTTCTAAATTGTTATATAAGTGTATGTCCTCATCAGAGGCCATTCGGTCTCAGTTACAATACATTTCTACGTTCTCATACGAATACTATTTATTTAGTGTGTTCCTTTTATACCGTTCAGACAGTATAACATATATATAGGTCTCTAGAGTTCTAAATAAATCGATAGTTCTAAATAATCGTTATCTTCAAGTAGAGGTGATGAAGCGGCGACAATGAGCAAGAATGTTAATTATAATGCGACATTATGGGAGACGTTGATTAAGTTGATTGATTGCTGGCAACGTGTCGAGCAAGAAACAAAAATTGGACCACATTATTATTTATGCTGATTGTGGCAGTGATTAATGCGTAGGTGATTACCGCGTCCAAGCTACCAAAAGCGGAACACTCTTGATTGAAGAAAGGCCATTGAGATATTTTAACTTAAAGTTGGGAGAACAAATGGTCGAAGAAGACACTGCAAGCTCTGATAAAGAAATCGACGGATGCTCAGAGGATGAATCGACGTCCAAAAAACGTAAATTAGACAACCTTGCTCTACTATCTTTACACACTCAAAAAGCAGACCGCATTCCAGTCATGATAGAAAAAGACTAGGTGCTTAAATATGTAAGTAATAATAACTAATTTAGTATTAAAGAACATCATAATACGTTCACACGCAAACCATTTTTTTTACAGGATAAGGGTGACAAACGATCACACAGTCCACCTGTTGGTAAGTGGTTGCTACGGCCCATAGACATCTACATCTATCCTCTATTACAAATCAAAATGCAGTCAAGATGGAATGCCTCATTTCCAGTAAGCTATAAATAAAAGTCCAAACAAATAGATCGATAAGGTTTTTAAATTGCCTTTTTAGTGTATAAGAAAATCTGTATGATTTACGTAGACAAGGGTCAAGGGTAGAAATAAATTACCTATTTTATTTAGCTAAGCAAGTCAGCAAGTCAGACCTTTGGATAGAAAAATAAAGGTTTCTGTTGGAGTTAACAAAGATTATATTTATGTACTAGCTGACTCGGTAGACATTGTTGTTCGTTTTATATTTATTAATTTCTCGACCACAGCGTCATCTATTGGGTCTACATTTTGTAATTTTATTTATTGGCACAAATCTAACAAATTTTATATTGTTATTAAGGTCTATTTTCGTTCATAAATATTTTTTTTTACTACGTGGTAGAGCCATGCTGTAGTTATATTATGATTGTAGCATGAATGAGTCGGTTCGACCGGGAAAGAACCACGCTCTTACAGAATACTAGTGTAAAATAGTAACTCAATGCTGCTGTGTTTCGTGAGGTGGGTGTAGAGAACCGGTGACCCTTTTTACTAGAAACGAGGCATTCCACCTTAGTCCTCATGGGTAACAACGCATCTGCATTTTGATTCTTAATTGAGGATAGATGTCTATGGGCCACAGCAACCACTCACCATCAGGTGGACTTTGTGTTCGTTTGTCACCCTTATCCTATAAAAAAATGTAAATATAGTAGACTAAATTATCTAATACATTGTTATTTATTTCTATATAGTGGTTATAAAGGTATGAATTGCTTTGGTTTAATTTTTTAAATAACAGGAACCTAATCCAGTTTTCGAAAATGTTCATTATTTCCCTCGGTTTTTATTATTTGGCTTTTTTCCCATTAAAGGAAGAGTTTACCTCACGGCAATTCAGCCATTCATTTTGATTTATTTTATTTTCTGCGAACCCTCACTTCATTTGTATCTACATCAGGAATGGGCTTTATTAACTTTATTTAACTTTTGCGTCTAGCGTAGGTGATACGAGTATGAGCAGCCTAGTTTGGAACTTTTGCATCTAGCCTGGGTGATATGAGCAACACCAGTTTGGTTATTTTACGTCTACCGTAAGCGATATGTGCAACGCCAATTTGGAACTTTTGCGTCTAGCTTAGGCGATATGCGCGACGCTAGTTTGGGTATTTTACGTCTGCCGTAAGCGGTATGAGCAACGTTGCTTTGGAACTTTTGCGTCTAGCGTAGGTGATATGAGCAACCTAGTTTGGAGCTTTTGTATCTAGCCTGGGTGATATGAGCAACACCAGTTTGGCTATTTTACGTCTACCGTAAGCGATATGAGCAACGCCACTTTGGAACTTTTGCGTCTAGCTTAGACGATATGAGCGACGCTAGTTCGGGTTTTTTACGTCTAGCGTAAGCGGTATGTGGAACACCACTTTGGAACTTTTGCGTCTAGCGTAGGTGATATGAACAACGCCAGTTTGGGTATTATACGTCTAGCTTAAGCGATATGAACCGCACCGCTTTGGAACTTTTGACTCTAGGGTAGGTGATATGAGTAACGCTAGTTTGGGTATTTTACGCCTGGCGTAAGAGTTATGATTAACGCCAATTTCGAACTTTTGCGTCTAGCGTAAGTAATATGAGCAACCCCAATTTGGGTTAACAACGACTTCAAAAGCAATGCTGTTTTGTCTTTTCTGCCGACTTCCAAAAAGGAGACGGTACTCAATTCGAGTGTATGTTTTTTTTGTGTGTTACCTCATAACTGTGTACTAGGCGAACCGATTTGGATGATTCTTTTTTTTATATGAAAGCTGATAATTCTCGTGTGGTCCCATATGAATTTGATCAAGGTCAGGCCAATGATTATTGAGTTATTCTTAAATAACCTATATTGAAGTCGCTTTTATTGAAGTCGGCTGTACAAAATTTTTAATTTTTAATTATTTGAGTATTTTATGTCTAGCATAAGAGATATAGGGCTATCGTAAGCTATAATACACGAAATGGGGTGATGGATTTTCGTACGACATCACCACACGGCAACGCAAATAAAGTAATTAAATTAATTTTCTACCGACTTCAAAAAGGAGACGGTACTCAATTCGTCTGTATGTTTTTTTTGTGTGCTACCTCATAACTTTTTTCTGGGTGAACCGAATACGACGATTCTTTTTTTTACTTGAAAGCTGATGCTTCTCATGTGGTCCCATATAAATTTAACCAAGGCTTACCAATTGTTTTGGAGTTATTCTTAATAATTTATATTCAAGACGGTAGTACAACATTTTTAATTTTAAATTATTTTATTAGATAAATTACGTGTGACAAAATGTATTAAACGACTGTATAAATACAAGTCTCTTATTATACAGAACTCAAACGTTGAACAAATTTACCTAAATTTCCCAAGATAATTAATTTCAAATCGCTTATTAAAACAGTGTTTAAATAACGTTAATTGAAAATTTTCAAGATTGCCGTAAAATCGTTTCGTTGTTTTTTTTCTATTACTTTAGAAAGTAAAAGTCCACCACATGTCCACAAGTAATGCTAAGTGGCCACATTTTATGAAAACCCACATTCCGGCTCCCAACTACTACTCATACAGCCTATAATTTCTTATATTCGAAAATTAAGCCCTCCCATATTATATGCAGATTTTAATGCCAATATTAATTGGCCTGCCGCATGGATGTACCACAGTTATGCAAGGTACGTAAACACAAATAAAAATAATCCTAAAATAAAAATTACCGATATTCTCTCAATTTCTGAAACTGTCATACATTTTAATTCTGCCCTGTACTTTTAATTGTATTCATCTCGGCAGTCAAGTCAATTTACTGTTCTCCTTAGAATATAAACTTTGTTGTTGTGTTTAAAGTTGTCATTGCAATCTTCGCAGTTCCTTAGAATACTTGTGTAGACAATAAAAATTACGTAGATCTTGTAAAGCGAACAAAGTATTCAATTAGAATATTTATTGTAACGTATTCTATCTCTCTCTCTCTACCTCTCTCTCTCTCTCTTAGGTGTTGGCAATACGAGTTACAATTAGAAAACTCTTCCAACGGGTTCGCAGTTCCTTTTTTTTCTTGATTATGAACTCGCACGGACATACTTTTGCCAGTATCATGTTATAAGAAATTATCTTTTAAAATATTTCGTTTCAAAAATTTAGTAATATGCTGAAGCGTCATATTGCGAAGTTCTTTTGAGATTTTGACAACTCATGCTATCGTCACACGGCACTCAGCGGGCAATCGATGAAGACAGTTTCATAAGTTCTTAAGGCGCCTAAGCGGATAAAATAACTTTAGGTTTATATCTACATCAGAACACTTGTTTTATCGTTTTCATTAATAGTTTACATGCGCAGACATTTAGTACCCAAAATCGGGTCACTTTTACATACCAAAATCCAATTCAAACCATTATTTAAATGATAAATGAGAAAGATATTTCCTGTCAATTTCCCGCCGAAACTCTTCTGTTCCTTTTAAATAAGTGGAACTCTCACAACGTGCTCATTGTGCGTTCATCTCCACTTAACGCGCTTACGCAAACTTAGCACTGTTTATATGAAAAGGAATTATTATTATTTATACAGGGTTACTTTGTAGTAACCGGCCAAAGTTGCAGAGAAGGTTCAGAATAAGTAACATAGGCAAATGGTGCAGAAAAAGTTTTCGTGTTTACTTGTTTCTGTAAGTTTTTCTAATGTACTTTAACGAGATTATTTTGTATTTCACAAGGCTGATCGTTTCGCACGTCAAGTAAAGTTATTTTTTTTTTGCTAATGGTATTGTCTTGATTTAGCATGCCTAACAGAATCTCTCTATCTCTGCCTTTGTCTTGATTCTGGGAATGACTAGGGGTCTTACACGATAACTCTCGTAGGCTAACTCTCTGATGACAGCTCTCAAATGGCGCCAAAAGAAATGACGCAGCTACTATTCACCTGGTGTTGCCGTTGTTCATGGGCAGCGATGGCTACTTACCATCAGGTGTTTGTTTGTTTTTTTTTTTCGTTTGCCCCTTTTTATAAATGGCGTGACATGAGAAAAACATATGTTGTTATATAAATGTTCTTTGTAGTATTTCAAATAAATATTAAAGCAGAAGAGTGTTCAAAACATTAAATAAGTACTGTAATACATATAAGTAGTATTATGTGGTTCAAAATATGCCTTTCTTCTTGACAAGGGCTATAAAGCTTACAAGGCGGCTTATTAAGCCGCCTTGTAGCGGAAGTTAAGGAATTTCTCTAAATGGATCTTACCTCTATAATGACACCCACGGGTAATAGTTAATCTTATGCCCCATTCACGCGGCTACACATTATTACATTATTTCTGTTTTTGTGTGGTCTACAATGATGAAAGTTTGCAGAGATAATGCAGTACATTTTAATGATAATAACGTTTACCTCAGTTGGACTTTTAATTGTGCGAGTGTTGTTTTATTTCGTTCAATTATTTCGCTTCTGCCGACACATTATGTACATTCACAGTTCACACCACCAACTCACCACTCACACATCTTATTACTATAAAATTTCATAGCACAAATCTACATAATTATGTTCAGTGTTCATTATATTCTGTGATGCAGTAACTCGCTGAAATATTTACTTAAACTATGTGTCGTAATGGTTAAGGGTAAACAAATAGTCGTGGGTTCGGATCCGCCATTTTATTACTGTCGTGATCCCTTCCGACAAAAGCGTTTTAAGTTTGATTAAAGTGGTTTATTACTCTCTTTAGTAAAGTTACTACCAAGTATTGCTAATATTTTTTATAATATATACCACTGATTCATCTGCCAACCTTTTCGGTAACAATATTTTTTCTCTGATATGATGTACGGGTATGATATACCCGTACCCAGCAGACACAAACTCGGCGATATATTCAATCAAAATATATTTTGGAAATATTTAGGTACATAATACACCCTGAGCCGTACTTATCAGTGGCAGTACACCTAACAATTCTTGGCGGTATTCGACATTTCTATGCTAGTTGAATCTTTGAAGAAATTTTATAGAAGTAACGTTGATAAACGACCACACACTCTACCTGATGGGTAAGTAGAGGCTGTCACTACATTGTCACTATTGAGGACTAAGATCGAATACCTCGTTACGAGTAAAAAGGGTTCTGTGATTATAAATGCGACAGCAAAATGTAGGCTGTAAAGCTGTAAAATATGACTAATTATTAACATGATGGATCGTTCAGAAAAATAATAATATTTTAACAGTAACAGCAGCGTCTCCCTAGAACGTCTTGATAAATTCATTTATCCTCCTACCCTTTTAATTATTCATTACTGTGTTCATTATCAAAGAGAATAAATCGGTTTTCGTATATATATCGAATGAAAACAATCTAAGTACATTAAATAGAAATAGTTTGGTAGTTATCAGTATTTTTAAAAAATTGAATTGACAAATAAACCTATATTTTATTTGATGGTAAGTGGCTACCACAGTCTATGGTAACATGCAGTCGACTTCAAATAAATCCGACTACAGTTAAGTTGTCACATCTGAGGACTTAGAAGAACTTGTTATATAGCATTACTGGCTGTCTACACCCATTAGACCTGAACACAGTAGTTAAATATTCCCTTTTTTCATATAATTTTCCATTATAATTTAACCTAAATTTATACCATACTTATAAAATTTGTTATATAACTATATTTAGTATATTGTTCCTATATAAAGAAAGTATCTAATTTATTTAATGTAGATTCTGAGCCCAAAATCGTCAATGATAAAAATCTATCTTTTTTACGGTACCTCAACAAAGCCGTCTTCACTCAGAACATTTTAGAAATGTAAAAAGTCGCCGAAATAAAGCAATTCAAAACATGTCACATGTACATGAGTTGTATTAGAATTAGAGAAGCACTTTTATCTCACAGTAAATAATCAATACGCAATCCATAAAATTATCAGAGTATTAGATTTAGAAAGCTATTTCTGTGTAGCTACGAAACTAACGCCTAGTGGTAGCGGATTAGGAGAGCCTATATGACGATAGGTAGCGTTTAAAGCACGATACATTAAGCCGTTGGTCTTGCAACTGATCTGTCTCCGGTTGTTTCGGATTTCCGGCCCACTGGACTATGACAGTGAGGGTATAGAGTGTGCACCTGTGTTTGCGCACACACTCATGCAGTATTATCCTGTCCAGCGCAGATAGCTAGTCTTCGTAGAGACTGACCACCGTGACCGAAGTTCGGTTTGGAGGACTTTATTATTATTTTTACGTTTGATACTAACTGCCTCATTGGTCTGGTGATCGTAAACGCGATTACTGATCATGTGGTTCCGGGTTCGAATCCCAGGTCTGGCCAAAATCAGTTATTGCGTTTTTCTGCCAGGAAATTCTCAGTATCAGCATGGAGTTAGGAAGTTGGCGGTGTTGGAAGTTCGTAAAGCCGTTGGTTTTCCGCCTGATCTCTCTCTGATCATGTCGAATAACCGTCCCATCGGACTATGAGAGGGAGGGAGTAAAGTGCGTCTGTGCTTGCGCATACACTTGGGCACTATAACCCTGTCCTGTACTGCATTCGCCAATCTGCCAGCAAATCATTAGAATATTGCAATCTTCTAATGGCTTATAAATAATTGTTCCGGTTTGTAAACTGCCTCCACGATACAGGAGAAAATTCTAATGTGGGGTAACGTTTTTTTTAAGAAAAATGAAAAATGCCATCAAAAACATAACTTGTAAAAAAAGCCAAGTCCCACAACTCAGTTCTTCTACCGTAAAAAGTTGTGAGATCTATGTAATACCAAGTCGGTTAATTTATTCAGTCCATAGATTGATACATAGATTGACTTGGCAATCGCGTGAAAACACAATATATCTCACAAGTAATACATATTATATTAAATTAGATTGTTTAGTGCGATTGCCAAGTCAATCTATGTATCAATCTATGGAGTGAATAAATTAACCGACTTGGTATTACATAGATCTCACAACTTTTTACGGTAGAAGAACTGAGTTGTGGGACTTGGCTTTTTTTACAAGTTATGTTTTTGATGGCATTTTTCATTTTTCTTAAAAAAAACGTTACCCCACATTAGAATTAACACCTATTATTCCATTATACATATATAGGTACACTGATTCATTCACTGCAAATGTAACCTTGTAATACTATATGTTTATATGGGATTACAAAGTTATTTATGCAGTTGGTGTATCTCGAAAACTGGACCGAAATTTTAAAATATTTTAATTTTTCCTTGATTTATATATTAAACAATAGTTGTATTCGAAATTTGAAGTTTCTACGTCTGCTAGAAGTGCCTCAGAGTTTTGATGATCGGTCAGTCAGTGAGTGACAAAATTAAGAAACTTTGATTAGTTATAATTCTTAAACTACTGGTTCAAATTTAATGAAATTTGAAACATACTGAGTTTATATAATGCCTACTTGGTTAGTAAAAATTCTGGTTTCTAGTTTTATCCATAACGAAGTTATAGGGTTTCGGAAATGGCCTGAACTGCTTCGAGAAAAGGATGGTACGGCCGTGCCGCTTTTTTGCTCGACTTGGCGGGGGCACTGCCGTGCCCCCAGATGAAAGCAAAAATGAATACCTATGTGGGTTACAAGGTCTATGTCCGGCGCCTTACTTTTACGGATTGATGAATAAAATAAATATCAACCTAGTAAAAATGTTGATTCGTACCCAAAATGATAATTCAATAAGTTTTCATTAATAATTAATTTTTTTTTATAAAATAAGTGTGACAAACAAGCACACAGTCCACCAGTTGGTAAGTGGATGATGTGGTCCATAGATATCTAGATTTATTCTTGATTGAGAATCGAAATGTAGATGCGTTATCACCCCTGAGGACCAAGATGGAATGCCTCGTTGGAACACTCACCTTACGAAACACAGCAGCATTAAGCTGCTATTTTACGCTGATATTCTATGAGAGCGAGGTCCTACCCCGGTCGAGCCGACCCATCCCTGCTACAACCATAGTATAGCTGCAGCGTGGCTTTACCACGTAAACAATTGAGATCCAGTTTAACCGATTTCAAAACAGGAGGAGGTTTGATAATTGACGGTATGTTTTTTAAGTATGTTCACAGATTTAAGAACTATGATTTGAGGACACAAATAAAACTTTACCTGTTTACAGTATCTTTTTTATTAATCTGTTAATAGACAAGAATGACCTCGAGGATTTTGTCATTTTCACCCTTCAAAAAAAGGAGGAGGTTCTCAACATTTTTCTACGTGAACCGATTTCGATGATTTTTTTTTGATTCGTAAGCTGGTGCTTCTCATGTGGTCCTATACAAATTTGACCAATATATGACAAATATTTTTTGAGTTATCCATAATAATGCGTATTTAATTAACTTCGACTACATTGATGATGTTCTCATTTTATTTATATTGGATTTGGATGTACATTTTTTTTAATTTTACCACTTGTTATAAAGAAAACCTCGCAAGTCCAGAGCTTGATACTTCGATGCACTATGTCTTAGCGCCGACTTAAGAAGCTATTATGTGGAAATTATTCTATTCTTATTAGTTTAACAAAAAGGTGACAATTAAACCTACATTCTATCTTACGTTAAGCGACTACCGCTGCCCGTAAATACCTGCATCGTAATTCAAACAAAGAAGGGCTTTTAAGGACCTAACTATGTTGCCGAACAGTCTATTGTGTACTGGCTCTCCTTACAAATCAAACTGGATGCATGCATTGCTTGTCGGCGGCAGAATTAGTTATATTGAGTGAAACCAACCCAAAAAAGACCCTTGTATTAGTATATAAATATTTACAGAGAAATGTAAAATTTAAGGGCTTACAAAGTGAAAGTTGTTTTTGCAACACATTAATAGCTTATGAAAATAAAGCCATAATCTCAAAACCTTTGTAGATACTAAATAATAATGTATAATCTATCTAGTAACAATCCTCGAAGTCTTGTGCTCGCTAATTTTGCAAAACTGTTGAATTAATTTATTAAAAACTATTAGGATATTTGATAATTCATTATTGCCATATAAAAAATCTACATATTGTAGAGCCATGCTGCAGCTATATTAATCGTATAGTTGTAGCACGAATAGGTCGACTCTACCGGGGATGGACCACGCTCTCACAGATTAGCAGCGTGAAATAGCAGCTTAATGCTGCTGTGTTTGGTATGGTGAGTGTAGAGAACCGGAGACCCTTTATACTACATACATAAACACTCACGCCTGTCACCCAGAGGGGTAGGCAGAGACTACGGACTTCCATTTGGCACAATCCTGACACACCTCTCTCGCTTCCTCCACATCCATATACCTACGCATACACGCTCGTCGGTTAAGGGTACTCCTAATCTGGCCCATTTTTAATGTATCGCCGATTTGGTCGATAAACTTTCGTCTAGGGCGTCCCTTCCCGACCCTGCCTTTATACTATAATAATAATAATAAATATTTATTTTAAAACAATGGATACATTATATTATATTAGTGACCGTAGCGCATTTTTAAGCGAATGAGTCCGTATCAGGGAACAACGTTCTTCCATTAATTTAGGTCGTTTTTAGAAAAATGTACAGTTTTAAAATAATAAATTTTGGAGTTACATGATTTTTAAAGTAGCACGTTTATAAAATAACAATGAAAATAATTATTCTAATATAGTTCCAATATAAAACTAATTCTAAAAGTAACACTACACCTATCAGGTTAATTTTCCTTTTTTACGTTTTTTTAAACATTTTTAGGCGTGCATATGTGCGTGTGTGTGAGTTTGTGTGTTAGTGTGTATGTGAGTGTATGTATGTGTTTTCGTTACTATTTAATTTTAACTAGTAATGCCTCTAGATCATTATAGGTTTTATCTTCCAAGCATAACTGTAAGCACCTCTTACAGTCGCAATATGTTTCAGTGCATATATTTAGGCTCTTATTAATCATTTGTAGAGGTAGGCCGAACTAGCTTTATATTGTCTTGAGCAAAAAACAGATTCCCATTTGACGGTTTCCAGCATATGCTTTCTTCTTACAGCATTAGTGACATCAAATTTCAGGGTTTAGTGTTTATCCAGAATTGTTTGTTTAATGTAAAGCTTTCTAATTGAAGGGATTGGGGTAGTTTGATAAAGTTTATATGTTGAAAGCATTTCTTTTTTTTTAAAATACATTACCTTTTTTAAACCACGTTATGCACGTTCCGCCTCAAGAAAGCGCGTTTTGGCTGCACCTCCCCATACACGCAAGCAGTAAGCAAGAACAGACTGTACTAGGGATACATGTATTTCTCTTAGAAGACATTTGTCCCCAATTACCGTTTCTAAATCCATTTTAAATACTGCCTCAATGTCATCTCATGTCTCAATATTTTAAAAATCCATGTGAGATTCCTTATTCTCTGAGTGACATGTTCAAGCTGCGGATACCAAGATAATCTTTCATCCAACCACACTCTCAAATATTTAGCTTCTGTTACATTTTGTATAGTGGGGCAATGACTGATTTGTCTATATGTTGTGGTACGGCAGTGATTTTTCTCACCGCAAAATCTAGTTCTGGCTAAGCGTTCTATATATCTAGCAACTTTTAGCCGTAATGAGATTAAATCGCAGCCATTTACCTATTTGCTCAAAACCTTTTTCTGCATTCCATTTAGCAATGTCCCAGGTTTCGCGAAAATAACGGCAGTGTTATCCGCATAAGAGAAAATTTTGGCATTTTTACATAAATCATTCAAATAAGTTAAGAATTATGTGGGGCCAAGAACACTTCCCTACGGGACAACAAACGACACTTCAGTGCAATCGCTAGTATAAATTTCTCGTTTTACATTCTGCCTCCTGTTTGCAAGGTAGTCCGAGAGTAATTTTAGCGGAACACCCCTGATACCAATTCTTTCCAGCTTGTGGAATACTGGAAAATACTGGAAAAAAGGCACTCCATCTTATTCCTCACTTAGGCTGACAACGCATCTGCATTTTGATTCGCAAATGAGGATAGATGTAGATGTCTATGGGCCACAGCAAACACTTACCATCAAGTGGACTGTGTGATCGTTTGTCACACTTATCCTATAAAAAAATATAACCAAGTATTACTAAAGGCCACATTTTTTTTTCACATTAATTCATTGGTTGTAAACTGGATGTTCTATAGGGCCGTTTACAAAATTGAGGACATCCTAATGGGCCAGACTCAAATGAAATTTACGCAAAAAGAAATGATAAAAAGTGTCTTCATTTAAGGAATTAAAAGTAAACCAGCGTGAGCAAAAATGTGCGAAATTTAAATCACGTATAGCAGTTACATCATCTTTACTGAACTTTGTCGTATAGTCGGCATCTATAAAATCACACTCGCACAATCGTACTACACGAATCGCATTCAACTCGTGTAGTGCACCGTGTAATGGCGATATAAAAATATCCCCAACCTTATATCGTCCTCTAAGTATCGTAAGATGCAACAGAGGAAAATAAATCAGAGGATGGGCAGCTGCGACTTCTTAATAAAAACCAGAAAATAAAACTGCTATTGTCAACCCGCCTGCCAAGCGTGGCAACTATGGTAAGCATCTTTCTTTTGAGACGATAATAGGGGAGACCTATGTTTAGCAGTGGCCTTTCATAGACTGTAACGTTTTTGTTGGAGCATACTTTAAAGTAGACCTTGGCGCTGATTAGTTTTACAAAATTTATAAAAATAGGTAGAACGCAGCCTAACGTAAAATGTGCTGCAATAATGTAAAGTGTAGACAGTTGGAATCGGAACTATTCGTTCCCTCATGCGTAGTTGTGTAAGAATTTAATTAGAATTTATCGAATCACGGCGCAGACATAGTTTTCAAATGTTTCCAGTTGGTAACAACGCGTAACATAAACCGTCTCAAATAATTCGCTAAAGCATGTCTCATCAACAAACTGTTCACCTATTGATGATAAACATGTCACAGCTTATTTATTTATTTACTTTAAATTTATTGAACCTCACATCAGTACAGGATCAAAACGAGGATTTAATGCTAAAAGCATTCTTTGCCAGTCAACCTTAGGGCAGTGATAAAACTACGAAGGCGGTTACAAAGAAAATAAATATGTGGCGGCGCTGTCGTCGCGCCACAAGCGAAAATACATCGAAGCCTAAATCGCGCTAACAAAGTTCCGAAATTATAACAGTATATATAGAATGGTTCTGAACTACCATTCGGAGCGTTGGCCGCTCCCCGGGCAGAACACCTTGCCCGGCGGGAGATCTCCCCTTTTCCTACCACTTGCCACACTGGTGACCCCGACGTGATATGAACACGCAACCAACCACCTTCGGAAACTACTATTTCAAACCTTCGTCATCATTCCTCAAGTACCCCATTTATTCGCTCCCGAGCTGATATTGTCTACAGTCTTCACATTCTGCAAGCCATCTAGCTTTACAAAGGTTCATCGCAGCACTGGAATAATAATGCTTCCTGTTCCTTCAAGCTAATCTCTGCACTATAGTGTTCGGCACGGCTCTGAGCCTTACTGCTCGCCTCTGTTTCACGGCACTCTTGCTGATTACTTGCCTTCTTCTCGACTCACCGCAGACTATAAGGCAATCCGTGGCACTTGCACATTCGTCGACATCTAGACTGCACTATCGACCTCCGGTCTGAGCGGGGGGGGGTGATGTGGCGGCGCTGTCGTCGCGCCACAAGCGAAAATACATCGAAGCCTAAATCGCGCTAACAAAGTTCCGAAATTAAAACAGTATATATAGAATGGCTCTGAATTACCATTCGGAGCGTTGGCCGCTCCCCGGGCAGAACACCTTGCCCGACAGGAGATCTCCCCTTTTCCTTCCACTTGCCACAAATATATTCTTATATGTACATATATATAAATATAAACATGTACACAAATAATATATGTATAGATAGATAATTATATAGAAATTATATATGAAATGAAAGTTAATTTAATTTAGAATACAATTTTATTTATGTTATTCAAAATGCTGAAGGAATACTTTGAAAGCGTGTTTAAGAGTGAAGAGTCGTCTGAAGTAAGTGACATATAAATTCCGGATGAAGTGGAGAGAGATAGGGAGATAAGTGTAGATGAAATAATGAAAGCAATGAAAAGCATGAAAACAGGTAAGGCAGCCGGATATGATATAATATCACTCGAAATGCTAAGGGCTGGAGAGGGTGTGGTTGCAGGCCTGCTGTGCACCTTGTTTAATTTATGTTGGGAACTGAAGCGGGTACCGGAAGACTGGTGCAAAGCCGTTATAGTCCCAATATATAAGGGAAAGGGCTCGCAGCAGGACTGTAAAAACTACCGTGGTATCAGCTTGCTTAGCATTGTGGGTAAACTGTATGCTAAGGTGTTAATTGAAAGAGTTATGGAAGAAACTGATGGAAACATTTTGGATGTGGAAGCTGGATTTAGATAGGGGATGGGGTGTACGGAGCAAGTTTTTTCCATGCGCATGATTGCGGAGAAGTTTTTGGCCAAAAACCAGAAAGTTTTTTGTGCGTTCATGGACTTGGAAAAGGCTTATGGCAGAGTGGACAGGAATGTGTTATGGCATACACTGAACTCATTTGGGTTGAGCGCTAGCTTGATACAGGCATTAAGCTCTCTTTATAGGGACTCTAGTGCTTGTGTCAGGATCAACGGGGTCTACTCCGACTGGTTTGGCATTCATAAAGGTGTCAGACAGGAATGTGTGGCTTCCCCGTGGCTGTTTAACCTATTTATGGACAGTTGTTTGCAAACTTTGAAAGTTGAAGAATGTGGGTTAAGAATGGGTGAGTTAACCGTCAAATGCCTTTCGTACACCAATGATCAAGTCATTTTTGCATCATCGACGGCCGAGTTGCAAATGATGGTTACTTTAATGAACTGGTCATTGATAGAAAGGGGTATGAAAGTGAACGCAAGTAAGACGAAAGTGATGGATTTTGAAAGAGAAGAAAGTAAAACGTTATGTGAAATAAGAAAAAATTAAATTAAAAAAAAATTAAAAATAATTAATTAATTAATAATTTAAATTAAATTTATTAAATTTAAGCAAATTCAGCACTATTTGAAATAAATAACGATCTAAATAAAATCGATAAGTGGTCTAGATCATACGGACTTGTTATAAACCCTAAAAAATCACAAGCTATGATTATAGGCACCAGGTTTACTCGTAAATTACTTGACTTTTCTTCACTGCCAACTCTGCAAATTAATGGCATTCCACTAAGCATTTCAGAAACGGTTAAGAATCTGGGCGTCATCATGGATTGCAAGTTGACATGGAATGCACATATCACTGAAATTAGCAGGAAAATCAATTATACTTTTCATTCCTTAAAATGCCTTCAACATTTTCTGCCGTTATCAACGAAGATTTCTCTTGTCCAAACACTTATTTTCCCGATTCTTGATTATGCTGATGTCTGTTATTTGGATGCGACTGAGGAGCAAATAAACAAACTTGAGCGGTTGCAAAACTTATGTATTCGTTATATTTTTGGGCTGAAAAAGTATGACCACGTCTCCTCATATCGCAAACAGCTCAAGTGGCTGCCAATCCGACTTCGCAGGAATACTCGAATCCTTTGCCTACTCTTTAACATACTATACAATCCAACATCACCACCCTATCTACGTGATCGATTCCACTTTGCGCACTCCCCCGATGCAGTTTGCAGATCACATTTAAAAACCCTCCTAAATTTCCCTTCCTCTAGAACAAAGTCCTATTCTCACTCTTTTACAGTACATGCAGTTAGGTTATGGAATTCTCTTCCTGCTGCAATTCGAGAGGCTCAAACAGTGTCCGTGTTCAAAAGGCGAGTCAAAGAGCACTATCTTTCTTTGTCGTCCTAATGATTATATATATAATATATTATTATATTTATATATGTAATATATATATGTATATATATGTGTATGTGTATATGTATTTATAGTGGTATTTAGTTATATGTATGTTTACATGGATATTTTTTTTATTAGCTTTACTTTATGTTAAGTATATTAATATTATAAAATTTTATTATAAGAGTGCACACTAGTTCAGCTTCTCTTTTAATTTGTCCAGTATCAGGCCTGCTGGAAGAGATTTCAATATGAAATAAGCAGTGCCTTTGTACAAAATATCTTTTTTTTTCTTCATTTTAACATTATTTTGTGTGTACATAAATGGTTAAATAAATAAATAAATAAATAAGAATATAAGAGGAGTTGATTGAGCAAGTGGATGAGTTTATATATTTGGGATGTTTATTTAGCAGGGATGGTAGATATGACAAGGATATAGAACGACGAGTGAACGCAGGAAATGGAGTGAATGGGGCTCTACACGCTATTATGAGGAGTCAGAATGTGTCAAATAAGGCACGTATGGCAATTCATAATGCTGTGTTAGCCCCTACTTTAATGTATGGTAGTGAAAGTTGGGTCTGGCAGAAGAAGCATGAGAGTAGAATAAATGCTGTAGAAATGCGGTCCTTAAGGAGTATGCTAGGGCTGAATCTGAATGACAGGGTGAGAAATAGTGTGATAAAAGAAAAGTGTGGTTTGCAAGATGACGTTGTGACAAGGATTAAGAAAGGAATGCTTCGGTATTTTAGTCATGTAGAAAGAATGAACGAGGAAAGAGTGACAAAGCAAATCCATGTTGCAGTAGTGAACGTCAGGGTCGGGAAGGGACGCCCTAGACGAAGGTTTATCGACCAAATCGGCGATACATTAAAAATGGGCCAGATTAGGAGTACCCTTAACCGACGAGCGTGTATGCGTAGATTTATGGATGTGAAGGAGGCGAGAGAGGTGTGTCAGGATCGCGCCAATTGGAAGTCCGTAGTCTCTGCCTACCCCTCTGGGTGAAAGGCGTGAGTGTTTGTATTTGTCAAAATGCTCTCCCCTATGTTTAATAAATGCCATCAATCGACGCGGCCAATCACCAACCGCAGCACGCACCACACTCATATCTATTTCTGCCGCTCCTTTAGCCAAAGATGCTCGGAGGGATTCCAAATTCTGATAAGGTTTAGCGCAAAATTTCTCCTCCAAATGTTGCCATATCTTATAATCCAGTGGGCTTAAATCTGGACTAGAAGAGGGCCAGTCTTCATGTCTGATAAAGTCAATTCCATGGACGGTCAACCAGTATTGCATGCTTTGTGCCCTATAAGCTAGTGCAGAGTCCTGTTGGAATATCCAATGTCTGTTTTTGAACATTGTTTGAGAAAGAGGTTCTACTACGTTTGTTAGGACGGTATTTTGGTACCCCTCGGCAGTGCGTTTTACACCTTTTTCACAGAAAAACACCTAACTAAACCACCCACACTAAAACACACCACCAATAAAATACAAAATAATGATTTCTTATATTTACACGAACACTACACATTTAAATAAAACAAATTTTACGGATTTTATCGCGTATATTAACTTATTTTATATTCCCGACGTTTCAGGCACTTTTCAGCACCTATGGTCACGAGGGGGACTGAGGTGTATGGACAACGTTTCAACGTGTGGACAACGTTTGACGTTGACCACATTCACAATCAAGCTTGATTGTTAATGTGGTCTCTCTTATGTAGGCCAAATTAAAAGATCCATAAAAACCCGCGTTAAAGAACACATAGCTGATGTGAAGAATCGACGCTCCGGGAAGTCTGCAGTCTGTGAACACGTACAGGATCGCCCCCGTCACTACATTAGATTTGATAGACCACAAATCCTCGCTAAAGAACACCGATTCCTTCCAATGATGATTCGCGAGGCTATTGAAATAAAAAAAACATCCTAATTTCAATAGAGAAGATGGCTGGGTGCTACCATCTGCTTGGGATCCCATAATTAATAAAATTAAATCCCAACCCAAGCATACAACTGCAAGACTTCAAGATACTGTAAGTTCATACTGCGTAGATCGGAACAAAAATTAATAATTTTTAATCTGAAGGTAGCCGTGGTTAACTATGACATTGGGACTTCATATACCTCAGTCCCTCCCGTGACCATGGGTACCGAAAAGTGCCCGAAACGTCGGGAATATAAAATAAGATAATATACGCGATAAAATCCGTAAAATTTGTTTTATTTAAAAATACAAAATGTTTACTTGTTCTACACAGCAGTATTTCAGCAGACGCTTAAAACAGGAAAGCCTGAGCTGTAAACGTCAGTACTCTTCCAGTGTTACAATTACAAAAATTACATAATAATGACAATGAAGCTCATGAAAGTGTAATGTAAAAATAAAATAAAAAATTGTTATATTTTAAGGAAAACACATCGCTGTGTATATGCGCGCGCGCGTGCGCGCGTCTGTGTGTGCGTGTGCGTGTGCGTGTGCGTGTGCGTGTGCGTGTGCGTGTGCGTGTGCGTGTGCGTGTGCGTGTGCGTGTGCGTGTGCGTGTGCGTGTTCGTGTGCGTGTGCGTGTGAGTGTGCGTGTGCGTGTGCGTGTGCGTGTGCGTGTGCGTGTGCGTGTGCGTGTGCGTGTGCGTGTGCGTGTGCGTGTGCGTGTGCGTGTGCGTGTGCGTGTGCGTGTGCGTGTGCGTGTGCGTGTGCGTGTGCGTGTGCGTGTGCGTGTGCGTGTGCGTGTGCGTGTGCGTGTGCGTGTGCGTGTGCGTGTGCGTGTGCGTGTGCGTGTGCGTGTGCGTGTGCGTGTGCGTGTGCGTGTGCGTGTGCGTGTGCGTGTGCGTTTGCGTGTGCGTGTGCGTGTGCGTGTGCGTGTGCGTGTGCGTGTGCGTGTGAGTGTGCGTGTGCGTGTGCGTGTGCGTGTGCGTGTGCGTGTGCGTGTGCGTGTGCGTGTGCGTGTGCGTGTGCGTGTGCGTGTGCGTGTGCGTGTGCGTGTGCGTGTGCGTGTGCGTGTGCGTGTGCGTGTGCGTGTGCGTGTGCGTGTGCGTGTGCGTGTGCGTGTGCGTGTGCGTGTGCGTGTGCGTGTGCGTGTGCGTGTGCGTGTGCGTGTGCGTGTGCGTGAGCGTGTGCGTGTGCGTGTGCGTGACAATTGAAACAATACCATCATCATTCTAATAATTTTATATAGGTACTTGGCTCCATAGATGATCAAAGAAAATTAAAACTAACATTCACATTAACAAACCTGAAAATTTATGGTATATCCCTCCTTCGGTATTATTTCAGTCATAAATAACTACGTTAAATGATTTTGTGCAAAATTCGTAAAGCTACACGTTTCTTTTAGTAACTCTATTTCAACATACTCTATGGCTTATTGTGTTGTCGCATCATCCAGTCATTTGTGTAATAAATACTAATTACACATAATAATATGATTCTGTCCTGTATTTACTGTTTAAGCATTTTTTTCTTTTTGGTATAATATATCGTAGAAAACGACGTATCATTTTTACAACCGGACATAATGACTATTATAATACCACGCAGCCAAGCACACGCGTTCAGCATTTAAATCTTTTAATTAAAACAAAAGTGAAGCGGTAGCTAAAAACTTTATTACAGACATTTCAGAAATTCCTTTAATTATAAAAAAGAAATTTTATGTTTACATAAAGCAACACAGGCCACCGGTGGAACGAAGGGAGTTAGCCATACGCAGGCGTTTCTCTCTGGCAAGGCGGTCTGACGGTCCTGAGAACAATAAAACTAGTTGCAACCAGACGCACTCGCACTGCTTACGAGACCAAATCTAGCGAGCAGTGCGGCTGCGCGGCTGAATGGACGTCATACGAAAATACCGAACTGTTCATTTTTTTTCGTTGTAGGAATTAATCTATCTGCCTCATCAAATATACAAAAATATGATGCAACCTTTCATATGTAAGTAATTTTTAATCACATTATTGCTATACTTGTTTTTAAACTTAAAAGTTACGAGTACAATCTATACTTGATATAATAAAGCTGAAGAGTTTGTTTGTTTTTTTGTTTGTTTAAACGCGCTAATCTCTGGAACTACCAGTCCGATTTGAAAAATTCTTTTTGTATATTACAGCCAGATTCATGTGGAATAGTATAGCTTATCTAGCATTAAGCTGCATCACTCAGTTACCCTCAAATATGGATATTTGTTAAGCAAGTCAGAAGAAAAAGCGCTCCCGAAATGATTTAGATATTTAAGAACCGTAGTAAGGGTGTATAACATACCCCAATAAAATAAAATAATATTATTATTTTCACTGATGTGCAAACTCTGTTTCAGTAAAATTAAAGAGTAAACTACGCTGAATGTACCTACATTTCTACGTAATTCGCGAAACGACAAAAATTTTAAAAGGCCTAACCTAACGGAACAACCTAAACGAACACTTACTTTTTCATAATATACGTCAAATTTATTATGAAAAAGTATATATACTCTATGATTTATCGGCACTATAAGCCCATTTTGCGTAGATCGGATCAAAAATTAATTTTGAAAAACTGCAGGTAGCTCGCCATACTATGACATCAGTATGTTGAATTTAGTCTACATTAGTAGTACAGTAACACGTATGAACAGTCAGTCCCCTTGTGACTATCGGTGCTGTAAAGATTCGTATTCAATCGAAAGACGTGCTAAAAGACTTATTGTTGACACTAATATAGTTACAAGCAATCTAACCAGTCTCGAGCAAAGGCGTAAAGGCAAAAGAGTGTGCGTAGGAATTGCATGACTTAATTTCTCCCTCTTCATTCCATCGTCGGACTATTCCGCTAATCCTCCCCTTTTCTTGTCGGCACCCCATGAATTCAAACCAAACGGTTTGCTTAGTCGTTCACAATGCATACATCAGACTGGTATAAGTTCCCAGCATCTGTCTATCCAACCGGTTATAATGTAGGTGTCTTCTAACGTCAAAGCAAGAGTGAAAATACTTTTGTTAAACTAAATCAGTGCGCTTTGCCATGTTCAGCTGTATCATTATGTCATACAACCAAACTATATACTCAATAACAGGCCTTACGTCTTTCGAAGTAGTGTTTGTTCATACTGACTCCTCAAGTACTTTTGATGTTGAATTTAACAAAAATTACACACAAAGATTATTACAAGAACACAATCGGCGAAACCATTATTTACTCGTATATGAATTTTTAACCGATAAAGCTATTAATGGAAAACAAAATATAAAGAAAAAAGAGGAGGTGAAAAAGAGTTTAATATTTAAACAGAGAACACGATATTTATAAAAAGCACAAATGAAAGGAGAAGTAAAGATAAAGCGCGTTACGAAAAGGCAGAGCTCATAGGAGATGTAGTTAGGAATGTCGTACCAGTTAAATTTCACGGTCAAAATATAAGGGCCCCAATTAAGGACTGGCTTATAATAGTTTAAAAAGTCCCCACTCTTTCTCTAATAACAATAGCCAATGTAACAATTGTCGAAAATGGTAGATAATGTAGTTATTAAGATTTCAGATTTTATGAAGACTTCTACACTAAGCGTAAATCAATTTTTGTAAAAATTCCTTTTTCTTTCTCTTAACCAAAAATAATTCCAGCGTCTTATTTAATTACATACATGAATAGAACTTATCCTTTCATCATCATCGTCATCATCATTACAGCCCTTCACAAGTCCACTACTGAACATATGCCTCCCCCAAGGAATGCCACAAAGCACGGTCCCGAGCCACCGGCATCCATCGACTTCCTGCATGTCTTACCAGGTCGTCACTCCATCTAGTGGGGAACGCCTTACACTTCGCCTGCCGGTACGAGCTTACCACTCGAGAATTTTTCTTCCGCATCGGTTGTGGGTTCTTCGAGCTATATGGCCGGCCCACTGCCACTTCAGCATGCTAATTCTTTGAGCCATGTCGGTTACTCTGGTTCTACTGCGGATATCCTCGTTTTTAAGTCTATCACGCAGAGAAACGCCGAGCATAGCCCTCTCCATAGCTCGCTGAGTAACTTTGAGCTTACTCATACGGGCAGCAGTGAAGGACCACGTCTCAGTTCTATAGGTCATCACTGGCAACACGAACTTACCCTTTACGAATTAATAATCAAGACTCGTTATTCATCGGTCTCAAAAAACCGCACGTCGCGGTTTATTCATTCATTGAATAAAATCAACGTGATTTAACAGTGGCGTTGATCAATACTTAATACGCACAGCACTCGTCACGCGTCTTTTTCGACTTTTAATAGATTAGGTGTGAATATCGATGTAACTAGAAAGGCACCCGGATGGAGTGAAGCCTCAAGCGTTTTTACTAGATACTATATTATAGAAAAGCAACGGTCATTGCACAAAACTCTCGCATGATAGTTACTGTTTAAATTCTTTGGAAATCATTAAAAGTATGTTAATATTTTATATATGACTGAGCCATGCTGCAACTACCCTATGGTTGTAGCACGGACGGGTCGACTCAAGCGTGAAAGGACCACACTCTCACAGAATACCAGTGTAGTTGCATATTAATGCTGCTGTGTTTCGTATGTTGACCGTAGAGAACCGAACACTCTTTTTGCTAGAAACGAGGGATCCCATCTATCCCTCAAAGATGACAATTTAATCATTCAGTCAATGCGTATACATTTTGATTCTCAACCAAGGATATATGTAGCCTGTAAGCCACTGCATGCAGGCAGACTATGTGCTCGTTTGTTACCCTTATACTTTAAAAAAATACCAAAATGAATCTAATCGTTCCTATGTAATTTAAAAGAATTAATATTTATTTTTACATGAAGACTAAACATCTGCAACATGTCAACCATAAATAGCTAGAATGGAGCTGTTAAGCATAATTAATGATCGAACTTACCAAGTGAAGTTCGGTACTATTTATGCAAACAGCTTCATTATAGCGATTTAGCGAGATCCCTCCCTTATACTTTTTGAATGTTGTGTTTCCCTCCCTCCCTTAATTTCGTAAAAATAAAAGTAAGTCGTCAAAAGCGCCTCATATTTTCATAAAATGTTAATAAGCAACAATTTTATTTGTATTTCATAGAACTAATGGAACGAGCGTCGCGGGGTCTGCAATAGTGAGTCGGCGGGTGTCAGTGTTGCCATTTAGTTATTTTTTTCTCCCTTTAAGAGGATTGTGAAGTGCCGATACGCGACGCGAGTAGGTATTTTCAAAAATGCTATCTGTTTCATAACGCACGGTCTGCCTCCCGCCGGGCTCGGAGCGTGAACAACACAAATACAACATATTACATTTACTCTTACGCACACTACGATACCAGCAGGAGGAGCGTTCATTCATTCATAGCCTATATTTGCGTATATTTACGACAAGTTACATAATGAATTTGTGTTACTTTGCAATTTTATTATATTGCATAGTATATGTAGACGTGGGGACTTACTACATATAACTTATAGAAGTGAGCTGTTATTTTTTTATGTAAGTATCTACCTATATACTTTGTGAGTGATTATGAGATGTGTATTACATTCAATCAACTAAAATAATTTTATACATTTTAGAATAGAAGAGAAAGATTAGAGACAAAACTAAAAATATGCAATTTGCTTCGTAAATCGAAAGGACGGGCAACAGGTAAGTAGGCGTACTTACGTACTAACTTACTTATAATAAATAATACTTACTTTGATCGCGTACCTTACCACCTTACATACCTACTATTGTATGTAGGTACATTGGTTGACTGGTAGGAGATAGACCGACCGAATTTGAATACTTACCTATTCTTTTCTTGTCCACAGTTGGTCTCATACAAATTTTATGGAAATAATTTCAACCATTACATATATTATGTTGTAATTGAGTTTTATTGAAGTCGGTTGTACAAAATATTTAATTTTACCACTTGTCCAGTAATAATATTAGTCCGTTAGAAGGAGTTGTTCGTATCACTGTTACTGTGGAATTCCGATGATTCCAAGGAAAATGCTAAAATTTTCGAGGTACAAAGATTTGATTAGTAAAATTTCTATACGTGGTATAGCCATGCTGCAGCTATATTACCTAGTAGTATAGTTGTAGCACGAGTGGGTCGGTTCGACCGGGGAACGACTACGCTCTCACAGAAATTTAAACGATGAACCGAATTATCTAGGTAAACGAGTTTTTCACCCACGACTTCGCCCGCGTTAGTTAGCCGTAAAATATAATTTAAATTATTATGCTTCTATTTATTTTTCAGTGACTCCGAGATAGACAAATAATTACCAGACAGTAATGTGCAAGGACGATGTACTTCAGTTGGCGAAGGAATCGAATCTGACAATGAGAATCAAAAAGAATACAATAATAATAAGTCATGTATATATATATATATATATATATATATATATATATATATATATATATATATATATATATATATATATATATAAATATATATATATATATATATAATACATCACACGTCTTCGACTGTCGAGCTAATTATTGAACCAGAGTTAGTCAAGATTGAGTCAGCTAAGTTGTATGGGCGAAGAATTGTAGAAATAAATCATTTAGCAAATAAAAAAAATATTTCGATTGCAATTTCATTAATTTAACATTTTGCAAGGAATCAAGATTAGGAAACATAATCTAAAAGTTTGGGAGTGTGGACTGTTTATTGATTCCGAAGATTATTATTTAGGGACAACTCCCGATGGGTTTATTGGACATGATTCTCTAAATGAAAATGTCTTATTTCTGATTCTAATATGCTACATTTGGAGGCCATAACTAAAAACAGATCAAATTTCGTTTGATACGAGAAGGACAAAAAGAAAAAAGAAACCATGATTACTATTATCAGGTCCAGGGATAATTACATATCACTGATAGGCAATTTTGTTTTTTCGTAGTATGGACACAACTTTTTCATGTTTTCGTACTTAATTTAATAAACCATGATCACTTTTGGGCAACAAAAATGCAGCCAAGACTTTACTCATTTCATTTTTAATGTTTATTACCAGAAATGATTGACCCTCGAATTCCTAGAGAAATGGCAGTTCGAGAAAGAGTGTAATTAAGTAATATGTAATAATAAACAATAATAATTTCTTCAAGTTGTTACTTTTTTATTTATTTGCCTACCCACTTTATTGTAAACTCGAAATATTTATAATTTAATGTCCTTATTCAATAAAGACTAAATTAATAACTAAATAATCGATAAACACAGAATAATCACAGACATTAACTTTTTCATGAGAGGTATTATCTTTCTAGGTTATCGATATTAATTTCTCCTCCCTAGGCGATAATAATATCGATAACACCTCAAAAAGTTACAGCCTATATACGTGTCCCACTGCTGGGCACAGTCCCCCTCTCATTTCTGAGAGGGTTTTAGGGCAAGGAAAGGTCCGTCGCGTTGTCCTAATGCGTGTTGGCGAACTTCACATGTCTTCGAAATATTTTTTCTTATTTGTCAGACATGCAGGTTTCCTATCGATGTTTTCCTTCATCGGCGAGCACGTGGTAAATCAGCACTTAAAATTGCTATTAACAATTTCATTGGTGCCGGCGGGGATCGAACCCGAGTTTCTTGCGTACCTACTGTGAAACTTATAGCGAGCGCTAACCATCTTAGCTACCACGGCTCATTTTACAAATATAACTTTTATTTTCACTTTTTAGAAGACTTTTTTCCACGCAAGGCAGGATGCTTGGAATTGGAGCTACAATATTTCAACCATAAATAGCGAGTTCGTGTTATAGCGGTGTAGGAATATCCATTACCCCATATCGTGCCGTGGGTGTCGTAAGAGGCGACAGAGGAAAACAAACCAGGAGATGGGTAGCAGCGTCTTCCTAATAACATGTTAAAAATAAAAAAATTGCGGCTGGCAACCTGCTTACTACTAGTGGCAACTTTGGTGTATATCCTAGAATTAGGATATTTTTTTATAGGAGAGGGGGCATTCGAGCATGTGGCTCACCTGATGTTAAGTGACTACTGCCGTCCATGAACAACTGCAACACCAGGGGAACCAGGGGAATTGCAGATGCGTTGCCGGCCTTTTAAAAAGGAGTAGGTCCTTTTCTTGAAGGTCCCTAAGTCGTATCGGTCCGGAAAAATAGCTGATGGTTATCGATTCCACAAGGAAGTCGTGCGAGGAAGAAAACATCTTCTAAATCGCACAGTGGTGGACCGCCAATCATCCAGATGGTGTGGATGGTATCGGGAGTTCTGCAGCGATGTGCGTTCGTGAAAATTGGCGGCTGGGATTAATCCGAAGAATTCTTCAGAACACTCCCCGTGGTAAATGCGAAAGAAAATGCAAAGGGATGCAACATCTCTTCGCAGTGCCAATGAATCGAGCCGATCGGAAAGGACTCGGTCGTCGACGATTCGAGCCGCTCTGCGCTGGATGCGGTCAAGTGGAAGGTGCTGGCACTGGGAAGCCCCTGCCCAGAGATGGGAGCAGTATTCCATGTGAGGCCGAACCTGCGCCTTGTAAAGTTGCAGGCGGTGTGCCGGCATGAAATACTGTCCCACTCTGCTGAGCACGCCAAGCTTTTCTTTACCTAGGCCTAGGTTCAGCAGTGGACTCTTGATAAACTGTAACGGTAACGGAAACGGTAGACCGTGAGAATGAAGCTGTTCGTATAATTTGATTCAAAATTTACTGGCTAAGTTCGTTTGAATATTAATTATAGCAATGTATATTTAAAATTATGAATATCTATAACAATGTAAATACAAAATTTGTTTAACTTAGAGTAAAAAAAAATGAGAATGGCACATTTTTTAAAAAATTGTTAAAGAAAGATTAATAAAATTGGTAATTAATATGAAGGAAATCATAGATGATTATAACCCCAGGAATTGAAGTGACCACTACCAAGCTAATTCTAATATGAATTCTACAAGATAATAAATAATTGTAAATACTACTTATATTTATAAAAATATTTTTCGATTTAGTGGTATTTTCCGAAAATTATTTTCAATAAGTATTAAAAATATACTTACAATAAGCTCTCATAATAAGAGCTTAAATTAGTTATGTAAATTTAACCAGTAAGAGGGAAATAGCCTTCCCATTAAATACGGAATTTTTTGCATCCAGAAAACTTCTACAGTTGGGTTCATTATTTTCCTAATTTATTTTTATTGTGGACCACAAAACTTTGAAATAAGTAAAACAATACTCGCAAAAGTTTATCTTCAATAAAATCTTGCTTACAGATTGGCTGTAGTCTCTTAAAAGTTATATCGATAAATAATATTTTAATAGATAAAATTAACTAGAGTTTTAATAAAGACAATTTGTCCTTCTCGTCGAAGTACAAGTGAGTTGAATGATGAAATACTACTTTAAAAGTTCGGTTCGGTAAAAGTACCGATATTCAGTGATAATTGTGTTTTTATTACCTTTTTTATAAATGTTTCATACATACATATAATCACGCCTCTTTCGAGTAGGGGTAGGCAGAGACCTCTTCTTTCCACTTGCTACGATCCTTACATACTTAGTTAGACTTCGTCCACTTTCATTATTCCCTTCATACGTGCTCTTCGGTTTAGGGTACTCTTGACCTGGCCTTTTTTCAAGACGTCCCTGATTTGGTCTAGAAACGTCCGCCTAGGTCTAGCCCTTCCAACACTTTCATTCACACTCGCCTTATACACTTTCTTCGTCAATCGTTCTTCATTCATTCTCTCGGTAAGGCCAAACCATCTCAGCATACATACCTTCTACTCTTCTTTCAGGCCACAACGTTTCCCTATTTCACTATATCTTATCCTGTCACTCAGTTTAACTCCTATCATACTTCTTACCGCTCTCATCTCAACTGCATTTATTCTGCCATACCCAACTTTTACTTCCGTACATGAATGTTTTTGATCGTTATTGTTTATTGTAATTTAAAAATCGGATTGCTCACATATTATATAGCTATTTATATAGATTGATAGATATAATACTCACATTCCAATCCTTAATTCATTACTGTCTATCAAAAGTCCACTGCAGAACAAAGGCCACCCCCGTAGATTAAGGGAGAATATATGATATAGTTGCCAGGCTTGGCAAGTGAGTTAAGTAATTGTCAGGAAGATGCTCCTAATATTAATACATAATAAAAGTACTTGTATTTACTTACCACTTGTTTTTAAATACATCTATCCTAGGAGAAACCAGCGAGTATACCCAGCGAGTTTTTTTTTTAATGTAATAGGCAGAATATACCGTGTAGTGGCGGTGTAAGAACCACTACCCCATATAGTCCCGTGGTTGTCTTAAAAGGAGACATAGGGAAACAAACCAGGAGATGGGCTGCAGCGTCTTCCTAATAACAAATAGAAAATAATAAACTGTGGTTGCCAGCCCGCCTGCCAAGCGTGTAGTTATAGGCAACTATGGCAAATACTGGGGGTATCTGCCATAGTTGACTATGGCAAATACTGGGGGTATTTGCCATAGTTGCCTATACCTAATGCATTACGATGCAATAGAATAGAATAGAATAGAATAATTTTTTATTCAATATAGACCACATGTGTAATTCTTATTGAGTCATTTTTTTACTTTACCACTGGTTCGAAAAAAAACCTCTGTCCTGGGAAGAACCAGCAAAAAACCCAGCGGGAGTTTTTTTAAAAGCATATTTTACATTAATGGTTGGTTTTACTAAAACTACCTTTGTTTTTGTGAACATACGAGTACATTAAATTTTCGTAAATATACTGAGAGGCCAAAGTTAATATATTTATTTCTTTAAATTTATCTCTAAGATACTCTCTCTTGTTGATGTTGTTGTTTTAGGTTGTAAATAGCTCTAATAGCCCTCTTCTGTAAAACAAAATAGTTTCCGAATCAGCCGCATTTCCCCATAGCAAAATCCCATAAGACATTATGCTATGGAAATAACTGAAATAAATTAATCTAGCTGTCTCAACACTAGTGAGACCTCTAATCTTTTTTACAGCATAGGCTGCAGAACTTAGTCTGCTTGCTAGTTTGGATATAATATGGGGCCCCACTGAAGCTTTGCGTCGAGAGTGATGCCAAGAAAAACAGTGGATTCAACAGGGCTAGTTCTTTCCCATTTAAAAACACATTGGTACTCAGATTTTTAACATTCGTTGTTATAAATTTAATACATTTAGTTTTATTAACGTTAAACCAATGCACTTATTTTCATATAGCATTATTCACTTCGTCACATTTAAATGATTGACGTTTAAGTTTAAAAATCTAAATCAATCTAAAGGAAGGCCATGTTCTGCAGAATTTGATAGACAGTGATGGATGGAATAGGTAGAAAATACCTTCAGATTTAGACCAGTAAGATCGAATATTTATGAACAATCCATAATACCTTAAATAAATATATTATAATTAACTAGAGTCCTAGCCAAGCGTTTTAATCTAAGTTAATTAATGCAGATTTTATTCCTCGAGATTATTCTTCATTATAATTAGCTAGGAGTAACAAAGCACCTGTCTTTTGTACGCTTATCTGATGCCTCGTTCATCATGACTCGCTTTCGGAGGCGGAGCTATTTTGAGAGAATTTGTTTTGTATTTCGGTGATCCATTGACGTTGTAAATTTTTTGTCATATCCGACTTTATTTAGTCGCTCTAACGATATTTTGAGGAATATAGTGAAGATAATATGTAGGAAAAAAAATTAACTAGACTAAATTTTTTTTATTTTTTTTTATTTAATAAGGGTGACAAACGAGCACACAGTCCACCTGATGGTAAGTGGTTGCTGTGGCCCGTAGACATCTACATCTATCTTCGTTTGCGAATTAAAATGCAGATGCGTTATCAGCCGTGAGGACTAAGATAGAATGCCTCTTTTCCAGTAAAATGGGTCTCCGGTTCTCTACACTCATCATACGAAACACAGCAGCATCAAGCTGCTATTTTACGCAGGTATTCTGCGAGAGCGTGGTCCTTCCCCGGTCGAGCCGACCTATTCGTGCTACAACTATACTATTAATATAGCTGCAGTATGGCTCTACCACGTTTAAATATAGACGATGTATACGAAGTACAACAAAACGGTAGACGGGCGTCGAAATGCTATTTAAGATCATCCACAGGCTATTGCTATTCATTAACTAATTACAGCCTATCACAAGTTCTCTGTTGCAGAACATAGATCTCTGTCATATATTGCCAGATAGGGCGAATATTTGCCATTGTTGACAAACTTAGTGGGCGCGTTGGCAACCTGATGAATTCTTCTGTTGCCTCTTACGACTTACTTCACGGGACGATATGGCACAGTGAATTCTCTTTCACCGCCACCAGACGGCAACGGCGGCTTTCTTAATCATATGAATGGTCAAAGTTGCTCAAAGCTGCACTGCAACTAGAACTATAGTTCTAGTTTTTATGACTTTATTTTAAAGCTTACTCCAGCTATATTTTGAATTTAATAACTTTCCACATAGTAAATGTATTTAAAATTTAGATACTCTTACAGAAATATACTTTCCGGTTTTTCATAAAATTAATATACCATCTCTTTATTAAAATATTAGTCAAGAGTAATAAGACGCTTGTCTTTTGTTTGCATATCCGATATCTCATTTATCACGCTTGCGTTTGGAAGCAGAGATACTTTGACTGAAATTTATAGCACTTCCGGCACTTCGCCATCGTTATATCCAAAAATACAACGTCTCATTGAGCATTGTATATTGAAACTAAGTACTTTATCTATTTTTACTACTTCATAACAATATTTTTTGTGATTACAAGACCAAATTTAAGTACTAAGGTTAGAGAATAATTGTTAATAGTATTGTCTTTTTTTGTATTGATTTGTCATAATAATTATAATATTTAAAATCAAATCCATTATAAACATTTGAAATAAGTAAAAATGTTTGAATAGAAATTATAACACGTGGTAGAGCCACGCTGCAGCTATATTATGGCTGTAGCATGAATAGTTCGGCTCGACAGTAATGGACCATCCTCTCACTGAATATCAAGCTAAAATAGCAGCTTAATGCTGCTGTGTTTCGTACGGTGCGTGTAGAGAACCGTAGACAATATTTACTGGAAATAAAGCGTACCAACTTAATCATCAGGAGTGATAACGCATCTTCATTTTGATTTTTAATCGAAGACAGATGTAGACATCTTTGGGCCACAGCATATGCTTACCATCAGGTGGACTATGTTTTTTTATAGGTTAAGGATGTCAAACGAGCACATAGTCCACCTGATGGTAAGTGGTTGCTGTGGTTCATAGACATCTACACGTATCCTCGATTACGAATCAAAATGCAGATACGTTGTCACCCGTGAGGACTAAGATGGAATGCCTTATTTCCAGAAAAAGGGTATCTGGTTCTCTACACTCACCATACGAAACAGCAACGTTAATCTGCTATTTTACGTTGGTATTCTGTGAGAGCGTGCGTGGTCCTTCCCTGGTCGAAACGATCCATTCGTGCTACAACTATACTACTAATAATAGCTATAGCATGACTCGTGAAATGTAGTCGCTTGTAGCCCTTATACTATAAGAAATCATAATTGCAATCCTGTTCACAGTCACTTTAATGTCAGTAGGTATCAAACGACATTATATGCCGGGAGACATCATGTTGCCGGATGCCCGAATGTCATGATTTCTAGTTTATCTTATGTATTGTAAGTATTTAATATATTAGTGTACAATAAGTCTCAGCTGTAAGTACTCTGTAAGCGATAAGCACCGATTGAAAACAAGTTACAATACCTTCATGTTCATGTGATATGTAGTTTTTTTTTATAGGATAAGGGTGACAAACGAGCACACAGTCCACCTGATGGTAAGTGGTTGCTGCGGCCCATAGACATCTACATCTATCCTCGTTTGCGAATCAAAATGCAGATGCGTTGTCACCCGTGAGGACTAAGATGGAATGCCTCATTTCCAGTAAAAAGGGCCTCCGGCCACCTGCACTCACCAAGCAAAACGCAGAGGTAAACCTCTACTTCACGCTGGTATTCTGCGAGGTCGTGGTACCGCCCCGGTTCGAGCCGGCCCATCCGTGCGACAGCAAAAGCTGCCGCGTGGCTCTACCACTGTTGATTAGTTGATGACTGTGCTATCTTCAGCTTTTAAATGTTTGGTCTGATCTATACATAACGAGCTTACAGTATCTAGAAGTCTTACAGTACCTAGTATCCTTAGGTTTTGATTTCATTTTATTAATTACTAGCGACCTACCCCGGCTTCACCTGGATAGAATCCAATAATGTCGCGTAATTTGTGTAGATTTAAGATAGTGAACGATCATTTATTTTATCAATTTTTAGTTTTTTTTTTTAAATCAATCTTCAAGGTTTTCGGATAAAATATTATAGCGTAGATTATTCCTGGCATTGCTCTCTATCGATTCATAAAGTTTCATCGGATCAGCCATTCTAAAGATCTGCTCGGCTCGGACAGACAGACAGACAGACACAGGCGAAAATTTTAATAATGGCTATTTTAGTCTTAATATTCGTGTTGTCGAGACGATGATTGATTGTTATGCTAGGATCCGATAGGTGTCGCTATAGTTAAATTATTAGTAAATTCTATATTTATGAGGCAACATTACTCATATTCACAATTATGCTGGTTTATTGCCGAAAAAAGTCTCAAAATCTGAATCCGGTGCCGCTGGGTTGAGTTTTATCAAAAATGTTTAGAATTCAACACATAATACTAAATTACAATATGTACACACAACACAATACAACGTTCAAACGACAAACGAATCCAGCCAGTAGAGCTTTAAACTGTAGGAGCTATGGGTGAAAATTGTAAGAAACTAATTTGATGAGGAAACTATTTTTGAGAAACTATTAAATAAAATTTACGAAATTGCTTATTAATTGTAATTATCAGTTTAATATTACTAATTATCTTCAGTCGTTATCAATATACCCATAAAAATAACAATAAAATTCATAACTCTTATTTCTTATATAAAATTGAAGTGACATACGAACTTACAGACAACCTGGTTATAAATTACTACTATAGTCCATGGACACCCTACAACCAACTTCGAACGAAGAAGGCTGCAGATGTGATATCGCCTCGAAGCACTAAGGTGGAATCCCTCACAGCCTATTATCATGCTGGCACTCCATACACTTCAGACCGGTATACATACACAGTAGAGCGAGAACTGCCCCTTGGCACCAAAACAAGTAAGACAACAAAACACACAATTACCCACGCGGATTCTTAGGTAGAGTTGGAGTCATAAGTAGATAAGGTGTTCTATGGTTGGAGTACTAGCGCCAAAATATTTTTATCGATTAATTCATACAACGTCGGTACAAATGGTGTCTTGATGACATTTGACATAAAGATATGTGGCTCTAAGATGGGCATGAAAAAACACGAAGTAATTGATATAATTTCCTTCAAATCGAATAACATTCTTGTGTCAAGATCGAGGTAAGCTTGAGAACATAAACTCAGGCTTACCTTGAATCACAATACACATTAAATCAAAAACATGTTTGCACAATCTATACAAATAAATAAAATTGAAGTGTCTGTTTGTAATGTCAAAATTTTTACTAATTGCATATGAAAGTATGTATATACGGTACTTTTTTTGAACATTTTTGTCTGTCAGTCTGTTTGTTCCGGCTAATCTCCGAAACGGCTGGACCGATTTTGACAGGACTTTCACTGGCAGGTAGCTGATTTAATAAGGAGTAACTTAGGCTACTTTTATTTTAGAAAAAGAATTAGGGTACCGCGCAGAAACATAAAAACCCTAACACGCGAGCGAAGTCTCGGGGAACAGCTAGTATGAAAATAAAAAAATATCAGAAAAAGGTGTTCAAACGTAGCGTTTTCTAGTAAAATAAATTTGACACATGAATTACAAAAATAATATCTCCCCGGCGGGTAATCAGTCCCCGGTCTCCCGCGTGACAGGCGGGGATACTTAACGCTATACTACCGAGGAAGCAATATATGATTCCTAAATTACAGAGGCATTTTGAAACTCTATTACTATGCTACGCAAGACAAAAATACCTACCTACTGTTTTAAATTGAAAAAAAAAACACTTGTAGGAATAAGTAGCAATTGTTTTTGCCATGGGGAAATGCCTACCCATGCCTGCCTGAGAAGGACGGCTTATGTCGGATTCGTACCCTCTTGTGTTCTACCTTCTCCGAATATTGGCAGTGTCAGGGGAAAGCTTTCGCACACATTTTCGGCCGACCCATGGCAGCCCCTCACCGGGAAAGGTTCCTCCTCTTCTCCTTCTCATGGAAGGCGCAC
Organism: Parnassius glacialis; assembly: GCA_033319125.1. Classification (NCBI taxonomy): domain Eukaryota; kingdom Metazoa; phylum Arthropoda; class Insecta; order Lepidoptera; family Papilionidae; genus Parnassius; species Parnassius glacialis. The sequence goes on from JAVANC010000016.1 coordinate 12,518,778, forward strand.
CAGAAACTCAAGACGCGCCTCCTTTAACCTAGTAGCTCCACCTGGGCACTCGTATAGTCCTATGGGACAGCAAATCAACACGACTGGAGAGATCAGGCGCAGGATCAACGACCTCACGCGCTTTCCGAGGTATGAAGACACATTGCGCGTAGCGATGTTACATCGCCAACTTCCTGATTCCGGGCTACTATGTTACTATCTAACCCACCCAATACCTAACTAATTTATGACTCGAATATGGGACTACATCATCAACATCCGCGCTTCTAACGTACATATAGACCAATGAGGCCATCAAGTGTAAATATTAATTTAATAGACCGGAAACGCATGGTATTGTAGTTGTTTATAGGCGGCGGTAGTCACAATTAGGTTAGCCGCATGCTCGTTTGCTACCTGGTCAATTAACGCACTGCTGAACATAGGCCTCCCCCATAGATTGCCTCATAGCGGGGATGTTTGCCATAGTTGACACGCTTGGCAAGCAGGTAGGCAACCGCAGTTTTTTTTAATCGTTATTAGGAAAACGCGCCTGCCCATCCCCTGATTTGTTTCCCTCTATCGCCACTTACGACACCCATGGGATGATATGGGGTAGTGGATAGATAACTCGGATGTAAGCTATGATTTTTTACTGATACCGGGGCAATCACAACACTATTAAAAACCTAAATCAACATGTTTTAACTAGTTTTACGTCAGTGCACGAGTCTTATCCAACTTGATGGTAAGTCGTAATGTAGCGTAAGATGGTAAAACGCACTAACTTAGCTCAATTACGGCCTATTAACTCTTGCCTTGATGACATCCATATTGTAACCGGATGGAAAGACAGTAGTTGGCAAATTATTCTACGCCTTTGCTGTCCGGATTTTGAACGACGAAGCAAAACGTTTGAATCGAATGCATGGTGTCAATAACATGGGGGTAGGAGGCAGAGGAATTTAGAATTCGAAATATATCCTTAAGAACACCGAAAGGCTGGCTACTTAGTGTCTATGCTCGAGACTGGTAAAATTAGCTTTGACTAGACCCTTTTGAATGGACTAAGCGTTATCACAAGGTCACTGTAACAACGACACCGGCTAAATATTTACATTAATAACTAGATGTGCGCCGCGACTTCGCCCGCGTGTAATTGAGAGTTATAATTATATTGCTCAGAACCCTAATTCTTTTTCTCAAATATAAGTAAGTAGCCTAAGTTACCCCTTAAAACATCGGCTATCTGCCAGTGAAAGGCCCTTTCTAGCACCAATCTATTTTATTGGTTTCGTATACAGGGTTATTGTTCAAAGAGAAGGCAAATTATAAACTTAAGTTCAAATATATAAATAATGATAGACCGTTAATTACCGTTATTGCAGTTTTTGAAAATACGAGTAAATAAGGCTTCTACTTTTATTTGAAATTATCTTAAATTGAATGTGATTTATAGGCAACAACATTTTTGCCTACGGATCGACCCTTACGAATGCGTGAGTGTGCAGTAAAATCAGTTAAAATAATGCATTACCACGCATTTTGAATTTAAAAGATAAAAAGGACAGAATGTTTGAGATTATTTTTTTCAATTAATTTTTCTTCATCATTTGCCTATATTACTTACTAGCTGAGCCCGCGGTTTCACCCGCGTATTATTTAAGGAATTACTGATTGATTAATTGAGTGCCTCAATGGTTTGCTCTTACATTTTTTTCACATTTATATTTCTCAATTTTTTTTTATATTTGGAACGAAGTTCTTTATCGGAAGGTACGGAATTGGCGAATGGGGGCTAAGCGAGAAAAAGTGTAAGACTTCCGTCACGACCCCTTCTGACGTAGACGGCCTTGGCGGCTATAAGGAACCGAGATGGAATAATAGTATCCATCGCCCTCGCACTTTTTCTTATCTTGCCATGAAAGAAATATTATTTTATTTTAAATGACGCTTCATTTTAATAGACGCTAGTAATTGATTTATTTGTATTTGTTAATGAATAATATAAAACTTTTATCAATAATAATATGTATATATGTATGTAATAACGAAAGGAACTTCGTTCCGAGTGTTCCACGACTCTCTGCTAGAAGTAAAGTATTCTGTGTCCACGACACTCGCGCATGTATTTTTTATTTTTAGGAATTTCTGTAATTTGGTTTAACCATTTCTAACGTAATACTTCAGAAAGAAACATTAACCTTAACATTTTTTGACCAAATTAACTTACTCGCCATGAAATCTGTCAAATATTTTACCCCATTCCAAGTGGCGCCGCTTTGGTGGCAGAAAAAATTGTGGATTTCCTCATTGGCAAAGATATCGTGTAACACACACACATACAAAAAAAGAAGAAAAAATCGTAGTCGAATTAAGAACCTCCTTCTTTTTTAAAGTCGACAAAAATAGCTTCTATTTATATAATAACTGAGGGTAAACGTAATAAAATCACACAATTTTAAAAGAACATTTATTAAAGTGACAACACTTTCAATGTATAATTAATTATATAATCTTATAAAACAGTAATATTTGCTGACAACAGGCGACATCTTAGAACTTTGCTCAATATAAAAGCACAGGCGAAAGCTTTTTCGGTATAACTTACCGTAAGTATACTTATTCTACTTAATGCTAATTAGTGTATAATCAATGTAAATAGCAATTGTCATTCGTAATCTTCATTATAAAGGTGGGAGCGAGATTCAGTATTGTTTGCAGCTTTTTAATTTCAATACACAATCTAAAGCATTATATTTTATAAGTTGCTTTAAGTTTTTGATGTTATATTTAAAAATATACATAAAAAATAAAGTATTATATTTTATTTAATAATGCAGTATTGTAACTTTGTGACAAAAATTGTAAATACATATTGGATGTATCGAAAGATGAATCATGATTTTTCTCCAACTGTAGTAAGAATGATACAAGTAATTCTAAGTCGACATTATTTGTCTTGTTTCGCCTGACCAATATAGTATCAGCTTATAATGATAAAAAATATTATATTTAAAAATTTGCCAATTATATTCCAGAACTGCACTTCTCAATTCACAAGCCTTGATTCAGGTTTATTAAGGACAAAGGAATTATATTATAATATTTTTAATTTAATAATTCCTTATGATAATTATTAGTATAATTTTATCCGAAATTAATGTTGAAATTTGGCTTTGATGTCTGTTCGGAGTAAGAACCATTGTGAACTACATTTTAGAATTTAATATTTTAAGTATCTAATACAAAAACATAATAGCGAAAGATTACACAAATACGTGTTATGCATAATTTATTTTAACGAACCAAAATCTTGCAGCATCTTTCACTTAATGACACAATACAAGAAACGCTTTACTCTATGGGACAGACGACAGAAAGAAAAATGTCGAAATTATTGTTGATAGAATTTCAAAGTTTAAAGTTAAAGGCCTGCCTCAACGTCGCGTCGCGTCGTTTAATAACACTGTTTACACAGTATTTAGTTTATTTTGCTCTAAAAATGTACTTATTATTTTATCAGTTGATTTTGTGGTGAAGTTGAGGTATAAACCTTTAAAACTCCAAAGAGAAATATCTTTAATGCCTGACTTCTATTAATAGTATAAACCTTAAGATAAAATTGTTTAAGAATTGAAACACTAAAATTTTATTTATATCTTATCTCTTGACGCACAAAATGATGTCAATCAAAATTTGTATGGGAGTTCACATTATCCTTTCTTCCTGTTTGGCACGTTTTGCGGTTATTCATAGAAAAGATCTATGCTTTCAGCCCAATATATTTCATTTACAGCCCAATATATGTCATACAACGAAAATAGTATATCATATTAATATATAAACATTTGGGGCCGTATATAATTCGTAATTAACATCTATTTGCATATATTAGTTGAAAGATCATTATGTATCAAATTTTATATTATATATTGTTTGCATTAAAATTAATAATGGCAAACATGGCCAGTGTTGTAGAAAATCTGTAGTTGCTTATATCAATGTATTACCTAAGGTTTACAAGGCAAGGGCATAAAAGGCACCTATTTAGTAACCAAAATGTGACTCTTCAGTCAGCTGTTTTATAAAATTGTACTCCAGAAATATACATAAAATGCTGAAATCACTAAATTTACATGAATCAGTTAATTTCAAAATTAATTTTCCTCAAAAAATATAAATTTAATACTGTCTAGCCAAAATATATTTTTAATTAGAACCTTAAAATAAGTGGAACTTAAAAAAACTATTTTAAATATTATTTTATAATAATAATAATAATAATCAAATTAGGTTTTAATATAATATGCAAAATTAAGAAATTAAAAAATTAAATGAATAATGATGGTTTCCAACCAAAAAATACAAAAAAATATATATGTATATATATCATCAGATCATTCGGACGGTCATTACAATAAAGCAGGGCAGTTTAAAAAAAAGGTTTTCCATTTGGAAACTATAAAGACAGTTGCGTTATAAATCGAAACCAGAATTCGACTTCACACAAAAAAGGTTTTGAAAGAAAAAAAAATTCTACAAACGAAGAATTAGAAATCTTTAACCAATTTAAAAGCACTATATAGAATTTAAAATTTAGATTTTTTTTTAATAAGTAAATACGTTACAAAAATTGAGTATTTAAAATATATAATTATCTTCACAACAAATTTGGAATATATTGAAGGAGGAACATTTAGAGAAAATGTAAAAATCTTGAATACATTAAATACACGTAGATAAATTGTGTAAAAATATTTCTTTTCGCGAACAATAATGAATTAGTAAAGACCCAGCAGTCCCAGCAAACATTTCTTGTAGTGGCCAGAGCAGTCGCCCTATGGAAAAAATAATATACAGTTGAAATAAAAAAATAAGTCACGTCCGTAAAAAAGAAAACTTTAGGTGCAATAAAATTGATCATCAATTATATAGATAATAAAACTACATGCAGACAACACCACAATCCTTACATGGTACTTAGAAAAAAGATCCGTCTAGTTTTGGAATAGGAAACAGGAACACTGGATAATGATTTCGTCAATTTAAATAGGTATAATCAGTCCAAGCTGCAGTTTAAAGTTCTTGCTGCCTGGGACCCGGATACTCTTAGGGGGCGGGATAACGCTATAAATGATTGAATAAAACTATTTTTTTAGTGTTTGTTTGCGTTTAATTTACTTATTTTAATTCCCGACGTTTCGGGTGCTTTACAGCGCCCATGGTCACGGGGGACTGAGATTATTGACGTTCAGATGTCATAGTTAGCCTGTCTACCTTCAGGTTTTGAATACTAATTTTTGGTCTGATCTACTTTAGAACGAGCTTACAGTATCTTGATGACTTGCAGTGGTATGCTTGGGTTTGGATTTAATTTTGTTAATTATAGAATTTTTAATATTAAACTAACTTAATGAAGTTAATTTATTTATTAATTATTTATTATTAATTAAAGTATATTTAATAGAAAAAACAATAAAAATTTATAGAAAATTTTCTCTATTAAAATTTAGATGTATTTTTTTAAATTTCAATAGCCTCGCGTAATATCTATGGTAGGAATTGGTGTTCTTTTGCGAGCATTTGTCTTCTATATATTTAATGTAATAGCAGGGATGGTCTTGAACATTTTCACAGACAGCAGACTCCCGGAGCGTCGGTGCTTCACGTCAACTATATTATGTTCTTTCACGCGGGTTTTTTTAGATCCTTTTGTTTGTCCTATGATAGAGAGACCACATTCGCAATCATGCAGGAGTATACAAGCTTTGCGACGTTAATCATCTCAGTACCCCCGTGACCACGGGTGCTGTAAAGCACCCGAAACGTCGGGAATTTAAATAAGTAAATTAAACGCGATAAAATACGTAAAAATAGTTTTATTCAATGTGTAGTATTCGAAATCGCTATAAATGATGTTTCACATCTTTATAACTGCACTTAGTCTTCAGTTTACTTTTGTGTAATGACTTTTTAGGCTAGTTTTCTATTTTTAGGCTTAGCATGACTTCAAAAATCGATTTGTGGTCCTTCACTAGTAATATTGACCATATAAAGAAGCTCAGTCACTCAGAAAGCTAAGGGGAAGGCTATGCTATGTGTTTCCCTGAGCGATAAAATCAGTAACAGAGAAATCCATAGAATAACGAGAGTAACTGATATAGCCCAACGGATTAGTACGCTGAAGTGGCAATTGGCCAGCCCGAAGGACCGAAAACCGGATGGGGGAAAAAGTATCTCGAAACGCAACTTTGAACCGGTATGAGGGAACCTCGACTGATGAAACATGCAGCGTCGACTTATACCGGTGGCTAAGGACCGTGCTTTATTGCAATTTGTGGTGGAGGCCTATGTTTAGCAGTGGCCTTTAAATGGGTCGTAATGATGATTACTTATTCATTCAGTTACAGCATAAGTCCACTGCTGAACATAGGCCTTCTTATAGGTTTCTTTAGAGGGGGAATATTGGCATAGTTGCCACGCTTGGCAAGTTGGTCGTCAACGAAAGCTTTTTATTTTCTAGTTGTTATTAGGTGATATACGCTACTGTCCATCTCCTGGTTTGTCTCCCTTTCTCGCCTCTCAAGACACCCACAGGATGATATTGGTCACTGGATATTCTTACATATTCATTACACGGTCAAATTGATGATGATCATGGTGTACGGCATTGCTTTTCCGCCATAATATAAAGCTATAACTGATGCACCTTTATGTCCCACAATATAAGGTGAATTTATGAATTCAAGGGCTACGATCCACTAAGCTAACTTGTACTGAGGTAAAACAAAAAATCTTAGTTACAATAGTCAGTCAGATCTCACCTCTATCCAGCTCTGCAGGGTCTCGCCGTATTTAGACTGAAACATGTTAGAGATATCGCCGAGGTCAACTTCGCAACGCGTCACCATGATGCGTATAAGTTGCCGGTCGTTGGTGCCCAGGCCCTTCATAGACTTGTGGAGACGCTCTGCGAAGAACAGCGGCTTGTTGCGGACAACTTTCACTGAAAACAGAAATAAGTGGAACGTTTACACGACTAATCTTTATATATATAATTCTCCCGTCCATGTGTATGTGAATAAACTACTCCTAAACCACCGGACTGATTTTGATGAAATTTTGTGTGTGATTAAGTTGATTCGAGAATGGTTTAGGTTCACAATTGGACCCAGTAGGCGGCGCTGTTGTAGAGATCCAGAAATCACCCGTGCGAAGCCGGGGCGAATTGCTAGTCTATACGAGTATGTTATATAAAGTTGAAGTGTCTGTATGTAATATCGAAATAACTGTCTTTTATCGAGTTCGTTACTTTATTTGCATATGTTTAATATGCAAACCGGATACCCTTTTTACTGGAAACAAGGCATTCCATTTTAGTCCTCACGGGTGACAACGTATCTGCATTTTGATTTGCAAACGTGGATAGATGTAGATGTCTATGGGCCACAGCAAACACTTACCATCATGTGGACTGTGGCTCGTTTGTCACCCATATACTATAAAAAAATGCTAATAGACATTTGTAAATGCTTGTCTGTATGTCTGTCCGGGCCAATCTTCGGAATGGCTGAAACAATTTTTTTTTTTTTTTTTTTTATAGGATCAGGGTGACAAACGAGCACACAGTCCACCTGATGGTAAGTGGTTGCTGCGGCCCATAGACATCTACATCTATCCTCGTTTGCGAATCAAAATGCAGATGCGTTGTCACCCGTGAGGACTAAGATGGAATGCCTCATTTCCAGTAAAAAGGGCCTCCGGCCACCTGCACTCACCGAGCGAAACGCAGAGGTAAACCTCTACTTCACGCTGGTATTCTGTGAGGTCGTGGTACCACCCCGGTTCGAGCCGGCCCATCCGTGCGACAGCAAAAGCTGCCGCCTGGCTCTACCACTGTTAAATTGTAATGAAACTTCACGAACAGATAAGAGAGCAATACCAGCACGGTTAGCATGGGCTGGGGACAAAAATTTTATCCACCGATTATATCCACTGACAAGAGATAACATTATCTTGTCCCTATGCCAAAGCATGGCAACAGGGAGAAGTATATCCTCGTTTGACATAACGAGTAGACATATATCTCCCGACCGTAGCATGGAGCCAAATTAAAGACAAAAAAATTATGATTTTTTGCCTTTGAAAGGGACAATTCTATCTTAGTTCAGGACGTGGGTTTAAGTTTATATTCATACAAAAATATATCTAAGTCTATCTCCCATTTTATCTACTGTGGATATTATATCCACCAGTGTGCCCATGCTCGAAGGGTGGATAAAACTAAGCGAGGGGATAAATATTTTCTCCTTTCCCCGGGGATAAAATTGTCTCCGGCCCATGCTAGCCCTGCAGAAGTGATATGGACTATATCCAAAAAACTTGGAGTAATTAAAAAGTTATAAAAAAGGCCTCATTAATAGCTCCCACCAAAGCGAAGCCGGGGCGGGTCACTAGTAATATAGTAATTATACACTTAAGTATGATGAGAATGATGATGGGATGTAGGGGAATATTTAACTCTTTGTATAAATATCAATATTGGGTTTAAATGGTACATATTGATGGAAATCATCACCATTTTCTTTACCGGATAGGGTTACAAACGAGCACACAGTCCACCTGATGGTAAGTGGTTGCTGTGGCCCATCTACAATGTATCTATTAATGTAGTGTTATTTAGAATTAAGATAATATTTTCACAAAATTCTTTAGTTTTTCAGATAATATATAGCCTAGATCCCTCCTGGCTTTGTTCTATAACTGTTCATAAAATTTCATCACAATCAGCTTCATGTCAGCCATTCCGAAGAAGAGCCCAGACAGACAGGTAGATAAAATTTTGAATAATCGTTGTTTGTGACATAATAACTTGCAAATAATATCCTGAGCTTAATAGAAGCCACTTATTTCAATATTACAGACATACACTTCAATTTTAGTTATATGTAAAGAAATAATGTAAAATATAACATCATATATATTTTATAATGTTAAGAAAATCTAAGAAAGCCGAACCTAATTAAAGAGATTTTTTTACGTGGTAGAGCCATGCTGCAGCTATATTAGTGGTATAGTTATAGCATAAATGGGTCGGCTCGACCGGGGAAGGACCACGCTCTCACAGAATACCAGCGTAAAATAGCAGCTTAATGCTGCTGTTTCGTATGGTGAGTGTAGAGAACCGGAGACCCTTTTTACTGGAAACGGGACATTCCATCTTAGTCCTCAGGGGTGACAACGTATCTGCGTTTTGATTCTTAATCGTGGATAAATGTAGATGTCTATGGGCCACAGCATGCACGTACAATCAGGTGGGCTGTGTGCTGGTTTGTCATCCTAATTCTATATAAAAAAGGCCTGTGATGGACTTTGTATGGCTGTAATGACTTATTAGTAAAAACTAGACTTGGTTGCCTGATAGACAAAGTCCCAGAAAATGTGTAGACCTTATCTATCTAAAGGTTTTAAATATTTATTAAGCAAACATTGTTTACTAAGGGTTATTACACTACTAACGAGTACATGATTCATAATAAACCCTGGGAGGTCATTGAGGTCGCTACTATGCTGTTTCTAAATGTTTTCATAACAATTGTATAAAATATTTTATTGTAAATTATGCTTTTTAAAAAAGCCTAATGAGTTTCTTGCCGGTTCTTTCCAGGTGGTGTTTTCCAAACCTGTGTTAAAAGTAAAAAATAAATGAAGGCGAAATTTGTGCCAAGTTTTGTCTACCCTTGATGACATTGCAATGGTATAAGAAAAAAATTATCTCAAGCAACATTTATACCGTGTTTAAGGGAAGATTTAAGGATTTACCAGCGTTAAAACCAGAATGTACTATAGGTTATAATTTAAATATGGGAACGGTACGTGTTTTTTAGCATTCCTTGGGGGAGTCCTATGTTCAGCAGTGGACTTGTGAAGGGCTGTAATGATGATGATGATGGGTACGGTAGATATAGGCGACATGATGCCTTCTAACAATTCTGCAGATCATATGCCAACACAAATTGATCGAAAACAGCGCGATAAATGCTTAATAATCGCAGAGTAACAGTGTATAGTTATTATATTTTATTCTGCCATCTATTCTATTCTGCGCACAGCCTACGCACACTAACACAATGTCTATGTGCACGGCTAACAACATCCAAAGTCAAAACTTCATCATGAAATAGAATAACTGTACACAGATAATGTCTGTATAGTTAAAGTGTGTTTTGTGTTTCAAAAAATATCGCTAAGATGGAAGTTTTAAGTAATTTAACTTACGTACTTAGTTTTAATACTTATTTATTTGCAACAAGTAGGCTCACAAGCCAATCTCAGAGAGAGCAAGCCAATCTCAGAGAGAGGAACAAGTATTTTTGTAAGGAGGTAATTAGGTAGGTAACTAATTTCAATTAATATTTCAGTGCAATCTTAATATAACATACTGTACACAAGATAGGGTGAATATCGATAGATATCGTAATTTTAGTTCTCTTACTTTATTTCTTGTATCATTCATGGTAGGACCTTACTTGTTTGTGTAATACAAATTTTAAATTGTTGTGGAAAACAGACAGGAACATGTACCAATTTTATTGATTATTTATTTTTGCCATTCCCATGCCCAACTTTTCATTTTTCAAGTCAGATCATTTTTCGTTTCAAGTCGCAAAAATAAAATCGAGCGATTTTGTTTCGGGATGAAAACAAATCGACTTATTTAAATCTCCAATATTCCACTACACTAGTGAACTTTTAAGTCAATGGTTTATGTGTATGTTTATGTTTTTTTAGTCGGATCACAACATACGTGTAAGTATTTCGTTTTGTTGAGTAAATAGAATTCAAATTGTGCCAAATGTCTTCGTTTCACGATTCTCAACCATTTTGTACTCAAAAGTTCGAATCATTTTTGTCAAATATGGCCAAAATAGATGAGTTATTGAAATGTTCAAATTTCGAAGAAGCGAAGGAGATTATAGAATATTCTCAACCACTGTCACTAAGTTTACAGTCCAAATTGCGGAAAAAAAAGAAAAACAAGAAGTGTGAATTCAAAAAAAAAACTGCATGTAATGCAGGAAAGCGATTGATGCAGGTGATTCAGCAGAGTTCAGTAGATGAATTGTGAAGGGCTGTTATGATGATGTAAAGTGAATGTCGATGCACTCCAACCTCCGAGATTTATCTAAAAACGGCCTTCGGATATTAGAAACGAATATTTTTCTAATTTGGTAGCTTGGTAGCCTGACGGACATATCATAAATACGATCAGGAGTTGCCGTGGAGAAAATGAGTTTCCGTGACATTCCGTAATACAACAGTTATAAATGTGTTTTAGTAGTGACGTTAATTTAAAGTTTGTTGATTTGATTATTTAATTTATGTTAGTTCATTAATGCTGCTATTGTAACATATATTTGATAATTCAACACCTTTATATATGGAAAACCCCATCACTAGCATTTTGTAAGTATTTAATAGTAAATAAACGGCTTGGCTAAGATAGCATACTTTCGATGTGCTACTGTTGGCGTTCAAAGAGGTAAAAAAATATTTTTCTAGTAATAGCTTCTAGCAATAGCAACTAATAGATGAGCTCAACTCACCAATCGCTCTTAGAGCTTTCTCCATATCACCAGAGAATTCGTTCTTTATGGCGTCGTCGATGTCATGGCCAGTAAGGTTATGGTACTCCTGGAAAATGGCCGCCAGCTGCGGGAACGAACGGGAACAAAGCACTGCATTGAACACCGATTCGTCAGTGCCCAGACGGAGCTCACCTGTTCAATGAAAAAAAAAATATTATTATATTATTTGTGCGAGCAGGATAGTGGTAATTTGAAAGAGAGAAGTATGAAATAATTACTTTCATTTCCATACATTACCCATCAAAAGTCCACTGCTGAACATAGAGTCTCCCATAGATGCTCTCATAAGGGGAGTTGTAGTGGACTGTATGTGTAAGGATCACTGCTAGGGACGTTATTAAAGAAAAGGTGGAAACACGTTACAATTATATATTAAACTATTTAAAATGGCGGCAATTATTATTGCTATTTACAAAAGAGGGAATATCTTCTATGGAAGTCTTGAGAGTCTTGATTGTCTTAAGTCTTCTTTGCCGATTTGGAATCGAATGCCAGAGAAGGCCAAATGCCTCTTCTCTTATTCCCGCGGCGGGGGTTACGTCTTCATAGGGTTCTTGCGCGGTGTTGCTGTGCGCTCATTGGTTGCCGACCTCACGTGATGTCCGGGCGGTGTGCTGGGTGTGCGGGGCGTAACGGGGTACGAGGGAGTGACGGGGCGGCGGCTCCCTTCGCCGTCCGCAACAGGAGTATTAGCCGTAATTACCTCGCTTGACAGGTGGATTGGCATCTCCTGTTTCACTTTCACTCTGTCACATTTTACTATTACCATAAGACAATACGAAGTAGTGGATTCTGTCACACCGCCACAAAATGGCGTACAATAATTACTTGTTTAATTTGATAAATTCATAAAATACCATAAGTAAAGGCTATAGAAAATTTGTTTATAATTGCATTTTTTTTAATTATAATATAAAGTTTTACTAAAGTTGGCAATAATGCTAAATAAAATAATTTTCGTTGCGGCGGTGTAAATATATCCACTACCCCATATCGTTCTGTGGGTGTCGTAAGAGGCGACATAAGGAAACTACCAGGAGATGGGCAGTAGCGTCTCCCCAAAAACAACAAAAAAATAAAATACAAAGCCGCGGAAAGAACGTGCGCAGTCCCAGAAAACGCTTTATAGTAAGTTAAACACAAAAGAAGGCCAAAAGTGTATATATAAGCTAGCAAAACAGCGTTGTCAAAGCACAAAGGATCCGGCCAGGTGTAAAACTGTCAAAGGTCCAAATGGCGACTTGTTATATAAAGACCATGATGTCATAACAGCTTGGCATCATTACTACGAACAGCTACTATCCCTACCCCATCTAGTTGCCACACAACTTCCTGGATTGGAAGTGAATGCAGGACTTATACCTCCAATACACCCTGATGAGGTAAAGAAAGCCCTACACAAAATGTCCAACAAGAAAGCCATTTGGACCTGACGGAATACCAGTGGAAGCTTGGAAATGCTTAGGTCCACGCGGACTCGTATTGCTAACCGATTTCTTTAACTGTATGTTGTTCTCTTCAAAAATGCCAAAGGCGTGGAGATTGAGCACTATAGTTCCCATCTACAAGGGAAAAGGTAGTAAGTACGAGTGCAACAACCACCGCGGAATCAAGCTCCTCAGTCACACCATGAAGCTCTATGAGAGGGTAATTGACAGCCGCATAAGATCCGAGTGCGAGCTGTCTAAGAACCACTATGGCTTCGTACCTGGATTGTCTACCACGGATCCGATGTTTGCTCTTAACACGATTGTGGAAGAGTATCGCGCGAAAAACCGACCATTATATGTCGCATTTTTGGACATGGAAAAGGCGTTTGATCGTGTCCCAAGGGATACGATCTGGTGGAGCCTTCGTAAGAAAAATGTCCCCGAACACTACGTTAACATCATTGCCGACATGTACAGAGATGCGAGATCAATGGTTCGGACGGTGGTGGGTGAGACCAGGTCGATAGCGGTCACAGAAGGAGTGCACCAAGGTTCTGTATTGAGCCCTTTTCTGTTTTGTTTGGTTCTGGACTCACTCACTGAAGCGGCACAGAATTCAGCAACGTGGACATTTATATACGCTGACGACGTAGCCATCTGCACAGACAGCCGCGCTCACTTGCAAGAGGCACTCGTGTCATGGAAACATCAGTTACAGACCGGTGGCCTAGTGCTGAGTGTGGCAAAGACTCAGTTCATGTCCTTCAACGACCCAAATACAAACAACAGTCCGATTTCCATCGATGGACAATTGGTCAACTCGTGTGATCAATACAAGTATCTGGGTAGTATGATGAGCGGTTCTGGGGACTTGGAAATTAACATTCAGCACCGAATAGCCGCAGCGTGGCTAAAGTGGCGAGAAGTGACTGGTGTCACGTGCGATAGGAGAATGCCGGTCACACTTAAAGGTTTAATCTATAAGACCATCATCAGACCAGTCCTATTGTATGGCAGTGAAACATGGGCCGTAACTCAAAAGAAGATGAGCCGAGATGAAGATGCTGAGGTGGATGTGCGGCGTTACCAAGCTCGACAAAATCCGCAACGAGTACGTACGTACGCCTCTGAGCTACCACGGATTAACGGAGAAGCTACTTTTTGTAATAAAGCGGAAACTGTCGCTTATTGAGTTTAAGGCAAAACCTATGGTTAAAGAGGAGTCCTTCTAATCCAAAAATACTATAAGTCGTGGCGGCAGTGTCTCAGTCTCTGTCATTTCAAAACGTCTGGCTATACAAAAAAGCTCGCTATCTGGGTACTACACGAGCTCACTGAAAGAAACCTAATGAATCGTGTACTCATTTGCGATTCTCTATTGAAACGCAATGAAAACGATTATGAAAAGATTGATCACTGGTGTTGAGAAATGGATCACCTACGACAAGACCGTGCGAAGAAGATCATGGTCAAAGGGTAGTCAAGCTCCACAAATTGTAGCGATTAACACGCAATAAGGTGACGCTGTGTGTACGGTGGGATTAGAAAGGCATTGTTTATTATGAGCTTTTATCGCCGGGTAAAACCTTTATTTCGGATCTCTACTGCCAACAACTAATGAGACTCAAGCAAGAAATTGAGAACAAACGGCCGGAATTGATCAACAGAAAAGGAGTGGTCGTCCTTTCATCATGATAACGCCAGCACACACACATCTGGCCACTCAGCAAAAATTGAGAGAGCTTGATTGAGAAATGTTAATACATCCACACCATATAGTCCTGACCTTGCACCCTCAGATTTTCACTTGTTTCAGAATTCTTTGGGTAATGTTACGTTAACATCAAGTGAGGACTGTCAAAACTACTAGTCGCATTTTTTTATTAAAAATCCCAATATTTCTACAGCAACGGACGGGATTTTTTTTATAGGATAAGGGGAACAAGCGAGCACACAGTCCACCTGATGGTAAGTGGTTGCTGTGGCCCATAGACATCTGCATCTATCCTCGATTACGAACTAAAATGCAGATGCGTTGTCACCCGTGAGGACTAAGGTGGAATACCTCGTTTCCAGTAAAAAGAGTCTCCGGTTTTCTACACTCACCATACGAAACACAGGCTATTTAAGCTGGAATTCTGTGAGTGGTCCTTCCCCGGTCGAGCGGACTCATTCGTGCTATAATTATATCAGTACTATAGCTGCAGCATGACTCTACTATAATTAAAATTATGTCACTACCTACAAGATGGCAACAAGTTATCGAACAAAATGGCACATATATAGGTATAATTAAATGCAAGTAATTAAACTTTGAGGAAATGTCTTGAATTTGTATATAAAATACGAAGAAACTTTTTCCCCGACCTTATATAACAAATGGAATCTGACTTGTAACTTATATAATAATAATAATAATAATAAGCCCCCTAAACAACCACACGTCCTGATTGACCATCTAATCACGTGGGGGGCGGACACACGAATGAGAAATTACTGGCGTGGCTAACGTGGCTCTGGAAACCCATAAAAAAATGGAGACTCGTTCTAAAAGTAAACGTATAGGGCCACTGCCCGGGGGCGATCGCCGGGGCACACCTGGAGCTGACGCTGGGTGTCTCAGCATGCGAACCGTCAGCGGTGAGGAGTTGAACAGGCGGGCTCCCACCGACAAAGATGCTACAGCCGAAATCATTGACGATGGTGACAGACTGACGGACAGGACGGAAACCCCTGTAGAAAAATATAGTCCAAGCACAGTATCAAACACACCCTCAAGACCATCCATACCATCGTCACCAACACTTTCATCATCCTCCATCATTAGTTTAAATACAGTTCCACCCACTTCGACCTTGAATGCTGCGCGGGGGGTATCTACCTTCTTACCCGCGTCCACCAAGGCTGAAAAAGCAAGAGTTCGCATGAGATAGAGTAAGGAAGTAAACATATTAATCATGCGAACCTACTTCCACATCACCAAATTAGAGACCGACATGACCACATACAGACAGCAATTGCATGAACGTTTTACAAGACAATACCCAGAAATTTGTGTTACAGAACAACGTATTTCCGATCAAAGAAGAACAATAGTAAGAAATAAACTTTTACCTCAAGAAGTAATAGATCAACTAAAAGAAGAAGTATGTGCACAGTTACAAGATTTAAACCAAAATCCTATTCCAGAAACGCATACACCAAATGAAAATTCTCTACAAATACTAACACAATCACTCTCTCAAATGCAACATAACACACAATCTCAATCTTACAATCAATCACAAGCATACTCACAAAATATATATAGATCGAACATATCCACACAAACCGAGAGCATAACCCTGATGCTAGAAAATGATATTGAGACTTTAGAAAATCTCGATCAAAATCAGTTATCAGAAACGCACATCCAAGAAATACACGACAAACTGAAAACCGCTCTAATTCACTATTCAGGTATGGATCCAGCAGCTCGCCCAAAACTACCCAAGCTTAAATACACCCCAAAACTCTCTTACCTAGTACATTTATTTAATCGTATCATACTAAACCAATATATTTCCGAAGACACACAACTTTTAGATGTACACACATTGATATATTGCACAGCGTTAGTCATTTCTGAAGAACTTAATTATAAAATAACAGAATACACAGGTAGCACAAGACCAAAAGTCATAAGCAAACCAGCTTGGCAACAGAAACTCGAAAGAGATATAGAAAAATTGCGAGCTGACTACGGTAGACTAACACAATATATCAACAATAACAGATCTAACAAAGTAGTCAAAAGAGTCGAGGCAATATTTAAGAACATGGCCACCCACACGAGACATGAAAACGACAATAGAAAACCCGAAGAATTCTTAGACACTTTAAAACAGAAGCTCGCACTAAAAGTCCATAGGCTGAGAAGATACAAGAAGGCACAAGAACGCAAAAATGATAACGCCATGTTTGCTACTAACGAAAAGCACTTTTACAGAAATTTACAGAAACCACAAATAGACGTAACAACCGACACCAACACCGAACTACCAACATCAGAACAATTGGAAACATTCTGGTCAAGTGTATGGTAAGAACAAGTGTAGCATAATGATGAAGCTGGTTGGATAGCAAATGAAGAATCTAAGTGGAGCGCACTAGAAGAAATGGAATTCATCGAGATATCTGAATCAGATATAAATAGTATTACAGCAAAACTACACAACTGGAAATCCCCTGGCATTGATAAAGTTCATAATTACTGGTACAAAAAACTAGACTCATTACACAAAATTATCGCTAAAAATTTAACAGACATAATTTTAGGACAACAAAATGTACCTGAATTTATTGCAACAGGAATAACTTACATGTTACCGAAGTCGCAATACTCTCCACAACCGTCCCAATACAGACCAATTACTTGCCTACCGACAATATACAAGGATCCTTACCTCAGTGTTTTAACAGTGGTAGAGCCACGCGTCAGCTTTTGCTGCCGCACGGATGGGCCGGCTCGAACCGGGGTGGTACCACGACCTCACAGAATACCAGCGTGAAGTAGAGGTTTACCTCTGCGTTTCGCTTGGTGAGTGCAGGTGGCCGGAGGCCCTTTTTACTGGAAATGAGGCATTCCATCTTAGTTCTCACGGGTGACAACGCATCTGCATTTTGATTCGCAAACGAGGATAGATGTAGATGTCTATGGGCCGCAGCAACCACTTACCATCAGGTGGACTGTGTGCTCGTTTGTCACCCTTATCCTATAAAAAAAAAGCAATCACAGCTAAAATCAATAAACACATAGAACACCACAACATAATAGCGGAAGAACAAAAAGGATGCAGACGAGGCCACATGGGGTGCAAGGAACAATTAATTATAGATTCAATAGTCCACAAACATGCCGCCACAAAAAATAGAAACCTTCATTGTACCTACATAGATTACAAAAAAGCTTTCGATAGTATTCCACACTCTTGGTTAATTCAAGTATTACGAATATACAAAATAAACCCAAAAATAATAGACTTCTTACATCATATCATGTCCCGCTGGAAAACTACACTCCAATTGAATTACCATGACAATATCGTAAGAACTCGGCAGATATTTATTAGGAAAGGTATTTATCAAGGTGACTCCCTGAGTCCTCTATGGTTCTGCCTCGCACTGAATCCTATCTCATCTACTGCATCAGTGCCAAGCCGGATATAGACTTAAACACAACACCACAGAAGATATCACTATCTCACACCTCATATATATGGATGACATTAAATTATACTCAAAAACAGAAAAAGAAATGAAAAAGTTAATAGACACTGTAACAGAATTTAGTAAAGACATCAACATGCAGTTTGGACTAGATAAATGCAAAACACTACACATAATAAGAGGCAAAATAAAACCAGGCGACTATACAATTAACACTGATACAATCACTGCTATGGAACCGAAAGGTCTATATAAATATTTAGGATATAAACAACTCAAAGGACTAGACCATACAGCAATTAAACACACACTTAATACGGAATATAAACGGAGAGTAACCGCAGTATGCAAAACACATGTCGCTGGAAAACATCTTATTAAAGCCTTAAATAGCTACGCGATCCCAATATTAACCTACTCGTTTGGAGTGATTAAATAGTCTAAAACTGACATCCAGCAAATAGAAAGAACCACACGCACCACACTTACAAAACACAATAATCTACACCCTAAATCCGCAATAGAAAGACTCACAATAAAACGACAAAATGGAGGGAGAGGCCTAATAGACATTCATCACCTTTGGCAGAAACAAATTAGTAGCCTCAAAACATTCTTTCACAATAAATCTTACACTAGTGACATCCATAAAGCCGGTAGCCCTAAATGATTTTAACTACACTCCACTTAACCTAAATGAACAAACAGATACACAACACAAAAACACTAATGACCCACAAAAACAAAAGTTAGAGGACTGGAAAAAGAAAGTCCTACACGGACGACACCCACATGACCTGGAACAACCACATGTAGATACAGTAGCATCAAATAAATGGCTTAAAATTGGCAATCTATTCCCGGAAACTGAAGGGTTTATCATCGCTATACAAGACCAGATCATCAACACTAAAAACTACAGGAAATATGTCATTAAAGACCCCACAGTAACCAACGACAAATGCCGTAAGTGCTTCACACAACCAGAGACAATACAACACATAACAGGGGCATGTACAACTCTCACACAGACAGACTACAGTCACAGACACAACCAAGTAGCAAACATCATTCATCAAAAACTAGCATTCAAACATAAACTTATACAAGACACAAACACACCCTACTACAAATATACGCCATACACTGTTTTAGAAAATCCTACACTCAAACTCTACTACGACCGCGCCATACTTACTGATAGGACCATTCACTATAATAGACCAGACATAACACTACACGATAAAGTAAGTAAAATCACCTACCTAATAGATATTGCAATACCCAACACACATAACTTACAAAAAACAATAGGCGAGAAGATAAGCAAATATGCAGAGCTTAAAGAAGAAGTGACCAGAATTTGGAGACAAAATAAAGTGTATATAGTACCCATAGTCGTCTCCACCACGGGCGTTATACCCAACCATCTCCACCATAGCCTCAAATTAATAGACCTGAAAGACTCAACATACATTATACTCCAAAAAGCCGCAATTTTAAATACCTGTCGAATAGTAAGAAAATTCATGCAATTGGAAGAAAATGAAATAGTTACCCAGAACACACAACCTATATAAATACTCACTCCATGCTGCATTTACTTGGCTTAGGCCAGTATGTGCAGTAAAAACTAGCCAAAGAGCTAAGAAACAGAAATGTTTTCCCTATCATAATAATAATAATAATTTATTGCTTTAAAAGAAGTAGTAAGTTGTTACAATATTGTTGGGTACTCTCTTTTAAGTAAATAGATACCTGTAGTAGAGGGACCCGCTCTTCCGTAGCACAATTATATTACTACATTAAATTAGAATTAAATAAAAAATAAACATTCTATACAATTTAAAACATGCAGTAATGTATAATTAATAATATTTGTGTGATTGTGTGCAAGAATGTGAGTGAGTGAGTGAGTGAGTGAGTGAGTGAGTGAGTGAGTGAGTGAGCGTGCGTGCGTGCGTGCGTGCGTGCGTGTGTGTGTGTGTGTGTGTGTGTGTGTGTGTGTGTGTGTGTGTGTGTGTGTGTGTGTGTGTGTGTGTGTGTGTGTGTGTGTGTGTGTGTGTGTGTGTGTAGGAATACAGTAGTATAGGAATACAGTAGTAGTATTTTATTAAGTAAGGACTTCGTGGAGACATGTCGTAGTGACTTAAATATCCAAATAAGTTTCCTGAGCCGAGTTGTCATTAATTCTAGGTGTGAATACCAAGACAGTAATGAAATGATATAATAATATAATAATAATAAACTTGTAATGACTAATGAATTATTAACCGGCTACATGCTAAGGATGTTTTTTTTTAAACATACCGGCTTGTAACAGGCTTCTTGCATCGTCTCTTGCTTTCTGTTGATCCACATGAAAGTCTTCAGATCTATTACCCTGTAATATAACAAAGTTTATTATAAAACATTTGTACACAGGTAAGTTAAATGATACTCACTTAGTTTTAATTATTATCTGTAATTTCAGAGTAGAAATAAAAGAACAGGTACAGAAGTTACTAAACCAACAAAGTGGAACTCGGAGAGCTAATAACTCCTTCAAACCAAAATTAATATTTCATGTCATCAGCTCCCCACTTAAATAACAATTGTTTATAGTACACTAAAACAGTAGTAGTAGCACGCTAAAACAACATACATGTGCACCTACAATACAAAAAGACCAAACTGCCATCGTGAGATAATAATTCTATAAATATTTTTGATAAGTTAATTTAAACTCAATAATTTGAATCCGATATACAGGGTTATATTTCAATAACCGGCTAAATTTGCAGAGGTTCAATAAGTAACAGACAAATGGTGAAGAAAATATAATTTAAAAAATCTCAAACATTCTGTCCTTCTTATCTTTTAAACTCAAAATGCGTGGTAATGCATTATTTTAACTGATTGTCATTCATAAATATCTAACGCCTACTATTTTGCTACGCACGCACACATTCGTAAGGTCATAACGATTGGTCGGCAAAAACGTTGTGAATTGAATCGTACACAGAGGAGCACCCGTACGCATAGTTGTTGCCCATAAATCACTTTTAATTTGGGAGAATTTTTCAAATAAAAGTAGAAGCGTTATTCACTCGTATTTTCATATCATTATTTATATATTTGAATTTAAGTTTGAAACTTGGCTATTCTTTGAAAAATAAACCTGTATAAAACCAGATAACCACATGATAATTAAAAAAAACTTCTAATTTTACTACCCAAAACTATACTCTGAGTAGGAAACTTGATTTTTGACATTCACGCTAGGTAACAGCGTACTATAATTATGCCTAATTTCAATCATTGCAATAATCAATGTCTACGACTAAAAGCGTCAACCGAGGTGATTTCACAAGCGTCCTTTTTTGAGTATGTAACATTTTATTATAATCATCACTATTACTGCCCTTTACAAGTCCACTGCTGAACATAGGTCTCCACCTTCTGATTACTTATCAGGTCGTCACTATTTAAGCGTATCAAGCGTGACAACTATTACAAAAAGGGGATTCCCATGAGCATCGAGCTTCATCATTAACTTGTATATATTAATATAATACGTACATAATATATTTACATACATAAACATACCATAACACCTATGAAAATATATGTAAGCAGATATATACCTATATATTCACCTTATTCACCGCAATTATACGTACCTTTCA
This sequence comes from Parnassius glacialis, assembly GCA_033319125.1. Taxonomy (NCBI): domain Eukaryota; kingdom Metazoa; phylum Arthropoda; class Insecta; order Lepidoptera; family Papilionidae; genus Parnassius; species Parnassius glacialis. Next base: position 12,540,714 of record JAVANC010000016.1, read on the forward strand.
TGAACATATATTAGTACTTAATATTGCACAAATCCATTTTATTTAAAATAAATTTTGTACAACGTGTAAAACCCAAGCAGCCGACTGGTGCTAACGCATCAAATGAGATCTTGGAACCGATAACAAAGTTAAATATGCAGTCTGAATAGCACTTCTCATAATAGAATATCATTGTATTTGATGGACACAATAACTTTGTTTTTCCCTGCACTTGCTTTTGCATAAAAAGTGTGATCGATTTTAGCGAGTGACGAAGACAGTGTCGCGATAAATAATTGACTTAAGCGGCTTTTTTATATTATTAATCGATTAACTTAAAAAAAAACGTAATAATTAAAAACGACTAAACAATTCCGATCCAGTAACTTTCTATTATCGATATACAGGTTCATTTTTAATTTACTAAAGACCTTTTGGGAATATATTGGTTGCATCATTACAAACTCATCATTACAAAATTTATACCAGCGTGAAGTAGAGGTTTACCTCTGCGTTTCGCTTGGTGAGTACAGGTGGCCGGAGGCCCTTTTTACTGGAAATGAGGCATTCCATCTTAGTCCTCATGGGTGACAACGCATCTACATTTTGATTTGTAATAGAGGATAGATGTAGATGTCTATGGGCCGCAGTAACCACTTACCATCAGGTGGACTGTGTGCTCGTTTGTCACCCTTATCCTATAAAAAAAAAAACAATTCTAGCCAAATCACTCTTTACAGAATATAATACATTTACAAAAAAATCAGAGTCATGTCTGACTCTTTTTAAGTCTGTATTTTGTAGTACCTAAGCAATTTCAGAATAAATCGTCAAAGAAAATGCTTTTTATATTATACACTTTATATCACATGACATGTTGAGATCATTATACATAATTAAAAAAGCAAATAACATTAAAAAAAATCATAAATATTAAAATTTATAATAGACATTTATAAATTATGACCTCTGCGACGCTAATTTTACCGTTTAGAAGGTTCAATTAAAATATTTTTAGTTTGAATGAAAATAAAAATTGAAGAAAAATATTTTTTTCTTAGAGATGTTGTTGTTATGACGTAAATAATATATTCCGAAAAGGTCTTCAGTAGATTAAAAATTACCCTGCATAATTACAGATTGTCTATGCTATTTACCTATAAACTTTCGACATTATAGGTTCACTAGTTCAACTAAATATTAATTAAAAAAAAACTGAACCAATATTTTTGAACCCACGCTTTATTAAATTAAATTATTTTTGAAGTGAAAACTTTTTTAAACATGTTGGGCACTTTTGGGATGGGGAAAAGCAAACTCGCGTGACAATCACGCTCAGATACCTAAAATTGATAAAAGTAATTAAATTTTATAAAAATGATGTTTATTTATAAATTTGTTTGTATTATATTGATAACTAGCTGTTCCCCGCGACTTCGTCCGCATTTAATTCAGGGTTTTAATTTTATTGCGCGGATCCCTAATTCTTTTTCTAAATTAAAAGTAGCCTAAGTTACTCCTTATAATATATATATTTACGAAAATTTAATGTATGTTCACAAAAACAAAGGTAGTTTTAGTAAAAAAAAGTGATGTGCATTCTGTAAACACTAGGAACAAACACAAGCTAGTGATACCAGTTTCTCGACTCCACAGAGTCAGTAATTCATTCTTGGGGCAATGTATACGCTATTACAACAAGGTCCCGGAAAGTGTACAGGCTCTCTCCATTAGCAAGTTTAAATGTTTTGTTAAGTTGAAACTGTATAAAAAGGGTTATTATAGTATAAATGAATACATGGTTGATAATAACCCCTGGGAATGAGGTGATCGCTTCCAAGCTGTTTCTAAAATAAATTTTGTACTTATATAGTTAGTACAACCATTATTGTAAAATTTGCTTTAAAAAAAAGTCCCGCTGGGTTTCTTGCTGGTTCTTCCCAGGACAGAGGTTTTTTTTTCGAACCAGTGGTAAAGTAAAAAATGACTTTCAATAAGTATTACACATGTGATCTATATTGAATAAAAAAATATTCTATTCTATTCTATTCTATTCAGCTATCTGCCAGTGAAAGTCCCGTGCAAATCGGTCCAGCCACTTCGGAGATTACCCGGAACTAACACACAGACAGTCAGACGAACGAACAGACAAATTTTAAAAATTGTGTTTGTTTTAGGTATCGATACACTTTCATGTGTATTTAGTAAAAAGCTGTTATTTAGATATTACAAACAGACACTTCAATTTTATTTATTTGTATAGTTAATCATTCTTTTTCATGTAAAACAGCGCAATAAGTGAAAATTCTATTTCTATATTAATACGTTTATAAAAATAATATCTAATAAAAAATCTTCCTAAAAAGAGTTCTTAACATAGAAATATTAAAAAGAGGAGAAGTGGCAAGGGGGCGTGTCTGTGTCCGCACGATATGATCAAAATGCTCAGGTTCTATTCAAATGGCCGTCTTTGCGTATTAGTATACTTTCACCCGTAATCGTGAAACAATATCAGAATGCCGTGTTATTCAGTGGTTTTTTGTAAAAACCGAAGCCAAAACAAAATCTTTGTAGATCATGGAATCACTTACCATATATGTAAGAACAAGTATTTTACTATCTTTATCTTTAAAATCATGAAAAGCAACAAATCGTATAATATTTTTGCTCTTAATGCGTTATTTTTGTTTTCAAATATCACTGCAACGGTACTATTTTGTAGTAAATACATTGCTCCTTAACCACTACTTATGTATATCGCTAAGCGACTGAACAAGCAATGTAAATATGACAAAACGATACTTTATTTATGGGGATGCATCGTGTAGTACGGCCACTGTATCTTGCGATGAGTTAGTGTTGTGCTTGCGCAGATCCACGTCGAACGTATGCTATCGACAACAATGTCGATTGGCGAATTGCTATTATAGTTTATTCTTTCTTTTTTTTTTTTAGAAGAAGTTTTCTCCCTCGCACGACTTCCTTGTGGAATCAATTACCACCAGCGAATTTTCCGGACCGATACGACTTAGGAACCTTCAAGAAAAGAGCTTACATCTTTCTAAAAGGTCGGCAACGCATCTGCAATTCCCCTGGTGTTGCGGTTGTTCATGGGCGGCGGTAGTCACTTACCATCAGGTGAGCCGCATGCTCGTTTGCCCCCTATTCTATAAAAAAAAAAACTGTTTCAGCCCTGTGGGAAGACTGATGTGACATAATGGTATTTAATTATTTTCACCGTTTACTACACTGAATTCGTAACTAGCGATCATAAAGTAAGTTGCTTAAATAATTAGGTTAATCATCGGTGAAGTGTTTTGGGTTGAATTATAGTATATTATGCGTTATCTTCGTGTTAATTCCATACTTTTATGTTTTCAAAACCTTCGAATGCGTTATTATACCTAATTGGCATGGTTCAGAATTCAGATAATATTATAATAGTGACTTTTGCTAAAATAAGTCAACATAATTCTCCTGGCTATTTATTTGTTATGCATGAGTGTGTGTTTGTTTTCATATATTTAACAATATCTTAACCAACCAGGGGTTTTTTAACAAAGGCTTGCCAGGTACATGGTGAGGTTAAGAAATTGCGTAGGATATATGTAAATAATAAATAAATTATTATCGTACATTTTCAGCTTCCCAAAAGATGCTAATTTAAAAAAGAAATTAATTGATGCCACAGGAAGGCCACCAAACTGGTTCCCTACAAAAACTAGTACCATATGCCAAAATACCTACTTTTTCAATACGTTATGACAATCAAAACCAACAATACCGGATTTTTTTATTGTATTTGTTAGGTACTTAATAATTCACGTTTAGTTATATATTGTTTATTTTTATTATATAATTTCCTGTGCATATCGTTTTTCATTTATTTTATTTTTAATTTTAGTGCAATTTTAGTATAAATGGAAGAGAATCGATAACTTTCCAATTTAGTCAATCTCTAATGTATATGTAAAATAAATGGATTTTGTTTTTAAAATGCACAGCACAACGATAGCGACTAATATTTTTGTGTGAGTAAGTAGTTCGGTGAATGGTAAATGCACGCTGTTTCTGTAGGGATACGGTTTATAATTGATTGTGTAGTACGTTCTAATTTATAAAATGGCATATCTCTTTCTATTATTATATCTATGGTTCTTAACAACCTAAAAATAATGTTTAAAAGTTTGTGAAGTTTAGAAGATTTCACTTCTGACGTGCAGTCTTACGACTGACTTATTATTTGTTTTATTAAATTATTTCTTTTTATTATATATTTTTAAGGAGCGGTTTTTCAAAAATATAAATTAAGTATGCAAACTTTATCGAAAAATCATAGGTATTTCTAAGTTACATGAGACAAGGCTAGGTTATAAATAAATAAAAATATAATAAATTTAATCAGATGGTGTTACACTATTTGTTCTCAGTATTTCAACTCATAAAAGGATTTATATTTAGTTGAACTAGTGGGAGTTAGCCACAATATAATACGTAGTGCGTTATTGACAACTTCCGGCACGAAAACGGAAGTTCTTCCGGTAGAATTCAAGTGACAGCAGTCATATGTAAATTTGATTATAATATCGCTAGCAGGTTTATAATTTAGATTTAATTAGGTCAGTTAATAAAACTCCACAAGCTAACCTTTGACTTATTGAAAAATAATCTCACGATTTGAAATTGCACAACATAGCAGCAAACGCAATAATGACTAAACGAGTAGCCCACGTCAACTGACTGACGAGGAAAACAACTCACCATACATAACGACGTCATAAGCCGTTTGAAGTTTCCTGATGTGTCACCGCGCAAATCATCCTCGAGCAGCGTTCCGTAAACTGTAATAAGAATAGAACTGAATCAATATACAAACAAATATGCAGGCCTACTCGGCTTTAGCACTTATGGAGGAGCTTCAAATTTATGTGTTTTCAGTTACCCATGACCCAATCTTCTTTATTTTTATTATTTATTTTAGTTACACGTTACAAATTACAAAAATATGGTATTTTATCATTTCTTTTTTAATATTAATTTTCTTACGTCAAAATATTAAAGCAAAATTCAAGGTGTCTGTTATTTAATATACAGGACGCAGACCTCAAATTATTCGGAAAGGCTTCAAGAGCAAGAAAGCCACACTAATGCTGTGCGAGTATCAACTTCACGTTGTCGGTGCAGGGAATTCCGAGGACGTGAGGTGTAACTTAAGGGAATCCGTCAGTATATAACAAAACGGTGGATGTTGTAAGAAGGTCCAGGATTACTATTTTTGTAATTAATTTAAAATATCCTAGGATTTTGCTTTAATACCAGTTACTAGACACCACAGAATTAGTAATTCATTTAAGGGACAAACAAAAAAATCCCGCAAAATGTACAAAATTTGTCAATAAATAAGTTGAAATGTTTTATTAAAGAAAAATTGTACAAAAAGATATTCAAATCAAATCAAATTCAAAGATACAAACCATTTTTTTTTCATTATATTACTATTTAAATAAAATTTAAAAATACAAATGCGATCACAACCTACTGAGTTACAGCTAATTGAAGATCATGAAACTATTGCCTACTGGGGCATGAGAACACGAGATTGTAACAATGCTATTACTTAAAACAAGTGTACTTGGAAAGGGAAATGATTCATTAGTTCAAGGTTGACTCACGTAAGACACGATTTTTTGTGTGTCTATATTAGGATTGCTGCATCATAACATGTTAAAGATATGCGTTAACAGTATCATAGCTATTATATTCCCTGTTTCCTCCTCCAAAACTGATTTGATTTTTTGTTCAACTACCTATAGCTGGGCAATTTTAGTGTTTTAGATGGATTCTAGTCTAGAAAATTTTAGAAGAAAAGGAAGCAGGAAAACGACAATCATAGAAATATATATTGTACGTAAAAATATTTAATTCCAGGGAGTCCATCCATATTCATTACGTGTGTATGGCTATGGACTAAACGCCGCCCGGATATATCATCTTAAATAATTTCTTAAGAGGATTGTGAAGCTGTAAATTTTCATACAAAAAGCGATAACGTTTTCCCCCCCATAAATATAGTCCAATTTCAGTAATTTTTGGAAATGTTGTAGATATGACAAAAAACTAGGCCCGTACGTTTTTATTTTAAAGAAATATTGTATACAATATAAGTTATTAGCATCTAAATATCTATATTTTTGACTTAAAAACTTCCTCCAGCGTTTTTATTTTTTTTAAATTAAACTAAACTGATTATTAAAAAAGTAAAACGTACAGGCCTAGATTAAAGTGTACTGAATCGAATAAGACCAAAATTGTCTTATTTTGTAAAGTTTTAGGGGGGTAAAAACGTTATCGCCGGAAACAATATTTCAAAAAGAAAATGTAGGCAATTGCCTTCAAGACTTGCAACTCTCTCTATCGCACGATACGGGTCGGGGGGCAGGGTCATATTGTAGTGATGTTAGGGGTGGGGGGGGGGGGTGAATACCAGTATTTTACGATTATGTTGTAAAAATAAAAGTTATATTTGTAAAATAAGCCGTGGTAGCTCAGATGGTTAGCGCTCGCTATAAGTTTCACAGTAGGTACGCAAGAAACCCGGGTTCGATCCCCGTCGGCACCAATGAAATTTGCAATTTTAAGTGCTGATTTACCACGTGCTCGGCGGTGAAGGAAAACATCGAGAGGAAACCTGCATGTCTGACAAATTAAAAAAAATATATTTCGAAGACATGTGAAGTTCGCCAACACGCATTGGGGCAGCGCGACGGACCTTTTCTTGCCCTAAAACCCTCTCAGAAATGAGAGGAGGCCTGTGCCCAGCTGTGGGACATGTATATAGGCTGTAACTTTTAGAGGTGTTATAGATATTATTATCGCCTAGGGAAGAGAAAATAATATCGATAACCTAGAAAGATGAAAAAGTTAATGTCTGTGATTATTCAATGTTTATCGATTATTTAGTTATTAATTTAGTCTTTATTGAATAAGGACATTAAATTAAAAATATTTCGAGTTTATAATAAAGTGGGTAGGCAAATAAATAAAAAGTAACAACTTGAAGAAATTATTATTGTTTATTATTACATATTACTTAATTACACTCTTTCTCGAACTGCCATTTCTCTAGGAACTCGAGGGTCAATCATTTCTGGTAATAAACATTAAAAATGAAATGAGTAAAGTCTTGGCTGCATTTTTGTTGCCCAAAAATGATCATGGTTTCTTAAATTAAGTACGAAAACATGAAAAAGTTGTGTCCATACTACAAAAAAAACAAAATTGCCTACCAGTGATATGTAATTATCCCTGGACCTGATAATAGTAATCATGGTTTCTTTTTTCTTCATGTCCTTCTCGTATCAAACGAAATTTGATCTGTTTTTAGTTATGGCCTCGAAATGTAGCATATTAGAATCAGAAATAAGACATTTTCATTTAGAGAATCATGTCCAATAAACCCATCGGGAGTTGTCGACAGTCGAAGACATATATATATATATATATATATATATATATATATATATATATATATATATATGTATATTTACATGACTTATTATTATTGTATTCTTTTTTATTCTCTTTGTCAGATTCGATTCCTTCCAACTGAAGTACATCGTCGTTGCACATTACTGTCTGGTAATTATTTGTCTATCTCGGAGTCACTCAAAAATAAATAGAAGCATAATAGTTTAAATTATATTTTACGGCTAACTAACGCGGGCGAAGTCGTGGGTGAAAAGCTAGTTTACCTATATAATTTTTTTTACATATATAAGCTGCAGCATGGCTATACCACGTATAGAAATTTTACTAATCAAATCTTTGTATCTCGAAAATTTTAGCATATTCCTTGGAATCATCGGAATTCCACAGTAACAGTGATATGAACAACTTCTTCTAACAGACTAATATTATTACTGGACAAGTGGTAAAATTAAAAATTTTGTACAACCGATTTCAATAAAACTCAATTACAACATAATATATATGTAATGGATGAAATGATTTCCATAAAATTTGTATGAGACCAACTGTGAACAAGAAAAGAATAGGTAAGTATTCAAAATCGGTCCGGAGAAATCGGTGAACATATAACAACATATAAAAATAAAACAAATATACATACAGCCGAATATAGAACCCCCACCGTTTTTGTAGTCAAATCAACATCAGCTATACTTTTATACTATTATATTATACTTTTATATTTTGTGGGATTAATTTCGGTCTATCTCCTACCAGTCAACCAATGTACATACAATAGTATGTAAGGTGGTAAGGTACGCGATCAAAGTAAGTATAATTTATTATAAGTAAGTAAGTAAGTAAGTACGCCTACTTAATTGCCCGTCCTTTCGATTTACGAAGCAAATTGTATATTTTTAGTTTTGTCTCTAATCTTTCTCTTCTATTCTAAAATGTATAAAATTATTTTAGTTGATTGAATGTAATACACATCTTATAATCACTCACATAGTATATAGGTAGATACTTACATAAAAAAATAACAGCCCACTTCTATAAGTTATATGTAGTAAGTCCCCACGTCTACATAGACTATGCAATATAATAAAATTGCAAAGTAACACAAACAAATTCATTATGTAACTTGTCGTAAATGTACGCAAATATAGGCTATGAATGAATGAACGCTCCTCCTGCTGGTATCGTAGTGTGCGTAAGTTGTATTTGTGTTCTTCACGCCCGGAGCCCTTCGGGAGGCAGACCGTGCGTTATGAAACAGATAGCATTTTTGAAAATACCTACTCGCGTCGCGTATCGGCACTTCACAATCCTCTTAAGATTCTTGCCTACAACCATACACATTATTATATAGATATGTTTATATTCTTAGCGTAACCTGCGCTAAAGTCTCTCTAATTTTTGAAAGGGTTTCTCAATCTGCTCTAAATCGTTAGATAAACAGCCACATTATATTAAATTATATAAAAATAAGAAAGGGTATCGACTTACTGGCTGTGTACGCCTGTTTGATGACATGAATCTCGTGGTTGGACATAGTGCACATGACTTCGATGAGGACGTCTTCGTCGGTGCCGATGCCAGCGATCGCGTCATGCAGCTCCTTGGCGTAGAACTGAGGTAGTGGTGTCATAAGCGCCACTAATAGGTCTTCGAATTTGCCGCTGGTTTCGCTCTTCAGGTCTGACACTAAATCCTTAAAATAAGAATAAAATTTATTTGGAATGTTTTTGTCGTCAGTCAAACAAGTCACACACAGATACTACATTGTTTGGGTGACAAACGAGTACACAGTCTACTTAATGGTAAGAGGATTCTGTGATCCATAGATATCTACAAGTATCCTCGTTTAAGTAACAAAATGCAGAAGCGTTGTTACCCCTGAATACTAAGGTGAATTGCCTCGATGCCAGTAAGAAGGGTATCCGGTTCTCTACACTCACCATACGAAACACAGCAGAATTAAGCTGCTATTTTACGCCGGTATTGTGAGAGCGTGCTCCTTCCCCGATCGAGCCGACCCATACTATAACCATAAAATAGATGCAGCATGGCTCTACCACGTCTCAATATATCTAAGCCGTGGTAGCAATTTGTGTTAATTAAAATTTTATGTGCAGACTAGCTGTTCCCCGCGACTTCGTCCGCGTAAAATTTATATGATTGGATTTCATTCTTTCATATAAACTCAAAAGGATTCATAAGTTACTTAATTCTGACACTGACATACTTTTCGAAAATCATTCATAATGGGTATTAAAAAGAGAATATAAGTTTGTATGAAAATGCGTCTTTTTATAAAGGCAAATTAGTGAAAACTAATTTTATCATTCAACCCTCGGGTAGTACAATAAAATAAAACCGGACAAGTGCAAGTAGGGCTCCCGCCCTGAGGCTTCCATATAAACTTAACCATAAATAATATGTAAATTATAACACCGAACATCGCTCTAACGAAAAGGTAAGTCGTGTTGAAATACAAACTTAACTTTGCAATGGAAAAAATGTTCTCCTATATATCAGTCTACTAATCGAGCTGTCTAAATAGTCACTAGTGTCAAGACAGCTAGATTATTTTATTTTAATTATTTCCATACTTATCATAATGTCTTATGGGATTTTGCTATGGAGAAATACGGACGATTTAGAAACTATTTTTGTTATGCAGAAGAGGGCCATAAAAGAGCTATTTACAACCTATAACCAAGAGAAAAATTAAAAAAAATTAACTCTAGCCTCTCAGTATATTTAAAAAAAATTGATGTTCACAAAAACAAAGGTGGTTTTAATAAAAAAAAGTAATATACACTCTTGTAAACACCAGGAAAAAATACAAGCTAATGATACCAGTTTTTCGACTCCGCAGAGTCAGTCATTCATTCATGGCCATGGGGCAATGTATACGCTACTACAACAACGTCTCAGAAAATATACAAAGTCTATTATCGAGTTTAAATATGTAAAACACAAACTGTATAAAAAGTGTTTTAATAATATAAATTAATAATTGGTTGACAATAACCCCCGTCGCTTGCATAAGTTTTGTAAGACCTTCGTTTTTATAGTATGATAAAATAAAAATTGAAAAACTTTTAATTAACTTGTAATCTATATTGAATAAAAAACTATACTTCTACCCGTTCCTGAGAAAACGGTGCTGACCTCACAAATGGACAAGCGGACGGACGGACGGTCTGTGTTTGTTTTTCTACAAACGTGTTTCAAATATTTCAAAATATCTATAAGTGTGCACAATAGGGTAATAGGGCATGAAAGTCATATGGAAGTTTAGTAATTTTTTTGGTTAAGACCCCCCCGTGGTTTTTAATAAAAGTCATATTAAAATATTGAGATCACAGAAAATATATCGGCGTATAGTGGCGCCGTTACAGAATCCACTAATTTATATCATCCCCTGGAAATCGTAAAGCCGCGTATCCACCAAAAATGTTGACAACATTTATGTTTCCAACTCAACAAAATTTACCAACTTTTGTTTCCGATGTTGCCGACAAATGTTTCCAACAAGCGTCTCCACCGAGGGAACAAATGTTTGCAACAAGCGTATTCCTTTGATGTTGCCGCCGAAAATGGAAACACGGTTCCCGACATTGTTTCAAGTTTTGTTGCCAATACTAGTTAATTACAGAAACATTTATTACCAACACGTGTTGGCAACACAACAGTTAGTAACAAAACTTTGGTGGAGACGCGACAGAGATAAACAAACCAGGAAATACCGTTACTTGAAGCTCTCCGTGCGTTTTAATTCTTCGTAAGACGTCTAACGGATAGCTTGTTTGTAGTAATACATGTACTTCGTATCTAATTCTACGGGCCGTCCAAAAACTCAACGTTGTCAAATAAAATTTCATACGCGGTAGAGCCAAGCTGCAGCTATATTATGCAGCACGAATGGGTCGGCTCGAACGGGGCAGGACCACGCTCTCACTAAATACGAGCTTAAAATATTTCGTTTGGTGAGTGTAGAGAACCGGAGACTCTTTTTACTGAAAATAAGTCAGACATCTTAGTCCTCAGGGGTGACAACACACCTGTATTTTGATTCATAATTGAGCATAAATGTAGATGCCTATAGGCCACAACGTCCACTTACCATCAGGTGGACTGTGTGCTCGTTTGTCAACCTATTCTATATAAAAAAAAATTGATTCTTTATGTAATACGATGATATTGTCCACTAAGACCGTACTCTTACACTAAGAAAATTTCTAAATACTCGTAGTTTGAACATTCGGACTAAGTTTGAGCATATGCTCAAACTTTAAGAAAAACTATATACAGTGGAAAGTGTATACAGTGCTATACATATTATGTAATGTTGTTAAGAAATCTTTCACCTAAATTATACAACGGAATTACACTACCAAATAAGAGCTTTCTATAAAACTGTCGTAGAAGCCACAATAATAACTGGGTGTGATCGCGGGAAATATTTTTTATTACAAGAATCCCTTTAATCCGATTAGAGTATTCGTTCGACTTTAAATGATACCTATAGTTCCTCTCAATTGGGGTTTTGCTATAAACGTCAATAAATCGCAAGGACAGTCGTTGAATATGACCGGCATTGACTTGTCGGAAGACAGCTTCCCTCGCTGTCAGTTTGATCCGCCAGTAGTCTGGTCACCTTAGCCCGCGGCAAATTTTGTGACAGAGCTGTCAACGCGCTACAGTAACTTAAACAGACCGAGCTATTAAAGTTTCCGACCGACTCTCTACAATCTCCGTATGTATGGTAGTAACATGGAACAAAGGCCGTTCTCCAGTCCGAAAACCTTTATCGGCGGGAGATATCTCCTTTCCACGCACAATATCTTTATTTATTTCTAAATCAACGTTGTCAATATCGCGGACTGAAAGCTAATCTTTAAATATAAAAATTACGTATCACATTGTTTGTCCGCGATGAGCTCCTTTATTTTTTTTTTATAGAATAGGGGGCAAACGAGCATGCGGCTCACCTGAGGGTACGTGACTACCGCCGCCCATGAACAACCGCAACACCAGGGGAATTGCAGATGCGTTGCCGGCCTTTTAGAAAGGTGTAAGCTCTTTTCTTGAAGGTTCCTAAGTCGTATCGGTCCGGAAAATTCGCTGGTGGTAATTGATTCCACAAGGAAGTCGTGCGAGAAAACTTCTTCTAAATCGCACAGTGGTGGCCCCCAATCATCCAGATGGTAAGGATGGTAACGCGAGTTTTGTCGCGATGTGCGATGGTGAAATTGAGCGGCTGGAATTATTCCGAACAATTCCTCAGAGCACTCCCCGTGATAGAAGCGATAAAATACGCAAAGAGATGCAACATCTCTACGCAGTGCCAGTGTATCGAGCCGATCAGAAAGAACTCGGTCGTCGACGATTCGAACCGCTCTGCGCTGGATGCGGTCAAGTGGAAGGAGCTGGCACTGAGGTGCCCCGGCCTAGAGATGAGAACAGTATTCCATGTGGGGCCGAACTTGCGCTTTGTATAGTTGCAAGCGATGTGCCGGCATGAAATACTGTCTCGCTGTGCTGAGCACGCCAAGCTTTTTAGAGACCATTTTGGCCTTCCCTTCCAAGTGACAACGAAACTGCACACTATTCGATATGTCGACGCCAAGGATTCTGATACTGGCTGAGGCAGCAAGGGGAGTGCCTTGAAACTGATGAGATACGACAAAGGGGTTCTTTTTAGCGGTAAACGCGCAAACTTATGTCTCTGGGGATTGAACTGGACTAGATTTAGTCGGCCCCAATTCGAGACTTTGTTAAGCAAAGACTCTACTTCAGACACAAGTTTGTTCCGGTACTCGGCGACGTTTTCCCGAGAAATATTGGCACGGCCGGTATATAAGGCATCACCAGTGCTGTTGTCAGCATAGCAATGAATGCTACTAGTTAGCAACATATCATTGATATGCAGGAGAAACAGCGTTGGTGATAGCACGCAGCCTTGTGGAACACCAGCGTTGATAGGCTTGAAATCAGAGCATGCACCGTCTACTACGACCTTGATGCTCCGATCAGCAAGGAAACTGGTGATCCATTTGCACAATTTCTCGGGAAGCCCATAGGAAGGAAGCTTCGAAAGAAGCGCTTTGTGCCTGACCCGATCGAAGGCCTTCGCTATGTCCAAACTAACGGCTAATGCCTCCCCCTTAGACTCTACTGCCTCCGCCAATCTATGAGTTAAGTAGACTAGAAGATCACCAGCTGATCGACCCCGACGAAAACCGTACTGGCGGTCACTAATCAGCTGGTGATCCTCAAGGTACCTCATGAGCTGGCAGTTTATAATGGCTTCCATTATTTTGGAGAACAAGGGAGGTGATGGCGATAGGCCTGTAGTTGGACGGATCTGAGCGGTCGCCTTTTTTAAGGATCGGGTGGACCAAAGCTGTCTTCCATGAATTCGGGACTACGCCTTGGGAGTATGAGTACCGGAAAAGACGCGTTAAAACCGGTGCCAACTCCGGAGCACACGTCTTCAGCACAATGGGAGGGACTCCATCGGGCCCACTCGACTTGCTGAAGTCCAGGGAGAAGAGTGCTTTGCGAACCGAGCGCTGTGTAAATCGCACATCCGGCATCGCGGGATGGTCGGCGGTGTGTTCCCCCGATCATCTAGTGTCGAGTTGGACGCAAAAAGAGAGCTCAACAGATCGGCTTTCTCCTTTGCGGCATGGGCCAGTGAGTCGTCCTCTCTGTGCAGAGATGGAAGAGATGGCTGACAGAAGTTCCCTTGGACAGCCTTGGCGAGAGACCAGAATTGCACGGGTTCCCGAAGGAAGGCGAACTAGCTTCTCGCCAATTCTGCCGATGTGCTCAGACCTTGCCTTGGCAATGACGCTTTTGAAGGACCTGGAGGCGGAATTATACTTCTTTTTAAGAGCGCTGGTGTTTATATCCCGAGACGTTGATGCGTCAGCCCAGGCCCGGTAGCACTCCTGCTTATGGCGTGATGCTATTTTACAGGAGCAACCAAACCATGGCTGCGATCTGCCTCCGATGGGCACCACAGAGGATGGAATAAAAAGTTCCATACCCTGAAGTACCACATCAGCAACAGAATCAGCAACAACGCTGGGATCTTCCGGCGAGAAGCAAACCCGCCCCCAAGGGTAGGATGCAAAAAAATACCGCATCCCGTCCCAATCAGCTGACCTATAGTGCCAAACACGGCGGCAAGCTGCAGATCGCAACTGCGATTGGAGCGTGAGTGGCACCGTACTCCGGATCAGACAGTGGTCCGAAGAGCCCAGAGGGGCATCGACGGAGACCTGATATCCGTCCGGATGAGAGGTCAGCAGAAGGTCCAACAGGGAAGGTACATGGTCTTCCGTATTTTTATTGCGCATTTAACATTTTTTTTATTAGACAAAGGGTCGTCGGAAAGAGCAGAACAACGTCTGCCTGGCCAGCTAGTAGGGTAATATAATTCTTTATATGCAAGTCTTCAATCAAAGGCAAATTGATTTAATCTCATTGTACCAAAACGGACAGACCGATCAAATCCCTAAATAAAATTGACAATTATACCTACAGTAAGCATATAATATGATACTACGAATTTTTAGGCAGTGTTCTTTGCAGACAACGGTCCCCATAAAATTTATCCGCCAAAAAATTTATCACCATAAACCTCCCCCACATTGTGAGGCAAAAGCATTGGCAATCGTACTATAACCTGAAGTTTGGCATCTTTGTGTCTGTCTACTGTGTCATCACTATTACTTCTTTTAGGTGTGGAATTTATGAGAGGACTCTTCTGTTGTGTCATAAGCTACTAAATACGAACACCCAGTAGGAGTGGGCGTTACAAATCGTATATAGTTACAATATCTCTATAAAAATGGTACAATATACAATATCTATACATCGGGCGACAGAGTAACTATGTATCAAATACCGTAGAAGCGTCACTTCACAGAACATCTAACATCGAACTCTAAGAAATAATATTATCGTAAAATATCTACGATATGATGCACGGAATTCGAGATATATTTGAGTAAAATACAGGGTTATTTTGCAATAACCGACCAAATTTGCAGAGAAGGTTTAAATTAAGTAATATAGGCAAATGGTGAAGAAAAATTAATTTAATACAATATTTAATATTCTGTATTTTTATCATGTGGTACTTAATGCATTATTTTAACTGATTTCACTGCACACGTACACATTCGTCAGGTACGATCGGTAGGCAAAAACGTTGTTGCCCATAAATAATTTGAAATAAAAGTAGAAGCCTTATTTACTCGTATTTTCAAAAACTGCAATAACGGTACATCATCTCTCTTACAAAGCAATAAGGACCGTGGCCGAGCTCACTTGACTACTCTAGCGCCATCTATTATCTATCTACGGAAGCAGTTGTTGTGAAATACATCGTTCTTTATTTAATACATTTCCATAGATGTCGCTACATGGTACCGCTAAGTAAGATTGACGAAGTCATTGGGCTCTAGTTATTTACATTTTAACTTAAGTTTAAAATGTGGCTACTCTTCGAAAAATAACGCTCTTGTGTTTATATATCTACTTCGACTCCTCGTTGTAAGATATGCTCGTTTCAGAATATCATAGATATTAATCAATACTTCCGTATTAACCGAATCCATCACAAATCGCATATCGACGTGTAGTAATGGATAATTACTTCCTTACCTCCGCAACTCTTTACAGAATCACGTAGATATCAACCGTTACATATGTAGATATTTAAAAAATATATATTCATTATCAGATGTTAATATCCAACACATAGATACAATTTGATATTGGATAAGAGCGGTATTACCCACGCCTAATACCCAGGAATAATCTTACGCCATTACCACAGAGGTCTTCAACAACCTTAATTTTATGTTGTTGAAGGTTGTTATTAAGAAGGTTGTAACTATTATATAAAATTATTCACACACAAAATATAATAGGATAAACTGTATTGAAGCAGCTGATTTGCAATAATAAGAGGCCTTCGCCCAATATTTTTTTTTGCTATAATAGGATGCCTTGCTGAGATGAAGTATTTGTAACATAATATATTATGAAATTTGTTTCTGTGTGTGTCAAAACAGAGTTAAAATTAAGATATAAGTCACTTTATAGTATAAAAAGGTATAATCAATGTAAAATTAAAAATAATGAAGTTTCACTTTACACCGAGCTAGATACTCGTGTCTTGAATATAAACCTGATTTTCTGAATCGTTTATTTCAAGTTAATTTAAATTCGTATCACGCATATACCTAAATAAGTTCAAAAAATGAAATATGCTAATAAGTCAGGTCAGGTTCACTAACTTAGGAATGAAAATTATACAATTTTTAATGGAAATGAAGCCAATATCCCTATCGGGAAGTATCTGGTGCTTGTTTTCGTGTTAGTAATGGGAGTAGAGCATAAAAATCAGTCCTATGAGAGCGAATTTGAAAAACTTGAATTTAAAAATTTCTCATACGATATGTACTGAAATCTCGTTTATATTAAAGTGGAATTCAACCTTTTTTATAGGATAGGGTGACAAAAGAGCACACAGTCCTTCTGGTGGTAAGTGGTTGTTGTGACCCATAGATATCTACATTTATCCTCATTAAAGAATCAAAAGGCAGATACGTCGTCACCCGTGAGGACTAAGATGGTATGCCTCTTTTCCAGTAAAATGGGTCTCCGATTCTCTACATTCACCATACGAAACACAGCAGTGTCAAGCTGCCATTTTACGCTGGTATTCTGTGAGAGCGTGATCTTCTTACCCGGTCGAGCCAACCCATTCGTGCTACAACTATACTACTAATATAGCTGCAGCATGACTCGTACCGGTAAGCGAAGTTTACGACGACATGTCACGCATGATGCAGGTGGTTTAGGGCCGTGCTTTGTGACATTCTTTGGGGGAGGCATATGTTCAGCACGTCTTGTGAAGGTTTGCAATTATGATGAATATATAATGAAATTTAAAAATTATTTCTGTCGCATAAAAAATATTTTAACGATAGAATTCGAAAAGAATAAAATAACATAAGAAAAAAGGTCAAGACTAACGCTACTAAAAGCAATTTCTTAGTGCACTCTAGGAGAAATCTATCCAGCATCTGTTCTTTTAATATGATCGAAGAGAGCGATAACTGCTACAATCGTCATACTTTTGCACAAGTGCTACTAGTAGCTTCTTTGTCTAGGTTTACTTCTAATGAATTTTAAAATCTGTGGAATATGTTGTTAAAAAAATTATAATAATAGAGAGCAGAGAAACATTTGAACGGTGGACTTTAATTTTAAACTGTTGCAAAAAAATTACAATTTATTATGAAAAAAGGAGCCGAAAGATAAAGAGAGACAAATAGATCGAAAAATGATAGTTCTGTGATCAGCAGTGAATTTTTAACAATTTTTTAACAATGATAATACTTTAATCAAGTGTAATCCCTTTAGCGATATTTATGTAATCAAAGTACGCAAAAGAAAAAGTACTACAGAAACAAATTTGTTACAAAGCTGTGATAGTTTCCTGGCTGATTTGGACTACGGCGACAACATCCGAATCCTAAAGAACTATAAGATCTACTAGCTTTTTTACGCCGTGACTAACAATCACTTACTCGCAACTCTCAAAATATCCAGACTCGGAAAACAACGTGTTTTGATCACTCGGAAGTTTTCGAGCCGCTAATCGTGAATCTATACATTATTTTATCAATGTGAAAAGTGCTTAAATATACAATAGCAAATCATCACAAGTTCCTAATACTTGGTCACGAGCGCCGAGGTCATGTAATGAATAAAACAGTCATATTTCGAAACCTATAATTTTATAAAATGTTTGAAGTAAAACATATTAGTTCCAAGCTTAATTTAATTAATTAAATTAACGCGACTGCACCATTATCCAACACACAACGCTCTAGGGAAATTCGGAAAATCGAAAAGTAATGAAATTATTTAATAGCTAACGTCCGTTTTTTAAAGTTTAATCAAACTTATATTTACCATACATAAACATAAACACTCACGACTGTCACCCAGGGGGGTATGCAGAGACTATGAACTTCCATTTGGCACGATCCTTTTTTTAAATTTAATTTTTTTAAGAAAAAAATAAATTTACGAATTATAATGTATTGTCTTTATCGTACAGATTAGTAAGCTGAAGTGGCAATGGCTGGCCATATAGCTCGAAGAACCGACAACCGATGGGGAAGAAAGGTTCTCGAGTGGCAGCCTCGTACCGGTAGGCGAAGTGTAGGCGACCCACTAGACGTGATGACCTGGTAAGACATGCAGGACGTCTATGGAGGCAGGTGGCTCAGGACTGTACTTTGCTACAAACCGACTTCAAAAAGTTACAACTATAATTTTTTTTTTATTCATATATAACAACTATAATGTCGACTAAATAGTTAAATTAAAACCTTAATCCCTCATTAGGGGTGGAATTTATACTATAAATTTATATAGGACCACCACCCAGAATTTAACAAAAAAAATAACATACGTAATAAAAAAGAATCATTGGAAAAAAGCCGTTTCCGAGAAATCTGTACATGCATACATAAAAGAAACTTAACGCGTCGAATATAGAACTTCCTCGTTTATGGGACTCCTTTGAAAACTAAAATAGAAGTTCTGTTTTAGTTTTAAAGGAGTCTATTTTTAGTTTAGTTTAGTGGTAGTCTAGTTCTATTATAGAACGCCTCGCAACTTTATAAATATTGTACTCACCGGCGCGGCAGACAATATCGACGATTCAAGTTTAAAAAGCAGACATGGACAATTTTTTTCGGCGTTTTTGTTTTGAATTGAAATAAAATTGCATACGATACCAAGTTCATAGCAAATTCAAAAATATTCCTATGAATATGATATCGCCTCTGTCAGAACAACCGGGATAGTAAAACATCACATCATGAAGAATTCCCGCTTACCCTGTCGTTGCCTGATTTGGTGTTGCCGAACTTTCAGAAATTCTCGATATTGTACGGTAAATATTAAAAAGTACAAGGACTACCAATAATACATGTCGGTCGACCTGAACATAAAATCATGGTACTTTCGCGTAGTATAGTTCCATAGTACAGTATAAAAGTTAAGAACCAAGGTAAGAGTGGAACACCCCCGCTTGAGGAACTAAATTACTCTCTCGGGTTGTTTCACACTAATTTACGAAATAGTATTACTGAGAAATAAATGTATCTTTATTTTTATTTATTTTATTACGATACTGCATACTACCCACCCTATGAATAATTATTATAGTTCGAAATGCAGCCCTGGTGACGTCATCGCCCAATGCTACGCGGCAGGGCACTCATGTAGTTCTTATGTGTTATGACAAATGGTGCTACTTTTGCTTGTATGAAGAAGGTTTATGTAAAATTTTTAGATGGGAGTATCATTCCTTTTGAAATCATTGCTTATAGTAGTTCCACAATACCGATATATTTGCTTTAACATTGGTGCTTGTTGACTTTTCTTATTGTGGTGTGTTTACCTCAGGCTGTTTACTGTTCTTATCTAAATTGATATAATGTAAAATCTATTGTACCTACTTATCTATAGTATCCTTGTATCTTTATCTATCGTATCCTTGTAGGTATTGTGCTATTTTTTAAATATAATAAGGGTGACAAACGAGCATACAGTCCACCTGATGGTAAGTGGATGCTGTGGCCCATAGACAATTTACACTTATCCTCGAGTGAAAATCAAAATGCAAATGCGTTGTCACCCCTGAGGACTAAGATTAAAAGCCTCGTTTCCAGTAAAAAAGGTCTCCGGTTCTGTACACTCACCATACGACAGAATAACGGCGTAAAATAGCAGCTTAACGCTGCTGTTAAGCTGCTATTTTACGCCGTTATTCTGTGAGAGCGTGATCCCTCCCCGGTCGAGCCGACCCATTAAAATGCTGTAAGTAACCACAAATAGTAAAAAAAATTATAGAATGGTAAAATACCTACAGGTATTGTATATTTCTTATTACAGTTACTAATACTATACAATCTACTTACTTTTCCATACAGAGTCTTGAACTCAAACGCGATACGTAAACGTTGTTCGTTGCTGCGCCGTGTTAACACTTGAATTATAGCCTTCTCGTCCGTTCCGAATCCTTTCATCGCTTTACGAAGCACCGCAGCATCTTCACGCGGGTCGAAGGGGTTAGCTGGCACGACGGTAGGCTTAGACTGCGAAATAATAGCGTGCATTAGTCATGGATTTAAATATCAATAACATGGTCATTATATAGACCAACCAAATTAAAGCCAATTATATTGTCATCATTTCAATCGTTCGTCTAATGCTAGTCTGGCGCCGCCTCCTAGATTATCCAATACGAGGGAGGAGGAGGGTTATAGAAACGAGTAAAAGAGAACGATAGCGATGATCTTTCAATTAGCAACTGGTGTGTGTAAACTAGAGACGGAATAAGTTGCTCTTTGTTGGATATGAATTTTAATGAAATGGAAACAACCTTCAAATTAATCGATAGTAACATGGGAACGAAAGTAATTAACAATGAAGCAAGCAATGGGAACGAATCATAAACGTATACCGTGAAACGAAAAGATTTGAACCCGCGCCGTAAACCAATTGCAGCTCTGTACGCGCTACGCATACTTGAATTCGACGTTACGGAGGACATATTGATTGCAGGACAAGTAATCTTAGAGGTCAAGTCAATTTTATGTAACACTGCTACGTCACTTCACACCATAGCACTGATAGTTATCCAAAGCGTGATGTAAAACAAAAGAAGACTCCTGAGCACACTACACCCATTGTATTGAAGACCAAAGTCAAGACTGAGTCGTGGGTTATTGTGATAAATGTACGGCGAGAGGCGAAGTGAACATAACAATGTAATTGCAGCAAAATGTTCCTTGAATAGATCCAGAGTGTATAGGTATGGCGACTTCGTTAGTATATCTGACGGCTCCTCGAATGATACACCTCTACGTTAAATTGCTACAACTGATTTGGAAATAAATAAATTATCTATTTTACTCGCAATCAATACAGGTCAAAATGACAATAAATAGAATGGCAGAAACCCTGTAGTTATCGCCAAATATTTGTAGAAAAAAAAAGGGTTACTAAATATTAAATACAGAAGGTCAACAAGTTCGTGGATAGAGGCGAATTACTCGTTTTTTTATACTCTCTCTAGATAGTAACTTACGTACTTTTTATTATTTTATTTACTAAATGGACTAGTAAAACGAATTATGACGGTAAAGACGATAAAATATCGTCTTTTCGGACTACCAAGGGTTTCTTTTTCAGCATAATAAATAATTTAAAATTAAAAATTTTGTACAGCCGACTTCAATATAAGCGACTTCAATATAGGTTATTTAAGAATAACTCAATAACCATTGGTCTGACCTTGATCAAATTCATACGGGACCACACGAGAACTATCAGCTTTCATATAAAAAAGAATCATCGAAATCGGTTCGCCCAGTACAAAGTTATGAGGTAACACACATAAAAAAAAAGACATACACTCTAATTGAGTACTGTCTCCTTTTTGGAAGTCGGCAGAAAATCAAGTGAACTGAAAATTTATAAAATATAAATTAAGAGAAAATTTAATTCCAAACAAAAATATAATAAATTCATTCCCCTTGTCGATTAAACTGTGTAAGTACATTACACTTCAATGTTTAACAGCTCACTAGATGATAAGTAAGTTCACTTCAGTCCCAAGTAGCGGGAGTAAGGTGAACTTATATATCACACAGTGTAATCATCATTGACAAGTTGCATTAAAACGTTTTTTTGTTTCTAGTGTAGATATATACACAAAACAATGACTCAGTTGTTATTAATTTTTTTACACAATTTAACTTTCTTTTAATTCTTTTACTTAAGTAATTTTAGTTATTATCCATAGCTTGGTTGATTTCTCTTTCTATAGGGTAGGGTTAATACAATATAAATGACTAATTTTCTACCGATTTCAAAAAGGAGGTGCAATTCAACTATTTTTGTGTTTTTTATATGTGAAATTACTTATCATTACTCATTACTTTTTTCTGGGTGAACCGATTTCGATGATTCTTTTTTATTTGAAAGCTGGTGCTTCTCATGTGGTCATTAATTTGATCGAGGTTTGACTAATAGTTTTTGAGGTATTCTTAATAATTTATGTTGAATTCGGCTGTACAATATATTTAATTTTAAATTATTCAGAAAAGAAGTTAAAATCTATATACTTTTTCGAGATCATTGTCTTAAAGCTACTTGGCGTACCCATTGCCACTACCGGAATTCACATTCAGACACAACAATTACATAATCGGACGTTCATAATAACAGAAGGGACAGGGATAGTGTTCCGAGTGGCAACGAGTCAGCCAAATAGCTTTAAGAACTAACAACCGATGGAAAATAAAGGTAAGGAAAAACCTAATGAAACATGCAGTGAGTAAGCAGATGCAGGTGGCTCAGATCCACATTCTGTGGCAATTTGTGAGGGAAGCCTATGCAGTGGACTTGTGATAAGTTGTTATGATATTTTAAAGATTATTTTGCCATGATAGGTATTATATCCCCAGAGAAAAAAATTACATATGTAAATGCAGTTCTCATTGCAGTAATAATTATATTATATTGAATTATAATAATTTTGCTGTCATGATTTTACTATCAAATTAATTAAAATTTTAAGTGAATAAATAAAATTGCAATTAACAATTACTCTCACATGTAAATTTAAAGCAGTTTTATACCCTGAGCTACTATAAAACCCTTATCTAAGTAGTCAGTAATGATGAAACATCTTCCAACTTACAACATATTGTACACAAAAGATGACTAACATACGCATTTTATATTTTCTAGTAGAATGTTTGCACTCAGCGGTTGTTCACATTGATAATTAACTGATAAGCACTTACTTTAATGTTGAAAGGCGAATAGAAGAAATATTTAAATTTTACTGGTTTATTTAAACACAAGTTACGGTTTATTGCAGGTTTTATAAATTTATGACCATACTACACCAAATATACTACACTTACCAACAGGTGGACTATTAGTTAATTTGTCACATTAGTTTTTTTTTGTGGAAAATGGTGCATTACCTTTTAATGTGAGTGGTATTGTTATATTCGGGGACACAAAGAAATCACCTTACTCCTCCAAATTCTTGCCAAACGATTCTAAATCCAACCCTAAACACAGACACACACACGCGCACGTTACGCACGCACGCACACGCACGCACGCACGCGCACACACACACACACGTGTGTGTGTGTGTGTGTGTTGCATATGTATGTATGTTACCAAAATGTGACTTTAGAGGGATATTATCTATTGCTTCATATACAGGAAATCTAATTAACATACACTTAACCCTGTATTATAATATAAATAGATGTATATTATGGACGTAAATATTAAGAAAAAAACAGAAACAATAATACATTGTCTTGTCACTTCCAATAGATATTGTTGAAACCAAATAAGAGAATAGAAACTCAAAATTTTGCAGGATCCATCGATTACAGATTAACCATCTTGATTTCACTACACCTTAAATTCTCCAGATTAAAAAGGAGTAAAGACAAACATGAGAAACAACTGTGACAGCAATCTGCCTGAATTTATCCACAGTGTGGGACTATTTATGACCTGTAAATATTAAAAGAACTATAGATGGTCTGGACCTTACTGCTGTCTGCTAAAGTAAAAAAAAACAGCCCTGCTTTGTGTAGAACTTAAGAAATAATTTGGAGGTGTATATATAGTATGTTGGAGTGCCACCAACATAAGGACAATCACAATAGTAACATGAAACTAATGTGTGTTTTGCATAAATGTTGAACACCAGTTGGGATTGGGGACAATGCCAAAAATCTCACAGTTTTTATATATTTTTTTACAAAATAACAAATTAACTAACAATGGCTATTCTTCACCCTATAACTAATGACAAAAATCTACATTTTCATCTCAGACCACCACCAAGTTTTTTTTATCATGGTATTAAAAATGTTGTATGCCCCTGTAAAACATTCCACATAGCATTATGCTTTTTGTATATCGAATTTATAAGCTTATTTAAATAAGCGACTTAAAATTCAAATTCATGGTTTCAAAAATAATGGTTATTAAAAATATTATGAGACCAACTGGCTATAAGTGACTACAACGTACAAAAACAGTGACTATTAAACACTCATTGTATTTAGTACTGTGCAATTTGTGCATATTGCTGCGGCAGAAGAATTAATTGTAGAAATATTATTTTAGATTTGGAAGTATTATATTGTTTAATTAGGAATAATAATACATTCATTGAATTGAAATTGAATGACATATAACTTTCAAATAAATATGTCGATATGATAAGCGCATCATCTACTGTAAGTTAATTGTACCTAATTTGCTTATAATCTTCATGCAAGTGCAAGCAACAAGTTGACAAAGTTTTAGCGCAATCTGATGAACGGCATGGCAGCGCATAAAACACGAACAAACAAATATATTTTTTTTATATATTAAATTTATTTATAATGAGCAGCATTGAGTGACATGATTTCTGTCTGAGTTAAAATATTGCTTCTCATATTATATTCAATATTTAGCAAATATTTTATTTAAACTAAGCTGCATTTTACTTAAAAGATAATAATTAAAAGGTGATAATTAAAGTGAAACCTTACACAGAAATGATTGCTGAGTATGATGATATTTATTTTATAAATATAAATAAATATCATCACATTTCAATATTTTATACATATTTTTGAGAACTAAATATTAGTTTTAAGTAGGGTTTGCATGACCGAAAAATTATGGGTTATAACGGAAAAGGGTTTTATTTATTTCGATGGCTTAAAATTACTATACACAAATTTTTCGGTACCGAAAAATAAGGGTACCGTTATAGTTTTCGCTACTTAACCATGAACATAAAGGTTTCTTTTGGTTACCGCCAGCAGACCGTGACACCACGCAGACCACGCACCGCACGCACTAGCAACATTTATTGCGCTTCGAAATTACCTTACCTATTAGCTTCTTATAATAAGGTGACCCAGAGTGGCGAAAAATATATCATGTTGCTAAAACTAAAATTGCTCGGGGCAAGCGGAGCAATAAGATCAAGGCGCCCCTGTCACGCTATCCATGAGTTTTTACAACATCAGGGAACTACATTCAAACGTTCCATCCACGTCCACTACCATCTGGAGACGGCGAACCCGGCTTTGCTCTTTCTGACCGAGACGGAGGTGTCCTCTCCAGCTTATACTTCATATCTCTCCTAACCGGGGTACAAATTAGAAAACTTCTTTGTTCCCCGGGCTGGAGTTTGCGTATACGTCAGACATACGTCAAACAAAACAAATGTCCACAAAGAACAGAGTCAGAATAGATGTACTCTACATCTGTTTTCGACGCCTCGGCAGATCGGTTATGAATTTGCTTTGGCCTATGGTCTTACACAGCAGGTTACTTCGCCTACGCGGATTCTAGTTGTGGAGGATCACGCACCTTCTCTGTTGGACCCTCTGCTGACCACTTATTTGGGCGGATATAAGGTTTCCGTCGACGCCCCTCTTGGCTCCTCGGACCATTCTCTTGTGCCGAGCGTGGTGCCACTCACACTAACGTTGCGGTTGCATTCAGCAGGCTGCCGCCGTGTTTGGCACTATAAGTCGGCTCATTGGAATAGGTCTTTTTTTGCATCCTACCCGTGGTGGCAGTTTGCTTCTCACTGGAAGATTCCAGCGTTATTGGTGATTCTAAAGCTGGTGTGGTACTTCAAAATAAACTTTTTATTCCATTCTCGGTGGTGCCCATCGGAGGCAGATCCCACCCATGGTTTGATCACTCCTATAAAATAGCATCACGCTATAAGCAAGAGTGCTACCATGCCTGGGCAGACGCATCAACGTCTCGGGATGTAAACACCAGCACTCTTAAAAAGTATGATTCCGCCTCCAGGCCCTTCAAATGAGTCATTGCCAAGGCAAGTTCAGAGCACATCGGCAGGATTCGCGAGAAGCTAGTTCGCCTTCCTTCGGGGACCCTTGCATTCTGGTCTGTTGCCAAGGCTGTCCAAAGGAA
Organism: Parnassius glacialis; assembly: GCA_033319125.1. Lineage (NCBI taxonomy): Eukaryota > Metazoa > Arthropoda > Insecta > Lepidoptera > Papilionidae > Parnassius > Parnassius glacialis. The sequence goes on from JAVANC010000016.1 coordinate 12,567,273, forward strand.
TTTCTGTCAGCCATCTGTTCTATCTCTGCACAGAGAGGACGACTCACTGGCCCATGCCGCAAAGGAGAAAGCCGATCTTTTGGCGTCTAACTCGACTCGATGACAGGTGGGGAAACACCGCCGACCATCCCGCGGTGTGAGTGCTCCATGCCGGATGTACGGTTTACACAGCGCTCGGTTCGTAAAGCACTCCTCTTCCTGGACGTCAACAAGTCGAGTAGGCCTGATGCAGTCCCTCCCATTGTGCTGAACACGTGTGTACTGCTACTCCCAAGACGTAGTCCCGAATTCATCGAAGACAGCTTTGATCCATCCGATCCCTTAAAAGACGACCGCTCAGACCCGTCCAACTACAAACCTATCGCCATCACATCCTTGTTCTCCAAAGTAATGGAGTCCATTATAAACTGCCAGCTCATAAGTTACCTTGAGGATCACTAGCTGATTAGTGACGGCCAGTACAGTTTTCGTCGAGGTCGATCAGCTGCTGACCCTCTGGTCTACCTGAGTCCTATGAGTCAGGTAGAACATAAGATCACGCTCTGATTACAAGCCTATTAACGCTGGTGTTACACAAGGTTGTGTGTCATCACGAACGCTGTTTCTTCTACATATCAATGATATGTTGCAAATTGGTAACATTCATTGCTATGCAGACGACAGCAATGGTGATGCCTTATACACCGGCCGTGCCAAAATTTCTCGGGAAAACGTCGTCGAGTACCGGGATAAACTTGTGTCTGAAGTTCCATTCAGTGCAAAGCGGTTTGTATCGTCGACGACCGAGTTCTTTTTGATCGGCTCGATTCACTGGCGCTGCGTAGGGATGTTGCATCCCTGTGCATTTTCTATCACATCTACCACAGGGAGTGCTCTGAGAAATTGATCGGATTATTTCCAGCTGTCAAATTTCACGAACGAACATCGTCTCAAAATTCACGATAACACCCTCACCATCTGGATGCTTGACGGTCAACCATGAACGTTTTACTCGGAGTTTCCTTTCTCGCCCAAGTTCTCTGTGGAATTGGTTACCACCGACGATTTTTCTGGATCGATACGACTTAAGGACCTTCACGAAAAGAGCTTACATTTTTCTAAAATGCCGGCAACGCACCTGTAATTCCCCTGGTGTTGCGGTTGTTCATGGGGGGCGGTAGTCACTTACCATCAGGTGAGCAGTATACTCGTTTGTCCCCTCTTCTATAAAAAAGGGACAAACCAGGTAGAAGTTCTTGTCTCTTTGTCAAAAGAAAAGAAAGCGTACACAGCGTTCTTTCGTTTTCTTCCCATTATAATTTTATTAAAATTATTAGGTATGAAATTAATCTTTTAGCTTCAGCAAGGCGAATCGATATGATAGTGAATGTAAGTGATGTTGATTTTGATATCCGTGTGGTCATGTGCGTGACTGGTACCTAACTGACGGACGCTCACGGGTCACGGCCGACCTCAGCGGGGATTCCCCACTCCGAGTCGCTGAGAATCTCTCAGCGACTTAGCGACGCTGCAAGATCTCTCAGTGAAAGAACTTGCAACGTCGCGTCGTACTCATTCGCACCGCGCGATTTTTTTCATTACTGAAATAATTTCAGTTTATGTAAAGGTTATACAAAGTTGTAACAGAACCCGCTAAAAATAGCGACCTTTAAAAAATTGCGATATCAATATTTTATATCAATGCAAAATAATAAAATTACTGCGGTTGCCAACTGGCAGTAATTTTACTTATTTTGCTATGTTCAGCCATGACCTTTTATAGGCTGTAATGGAGAGATGGATATATATATATACATATTAGGAAAAATATATTAGGAGAAATATATATATTACACTGTCTCTCATTATCTGTGAAAAGCTAGAATAATAATATAATGTCAGGCAGGCATTCCATTTTATTTATTTGAAAATTAATCATATCAACATAGTACAATCCATCAGTCCATGATAGCCTATAAAACCTCACTGCTTTTCTCCCTTATAACATTATCCTCCAGTGTTAAAGCCCAGTAATTAGCCTTTCACACAATACAGACAGTAAAAGCAGATGTGTTAAATATATATATAGTCTTGTTATATACTTATAGAACACATCAATGGGTGGTCTTTAACGGCAGAAATAAAGAGAAGGTAAATCATTTAATAGCAAAACATAACTACAAGTAAAATTAAGTTTCAGTTAGTTACATAATACCATAAATATAGATAAGCTTTACAAAACCGTTTGCCACTGCGACATTGTGCACTGTATTTGTTAGATGATTCATTGCATAGCATGCAATGAATTATTCATAAATATTTCCCATAACGATAACCAGAGAATGTTATCATTGCTTATTAAGTGGCGAAGCTTGCGAAGTCACTTATTGATTTCACGATGTCTGTCCCTCTGTCCCACGATTATCTCGAGAACAGTTTCGAATTTTCAAATTCTGTTTTCAGCAATCGATTACTGATCACCCAGGCATCTGAACCTCTTATTTTGATTTTTTTTTTATTTACGTTACAAACCGCTACAAAGCTGATGGCTTCGCCACTTTGCTATGCTGTTAGCTTGCTAGGTTTATTATGTAGTTATTTGTTTTACATTATTAGTATGTACTTGTATATAATATGTAGTGGTGATGGCTTCCTAAAAAAAATCCTAAGTGTAAATTCAGTATTTTTTTTATTTCTTCAGTTTCTCTTATATGAATATTAATATTGTAATAAACAATTGCAAAAAGGAACTGAATAAAGAAAATATAACAAGTAAAATCCAGAATTTTGGACAAGGGTCTGACAAAAAAGTGGGTCACAACACAATTTTAAAGTAATGATGTTATTAATAAAATGGTTTTATTGAAGAATGAAATAAAAGTGTAATCTTTAATGCAAATAAAAAGTGCATACTGAATTACATGCAAAAGCTAAGCACATAATTAAAAATTAACAGATCCTGTTTTGCTTATCACAAATTAAGTTATGTACAAATAAGCACAGAGCATGTGAAATGTGGAAACGGTGGAGTTATATAACAACATACCTTTGGAGTGTTTGCCACTGGGTTTGATGATACACTATATGTTTGTTGAATTTGAGATTGAGATTGAATATGTGAAGGGTAGCCTTGATGTTGATTTGCCTGAGGATATCCTTGACATGCCTGGGGGTACCCAGTTTGAGCATGTGGGTATCCTTGAGCAGCTGGTGGATAGGCTTGAGCTGCTTGTGGGTAGCCTTGAGCTGCTTGTGGGTAGCCTTGAGCAGCTTGTGGGTATCCTTGAGCAGGTTGTGGATACCCTTGAGCACTAGATGGATAACTTTGAGCACTGTTTGGATAGCCTTGACTATTTGGGTATCCAGTACTGTACCCAGGCTGTGGCGCGGGGTAACCCGTAGTGGGAAAGCCGGGCATCGGAAGCGGATTCCCAAATGACTGTGGAGCTGTGTTGCTAAATCCAATATTATGGAGGTATCGCGGTTGCGAATTATATCCCGAATGGCCCTTAAAACCAAACGAAAACTTAAATCAGTAAAATCTTTAACTTAGTATTTCCTATTCATTTAATCCACTGTTTTTTGTGATAAACAACACAAGGTTAACAACGAGCGTGCACTAGTTTCATTTATTTATTACTTACTTGCTGATACGGGTTCATTTTTATATACCAATACCCTTTAGATCACACACAATAAACAGTATTTAATAAACCGGTATAAAAACTAACTTAGAGAGAACCTTGTACATAAAAATATACCTAAATTCAAGGAATAATGAAAAGTGAAACGTCAAACTACTCAAAGCGTCTGTAAAGTACTCTGCACAAACTATATAGAAACTATCATAGATAAATATATATGTAGCAAGCTACAGATACGACAGTGACTTTTAGTCAAGTTTCCAAACTACGCGTTTTGGCGCTGCAGTCGCCCATTTTGACAGATGTGTAATAAAAAAAAATATAGCTTAGAGATTGCAAGCACACATCCTTCAAATCATCGATATCGATGTTTAGTGGTGTTCTTATTTTGTCGATATCTACAGAAGTGCATTATACAGGAATACTAATATTACTTAATGAAACACTTATAATACATTAACATTTATTTTTTATTCAAGCACACCAACATCATATACATACGTAATCTTAGGATTAAATTAAAGGCACACTAAGTTATATAAACAAATTAGAAAATTGTACATAACATTGAACATAAATAAGTACAATTTGACGAGAAACAGAGCAATATTTATAGTTCATTAAATAAAGCAAATTAAACCACATGAATCATATTTAAGTGCTTAATATTTTACTTTTCAAGTTACTTTTTATTAGAAGCAATGCTATTTACTTTTCATGTAGGGTAAACCTGGCCATTTTTTTACAAAATTGTTTTAATTGTATTACTAAGAAAGTTATTTGTTTAACATATAAAGGTTTTCAAATAATTCTCTATAGTTTTAAAATAGATTGGACATTAAGCAAGTCTTTGTGAGGATTGTTCACCTACAAGTTACAATCTTTTTTTAAATTTTAACATCTCTTCTTTTATTTCATTTTCTTCACCACGTAACCTGAAAAGAAATAAATAAAAATAAAGTCTAATATTCATATTTTATGACTGAACGATAATCATAAATCATATATTATTCATATTAAATTAACAAAGGGCAGCTTCATGGCAGTTGGCATTTTCTTTCGGTCAGCCATGGTGTGGTGAAAATAAAGTGGTAGATGCAGTAAATAAGAAATAAAAAATATATAAATATTAACATTGTATACATCCATTATCAGGAGCTTTCTCAATGTCTTCAGGCACTTCCAAATAAGTGTAACCTTAATACTAAAGGAGTAGTTGATAAAACCATTGAAGTGTAGTGGAACTGTAATATTTAGATTAGATGAAGAATAAAGAAATCTTACTGTGATTTGAGGATAGATGATATGCTGAATATAGATATAATAGATATGTTGAAATTTTGCCTAATTATGTCTTAGAATAAAGTGAATTTATCATACCATTTTGCCAATGTGTACATTTTGTATCATCTGGCTACATTTGTCTCACCACATCAGCATTAGATTTCTATTCCTGAAAACAAACAATATTTGTGAATTTTATGCTCTTATACTTGAACCCAAAATTAAAGAATAAATATATAATGTATACGTCTATATTGTATATATTAACTGTTAACGACAGTTTAGTATAATCTTAATTAAAAAGTAATCTATATTATCATATAACTCAGTTATATGGTAACATAAATTACTTTTAAAAAGAACATTTATCTCCTTGGTGTTGGTACTTTCACTTGGAGGTTGTTCCATGATAAGCATCTGAAAAATAAACAAATATCGACATCAACATTAAAAATAACAAGTATGCTCAAGATGCTAATAGCGTAATATAGCATAAAATCGACTCCGCGCTATAGAAGCATATTATAGGTTGCTACAGACCAGAGATTTTTAGGGAGTAACTTTATTTATTTCTACCTTTGTCTTTACAGGCGTACCTAATACGACAGTGTAGGCACATTAAACTATCTAATTTAATAAGGACAGAACACAACTTATCTACTATTATAACATAATACATAATATAATGTCACTTAGGTAAATTCACCCAAGGAACAGCAGAATAAATCTACATCCTGAGCTACTTTATTTAGTGGGCAGCACTCTGGTCAGTGGGCCTCGTTTAGAAGTCTACTATTATAACATAATACGTAATATAATGTCACTTAGGTAAATTCACCAAAGAAACAGCAGAATAAATCTACATCCTGAGCTACTTTATTTAGTGTGCAGCACTCTGGTCAGTGGGCCTCGTTTAGAAGTCTACTATTATAACATAATACGTAATATAATGTCACTTAGGTAAATTCACCAAAGAAACAGGAGAATAAATCTACATCCTGAGCTACTTTATTTAATGTGCAGCACTCTGGTCAGTGGGCCTCGTTTAGAAGGTACGTGCGCGCGGTGTCTCGAATGGTGGGGGCCGCTTCCGGCACCACACGTACCTGTCCGGCACACACAACATAGCCATTCGCAATATCGCCTCGTTATATACTTGGTTTGCGGGGACCTGAAACAGCGTTTACGTTTCAGGAATCCGAACATTCTATTTAACCACCGTCATCATTACAGCGCTTCACAAGTCCACTGCTGAACGTAGGCCTCCCCCAAGAAATGCCACAAAGCACGGTCCTAAGCCACCTGCATTTCCAGGTCGTCACTTCATCAACATTTTATTTACTTAAAAATTTTTTTCTTAACCTAAGACTTTTATACTTCTTTAAGGCCAATTTCTGGGGTTCACCCATTTTAGATACATATTTTTCATCAATATCACCCTTCAATATTTTATTATTTATGTTGCACCAATTGTGTCCATGTAATCTAATTAAAATATTGGTGAAATAGTTTTTTACAATAAAGGCATGCTTATCACACCGTAGGCAGGAAAAACTCAAAGTGCTCAATATTTTTCTTTTCAAATTACTTTTTATATTACTTCCAATACAACTATAATTCAAATAGTTATGAATAAAGTAAGTACCATCCCTGTACAAGATAAGGAATTTTTCGTTAGGGTATGCCAAATTATTATTTTTTAACAATTTATACTCTCTAAATTTAATGTAAGAGTGAATGTTTGTCTCCGTACTGCTAATATATGTTTTGATGCAATTCTTACAACGAATCGCTCTCGTTATTTTCCGACAAATGTATCCAGCAGTGTAAGCTGAGCAGTGGACTTTGATTTTTTCCATGACAACATCATTCACCAGCAACTTTTCACTTGAACTTGCTTGTGAAGAAGATGGGAGATCTCGCGAAACACTGATAGTGTTTTCCGAATCATTTTCTTTATTATTATGAAGGTTTTTAAAAAGAACACTAACATTTAATAATGTTTCTCCATTATCCTCTTCACAGTTAGAGAATTTGGAATGTGGACTAAGCATGTTAGATAATATCAAAGATTTAAAGGCATATATAAATGTGTTTGCATCTGGGTTAACATTTCTATAATTTATAGCTCTTATACGGCCAAAAAAATTTTCTAATGGGTCTTGATTAATATTCCTCGGATAATAATATTCTACATTATACTGTTCAAATAATAATTTGGAGACCCTTATAAAACTTTCAAGAGTTGTAACCCATCCTTGTTGGGATGGCACTCGCACAAGTCGAGGTTTTCCTGCTTTTGTAGCATGTTTGCTACTGGTGTCTACAAAAACAATTTTTTTATTTTATTAATGGCCTCAATCCAAAAATTGTGATGTTGTGAATTTTGTTTAACCGCTCGTCTTAACTTTCCTCTTTGCACACCACCCGGGTAGCCATTGACGCTGTCAAACAGTGTGTCGAAGAATTCAACAACTTCCGCTGTTGTGGCCATTGTTGCGTCAGAGTTTGCAGTATGAAAATAATCTGAAAAAAAGTATTTTTAATTTAATTTCTTTTACAGTTGTAACTGCAAATCTTTCGCCAAAAGACACTTCGTATTTGGTTACAACAACATACTTTTTTAACCATTTTTTTACAAATTGAGACTTATGGTCAAATTTTACAATAGTATATACATAAATTGAATAAGTCTACAAATCAATATAGCAATCGTTACTTACTGAGTGCATTTGTATATTTGAGCATAGCAGCAGTTCGAGCACTAAATACTTGAGCAGCTACGCTGACCTTCATTTTTTTAATCTTTTGGCGATCAACATGATGAGCCGTTAACTTTGGTAGTGCCCTTGTGTGTCCCAATTTGCTATCCAAATCAAAAATGAACTCAATATCTTTCCAAGAGGCAGTTTTTTCTTCCCAAATTATATCTTTATTTAAAAAATTATTCCTTAAACCCTTTAAGAGATGAGGTGGGTCAAAAAATATGCTTAAATCGTGATCAGCAATATTAACCGACCCATCTGTAAAATAATTAAAATAAATACTATTTGTCATGAAGTAGAACTAGTTTTTAAGTAATTAAGAATGGTACACACCATCATGAACACCTTGAATATTCCGCCTATGAATTGTATCTTCCCTAAGTCTTCTTATTGCTGTTCGAAATGTGGACCCTTGGTCACAAACAAGTCCTAAAGGTATTAACCCAGTTCGTATTACTTGGGACACAATCTGTTTTAAAATGCATTGCAGCTCTGCTGCTGATACTGTGCCTTCACAGAAATAAAATGCTACACTCTGTCTCCATGGAGAGCATATTCCTCTTAGCATAAAAACTAAAGCATGATCACAATATTTCAGTTTTCTCTCTCCAGCTATATCTACAAACCCATTAATTATATCATCTTTTTCATTAAAAGTTAAATGTGGTGTCAGAGAGACTTCGTCAAAAACGATTGTACATAGCTTTTGTTTAGTGTCCCATTTTTTGGTTGTATTTGATATATGTTCAAATATTAATGGATTGAGTCCTGGTTGTATTGAAACCTTCTCAGAAAGTCTATTTAATGTCCGTTTACTAGGCAAGGCAAACATTTTTTCTAATAGTTTATAACTTTTGGGGCTTTGTTTCATTATGAGCAACGCCATTAATTTTTCATCTAAGGTAAACCTTCTGGCCATTTTGCTTTTATGAATTTGTTTTAATTGCATAAACAAGAAAGTCTGCGCTTGTTTGTTTAACAAATAAAAGTTTTCCAAAAGGTCTTTATTTCTTGACAGGGATTGTGCTTGATCAAGTCTTTGTGATACTGAGTCACTTAAAGTTTCAGTTGCAATATTAGTCAAAATTTTAACCAATTTTCTTTTCCTTGATACTATTTTCTTCACCATGTAACCTGAAGTGAAATAAATAAAATAATTAAGTTCTATATTCATATTTCATGACTGAATGATACACTTAAAAATATTAATTTATTATTTATATATTTTTATTTTAAACTTTTAATGTATTTACTTTGAAAAGATAACAAATAAAGTGGATGTCATCAGGGGTAGAGTTCCAGAGAAATGTAACCTTAACAGTAAAGGAGTTGTTGATAAAACCATTGAAGTGTAGTGGAATTGTAATCTTGGGATTAGATGAAGAACAAAGAACTCTTATTGTGATTTGGTAGATATTGAAACTTTTTCTAATTATGTCTATGAATAAACTGAATTTATCATACCTTTTTGCTTTTTTGTACATGTACTACCTTTTGGCAACATTTCATTCACCACATTAACATTAGAATCAATGCCTGAAAAGAAGCAATAGTTATGAATGTTATGGTCTTAAACATAAACTCAATATTAAATAATAAATTTACAATGTATGCTTCTCTGTATGTCTACATTAAATCTAGCTACTGTTAATAATAATAATAATAACTCTCTGAACCCTCTTAGTACATTACTGGAGGGTTCCGGGAGGGGATTTCAGCTTCGGAGAGGAGGTACAAAAGTGACCCACCTTTTCTATATGGATGATCTCAAGTTATTCGCCTCCAGTCGCTCTCATCTTATGGAATTGCTAAACATCACTTGTGATTTTAGCAATTCTATTAGAATGGAGCTGGGGACGGATAAGTGTGCGGTCCTCCATGTTGAAAGGGGAAGGGTTGCTAACTCGGAGGGCATAGACTTATCTATGCCCATCAACATAAGGACCCTTTCCGAGGCTGAAACATACCGATACCTGGGTATGTCACAGAACATCGGTGTAGATGAGGCGGGTATGAAACAGTCAGTTTGCGATGTGTTTTATGCACGCTTGAACAAAGTGCTTAACAGCCTTTTGTCCGGTGTGAATAAGACGCACGCATATAACGGTTGGGTCATGCCTGTTCTCATGTATACCTTTGGCATACTCAGGTGGACTCAAACCGAACTAAACGCTCTGGACAGAAAAGTCCGCACTATAATGACATCCCACAGGATGCATCATCCGAGATCGTCAGTAATGAGGCTGTACTTGCCGCGGAAGCATGGTGGACGCGGCTTTTTAAGCGCGCTTACCATGCATAATCGCGAAGTGTGCAGCCTCCGTAATTACTTTCTGACGAGAGCGGATGATCCATACTATAGGGACGTTATTTGTTGTGATAAAGGACTTACCCCTCTATCCTTAGCCAACGAGCAATGGCAATACCCGGCAGTACAGAGCATTTCCGACCGGGAGACCGTATGGAAGGAGAAAGAGCTCCACGGGAGGTTCTACAAGGCTCTACATGAGCCTTTCGTAGACACAGTCGCCTCCCTCCACTGGCTACGTTTCGGTGACCTCTTTGGGGAAACCGAGGGTTTTGTCTGTGCGATACAGGATCAGGTTATTAAGACCAACAATTATCGGAGATACATCCTAAAGGATGGCACCGTTGACGTCTGTCGAGCTTGTCGCCATCCCGGTGAGTCACTTAGGCATGTCATCTCCGGTTGTTCGGCGCTTTCTAACTCTGAGTATTTGCACAGGCACAACTTAGTAGCCAGGATTCTACACCAGGAGCTCGCTCTGAAATACGGTCTCGTGGATCGGAAATTGCCGTATTATAAGTACTTGCCGGAAGCCGTGCTCGAAAATGACCGCGCCAGGCTCTACTGGGACCGGGCCATCATCACAGACAGGACTATTCTTGCGAATAAGCCTGATATTGTGCTGATGGACCGGGCACAGTCAAGGATATTTTTGGTCGACATTACCATTCCTTATGACGAGAACCTCGTGAAAGCCGAAACAGATAAACTGACTAAATATCTGGACCTGGCTCACGAGGTGACCGACATGTGGGGTGGATTGCCGGCCGAAATTATACCTGTAGTCGTCTCTGCGAACGGGTTAATCCCAGTCAGCCTCTCGGGTCATCTGAGGCGACTGGGACTCCGTGACGGACCGCTCCAAGCTCAAATGCAGAAGGCGGTGCTCCTCGATACCGCCCGCATCGTCCGCCGGTTTCTTTCCCTCTCCCCCTAACCCTCGGCCGTTTGGTCTCCCCTGCCGAGGGCTTCCATCTGGTTGGGTTTTTATTTATTTATGTATTTTTTATGTATTTATTTTATTTTGTTGATATTTATGTATGTTTATCATTTTCATTTACAATTATATATTTATACAGCCCAACCAGATGAGAAAACTATATAGATACCCCATAATAATAATAATATTCCACAACTATCACACAACGCCATCTAGTCCCAAGCTAAGCAGAGCTTGTGTTATGGGTACTAGACAACTGATAAACATACTTATATATTTCTAAATACATAAATATTATAGATAAATTACACCCAGACACAGAACAAATGATCGTGCTCATCACACAAACATTTGTCATAGTATAAAGACAGGGAAGTAGGCTGTCTCCGGCCCAATCCGCGATATAATTGCCTACTGTCTCAGGGTTGTCATTGTCACCAAATCATTAGTTTAAAGCCCGGCCTTTGCCAAAAATAATACATCTCTGTATAACTAATTCAGTGATCATTAGTCGATAAAGTTCAACAATGGTTTTCCTAACAAATACAGAAATGTATTAAGATTCAGAGCAGTATTATTTATAAAAAAAGGGATAAAATAAACCGGCGGGGCGGTGTGTGAGCTCGTGTTTAAATTATTTACTTAGTATATTCTAGTTATTTTTTATTTTTAATAGGCATAATATAGTATTTGCACACATAAAGGACCATATTAATTTTTATTTTTAATTAATACAAGCATATATATATTGAATCACACATTTATTACAAAATTACAAATTAGCTACAGAAAAATACTTTCTTCGGTTTTGACTATTACGAAACGACTTATTATTAAACTTTAATGTGTAATATATCCGCATCCTTATAAATAACTTTTGCAATTATAATTAATTACGATTTTATAACCGTAAGTAGGTACTTAGTTACTATTCTTCCTCTGATAGACAACTAATACAACAAAAATATGTAATTGTATGTAAAAAAGCCGTAACGCGCGAACCTCGTGCGGTGTTAGCCCAGACTGGCGTTATCTAGTTTTATCCATAACTTCGTTATGGATAAAACTAGAAGCCTGCATTTTTACTAACCAAGTAGGAATTGTATGAACTCGGTATATTTGAAATTTCATTAAATTGGAACCAGTAGTTTAAGAATTATAACTAGTCAAAGTTTCTTAATTTTGTCACTCACTGACTGACCGATCATCAAAACTCTAAGGCACTTCTAGCAGACATAGAAACTTCAAATTTGGAATTTAATTATTGTTTAGTATATAAATCAAGGAAAAATTAAAATATTTTACAATTTCGGTCTAGTTTTCGAGATACACCAACTGCATAAATAGCTTTGTAATCCCATATAAACATATAGTATTACAAAGTTACAGTTGCAGTTAATGAATCAGTGTACCTATATATGTACATATAATGGAATAATAGGTGTAAATAGCTACCTAGATATAACTATCTACAAAAAGAAATGAGATGCCATCAAAAATATAACTTGTAAAAAAAGCCAAGTCTCGCAACTCAGTTCTTCTACCGTAAAAATTTGTGAGATCCATGTAATACCAAGTCGGTTAATTTATTCAGTCCATAGATTGACTTGGCAATCGCACTAAACAATCTAATTTAATATAATATGTATTACTTGTGAGATATATTGTGTTTTCATGCGATTGCCAAGTTAATCTATGTATCAATCTATGGACTGAATAAATTAACCGACTTGGTATTACATGGATCTCACAAATTTTTACGGTAGAAGAACTGAGTTGCGAGATTTGGCTTTTTTTACAAGTTATGTTTTTGATGGCATAGAAAGCTTTTTTTGCTACTTCGTAACTAGTACTATATGAATATTAGTACACACCTGATGATCCAATCTCTACCGATGATTTGGAACAATCATTTTGCTCTTTGCAGTAATTGTGTTCAATCGTAACATCACTTCCTGAAAACATTATTCAAAATGTTGAAAAATTTGCTACTGACTGAAATTTAAATAAAATATTTTTAGAAATCATGGTGTTCATCATAATATGTTTACTATAATTTACAATTAACATCAATTAAGATATTTGTACATACCAGGCTTTCTAATCAATACCACAGCTTCTGTGAAATCATCGTCATCTTGCACTTTACAATAATTATGTTCAGTTGTGACATCCCATCCTGAAAACATTACATAATCATAGCAAATAACGATGTAGAGTCAATGACATTTGTACTTTACTAAGCATAGAGTCAAAGAGTAAAAAGAGAATCCTTAGTTAGCCAACCCACAAAATGCTTATTCTGGAAAAAAATTTACCCACATGCAATCTTTGGAAATTTGTAATAAATTGCTGCTTTTTCGATATTGAGATATTTTTATAGAATAGAATGATTTTTATTCAATATTGTTTATTACATAATATCTATAATATAATAATCAATTCTCGTTTAAATTGATCATTTTAATATCTATTTTTGATTATTTTTCTGTGTTAACTAGGGAGATAAAAAATAATTGCATACTTGTCTAGAAAATAATAATAAAAAATACAAAATATCAACATTCCAACAAGTAACAGCTAAAACAATAATTCAAGTAATAGATCTCAGATCGATTAGTAATGAGTTAACTCGAGTTGAATCTTCCTAACTTGAGTTTGGGTTGTGGTACATGAACGGATCAAGTAAGCTAGCAAAAGAGTAAAAGTGTAATTCATTCGTTGTGTGAGAGCTTTGCATTTCAAAGAGTATTTAGCTACAACCAAAACAATTTGTTATTTAGAATTTTATTATAGCTAGTTGTGTAATTTAATTCCCTTTATAAATTTGATTAATTATGATCAATATCAATATGAACAGCGAGCGCTACCCATCTGAGCCGTGGTGGCTCAGATGGTTAGCGCTCGCTGTAAGCTTCACAGTACTCGAGCAACCCGGGTTCGATCCCCGCCGGCACCACTGAAATTGTTAATTGCAATTTTAAGTGCTGATTTACCACGTGCTCGGCGGTGAAGGAAAACATCGTGAGGAAACCTACATGTCTGAAAAATAAAAAAAGATATTTCGAAGACATGTGAAGTTCGCCAAGACGCATTGGGGCAGCGCGGCGGACATTTCCTTGCCCTAAAACCCTCTCAGAAATGAGAGGAGGCCTGTGCCCAGCAGTGGGACGTAAATAGGCTCCAACTTTACTATGATCAATATAGTGTCACCATACTTTAAATTAACGCCAAATGTAACACAACTCACAATAAATATATTGAATTTATTTAAGAATATTTTGACTATAAACTTCAACCTTTTGTAATTAAACTAGTAATAGCTTATGTACCTACATCTTAAAGCTAGACTAATATTATACATCTTAAAGCTAGACTAATACATAAGTATATGATACATACTAAATATACCTTTTTATATCAATCCTACATAATAAGTTTTAATAGGTATAAAAAAGGAAATATAATTATCTCAACCCACCAAAGAGATAGAAAAACAAATTTATAAAAAAGTAGTTTGTAACAAATCATTTACTCTGATTTGTACTGCTAACTCAAGTTGCGTGGATTTCAACTTGGGTTAAATCAAGTCATAATTTTCTAAGTTGGCACATCTATAAGATCAGAATTCCTAATATTCACTCCACTTAGTTGTTGTTGTTTTAACTTTCATTAATCGTTTCACCATTTCGTTTAATTATTAACCACAGCTTTTTTGGTGATTTTTTACTGATCCTGCTTTTATATATTGAAGTAATTATAGTGAAAAATAGCCTGTTACTGTGTAATAATAGTGAAAAATCACCTGTTACAGTGTAGCCAATAGATAATCTCACTTTTACTTATTCTACAATAACTTAGTTCCTAGATTGACAAATCTTGCAGATTTTTAGCTAGGAATTGTTTATATACACGCTTTATAATACGTACTTTCATCTTGTTAACACTTGGGCCCGAGAATGTATAGAGATGTCTTTTTTTCCTTTAAGTACCATGATTGAAAGTAATAAAATGACTCACCTGTTGCAGTCAGAGGCACACCATGAGCTATTTCATTGTCAGTAAGCAAGCACGGGTAAGAGTATCGAAGTCTTCTGCCTTCATTGTCGAACTGAAACATATCAAAATGTTTTTCACAGACACGTTTGTTAAGTAACTGTTCTTTGGAAAGTACAATGAGCTGGGGATTTGTCGGCACTACGAAAGATACCCATAAGTTTCTTAAATTATCGTTCTTAGGGAATCTGAAAAGCCGGTGCGTTTCATGTGTTGTATTGCAACCACCAACACAACACTTTTCGTATACCATTATGTTGGTATATGCAATATTCACACGAGCAGCACAAAAACAGAATATTTTAATAACTGAGGAAAATTCGCATTAATATTGGCGGCAATCAATCTATATCGATAGCTTTGACTTTTGACAAATGATTTGACATTGGCGTCTCAAAATGCTCAAAATGGCGTCCGTAGGCAGATAACAAATTGCGACGGTAGCGCCAAATGGCGTAGAATGGAACTAAGCTGTCACGGGAAACTATGGAGTGGAGTGTAGACACTCCATAATAGAAACGGTACTCTATTTTTTTTTTGGAGATTATGGCCTGGTATCTAGACCTTTAGGCCAAAACTGTACTCTGTGGCCGCCACAGTGTGGCGTCATGTGAGTATCAATCGAACGAGTGTAGGATATTCGATATACATCGATGCATCGAATTCAGTCGATGTTAAGAATACGTTGTTACGTTGCATCGAATCAATCCGATGTTTTGGAAAGTTATTGATATACTCGATGTATCGATGTGTTTTCACAAAACATCGAATCAATGATACTGGTTATCATTGATTCGATGTTTTGGTAAATGGTAAAAAGGTATACTTACCTATCACTATTAATATAATAACTTCTAAATCAGAAAAACCAAAACATGCTCTGATTTAGAAGTTATAATATTAAACCTGTTAGTGGTGCTAGTTGGCAGCTGTTAATCCCTTAAGCGGAATCAAGAAATTGAGATTGGCTCTTTGGAAATACTGCTGGAGATAATTTAAAAAAATCGTCTGGTCTGTCACGGTTTTAGACCATCCCAATGGACTCACCTCGCATGATTATTCCTCTCTACCTAGGTATTGGCTTTAAAAATCTCGTGCATTTATAAAAACTGTTTACGGAATCGATTTTATCATTGTAAGAACCATTTCTGCTGAAGTAGGTGTTCTTTGAAAAATGCCGATTTATGCGGTTAATGTGTGCATAAAGCAGTCAAATACTTAAAATTTATAAGAAGATGGAGTTATATTCCATATGTAAGAATTTTTATTGTGTACATTAGGAAATCGAGTACTAATAGTAATATTTTATGAACGTAATATATTACTTTTAATTTTAAACTAAAATTAAACAGATGAATCAGCAAAGGCTTTTTTCTTTATGGCAAATTACTTGATTATTTTAGATATTTTGCAATCCTAGATCCTTCTATATTTGTATTGTAAGTCCTCTACGCAAAGATTGCCAGAAAGAGATCGCTTAAAGTGATAAGGCCGCCAAAATTTCATATAATAAAGAATATCTATCTATCTAACATCGTTGAATATACACACACTCACAAAAGGTGTGCGGATAAAACGGTGCTGATGTATGAGTATTAGATCATTCAAAATTTGAAGCTGGTGTGAATGTGGGGATGATAAATGTCCAGCATTTACTTCAGAAGTGTTCATTGGAGAATTTTTTTGCTCTGCATATAAGTTTTTATAGAAATTAGTTGCTATCTCTATTATTTTAGGTCTAGAGTAAATTTATTTTCCGGGTGGTTTTTGTTTTAGATTTGGAATCCAGGTTTTGAATGAGTTCAGTTTTTTAATCCCTTTTTTAGACTTCCTGTAGATATGAGATGTTTTTCTATTATTTTTAATCTGTGTTCTTCATACTCTTTTTTAATTCGTTTATGGACACTCTTAAATAAATAACTAAGTTCTTGTTTTTCTTCTTTGCATAGCGGTTTTTTATGCATTAATTTATTTCTTCTATAGAGTAGAGGTTTTGTTTCCTCAGAGATAATATCGCTGCTTTGCACGAATAACCGCACAATCCAAAAACACACATTTTACAGGGTAACTATTTGAAAATTAAACAAAATATTTACTGTCATAACTTTTCATGTTTTTAATCATTAGAAGAGTAGAATATATAAATCTAAAGTATATTAATCAAGGTTTGAATTATAATCTAAAAATTCAGGTTTTGAGCTGCGAATACCTTAATTAATAATTAAAAACTATGACTTATTCGACTTGTTACAAAATGAGTTTTGGTATATTATCATGAATAGGAACATAAATCAAAATAATACATATGAATAGTTCTCAATTTTAGTTTTACAATGGCACAACTGGTAATATGATCTACAAGATATTAAAAAAAATCTGTAATAATGACACAATTACGATAAAGATAATATTAATGAAAAGTGTGTTCAAACACAAATCAATTTATTTGTTTTATGCTGAAGCCTTCGGAACGATTTTTTCTGTAGAGTAACACATTCCTGTTTATCATATTTAGAGATTAAACAAACCTGTAGAAAAGTATTTTTATTATTATTTATTTATTATTATTATAGTCCACATTTTATAACAATTTGCAGTATGTCTATTACTGTCATCAAGCTACCAGTGCGCAGATTAAAATGATCACGTTAACATTAAAATATTAGGAATCACAAACATAAAAGAAATCGAACCAACAATACCTATCTATTACGCTTCTTAAAAGTAATTAGGAAAAATAACATTATGAACCATGAACATAAATAAAATTCTAACAAAGTTTTGCTTTTTAAAAATATTTAGGAACATTATGAACCATAAACATAAAAAAATCAACAAACTAAAAATAATTAGGAACATGATGAACCATGCTTAAACATAAAAAAAAACAAACTTGTGCTTATTTTAAAAATAATTCGGTTAATTAAAAACAATAAACAAAAAAAATCTATCAAACATTGGACAACTACAGCATAATCAGTCTTCTTCAGGTACACTTAATAATAAAAATTAGAGATTCTCAAAAAACGGTTTATAAAATCTTGGTACAATATTTTTCCTAATAAGGTCTAGCAAACCCTTCTTCTTCTTCTCACATATTGGGATTTTTTCTCTGTATGCCTTTTTAACAGTGATATTATTGGCAGTGTTTCTTGTCTTACCAATTTTATCTATCATGACTGTTTTAAACTCTGTGTCCTCGTACGATGTTTTATAGGAAAAACAGTAATTAGAGTCATTAGATTCCACCTTTAAAATTTTGACGTCTCCTAGCTTTAACGTTTATTTGTCCATATTCTTAGAAAAATGTTTGCCTATCGATGAAGCCAACGCTTTTATATCAAAAAAATCTTCGTGTATTAATTCATTTACTTGATAGGCTGTACCAGATTTTTTAGCATTTCTTATAACGCTTGCATACTGTTCAGGTGTATATATGGGTCCAGACTTTAGAGCTTTACCTACTACTCTTTCAATAAGGGAGTGGACATTATCACCCTCATTTTGAGTGTGCCCTTTTATTAAGTATTTGTGGGTTATTGAATTTAATAAAATCGAGATAGTAAACTGCATATACATAAAGAGCTATTATGTACTGGTTCTTTTGCTGGCCACAGCAATTGTCGGAATAAAAAACTATATCTAATTTTGAGTCTAGTTCTTCAGCTTTAAACTTTAAATTCTGTATGTATTTAAGCAAACAAGATCCTATTTCTATAGCACCGCGTTTAGCTTCACCTTCATACCAGACATAACATGCAGTGTCTTTAGATTTGATATCGCATATTTTGAAATTATACGTATTTAATTTTGATACGTAATAAAAGTTTGATGCATCTCCTCTAGGACAAGGTATTGCAGCCTGAAGATCATAAACTGCTACAATACAATTATCAGGAGTAAGTTTTTTGTCATCTTCTTTATTTTGCCTTGACAAATCCTTCTCTTTTAAATGCCTATCAAACTTTTCTTTCAGTTCTACCTTATCGTTTTCTGTGGCATTACTGTATGATGTATAATCCTCACACTGATCTTTTTTTTGTTGGAAAAAGCTAATGTTGAACTCGTTGTTGAAGATCCTGTAATACATAAGGTAATTGGCGCTTGGTAGACTTTTTGACTGACAGTCGAGTTCGTAATCCCTATGTAAGTCTGCTACAGTTTTCCCACCATCAATATAAAGCCTTTTTGTGTCTGACGACAGTAGTGACTTTCAATTTTTGGAATTGAGTTGATGTGTTGAATTACACTTTCTTTAATAGCCGGATCTAAATGGAAATGTTGACTGTGTTTGCCACGATTATCCAAATCTAACATGCCACATGAATTCTGCTTCTTTCGGATAAAGGCATCAGTTATATCTAGCGTAGCTTTAAGAAATACTTTAAACACTCGAATTCTCTCATTATCAACGGTCAAATAAAAAGCGTTGTTTTTCCCTCGGTTACTGTTATGCATCTTGTATGAGTATCGTGTTTGAATGACGGAAAGATGGCGTAAAATAAACTCCCGATGCCTTTGCAGATCTCCCATGCCCCAAAAGCTTTCAAAAATTTCTTTGCGCTGTGATTCTGTAATGTTTTGTGTACATTTTTGTTTGCATTTATCAGTACACGTTGTTTTGAGAGACTTTGCAGGCACAACGGTTTTTCCCTTTTTAGAATTGGATATATAGGACTTACCAGAGTTTCTTAGGATTTTTGCCTTGTTACGCAACCAGTTATTGGGTGTAGATTTTCTTTTCCGTCCTTTATTTGAGCTGATATTATCGTTACAACCAAGATGTGTAGAATTGGTATCAGCAGTAAGTTCTAAAGAGGTTGGAGGTGTAGAACGTGAAGTTGAAGCTACTGGCTCAATCGAATCATTGCGGGAAATATCTTCTTCGATGCAGGTAGCTCTTGTAGGAAATATGTTATTGTCTACCCTAGACTGAACCACTGCTGTTAAACGTTCATTATTCAATTCATCGTCTGATGAACTCTCGGAATCTGAGGAACTAGATCCATCGCTTGAGCTGCTACTAGATTCTGTTTGCATGGGGGCTATCGGCATAGGTATAGGTGAACTTGTTTGGTTTATGGTGGAAACATCGTTACTGAAATTGTCATATTGTTTTTCATTTAAATCTACTCCACTCAAGAAATTTTTAAAAACTTCTCGTTTTTTATTTTTCAAAAGAGACCTCTTTGTAGAACAGGGTGTATCGATATCTACATAGTCAGGATCCTTCACACTATCATCTGAGCAAAAGTCTTCAATAACATTATATAACTCTTTATTTTCAATATTATCGTTAGGCTTGGGATATAAAATGAACTGTTCCTTTTCAGTGAATTGTATGGAAGTTGAAGTCGTAGGTATTTCATTCTGTATAACAGATTTACTATCTTGTTTGAGATTCCGGATTATTTGTAGGGTACAGGAATTCGGCACTGTAAATAATAAGAACATTTCATAAAATAACGAACCACGCCATACTATGCCATGGCATGTCATGCCAGCACAACATCACAATACAACACACCACACCACACCACTCCATACCACACCATGCCATGCCACACCACACCGTTCAGTCCTATCATACTACAACACAACACAACATAGCATCATGCCTGTAATACCCGAAGCCGGCTATGTTTTTTCTGCTGTTCATCGGCATAATTTCTAACGCCGAGTTGCTAAATTAAGAATGTTCTAAATAAGAAATGACGATTACCCCGTTTGCTGCTTGAACCAGGATTCGAACCTGGGACATCGCGGTTAAATAAGCCACGCAAGAGGCAGCAAAAAAATACCAAAACACGTTATAATTACATTATATCATTAAAAGTAACTTAACTTGCTTTCGGTTCTAAATTGTTTAGCTTTATTTTTAAGCAATAATAACCTTTTTCATAAACATGTTAAAAGATTTTGTTGTTTCTATCTTGAAGAAACAAATAAAACTTAATAAGTATTATTGTCTTACTTACTTTTTCGTGAAGAATGTTGTAGCACTAAATGCAGCACTTTTTAACAAAAAAAAAAATGATCGAAAACAGTCACAATTTTAACTTAAATAATCAATCAACTCAAAATGAATTAATATTGCAGAAAATATTACTAAAGTTTACAATTTAAACACACGATTATTTGGTAATGTGCTATTATTCCCGAAAGTTTTGATGTGGACACGCGAAAACAATAATAGCAACTGGCGATCGTCGACTGTTGCACAAATATGGCGTGATAAATCAACCAATCGCATAACGACATTTTTACGCGCCACTACGTCAGTTTTGCCGTTATGAATGTGAGTCTTACTGACCATAAAATACGAACTATTTTGCAAGTGACTGTGTTATAAACCAGTATTTTCAATATTTTGGTTTGTGCGGTTATTCGTGCAAAGCAGCGATATATCTATTTTGATTTTTTAGTTCTTTAGTGGAATTTAGCACATCAATGATTATTTTATTTATTTTTGAATTGTATGACTCTATATTTTCACATTTGTCCCACAAACCAGAACTTTCTATGGTTTGTTTTAACTTTTTCAAGAACAATTTTTCATCCTCTTTTGTTTTTAAAATTGAATATTTGAGGTTATATTTAGCTCTACTTTTTTTGGTTTTTATTACTTGGAATGTAGCTCTCACTAGACGATGATCGTTAGGGTAGTTTAGCTGATTAATAATTTCAATATTTGTAAATTGCTCTTTGGTGTTAGATAAAATATAATCTAATTGGTTTTTTGCCCCTCTTGGTGAAAGCCACGTCCACATATTGACAGTTTTCTTTTTGAATATGCTGTTGATAAAGGTAAGGTTATTTTGAAATGCAAATTGTATTAGTTTTGCGTCGCTTTTGTTCCTTTTACCGTAGCAGTACGGTCCTAGTATTCTCTCTTCATTAGACTGTTGTTGCCGAATGCACGCGTTGAAATCGCCTATAAGGATGACGGTTTTGTTGCTTTGTTCTAGAGCTTCCCGAAGTTGATCATAAAAAATTGTTAAGTCACTGTATTTCGCTTTGCTAGTAGGCGCATACGCTTGGATAATAGAGATAAACATAGTATCAAACCTTAAATTCAGTAAACAAACTCTCTCCGAGATTGCAATAAAACTTTCAATGTTTGCTTTCAAATGTTTTTTAATTAAAAAACCGACACCATAAAGGCCTTTAGTTAAGCCATAATAGCAAAATATATGCTCATTATCTTCCAAAATGCTATAACCTGTTCTTCTAATTTCTGCGAGACCAATTAAATCATATTTAATTTTTGAAATAGTTTCTTTAAATTCCAGTAGATGTTCGTCAGACAGTAAGGATCTTGCATTATATGTGCAGATGTAGAGGGGGTGGAGTGGAGGGTTGTGGTCGTTAGTCCCCGCGGTGACCAGCCGAATCGGGGAACATCGTGGAGAGGTCGCTGTGCCACGTCAGATTTTGTTACGATTTGAAGTGGTACTTCCAAAAGGGGTAGCAGTCGTAGAAGGCGTATTATCTGTGTTCTGTTTTTTTGTAACAAAACTATTGATGTTCATGTTTGGCTTTTTTGGATTTAACTTTTTTTTGTGTTGCTTCGAGCTAGAAGAATCATTTGTGAGTTCGGGAGATTCTGAAAGGTTTCTCTTATTGTATTTTTTATTGTCTTGGTTGTGCGCTTGGTTCTCTTCTTTTTTCTTCCGGTAGTATTATTAATTTATTATATTTTAGAAATACTTTCTTCCCTTTGTTTCTCTCCTCTGTCAGCTTTACAGTTAATTTCTTACGCTCTTCTATTAATTCAGGCGGAAAATCTTCTTTAATATAGTATGGTGTTGCTTCTAACTTCTTTTTGTTCTTTAAAAGTCGAATTTTTGTTATCATTGAATTTAAAGTTACAACAACTGGTCTAACTTTTTTATCATCCTTCTTACCGAGGCGTTTTATATATTCAATATTTTCTTCATTCAAGTTGAGATTCATTAAGTTATTTATAATATTTGTAATGTTGGTATTTAGTTCAAAGTAGTTTTTCTGCGTTTCCTCTATTCCAAAAAATATTATATTTTTCCTTCTCGACAGCCTATCAAGTTGCTGTATACGCCGCCCCTGTTCTTCAATATTTTTTTCAAGTAAATTATATTTTCATTCTAAACTTGTAAATTTTTCATCTATATTGTCGTTTATAATTTTTGGTATGCTCTGTTTCATATCTCTTATTTTATTCGTCTGCTCATCTAACTTTTGTTGTAAATTTTTAATTAAAACGGTTAGTTCTTCCATGTTTTATTACTCAAATAACAAAAATATCTGTACATATAATAAATCTGTAGAAAAGTCGTGTCTGTAATTCTAATATATTCTTGAAAAAAAAAAGTCCAGGGGACTAAATAAAGGGTTCTGAAGCCAAATTAGTGGTTTTTAGAATTTTTGTCTGTCTGTCTGTCTTTCTGTCTGTCTGTCTGTCTGTGTATTCCGGATTCACGCAAAAACTACTGAGCCGATTTACATGAAATTTTGTATGTAGGTAGTGAGTAACCCGAAGCAACTTATAGGCTACTTTTTATCCGATTACGGAACTTCATAAAAGGAAGGTTAAGTAATTTATTTAATTTAGATGTTATTTTTCTATTATATCTTGGTTATAGGCGGGATGACTGGTGTTTTTCAAATAAAAACCATATTTGTAAATAAAGTTTAGAATATAGTTATAATCTTGGTAAAATAATTTGAAACTACACCGATTTGGTATTCAAAACAGCGACATCTATCATCAAATGTAAAAAGTAGTATATTTTGCCTTCAATTACTAATAAATGTATACAGTGGTAGAGCCACGCGGCAGCTTTTGCTGTCGCACGGATGGGCCGGCTCGAACCGGGGTGGTACCACGACCTCACAGAAAACCAGCGTGAAGTAGAGGTTCACCTCTGCGTTTCGCTTGGTGAGTGCAGGTGGCCGGAGGCCCTTTTTACTGGAAATGAGGCATTCCATCTTAGTCCTCATGGGTGACAACGCATCTACATTTTGAATTGTAATAGAGGATAGATGTAGATGTCTATGGGCCGCAGCAACCACTTACCATCAGGTGGACTGTGTGCTCGTTTGTCACCCTTATCCTATAAAAAAAAATGAAATAATATAAATAACTTGCATCTATATGATTAAATGATAAAATTTTTAAAATTATTAAAAAACTCTAACGTTTAGTTTTTTAGTATTTTTGTCATTTTATTTTAAAAGTGTAATAATTTCAATAGATAATAGTGACGTCTAAAAAAATATGAAAATTGATAAAGTATTTATTGCAATTACTATGTAATATATATGTAAAGTGATTAAAACTGATCTGTCTGCAATTGTTGCAAAATTTTTATTATCGTGATAGTTTTATTCAAGAGATTTTTATATACTTATGTCGTGGCCAGATCGTAGAACTGATCATATATCATAAAATAGTCTATCATTTCGTGAAATGGTGTAGTTATTTCATAATATTTAACACTATTTGTTCACCATGTCACGATATAGCTTGACCGAATCAATGAATAGAAATCTTTTGGAGATATTAATAACTAAACACAACGTTGCTATTTCATAATATGATCATATTACGATATCATTAAATCGTTTTTCACCGCTAGCGGCGCTGATAGCGTATTTTTTAACAGAAACAGAACTTTTAAGAGAATTGACATCACTTTACCCCTTATTGATATAATAAATAAATGTTCGCTTCAATTGCTGATATTACTAGATGGTATGGTTTTGGCTTTCATTATTTCATCTAATATTAGCGCCACCTACTTACTTCGAAATAAACTAAGATGGCAAGTCATTGATAAAATGAAATAATACAATGCTACTGAATATACGATGTAAATAATTGAATCATTAAAATTACATTTATCCCGCGTTGGCACCAGCGCAGCGAATACTTTTTTGGCCAAAAACTCTGCGGCCTGTGCCCATTAGTGACATGTATGTAAGCTGCTATTTTTTTAGTTTTCATAGGGCAATATATTATGCAGTTTTTATTTCGTTCGTGTTTTCGGGTATGTTACGTTTTGTTTCACTCTACCTAAATTTTAAGGCTTGCAAAGATGAGTAGAACTTATTATCGTCAGCCTATCAAAAGTCCACTGAAATGAACATAGGCCTCCCCCATAAATTGTCAAGTAGCTGAATATTTATTATAGTTGCCACACTTGGTAGGCGGGTTGGCAACCGCAGCTATTATTATTTTGATCTGTTATCAAGAAGATGTTGCAGCCCATCCCATCTCCAGTTTGTTTTCCTATGTTGCCTCTTACGACGGGACGATATGAGGTGGCGGATTCTCTTTTATCGCCTTAACAGGGCGAACATTTTTCTACTCCCCTTCATGAGTGTAGTGATCCTCACGTTCACTGTGCATAATATTTATAAGGAATAAAACTAATTTTAAGGATTCTATCGCGTTTAATTTTAACTTTTTAAATTCCCGATGATTTGGGCACTTTACAGTATCCATGGTCACGGCAGGGGCGGGAGCTGATGTCGTAGTTAAAATAGAATAGAATAAATTCAGTAGTAGTTTGAATTTAATTTTATTAATTATGGGGTCCTTAGCAGATGGTAGCACTCAGCCATGTTCCCTATCAAAATTAGGATATTTTTAATTTCAATAACCTCGCGAATCATCATTGGTACGATTCGATGTTCTATTGTAAGGATTTGTTGTCTATCAGATCCGATATAATGGTTGGGACGATACTAAACATATTGACATACTTTAGACTTCCCGGAGCTTCGGTACTTCACATCAACGATATGTTCATTTATTAGGAACTTTCATCCAAGATGCGTAAAAAACCCGTAACATTAGTTTTAATCCATGTGTAGTATTCATTATTATAGAACTTTATTTATGAAAGTTTCAAGTCTACTCTAAGTAAAAAAAATCTCTACATCCATTTATGGTGTCAATCAATATCAAATAGGACCAATGATATGAATAAAATGTCTCAAATAAACATTAAATTACTTTGTTAAAACTAAATTAACTTTAACTATGAATAAATGTAAAGAGTACAATGTAAATAATAATAATACATTTTGATTTCAAGACTATTAACCTTTCTTATGGATACATCGGAATCGGAAGACATACCCGATATAAAAAATAGTAGGTGTTTCTAGACATCTATATTCACGTGTTTCTGTAGCATGTTACCAGTCATCTACGTCTAATAGTATATTAAAATGAAAAAAAAATCTTTGACGGACATAAGAGACATAGACACAGAGGTGACTCTAAAAGTGATCGAATTTTTCTGAATTTGGCACGGAACAGCTTTTAATGTTCCTAAATTTAAGCGCACGCGAGCAAAGCCGCGGGTAAAAAGCTAGTTTATAATAAATTTTAATATTACTGCTAATGCCCTCTATTTGTGCATCAAGCAATCAATAAACACTTCGTGACTATGGTGACATTTACAGCTCGTTGTTATTTTGATTTTTCTGTTCACTTCTAGATGGCGCTAACATTGATCGTTAATTTAAATCCTGAGATGGTCTTTTATTATTTGTCTCAATTTTAGGTTATATTGAAAATTTGTAATGATATGACAATATAATTTAATCTATATAATTTCATTAAATTTATTAAAAAGATTAAAATTAAATGCAAAAAAATATATATATGAAGCATCCAATGCTAACAACTGAATTTGTCAGTTGCAATTTACTAACATAATATGTTTATAATTTCGTATACAAATACTTTTTATCTTCTTTATTCGTTAAGGTGGAAGCTCCAGGGTGGCCCGCGAAATTCAAATTTTCTTGCGTTTTTTGGAATTTTCAGGTCAGGGTTAGGTTGTATATTTAACAAAATAGGATTCGCGACCGTAGTAATTATGTGTTTATAGAATTGTTATCATTAAAATCACCAATACAACCCTGTGAGTTCATATTAGCCTTTGAATGAGTTTTTCCAGAAAAAAGTAAGTAAGTCCACTTTCTGTAGGTTTCTTGAAATAGGAAAAAACAATTACACAGAACACAATTAGTCTCTACCGAGAGAAGAACACCAATTTCATACAAAAAAAAGAAAAAAACGTGTTTATGAGTGTACACTACAAGCGCCACGGTGGTCGCCTATATTAAACTTTTTTAGCGGGAATTTCAATACTTGCAGATTCTTGAATTCCTTGAAGAATCTTTGAGAGGTTACAACAAAATTACTCGAATTTACTTTAGAGGAGTATGTGGGATAAAATAAAACTAAAAATAGGTATAGTTATGTAATTTTATTTTTTGGAATAGATTGTTTTATATACTATATATGTGGGGTATTTATATAGTTATCTCATCTGGTTGGCCCTTATACAATATATATTATTATTGATGTTTTTTATTGCTTTTGCAGACAATAATTCCACGTGTAATATTGATTTATAACATATTTTATCGTGATAGTTATAATTCACAGAAAATTCTCATGGTGAAAACTTAACTCTGCCCAAATACTTGATCTGAAACAGATAAAATTCGAGTTAATATAGTAAGAATCCCTTCAAATAACGACAAATAAAGACAAAATGCTTAAAAACTTACCACAATATTGTCAAAAGTTTTTCTTCTTCTATTGTCGGAAATCTGTAGAAAGTGATCATATGATTCTGCGCATTTTGTTTGCACAACGCTTAATTTACTTTCGATTTTGATCACACATCGTGCATAAACATTTCAAATACATAATAAATAAATTTATAGCATTGAGTTATATGTACTACATATAACTCAATGATTTATAGTCAATATCTCATAATAAATCACGAAGAAATGCCTACAAACGAAAATGAAGTATTTTGAACCGATAATATCTGAATTTAAGCAAACCGCAATAGCAAATATTAAAATATACACATATTAAATAAATTTGAATCAATTTCAGAAATTTTTTTCTGTACAAAAGACGTTGACTAACAAAAGTATTTTTTTCTTTTTTTAATTCAAGGCTTCTTTTGATAGAATTCTGTTTATATTCAATCATTCAATTTTAATCAATTAATAGGTGAATTAATATGTGTGTAATTATACTCTAGTGAGCTGTAATTGTATGTCATCATCATCATCATTACAGCCCTTCACAAGTCCACTGCTGAACATAGGCCTCCCCCAAAGAATGCCACAAAGCACGGTCCTGAGCCACCTGCATCCATCGACTTCCTGCTTGTCTTACCAGGTCGTCACTCCATCTTGTGGGGGGACGCCCTACACTTCGCCTACCGGTACGAGGCTGCCACTCGAGAACCTTTCTTCCCCATCGGTTGTCGGTTCTTCGAGCTATATGGCCGGCCCACTGCCACTTCAGCTTACTAATTCGTTGGGCTATGTCGGTTACTCTGGTTCTACTGCGGATATCCTCATTCCTAAGTTTATCACGCAGTGAAACTCCGAGCATAGCCCTCTCCATAGCTCGCTGAGCGACCTTGAGCTTCCTCATACAGCCAGCAGTGAAGGACCACGTCTCAGTTCCGTAAGTCATCACTGGCAACACGCACTGGTTGTACAATTTTGTTTTAAGGTTTTGAGGTATTTCTGACGAGAAGATGTGTCGTAGCTTCCCGAACGCTGCCCAGCCGAGTTGAATCCGTCGATTGACCTCTCGGTCGAAGTTGGACTTACCTAGTCGGACTATTTGTCCCAGGTAAACATACTCGTCAACAACTTCGAGCTTAGTGCTCCCAACAATTACCGGCATAGGTGTGACATGGACATTAAACATAATCTTTGTTTTGTCCATGTTCATCTTAAGACCTATCCGTTGGGAGACACTATTGAGGTCATTGAGCATAGTGCTTAGTTCCTCCAGCGATTCTGCCATGAGGACTATATCGTCGGCAAATCGAAGGTGAGTGATTGTATGTAATTTTCATAATTTAAAATTTAAAATTTTGTACAGCCGACTTCAATATAAGTTATTTAAGAATAACTCAAAAGCTATTGGTCTAACCTTGATCAAATTCATATGAGACCACACGAGAACTATCAGCTTTCATATAAAAAAAGAATCATCGAAATCGGTATACCCAGTATAAAGTTATGAGGTAACACACATAAAAAAAACATACAGTCGAATTGAGTACCGTCTCCGTTTTGGAAGTCGGCAGAAAATGGCAAGCTGAAACAACGTGAAAGAAAGAAACAGCGATATATTTTTCTCGCTTTAATTTTATAGGCCCATTCCAACATAGAAAAATTATGATTGTGTGGAAGTTTCTCGGATTTGATACAGATTTGCTTCACTTCACCTGTTGTGGTAAATCTTTATCATAGACATTATACCCTATACATTTTGAATTTGTTGACAGCTGTTTACAGGGATTAATACATATTTATTTTAACTCGAATTTTATTTGTTTCAGATTACGTTTTTTTGTAGAGTTTAGCTTTTACGATGACAATTTTGCTGATGTAAATTTATGTTATTGTGAAGAATAATTATATTTTTCTTTAGGTGTTTCCGCAAACAACTGTGATTTTGTATAGGTTCTTTATATTTTAAGTATGAATCAATTATTTTTTTTATTAATATTAAATAAAAAATAATAATTAAAAGTTAATCATCATCATCATCATTGCAGCCTTTCATAAGTCCACTGCTGAACATAGGCCTCCCTCAAGAAATGCCACAAAGCACTGTCCATGTCGTCCACCAGGTCCACCAGGTCGTCACTCCATCTCGTAGGTGGTCGCCCTACACTTCGCTTACCGGTACAAGGCTGCCACTCAAGAACCTCTCTCCCCCATCGGTTGTCGGTTCTTCGAGCTATATGGCCGGCCCACTGTCACTTCAGCTTACTAATCCGTTGGGCTATGTCGGTTACTCTGGTTCTACTGCGGATATACTCATTTCTAAGTTTATCACGCAGAGAAACCCCGAGCATAGCCCTCTCCATAGCTCGCTGAGCGACCTTGAGCTTCCTCATACGGCCAGCAGTAAAGGACCACGTCTCAGATCCATAAGTCATCACTAGCAACACGCACTGGTTGTACAATTTCGTTTTAAGGTTTTGAGGTATGTCTGACGAGAAGATGTGTCGTAGTTTCCCGAGCGCTGCCCAGCGGAGTTGAATCCGTCGATTGACCTCTCGGTCGAAGTTGGACTTACCTAGTCGGACTATTTGTCCCAGGTAAACATACTCGTCAACAACTTCGAGCTTAGTGCTCCCAACAACTACGGGCAAAGGTGTGACATGGACATTAAACATGATCTTTGTTTTGTCCATGTTCATCCTAAGACCTATTTGTAGAGAGACACTATTGAGGTCATTGAGCATGGTGCTTAGGTCCTCCAGCGATCCTGCCATATGGACTATATCGTTGGCAAATCGAAGGTGAGTGATGTACTCGCCATTGATGTAAATACCGTATCCTTTCCAGTCCAGAAGCTTGAAAACGTCTTCCAATGCAGCGGTGAAGAGTTTCGGGGATATAACATCACTCTGTCTTACACCTCTCTGCAATTGGATTGGTTTCGCACTCTGGTTCTGTACTCGGATAGCCATCGTAGCTCTCCTGTACAAACACTTCAGCACTTCGATATACCGACAGTCAACTTGGCACCGCTGAAGGGACTGCAGCACCGTCCAAATTTCGACGGAATCAAAGGCTTTCTCATAGTCCACATACGCCAGATATAGTGGCAAATTGTACTCTTCGGACTTCTGTACAATTTGCCGTAGGGTATGTATGTGGTCTATGGTGCTAAAGCCCTTTCGGAAACCGACTTGTTCGGGAGGCTGGAAATCTTCAAGTCTGCACGCGAAGGGAAATCGGTCTGTAGTTCTTCAAAAGAGCGTTGTCACCTTTTTTGAAGAACAAGACCACTGCACTTCTACTCCACGCCTCCGGTATAATGCTACCATGGAGGACGGAATTAAAGAGCTTCTGAAGACTTCAAGAACCGGTCTTCCACTCGCTTTCAGAAGCTCCGCTGTAATTCCATCCTCGCCTGGGGCCTTGCCGTTTTTAAAGTGCTGGAGAGCCATTCTAATCTCGCTCAGACTGACGTCCGGGATATCTTCGGAATAGTGTCGGATAAGACTCGCTCTTGGATCGTTACTCACACTTGCGTGTGGCTCCAGCGATGACGTGTACAGCTGCCCATAGAACCTCTCAATCTCACTCAAAATCTCAGGTGCCCCGGAAACGATGCTGCCACACTCGGTCTTCAGCTTTGACAGTTGGTTCTTTCTGGCATACAGATCTCTGGCAAAGACTTTGGAGCCTTGGTTCCGCTCGATCGCTTCTTCAACATAAGCTGTATTGTAGTTGCGTAAGTCCCGCCGCATGCATTTGGAGATCTGTCTGTTCAGTTGCCTGTATGCTGTCAAATCTGTTGAAGAATCTAGCTTCATCTCCCGTCTAACAGCCATGAGATTGAGAGTGTGATCGGAGAGTTTTTGTGTTCTTCTGCGGCGGGTCTTGCAGAACTTAGCTCCGACCGCAAGGACAGTTTCCACGAGCTTGTCATTCATATCGTCCACTTTATTGCAGTTTTCTAGGCACTGAAAATGGTTTTGTAACTCGAGCTGAAAGGTTTCGGGACTCTGGAACAGAGTACGAGGGGGACGGAGCGTAGACTTCATAAGACGAGACCTCTCCAACTTAACGTTTAGGTTCAGTGTGCCTCTAAGCATTCGGTGATCGCTACCAGTTTTCACTCTCGCGATCACGGAGACATCACTGAACAGTTGTCGTCTGGTCGTCATAATAAAGTCAATCTAATTTTTCGTCAAACCGTCTGGGCTCAACCAGGTCCATATCCTGTGGGGCCGCTTCTGGAAGAAAGAGTTCATTATAAAGAGTCCCTCTTTCTCCACAAAGTCGGCCAGCTGCTGGCCCCTTGGGTTCCGTTGCCCTATTCCAAATTTCCCTACTTTCAGCTCACCGTTCTCTTTTGTGCCTAGTTTTGCATTGAAGTCTCCCATTAACACCGTATACTGGGTTTTGGAGGAATGCATGGCTCTAGAGATATCCTCATACATTTCCTCCACCTCCTCATCGGGGTCTGCCGAGGTTGGTGCGTAAGCCGGTATGACCTTCAGCGAATACCGTTTGGTGATTCTGAGTATAAGGTACGCAACCCTCGTCGACACACTCTCAATCTATACAACGTTGTTAACGAGAGACTTGTGGACGATAAATCCGACAGATGGTCGCCCTCCCGGTGATAGAGCAAGTTGCCGGATTCAAGGATTACCGTGTCCTCCCCCTCTCTTCGGACTTCGGATAATCCTATTATATATCCACGATCTTCCCGTCAGTCCTCAGGGTGCGTGCGTTGTATGTTGCCAGGTAGAGTCTTCTTAGGTGGCAACCGAACCTCCACCGGAGATTCTTAGCACCCCCTGCCCCACCGTTACCATGGTCGCCACCGTAGCCAGGAATAGCGGGGCCACCGGGGTCTGGGGGCCGTCTCTTTGTTACATTCATAAGGGGGTATTTGCCATAGTTGCCATGCTTGGCGAGCGGGTTGGCAACCGCAGTTTTTTTATTGTATTTATGCTGTTATCAGGAAGATGCTGCTGCCCATCTCCTGCCTGTTTCCCTTTGTCGCCTTTTACGACACCCACGGGAAGATATGGGGTAGTGGATATTCTTAACCGCCACTACACGGCTAGAAAAAAGTAAAAGTAATATTGTTTAGGCCAAACAATTAACTTTGAAATTTGCATTCACACTCGCTTCCGCCCGGCGACTTGTAAAGGTCACCTTGGCCCCACTTCCGTGCATAGCGAGAGGATGCAAGGTCAGAACGTGAGTGCAACAGAGTTGCTAGAATACAGTGCCATCGAGAGCACGTCTTAAAGTCGCCCGGTAAACCTCCATTTTGGAGTCGGTTTTGTTAGCAAATTGTTGCCACGACGAGGGTTTTGTGTGTTAAATCTAGAATCAGAATCCGGGCTAATAAATTGTTAGGAAGTTAACATTGATTGCGATCAACGTCTGAATTTTGTGTTATGCGCGCCTAATTTACCGCAAATTCGGTTATTTTAATTTGATAGCGTATAATAAGTGCATTTGACAATATTAATTGCTCGTGCGGCGCTTGATATAGTTCGGATACGTTTTCGGTATTAGAGGTGTGTTACGCTTTAGTTTAGTGTTAGTGGTGTCTGGAAGTATAGTTAATAGACTGTCATAGGGAAGAAGGAAGAAAGTGACGGTGGGTGACGCCGCTGGAGATTACCACAATTTGGAGCGGCACCGAAGTCCGGTCTGCTGCCGACTTCGACGGTCCCGTCAGGTCTATCACCACCAACCCCACAAAACACCACTATACTCAACACATACACACCTACGGCCTGACCGAGCCCTGAGACAGCAGTCGCCTCACATACAGGTAAGAAATATCTATTGATTAGCCTCCCCATTAAATTGTATTAGGATAAAACATTTTCTATATAGCTTAGTATTATAGGAAATTCTTCCATATAGCCACTCGGGCTCGAACCTGCGGCTGCTTGTTGGATCTCCGCTTATGGGCCCCGGATATTGAACCTTTGTAGAAGCAGTTGTAGGCTGTAACAAATATTATAGTATAATTATTTAATATATAATTATAACTTAAAAATTAATATTATATATTAAATACTTTAAGTTCTAATCTTTGTAAATTATATAGGAGATGGTTACTTCAGACTTAATGTTTTTTTTTAATAAACTTTCTAATGGTTTATGATTATTAACTACTATTTTATTATGTTCATCAATTATAAAAATGGGATTATCGTGTTTTCCATACAATAATTAATAATTCCTATTCATTAGTGATTTTTTTTCTGCTGGAGATAAACTTCTAGAATCAAAAGCAACTGGTTTTCTATTTTGTAACTAACAAAATCCTAAGCCATCTTTAGGGGCATGTATACTGCAAAACGGTAAAATAATAGGTAGTTTTGCATCATAATTATGTAAAGCGGCTACTTCACAGATTTTGTTTTTAACTTTGTTATATGCATTTTCATTTTCATTGGTCCAAAGCGATTCTACATTTTTTTTATAGTAACTGTAAACATTATATACCATATCAGAAAGGTCATGCACATTCGAATAATTGTAATTCGTTTTTAATATTAATAATTGCATTTACTCTCTTGGGGTACTCTTTAGTTTATATTGAAATTTATTTTTATTAAAACGAACATTATGCTCTCTAGTCTTTCAAAACCCTCCTTTAATGCTGTATCATGCTCTTGTTCCGTTTCTTCACATATTAATAAATCATTGCGGTAAACTAAAACGCCTGGAATACCTCCGAAGGCATTTCCACTGTAATGTCGAAATATTTCTGATGCTATCGATAAGCTAAAGGGCATTCTTAGGAATTTATAACAGCCAAAGGGACTATCGAAGGTGCACAAATTATTTCAATCTTTCGGTTTTTTATCATGATTTTTGGCTTGGATGCTTGTCCTTTAACCCATGTCTTCATATATCTCAGTGTCAAGTGATAATAATCCTTTATAGGACATTGCTTCACAAAATGTTGATGCGTCATATTTCGTAGTTTTTGGGAGATTTTGTTGGCGACATGAGCCAGCAGATAGTTGGTGATCTTGAGATTCACATCACAATCGGCATTAAACAATAATTATATAATAATTATATAATATATATAAACAGGAGCAGCATTCCGCCGCGGATATAGTTCCCGCCAAAACTCAATCTTTCGATAATTTAATGTCCATCTGACATATCAAGAATTGAGATCTTTTAAAAATTTTACAATATAAGAACCAGCAAGAAACCTAGCGGTACTTTTTTCCACAGTAGTACCATGTAAAATTGGTAGTAACCTCATGCTTTCTCTACACTACTCGCGAAGTAACTTCGCCAAAGTGCTCGTCGAAGTCGATCGCAGTCCGAAGAAAGTGACCACACACTCGTGCTACTTCGCGAAGAGCTCAGTCGTCTAGAGTCTCCCGCACCGTTAACATGAATAAAGTTCAAGAGGCAGCTGCTATAGGTACCTAATTGTGTGAACAGTACGACATCAATGCGTTAACTAAATAAATTATTATAATGGATGAACAGTGGACTGTATATTTATTTGTGACTAATTACTTAACGACTGATCTGAGGTTAGCTATACTAGGGGACTGCTTGAAGAAAAGATGGTACCTTTTAATATACTGTATTAACTATTTACAACAATTCGGCACTGACTAACTATAACTATGTCTAACACTATGTACAGAGGGAGGTCTTGAATTGGAGTCTTGAGTCTTCTTCAGGTTTCTTCCTAAGTGCCGCTCCGAAGTGAAATGAACAGCTCACAGACCGAGACGCCCTTCTTATATCTCGCAAGAAGGTGCCTCAGTCTGTGAGTAGTGCCGTGCGACGACAAATGGAGCCACACGCGCGCTGATTGGACGCCGACATCACTGGGTCGGCGCCGGTGTGCGGGGTGCGCGGGGGGTAGCGGGGTACGAAGGGGCGATGGGGCGGCGGGTCTCTAGCTGTCCTCAACATCCTCCCCCCGGCGTAGCTCGCGAGCCTCATCTTCTTTCGGGAGGACGGCGATCTTCCTGACCGGCCGCCGCAGCAATCCGCCCCTGGTCCGCACCTCCACGTTGCGCACCACGCCGTCTGGTCCGGGAAAGGTCCGCGTTATAATTCCACGCGGCCACACGTTCCTTGGCAGGCTACCGTCTGCCACCACGACGAGGTCCCCCTCTTGTAGCTGTCGCTGCTGCACATCCCGTGAGTCCCCGCGCGCAACCAGCGTCGGCAGGTACTCCTTCATCCAGCGCTTCCAGTACTCGTCGGCAAGTCCTTGCGCCGCTCTCCACGCCCGACGATCACTAGGCGTGCACGGCGCGGTTACTGGAAGGCTCGATGGGCCCAGCAGCAGGAAGTGGTTGGGTGTCAGCGCTTCTTCCTCGTCGATGTCGACCGGTACGTGTGTCAACGGTCGAGAGTTCACTGTGTTCTCGGCTTCGGTGAGGAGCGTCACCAACGTCTCCTCCCGCGGGCTCTTCTGGTGTAGAGTGGCTTCGAGCGCGGTCTTCACTGAGCGCACGAGACGCTCCCATGCGCCTCCCTGGTTCGGCGCGCCCGGCGCGATGAACTTCCAG
This sequence comes from Parnassius glacialis, assembly GCA_033319125.1. NCBI lineage: Eukaryota > Metazoa > Arthropoda > Insecta > Lepidoptera > Papilionidae > Parnassius > Parnassius glacialis. Next base: position 12,603,356 of record JAVANC010000016.1, read on the forward strand.
TCTGTCCGTCGAGTCAACGCGTAGTCCTTCAGCAGGGGTGCCCACTCCTCCATTGCCCGTCGTAGCTCGGTGTCCGCCCCATGGAAATTCGTTCCGTTGTCAGAGTAGATGACCCGTGGCTACCCACGCCTAGCCGCCATGCGCCGCAATGCCGATATCGCCGAGTCCGTCGTTAGGGAATAAACTATCTCTAGATGTACCGCGCGCGTCGTCAAACAAGTGAATAATGCTATCCACCGTTTTTCATGCCTACGTCCTATTGTTACCGTTACAGGCCCGAAATAGTCGATTCCGGTGTAGGTGAATGGTCGCGCGAATGCCCCTAACCGTTCAGGTGGTAGATCTCCGATAACCGCCGGCCGTGGTGTCGCCTTGCGTACCCTGCACTGCAGACATCTCCGCTCCACTTCTCTTACGGTCGGTCGTAGTCGAAGTATGTGATATCTCGTGCGTAGGTCGTTCACTACCCGTTCCCTGTTGGCGTGGCTTGCTTCCTTGTGCGCCTTCTCCACAAGCAGCTTTACAAACTGGTGGCGTCCGTTCAGGATGGTGGGCCTCTTCATTTGACTGTCCACATCGGCTGCGTCAATCCGTCCTCTAGCTCGCAGTATGCCATCTTCGAATATGGGGTCGAGCTTCCTCAACGCGCTGCCGGTTGCCAAGTTCCTTCCTTTCTGCAGTCGACTGATGTCTTCAGCAAAACTGTCTTGTTGACTTCGCTCTATTCACATCCGTTCTGCTTTCTGGATGTGGTCCAATGTTAGTCCGTGCGCCTTTCCTCTCATGGCATCGACGAACTGTAATATGCGAGCGGTGGCCCTGACCAATCTCTCATAAGAAGAGAACCTCTTGATGTCTGGCAGGTGTGGAGCGTCCCTGGTGTCGCTCTGGTGCGCCACGACTTCCTCCAGCTCGTCATCTTCATCCCCTGCCTTCTCTTCCCGACGTCGAGGCCATCGATCTTCATCTTCGTACAGGAATGGTGGTCCCGTAAACCATTTGTCGCTCTCTTCCTTGTACGTATAATTAATGCGCGTTGCCTGATCCGCGATGTTGTCTGCGGTCGGTATCCACCTCCATTGCTCGGGTGACGTCTTCTCCGATATCTCCCCTAATCTATGTGCTACGGATGGGGTGTAACGCGCCGTATCGTTCTGAATCCAATGGAGCGCCGTAGTGGAGTCTGTCCAATAAACTACCCTATCGGCTACCACTCTGTGCTCGCCTTGCACGAATTCCGCGAGTCGCGCGCCTATTAGATTCGCCTGTAACTCTAACCGCGGAATGCTTTGCGCCTTTATCGGGGCGACTTTCGCCTTGGCCGTTTCGATCGTAGGCCTGTCCCTACCGTTGCGATGCGTGTACGCCTTATCGTCGCGCGGTGGGTTCCCTATTACTCCCCCCGTGGGAGCGTAGCGTCTCGGCAGTCGTAACATATTCGTACCCGGACTGGCGAGCGTCTGGACGTCCTCATCTGACCGTCCGCTATCGCTTACGACGTGTAGTACGGTCTCGCCGTCTTCCCTACACGTTGATCGCGGTACGGTTCCCTGGATGGCCCACCCTAGCAACGTACGTGCAGCTACGGGCTGCCTTCGACGTCCTATCCTTAAATTACGGGTAATTATTAAATGCCAGTTGTCGGCGCCTAATAATAATCTCGGTTTGGCGTCCTCGTAGCAAACCGAGCTCGGTAGGTTGCGTAAGTGTTTCAACCGTAAACACTCTTTATTTACCGACTGCGAACCTATCTGTAAATTTGTTACTGTACGCGCATTTATTCTGTACATCTCGCTGCGCGATTTTCCACGTATGCCTATGTTAACTAGCCTGCTATCGGTCTCGCGCTGACTATTGCTTACTCCTCTAATATTCAGCGGCTTTACCGGTCCTTCCGCTCCTAACTCGCGCGCTAAGTCGTCGTCGATCAACGAAATGGTCGAGCCTTCGTCAAGCAACGCATACGTATCTATTTCCCTACCGCGTGGTCCACGTAACGTAATGGGACACACTTTCAATAATACGGACGCATTACTAGCGACGTTAGACGCGACGAGCACGGTCTCATCCGGTTTTGCCGATGTCTCGGGTGCGCGGGTCTTGCGGGTGTGAAGGAGGGCATGGTGGGGGGCGTTGCAGCCGTCGACGCTGCATTTCTTCGCTCTACATTTAAACCGTCGGTGTTTACTATTCAAACATAGAAAACACACCCCCTCTTCCTTTACCCAATTCCACCGGTCGTCCACACCCATTTGCGCTAACTTTCTACACTTAGCGATCACGTGTTCACCTCCGCAGCACATATAAAAGGCACTACTGGTGTCCTCCTGTGCGGTGAACGTTTTTACGTCGCGAGCCCTATTCTCTACGCGGCGTGTCACTATCCTTTTCGACGACGGGGCCTCTCGTCTTACGGGCGATTCCTTAGTCGGCTCTACGGACGTATAGGCATGACTCAACGCACGATCAGCCTCTCTCATCATGAACCTGGACAGTGTAACGATGTCCGGTTCGTCTGCACTTCCGTAGTGCTCCGCATAATCACACCAACGCGACCGTAAGTGAGGGCTTAACTTACTCGTTACTTCCCTAGTAAGCATTGGATTTTGCAGATATCCCTTGCCGTCGACGTTTTGCAAAATGCACACGATATTTTGCAACTTTATTGCGAACGCATTTAATTCCTGTGCGGTATGACCCGGGCGCGGAAGGCGTTTCAATTCTTCTAACGCTCGATCGATAATTACTTCCGGGCGGCCGAAACACTGCTCTAATGTTCGCATAATATCTGCTGGATCCTTCGCGGTAAACAGCAGTGCCGATACTACCTCCCTAGCTTCACCGCGTAGACAGTTTCTTAACCTTGCCATATTTTCCGTATCTGTGAATCCATATAGACGCGTGGATTCTTTCATCGCGGCTTTGAACGCTAACCATTCCGCGGCCGAACCGTTAAAAATAGGCAAGTCCTGCGTCTGCTTCGCGGCAGCGGGCCTAACTCTGACCATATTCTCCAGAGCTTCCGCTAGTCGCTCTATACCCCTATCTTTCCCTCGCGGAGTAAGCGACCTATCTCTATCCCTATCTCTCTCTAGCCTACGTTGTGGCGCTGGCGTCCTATGCGCACCTACATCCCTATACGGCGACGATAATCTACGATCCGCGTGGCGATGTGGCGATGGCGATCTATGTACACCTACATCCCTATACGGCGACGGTGATCTACGATCCGCGTGGCGATGTGGCGATCTATGTGTAGGCGATAGAGTGCGGCGTTGGACGCGCGACGGCGACGTAACCCGTACACGACGATCCACCTGGTTCATTCCTACGGCGACTCCATCTTCCCTCTGTACCGAATCTATGCGGCGCGGTTGAACGTTATTCGCTTCCGTCCTCCCCTGGGCATCTTCACTGTGGTCGTAACCGGTTACCCTGTTCGGTAGGGTCTGCTCTAACTCGATGCGGGGAGCGGGCTGAGAGGGGCGGGAAGGCGACTCCCCCCGCACAGTCTCTACGTTTTCTAACCACCTATCAACGCGTACCCTATTTTCAACTAACTCGTCTTCGTTGACACTTTCCCTATCTGTTTCTTCTTGCAGTTGCGCGACGTCCCTAGCGTACTTCTTCCTAATAAGATCTTCTTCCAACTGCAATTGCTTCCTCCTAATTGCAGCTAGTTCCTCCGCGGCGTTATACTCAATTTGCCTTAATTTAGCTATCGCACTAGCCGTCGACCGGGCTGAACGAGCGGAGCGAACCGACGGGGCGCGGGGTGCGGGCCTATGTACGTCTGTTACAGGCGCGACGGTACGTACTATCGAACTAATCTCTGTAGACGGAAGATCTTCAATAATCGCGGCGAGTGTCTCTGTACGCGGCGCGGAAGTGCTAACCTCTCCCAAACGATCGGTCGTGGACACGGACATAGCGGGGCGCGGCGGCGGGGGCGCGGGCGCGGGCGTAGATGCGGGCGCGGGCGGGGCCTGGAGCGCGGGCGCGGCGGAGGGCGCTTGTGCCATCGCGAGATAATCGGACGGGGACGCGGGTGCTTCTTCGAATATGCGCATTCCTACCGGCGTGTCATCATCGTTCCGTGTCTTCTGGCTTCGTGTCTTCCTCATTGTCCCACGTTGCGACCTCCGGTCGTCTTCAAAAAGACGTACGTACTGTCTTTAAAAAGACACACGTATGGATGTCGTTCCCGCCACAAGGGCGTTACCAGATGGTCACAGTTTGGCACCGTTAGGGAGTGACCACTGGCCGCGTAAACGCGGTTAAAGAAACAAGAAATTGTCTGGAAACAGACAATAGACGTATGTGACGTAATCGTAACAAGAAACAGGGAAGAAATTAGTACCGACGATCTTCTCTCTTCGTCGACGAACTTCTTTCTTCCTTGAAGATCTTCTATAATGATCTTCTCTCTTCTATAATTATGTTCTTTCTTCTATAATTATGTTCTTTCTTCTATAATTGGCTTCTTTCTTGTTTCTTCTTACTTCTTGCTTCTTTCTTCTGGCTTGAATCCGGCGGCGATGGACCAAGAATATAATGGATGAACAGTGGACTGTATATTTATTTGTGACTGATTACTTAACAACTGATCTGAGGTTAGCTATACTAGGGGACTGCTTGAAGAAAAGATGGTACCTTTTAATATACTGTATTAACTATTTACAACAATTCGGCACTGACTAACTATAACTATGTCTAACACTATGTACAGAGGGAGGTCTTGAATTGGAGTCTTGAGTCTTCTTCAGGTTTCTTCCTAAGTGCCGCTCCGAAGTGAAATGAACAGCTCACAGACCGAGACGCCCTTCTTATATCTCGCAAGAAGGTGCCTCAGTCTGTGAGTAGTGCCGTGCGACGACAAATGGAGCCACACGCGCGCTGATTGGACGCCGACATCACTGGGTCGGCGCCGGTGTGCGGGGTGCGCGGGGGGTAGCGGGGTACGAAGGGGCGACGGGGCGGCGGGTCTCTAGCTGTCCTCAACAATTATTATGTAGAAAGTTACATATTTAATATTTATATATAAAAAAATATTCATAACTGGCGTACGCCGAGTAGTGTAGCGAGACGCTTCGTGTAACTTCGGGGTACTTCGCGAAGTCCTTTGACTCTGGCGCAATAAACCGACAGCGATCGGAAGTCGCCCGAGGCGAAGCGAAGTTGGACGAAGTGAATCGAAATACCTCTCTACACTATTCGCCTCGTCCAACTTCAATCTACTTCGCGAGTAGTGTAGAGGAGGCATAACTAAAATTATTTATAAAACTCATTTAAGCTGTGTTAGCTTGGGAGCGATCACCTCATTCCCAGGGGTTATCATCAATCATGTAATCATTATTATTATTATTATATTAACCTTTTTTATAAAGCATGTGTTTAATAAAAAAATTAAACTGCGATATAAAGACACAAACATATATTGGTAGTCAGCCATAAAAAAGGCTTTCTGGTATTCATTAACAAAAGTATGCAATATTTTTAATCATCATCATTATTGTTATCGTCATTGTAATGATAGGCTTAATATAGGCCTCTCACATAGATGACCTCTATCATTAAGGGAATTATTTGCCATAGTAGTCAGGTGGGTTGACAACAAATAAGCCTACGTTTACTTATTCTATGCATTTTGGTTAAGGTCCGAATATTTTATACATTGTTTTTTTTGTTTTTTTCCTAAAAAACGTTATCCCTACACTAGGATTTTCTCCTGTATTGAGAGATACAAACACAAATTGCACAAGGACAAACATCCAGACCCGGAACAATTATTTGTAGGCCATACAAATACTTGTTCCGGGCGGTATTCGAACCCGCGGCCCCCAGCGCAGCAACTATAGCACAATATTTCTACACGTCCCGGGTTGGCTAGGAGAGAATGCCAAAAGTGTTGTAAAATAAAGTATAAATAAATATATATCGGCTAGTAAACCTAAGCTTACCCGGCTATATGGTTAAGTTCTAAATAATTTATAAATTAAATAAACTGCGGCTTTTTCTACAGCCGTTGAATTACTAATAAATGAATACACCTAAGTTTAACCAACCGCAATCTGCACCTAGTAGTACCCTCATTTCGGCTATTAGTCGTAGCATGAATAATAAATGCTTACGAAATTTCTTATAGCTAAGAGTTGTAATAAGCAGGATTTTAAAAAAGAAGAAATTTTTTATTCACATTATCATACTTAACATTAATTACATAGAATTCGTAACCCTTCCTTAACGCTTACGGTTATATCCATGGGAGGTTCATTACTAGCAATTACCCAGGTTGAGCCGTTTTCGGCTTTCTTTATTACATCTATTATACCATTTACAGCTGATTCTACCCTGAAAGTAATAAAATGTAAAATTAGATTAAACTTAAATAAAATAAATTTTGTAATGTTACCTTATTTATGTTTATTGATAGAAATAACTCAGTTAATTATTTTGCGGTTAATTTCAATTTAAGAGGCAATAATTAAACACAAAATAGAAAATAAAATTATGGCTTATAGCAAAGTAAAATTAACTTATATACGTTCCAGTGGTGGTAATTCTGCCATCATCTATTATTGTGCTAATGCCGGAGAAAAACTTAAAAAAACTCCGGACATTTGAGTCAAATCAATTTTCTTCCCGGATACCCTTGTAAAAATGTTATTTTTTATTCGTATAAGTAGCTTGTTGCTATTTTATAAGAAAATCAACATGAACTGCAGTAAAACAATTAAATATATAAATAATTAGCTTTTTTTATAGGATAAGGGTGACAAACGAGCACACAGTCCACCTGATGGTAAGTGGTTGCTGCGGCTCATAGACATCTACATCTATCCTCTATTACAAATCAAAATGTAGATGCGTTGTCACCCGTGAGGACTAAGATGGAATGTCTCATTTCCAGTAAAAAGGGCCTCCGGCCACCTGCACTCACCAAGCGAAACGCAGAGGTAAACCTCTACTTCACGCTGGTATTCTGTGAGGTCGTGGTACCACCCCGGTTCGAGCCGGCCCATCCGTGCGACAGCAAAAGCTGCGACGTGGCTCTACCACTGTTAAGCTATTGCAATAATAAATTATACAATATTTTTTCTGACGTAATTTAATAAGAAAAATAATTAGCAAAGCTCTTCCTTTTGGCATCAAATTGAAAATAAATTAGATATTATTTAGGTAGGCGAAGTAAGTGAAAAATATAAGCTCTACTAGAAGTGATTAATAACGTTAAAATCAACTAGAATTAAACGTAGGTAGCCTAAATATTTATATTTATTATAATTTAAAAGTAAAGTTTATTTTTAACTAGCTGTTCTCAGCAACTTCGCCCGCGTGTTATTTCGGGGTTTTAATTTTTTGGCGCGGTACCCTAATTCTTTATCAAAAATAAAAGTAGCCTAAGTTACTCCTTGTGACATTAGCTATCTGCCAGTGAAAATTCCGTCAAAATCGGTCCAGTCGTTTCGGAGATTAGCTGGAACAAACAGACAGACGGGCAGACAGACAGACAAAAACTTTAAAGATTGTAGTTTTGTTATTAGTACCGTATATAATTTTATATGCATTTAGTAAAGAGCTGTAATTTTGACATTACAAACAGACACTTCAATTTTATTTATTTGTATGTATGTATGTATAGATTATTAAAAAAATAAGTGTTGTTTTGGTATTTGGTAAAGTAATCCAATTCATCAAGTGTCCCTCGAACTGAAAAATCCCCTGGTCGACCGCCATACTAGGGAAAATCCGGGTAATGACAGCTCTACTTGCTAGGCATAGCTTCTTCCCATTTTTAGAGGCTTATGAGTCAATGCATATTGTCGTACTTCCCGTGTCTTCAAAATATTAAATATTTCATATTATTAACCATTCTTTATTATGTTCTTAAGTGTCCATACGATAAATTTCTTTATCGACGAACAAGTCATTCAGCACGTAAAAATTTAATCATCAATTTAAATACCTTTGTCTTTCAGCAGCTCGTGAAACTATGCATTGTGTAGAACCGTTATCAAACTGTTCTGAAATTTGTTTATATAGAAGAGCAGTATCAGTCGGTCCAAGACATACAGTAATCATGCGAACTTGCGATTTGGAATATAAATCATTCGTCTAAAAAAAAATGTTAATTAGAGAAAAACATACAAAAGAAATGCCATCTTATGGCAGCGTAAGTGATTCTATCACCCCACCCACCCCACATAAATGGTAATAGTCGACTTTGACAATGTTTTATGTCTTTTTGTCTCAAGTCTTTCAAAAATCTTCTTTAATGCTGTATCATTCTCTTGTTCCGTTTATTCACATATTAATAAAAATCATTGCGTTATACTAAAACACCTGGAATATCTCCGAAGGCACTTTCACAACTTCCCAATATAAATTGGGTAGATTTATCGTAATTGCCATGTCTAAGGCTACTTTTTCATTAGGGCTATGCACGATATCTAAGTGATTTGAAACTAAATTTAGTAACAAATAGAGTATTATAAAACTATTTTATTGACTCTATATCAACAGAGCTAGGATAGGAAAATAAAGGACAAAGAGGTACGCTATGGGGTTTAACACATATTCTCACTACTCATGCTTGCCTATCTTTTGTGGAAAGCATTGACTGCGTTTTCTCTGAATTAATTTTTGTGACGCCTATAGTTAACAGATAACAAATATTTATTTACGTAACATATTAAAAACAAAGGTTATAGCATTGTAAATTAAAAAAAAAACCCAGATAGCTTACGATGAAGACAAGTTATTGCAATATCTTGCAGTCTTTTCTTTAATCAGACCAGCCGGTGGTGGATTATACAGTTACTTCTTTTAATTCATTAATCTTTTCAACATAAATAAATAAATAAAAATAATTTCTACTTACAGCAATATTGTTTGTAAATTGAAGTACTGCTGCTTTTGTGGCAGAATATACAGGTAAATGCATGTATGGCTTAAGAGCCAACATTGATGAAACGTTAATTATGACGCCTCCAGAACCGCCTTTATCAATCCCCATTGTAGCTAACGCCAGCATTGTGCCGGATATAACTGCTGTCTAAAATGAATGAAATGAAGTTATCCACGCTGTGGTTTACAATTACAACACGAATGGGTCGCCTTGACCGCGGATGAAGGGCAACGCTTTCATAGAATACTAGAGAAAACGGCAGCATGATGTACTCTAATGTATTTCGTTTGGTAAATTACAAAAACCCGAAGACCTTTTTTCCTGATAGCGAAACATTGCATCTTAGTCCTCAGGGGTAAGAAACAACGCGTCTATATTACTAAAAACGTCTTCCAATTTACAATTTTCCGAGTATCTTTTAATATTAATTTAAAAATTTTAAATAATCTTCTTTGCAGTAAGGATGCAGCATTAGATAATCCAGAAAAAGGTCAGAAAGACTTCACAGCCTCCATCATATGATGGTAGAACTATGTCTTAGATACCTGTGAAATCCCCAGACCAGTGACGGGTAACAGCGTCAAGGAATTGGGCGAGACATCTGGTATTATGATAGCCAATTCACCTGCAATGAAAGAGGCCCTTATCCAACTCTCTTTATATTTAACTTTTTATACTTACAAAATTGACGTCCACCATTTGCTTGTATAAAGTCTCTTCGTTACTAAGTATAGCAGCGTTGTTTATTACTACATCAAGTCTATGGAACTTATTTAATACTTTTTTGAAGGCAAAATTAAGCTGTGTTTCGTTTGCAACATCACAATTTATAAACATAACTTTAAGAGTGCCAAATATATTCATAAGTTCCCTCTCCAGCACTTCCCCTTCACGTTGGGCAACATCAAGGTATGCAACATGCTGTAACAAAAATGTATAACTAAGGAAGTAAAAATTGAAATAGTGTTTAAATACTATATCATAACTAGCGATCCACCCTGGCTTCGCACGGGTGATTTCTTTATCTTGAGGACAATGCCACCTACCGGATTCAATGTTAAATCTAAAATATCCAGAGACCCACTTAATCACACAAAAATTTTATCAAAATCGTTCCAGTCATTTGGAGAATTTCAGTGACAAACACACGTAAAAAGAATTATAAACATATATAAAGTAAAGGTAATAATTATTATGAAATATCAATAGATAATATATAACGATATCTGATATATTATTAGATATAATAATTAGAATTATTATTTTCAAGGTTGTTATTAGTAATGAATAATTTACCCTGGCATTTTGCGAAAGTATAGCACGGACCAATCCGGAACCGATTCCAGCTGCGCCACCAGTCACTATAACTACTTTGTCATCAAAACAAAATGGTTGACCCATGTTAACATTTAATCATTAATTTTTGTATAGTTGTTACTATAATGTGCCAATGTTTATCACACAATTTTGTTGTTTCTTCTACATTACAAGAATTTAAAGTTACTTATTATATATATCTTAACACATAGACAGGCAACGTTAAACTAAAATAAACATGAGCAACTTATTGATCAATAATCGATATTACATAAGCAATCGGTTATGCGAGTTATCTGTAGGATAAGAGAGAATTCGTCAACAATTCATTTAAATTTGTAACTATTTCAGATAAGAATTTCACTAGAGTATTTTTGAATTAAAAGCGGTGAGAACATTTAGTGATATTTCTTAACTATATTTTACAAGTTTTAATTTTTTGGGATGAATTAGGAGACCTTTTCTCCCTTGTAACGTTACCCTCCAATGTTAATGCCCATTAGCCTTTCACGTAATACACTAGCACTAGGCTCAAAGTTGTTGACGAGTATTTTTACCTGGAACAAATAGGCTGACTAGGTTAGTCCAACTTCGACCGATATGTCAATCGACGGATCCAACTCGGCCGGGCAGCGTTCGGGAAATTACTACACATCTTCTCGTCAGCTATACCTCAAAAACCTGAAAACGACATTTTACAACCAGTGCCGGTTGCCAGTGATGACTTATGGATCTGAGACATGGTCCTTCACTGCTGGCCCTATGAGGACGCTCAAGGTCGCTCAGCGAGCTACGGAGAGGGCTATGCTCGGGGTTTCTCTGCGTGATAAACTTAGAAATGAGGATATCTGCAGTAGGACCAGAGTGACCGACATAGCCCAACGGATTAGTTAGCTGAAGTGTCAATGGACCGGCCATATAGCTCGAAGAACCGTCAACCGATAGGGAAAAAAGGTTCTCGAGTGGCAGCCTTGTAACGGTAGTCGAAGTGTAGGGCGAACCCCATAAGATGGAATGACGACCTGGTAAGACATGCAGGAAGTTGATGAATGCAGGTAGCTCAGGACCGTGCTTTGTGGCATTAGTTTAAAGTTTTATCTACTCGTATGTTTCATGAAATGGAAAATATTCATAAATTTAAAAAAGAATTTAAAACATTTATTGAGAAATGTTACTGCTCGTTAATGAATATTTAAGCGAAGAAGTAGTAGACATACTATAATAACATTGCATAATATATAATATTTTATTTTTTTGACTGAGTATTGTAAATATCATTACTAATTAATATATAATAAAATGACATCATTGTATATCAAATGACAATACGAATTATGTGATGCGTTATAATGTAATTATAATATAAATAATATGATGAAATAATTTAATTGTAGTAGTGTAGTGGATTTTATTAATTGTGCCTATGTGTAATGTGTATACTGTTGAAGCGCCTGTCAAATTATATTAGCAGTTCTCATGCCAATATTAGTCCGTAAGCTGTGTAGGTATGTTTAAAAAATGTTGTACCTGTCGTCGTTGTAAAAATTAAAGATCAAGTAAAGGTCGATTGAGCAAATTACTGCATTTTATTATTAAAAAGAGATCAAATTCCTATCCATGGTCCTTCGAGCCGGATTTGAAAAAACGTAATTGGACAAGATATTATTTAGTGGAATACGCTTGGGAAGTCTTAAATATTCGTTGTGGAAATACCACCGAGGGAGTGAAGATATTTAACCAAGAAATCTGGAGTCTTAGCCCCTTAGATATTGGACTATTATTTAATTTATTTAACCCAGCACTCATTATCAGGTAGTATTTTGTGTAAATCGACTGCTAATTTATCAGGTTAGTACCAAATTACCTATAAAATAATTACGTATAACTTAAAGTATTTAATCGGCTAAAATTCATTTAATATTGTTTTATATAGTTTCTAATAACCGTCAAATCATAATTAAATTAAATTATAAAGCTTGGTTAAATTATATTGACGATATTATAATTTTTTTTTTCTTTATTGGTTTAAACTGTTTTTTAAAAAATAAGTCAAGAGAGTGTATAATTGAAAATATTGAATAATATTATTTATTACATACTAAGGCATACCTGTGAAGCTGTTTGATTGTCTGAATTGTATTTGTTACCCTTAATTGTTGTTAATTATAAAGTTAAATATCAAGGTAGTACATGTACCATTTTGTTTAATTATTTAAGAGTTTGAAAAATAAGTAAGGGAATTAGTTTTCATTTCTTTATAACTGTAAGCAAAGTTGTATAAAACTACTTATGAATTATATTTTATAAAATATAAACTTCTTGTTTGTATAAATTTCAGGCATTTGCACTAGTCTCCCAATACCAGCCAACATGCCAGAAGATAAGGAGCAAATTAGGAAACGAGCTAGCTACAAGGGACAAATAACTGCTTTTTCAAATTATTTAAATTCACTGAAGGTATCTTCATTGGCTGCTACTGAGGTAAATGAGTTGCAATTACGTATTAGTAGGATTGAGTCAATGTATGAACGATATGATGAGGTACAATTATCCATCGAGTGTAATACTGATAATATAGACGCCCAGATATCAGAACGAACTGAGTTTGAATCCCTGTATTTTAAATCGCTTTCTCTTGCAAAAAGGATCTTAGCAGATTGCATTAAGTCAGATGACGTAAGCAGTGACGGTGGCTCTCATTCCGGCAATCATAAATTTGTTAAACTGCCCACTATTCAACTACCTAAATTTAATGGTTCTTATGATAATTGGTTAGAGTTTCATGACACGTTCATGAGCCTCATACATTCAAATGACGAGATAGATGACATAAATAAGTTTCACTATCTGAGAGCGTCGTTGGAAGGGCCCGCTGCTGTGGTAATACAGTCAATCGAATTCTCGGCAGCTAATTACACCGTCGCATGGACTATATTATGTGATAGATATGATAATAAAAGACTACTAATTCAAAATCACGTGACAGCCTTATTTAATATAGCACCAATTAATAAAGAATTGTCTGTCAACTTAAAACGTCTCATTGACCAAATAAATAAAAATTTACGTGCACTAGAATCTCTCGGTGAGCCAACTAAACAATGGGACACACTTCTCATTCATATTATTACTCAAAAATTAGATGCTAAGACATATCGTGAATGGGAAGAGTCTAAAGGTCGTTTGGAGAAAGATACACCTATTACGTTCGATATATTTTTGATGTTTTTAAAAAATCGAGCCGATTTAATCGAAACACTAGAAATGTCTAATTCTGGTGCTACTAACCGTTTAAATTCTTCTATAAAATATGCTCCAAAAGTTAAGGCAATGGTTTCAGTTCGGGATACCAGTAATAAAAACGGTTCGGCCTTTTCCGCCAAACTGTGTCCTAAATGTAAGGGTGACCATAAGTTAAGCAGTTGTCCTCAGTTCCTTGGATTAAGTAACGATGTGCGTCTACAGTTACTGCCAGAGTATAAAGTATGTTTCAATTGTCTTAATTCAGGACATTATGCAAATCACTGCAAAAAGCCAGAATGCAAAATATGCCACCGAAAGCATAACACTTTCGTGCACGTCGCAGATTACCAGTCAAAACCAATTACAGATATTAACACATCTAACACGAATAGTGGTAATAATAAGCCCGTTATGCAAGGTCATTTCGAACAAACAAACAGTTCGACAGGCTCACAGTTGTCATCCAATTCTAACGCACATCTGTCATTATCCGCAAAGGTAGGCACTGCATCGTGTAGTGAACAAGGCGACGTATTGTTGTTGACGGCATTAATTAAAGTTATAGGTAAGAATGGTTGTCCATATATTGCTCGTGCTATTCTTGATAGTGGCAGTAACGCTTGTTTAATAACTGAAGAGTTATATCAAAGGCTAGGTTTGCCCGCTCAAAATGTAAATCAGTCGGTAGTCGGTATTAATAATGCTTCGGCACACATCAAGAAGATTTGTAAGGTATCGATAAAATCATTGAATGATAACTTCTCTAGTAATCTTCATTGTTTTGTCCTACCATCAATAACCCAAAATGTACCTACTAGATATGTTAATTTGTCAAACTTAAAAATTCCATCTAATATTTCTCTGGCAGATCCTAATTTTCATTCACCTGCTCCCATTGACATGCTTATAGGTGCTGATGTCTTTTGGGACTTAATAGGAACGCAGAGATTAAAATTAGGGGACGGTCAGCCGATTCTTTGTGAAACTAGCTTAGGATGGTTAGTATCAGGTCCGATTGATTATAGATATGTAAAGAAAGGGGTTAACTCTATTAAATGTAATTTTACAAGAATATTTTAAGATGAGGCTAGTAAAGATTTAGATGAAGATATACAAAAACAATTAGTACGCTTCTGGCACCTCGAAGAGGTAAGCCCTGCGTCTCTTTATTCAAACGAAGAAAAATTATGCGAAGAACACTTTTTAAAAAACACCACGCGACTGGCAAATGGTCGATTTTGCGTGAGGATACCCTTAAAACATAATCCTGACGTATTAGGTGATTCTTGGCCACGAGCTAAGAAGTGTTTACTATCGCTAGAGCGCAGGTTAGCAGGTCAATCTCAGGTCTATGAAATGTATAAAGAATTTATGTCAGAGTATGAAAGTCTGGGTCATATGGAGAAATGTGAGAATGATAATTTACCACGTAAGATGCATTTTATACCACATCACGGTGTGCTGCGGGAAAGTAGTACTACTACTAAATTAAGAGTCGTTTTCAATGCTAGCAGTCCGACTTCTTCGGGTGTTTCCTTGAATAATATACAGATGGTAGGTCCCGTGGTACAGGACGACCTTTTGTCCATTCTTTTACGCTTTCGGCTACACAAATACGTTCTCACAGCTGATGTTGAGAAAATGTACCGGCAAATAGTCATTCATCCCGATGACCGCCATTTGCAACAAATTGTCTGGCGTGATAACCCTTCAGAACAGCTTCAAGCTTATCAACTTAACACCGTGACTTACGGCACCTCTAGTGCTCCCTTTTTGGCAACTAGGTGCCTCCAACAATTAGGCTTAGAGTGTACCGATGACAAGGTTGCTCAAGTGATCATTCACGATTTTTACGTTGATGACTTGCTAACGGGAGGGGATGATATTAACGAGGTTACAGATTTGCGCCGTAAAGTGACTTCCACACTTGCATCAGCTCATATGGTTTTGCGAAAGTGGAAGTCCAATGAATCTCAACTGGTTAGTGAAAATGATATTTCTCCGCTTGATTTAAATATTGGTGGCTTTGAACCGACTAAAACTTTAGGCCTTGGGTGGCAATCACATACTGACCAACTTTGTTTCCCTATAGGAGGGCTATTCTCAGGTAGAACAAAGCGTGATATGTTATCTGTGATTTCTCAGATTTTTGATCCACTAGGACTTCTATCTCCCTGTGTAATTAAGATGAAAATGCTTCTTCAACAGTTGTGGCTGCTCAAGCTGTCATGGGATGAGCAGTTGACGCCAGAAATCAGCAAGATGTGGGCTGAGATAATAGTCGATTTACCTAAATTAAATACTCTACGTATTCCACGTCGTGTTATTTGTGACTCGCCTAGTTTGTTTGAATTTCATATTTTCTCGGACGCTTCTGAGCGAGCATATGGCGCCTGTTTATATGTGCGTAGTGTTAATGATCAGGGTGAGGGTTTAATTCAATTATTGATGGCGAAAAGTCGTGTCGCGCCGCTTAAACCTATAACAATCCCAAGACTGGAACTTTGTGGTGCACTTGTTGGAGCTCGCCTTTACCAAAGGGTTGTAGCATCGCTGAGACAACAAGCTAAGCGCATTTTCTTTTGGACAGATTCGTCCATCGTGTTAGGATGGTTAAAGGTGTTGCCTAGCAAGCTACAACCCTTTGTTAGAAATAGGGTTGCTGAAATATTAGAGAAGACTGGAAATTGCGAGTGGAGGCATGTCCCAACAGAGTGTAATCCGGCCGATCATATTTCTCGCGGTGTGAGTTGTAAGGATATTTCATCCATGAGTAAGTGGTGGTCAGGACCTGAATTTTTAAAGAAAGAGGTCTCTCACTGGCCTGCAAATTTCTTAAGTATTAATCACGAGTTGCCTGAGATTAAATCGTCAAATGTTATCCTCCACGGAATACTTCATTCTAACAACAATGAAGATTTAGGCGGGAATAAATTAATTGAATTTAAACGCTTTTCTAAATATACTAGATTAAATCGGGCCGTTGCTTATGTGCTGCGTTTTATTAATAATTGTAGAAAGCAATCCGTTCACGGTCCTCTAAGCAATCAAGAGTTGCAAACCGCACTCAATGTTATTATAAGAATATCTCAGAGTGAATCATTTGAGGAATACACCATGTTAATTAAAAATAAAAGCTTACCCACTAAAAGTCCGTTGCATAAATTTAATGTATTTCTCGATGATAATAAAATAATGCGTGTTGGAGGGCGTCTTGAAAATTCCGATTACTGTTATGAGAAAAAACATCCCATACTTATACAGTCCACTCATTATTTTACCAAATTGCTCTTCAATTATGAGCACATAAGGTTAATGCACGCGGGACCACAGCTAATGTTGGCCACTATAAGAGAGATGTACTGGCCGATTAGAGGTCGTAATTTGGCCAGATCTTGTTATCGACAATGTGTAAGATGTAATAGAATGAAAGGAAAAACCATCTCTCCAATAATGGGCAACCTACCACACCAACGCATCCTTTCTGGTTTTCCATTTCAAAATATTGGACTAGACTATGCGGGACCAATTCAATCTGTTTCTCGCCATGGCCGTGGTTGTAAAATTGTAAAGGTGTATATAGCTATTTTTATTTGCTTCGCGACTAAGTCAATTCATCTTGAATTAGTGGGTGATTTAACTAGCAATACCTTCATATTAGCTTTGCGCAGATTTATGTCAAGAAGAGGGAAACCTCTTAATATTTATTCGGATAATGGCACCTCCTTTGTAGGCGCATACAATGACATTTCAAAATTTATTAGGACGTATTGTAATTCTTTATCTGAGGTAATGGCAAATGAAGGAATTAATTTCCATTTTATACCGCCTTATTCTCCCCATTTTGCTGGGCTTGCGGAGGCTGGTGTCAAATGCATTAAATATCATTTAGTTAGAGTGCTGGGCAATTGTAATTTGACTTACGAGGAACTAAATACCACATTAATACAAATTGAGGCTATACTTAACTCCAGACCACACCTTTGTCAACGAATCCTGAAGACTTGCTACCACTAACGCCCGGTCATTTTTTGATTGGACGCCCCTTGACTTCCTTGCCGACACCAGACTATAAAGATCATTCCGTAAGCTCTTTAACCCGATTTCAACGAATAGAACAATTACGTCTACATTTTTGGGCTAGATGGAGCAAGGAATATATATCAGAGCTTCAACTGCGGATGAAATGGCGTTCCTGTAAAGGCTCTTTGAAGTTAAATTCACTGGTACTCCTAAAAGAGGAGAATTCACCGCCATTAAAGTGGAAGATGGGTCGCATCGTCGCAGTCCATCCAGGCTCGGACGGCGTATCAAGGGTGGCGGATATCAAAACATCGACTGGTATAGTTCGCCGATCATTTAGCAAAATTTGTCCGCTTCCTTAACCTGAAGAATCTGGTTGAAAGGTAGACTTTCAACGCCGGGGGGCATGTTGAAGCGCCTGTCAAATTATATTAGCAGTTCTCATGCCAATATTAGTCCGTAAGCTGTGTAGGTATGTTTAAAAAATGTTGTACCTGTCGTCGTTGTAAAAATTAAAGATTAAGTAAAGGTCGATTGAGCAAATTACTGCATTTTATTATTAAAAAGAGATCAAATTCCTATCCACCAAGTGTATACCTAAGGGTTGAATGCAGCGAACGTAAGTTTTCAAAGAGCTATTATCTCATTACCTGTACTAACAAATAAATATAAATTTGAATTAGAAAATAATTGAATTTTGTTTAATAAATAAGATAAAAATGTGGTTATACTCATTGAATATAACTTTTTCGGTAATCGTAATACTTAAACTTTACAGAAAGAAATATTTAATGTTTTTGTGGTATAACTCAGAAACGCGTTGAAATATTAAATTGACTGATATATCAAATAGTTTTTTAAAGAATTTGATTTTGATGTTAGCGTTGAGTTAAATATATTTGAATGGCAGTCATATGGGAAAATACAGATTACTGAAAATGAGCTAACAATTTGTTTCAGCATTATTAACTTGCGGGATTATTGTGGAAAATTACTCAAAAGAGATGTTAGAGTAACTCTATACTTGATTTATTGGACCCTTTTTGTTTAAGGGGCTAAATTTAATGTACTATAACAAAATTATTGCTGTACTTTAAAATAGATTAGACGAAGGAAAATACATAAAACCCTGTTTTTGCACTAACAATTAACTTACCTAACAGCAAACTTTTTAAGAGATATTAGAGTGTAATGTTAAGTTTTTTTTAAATACATTTAAAAAGTATGAGTATAAACATATTAATATATTTTATAATATTAAAACTACACAAAGTCACCATAGCAGGCGTAAAAATATTTTAATTTTTATAAAAATTACAAATTGTGAGATAAAAAGGGGAGCATTAAACGTAGTTTAAAAGTTAAGTTAATAATAATTTTTGAAACATTGTTAAAATTTAAATAAGAGTAATAAATTAAAATAAATAACAATAATAAATAATAAATTAAAATAATCCTCAACCGCATTATTATTAGTTGTTCTAAACCTTTCCACTATCGCAAAAACAGGGATTTAAAAGGATGTTAAATGCGTGCGCTAGAAAAATTATCTTATATGCAAAGCTTTGCTTATTCGAATAGGCTGGAGGTATGCTTGTGGCAGTTCAATGTTCCCCAAATGTATGGGTACGTTTCTTTAATCTTCTTCGTCTTATATTCATCGACAGTGGAGCTTTTTATTTAATTTTGATGTTGAATCTTCAAAATGATACCTCAAATGAGTGTATTTTCTACCGACTTCAAACAGGAGGAAGTACTCAATTCAACTTTATTTTTTTATGTGTACCTCACAACTTTTTTATGGGTACACCAATTTCGATGATTCTTTTTTATTTGAAAGCTGGTGTTTCACATGTGGTCTCATATTGATCAAGGTCTGACTAATAGTTTTCGAGTTATTCTTAATAATTTATATTCAAGTCGGTTGTACAAAATTTTTAATTTTTAATTATCTTGTAAACGTGAAAATTAATGGGACAGGGGTTAGTCTACTCCGAGCTCTGGAAAATCCTCCACCGTATGAATGTGGAGAATGGACACCTAGTAACCGACCGGATAGCCTCCACCGATCGGTCGTCCAGTTTCTCTGGACGCTCTGGACGACCGATCGGTGGAGGCTATCCGGGCGGCAGCCAGCAGAGTCGTCCTTCGTTTTATGATATGATAACTTTTGATAAGATGATAACATTGTTTGACGTGGCAATGGAGCCTGAACCGCCACAACACCAATCCCCCCAGACCTCCACTTCGAGGGGTGAGACTAGAAATTCATCAGCGAGAGTGACTGAGACCCAAGGCGCTAATCTCGCCTCGGTCCGAGGGCCTCCGCTGGTGTCGACCCCCTGGTCGACGTTGCCCCTGCAAGGGGAAGGGAGGTGGGAGCGGTAGACCGAAAGGTACGGCGGGGTACAAGAGCGCCAGTAAAGAACGTTTTCGTTCTAAGCAGGCGAAAACGACCCCTCCCCTCCCACGTCTGTAAATGGCTAACCCCAAGAGTAAGACGTGGGTCCTCCAGGCAAATCTTAACATGCGCAGCTGCTTTGCCTATATAATAATATTGCCTATATATTTCATATACAAATTCCGCTCGCGACTAATACTGCTCGGGGCCAGCAGAGCAATAAGACCAAGGTGAACCCTGTCACTATCCGTGAATTTTTGCAACATCAGAGGACTTCATTCCAACGCTGTCCACTACTATCTGGAGACGGCGAAGCCGGCCTTGCTCATTTTAACCGAGACTTTGCTATCATCTTCGGCTGATACTTCATATCTCTCCTACCCGGGGTACAAACTGGAAACTCCTTTGTGCCCCGGGCTGGAGTTTGCGTATACGTAAGAAAGGACATCTGTTTTCGATGCCCCGGCAGTCTTGAAAGTACTTATTTTGGCTATCGGCAAATTGTCGTAATACTGTTTGCTGTACCAAAAAATAAACAATTTATGAGCATTTTTTCAATTCAATTTCAATTTATATTTTTGAAATATGAAGATCTTCTGAACAGTATTTTCAGTTGAAAGTCTTTGTCTATATCAGGGTTTCCCAACCTTTTTTTGACCAGGAACACTATGATTTTTTTGTTTTATTAATTACATTAATAATAATACAGTTTATAAATAAATATTCATGTGACAAACCTACAAATCTTAACATAACATTTCGTCCATTAAAAATTATTATTATTAATAAATTATTAAAAATTAAATTAACATTATAGTACACCTTGTCTGCTAAAAAATTTCCTAGCCTTGTCTTTGAGATCCCACCAACACTTGGGTATTTTTTTATAAATAGCCGGCCCCATACAGTAGACACTGTTGCGTATTAGTGCTGTTTTTCCCTGAGGAATGTAAACTATAGAGTTTGTCGCGTCTGTTTCTTGGGGCAAGGTCTGTCAGGCACTTAAAACGGTTCTGGTTCGACTTTACAAAGACTGCCATGTCTAATATATATATATATATATATATATATATATATATATATATATATATATATATATATATATATAGTATATCAAGGTAGAGTAGATATTTTATATTGTTTAAAATATGGCTTACAGGTATCGGTACTCTTCAGCTTCAACATGAAGCGAACACACCATTTTTGGGCCGTGAATACCTTTCCTTTTGCGCAAGAGTTACCCCAAAATATTACGGCATATCGTAGGTATGTTTCTACCGCTATGGAGAGGGCTATGCTCGGGGTTTCTCTGCGTGATAAACTTAGAAATGAGGATATCCGCAGTAGAACCAGAGTAACTGACATAGCTCAACGGATTAGTAAGCTGAAGTGGCAGTGGGCCGGCCATATAGCTCGAAGAACCGACAACCGATGGGGAAGAAAGGTTCTCGAGTGGCAGCCTCGTACCGGTAGGCGAAGTGTAGGGCGACCCCCCACTAGATGGAGTGACGACCTGGTAAGACATGCAGGAAGTGTGGATGCAGGTGGCTCAGAACCGTGCCTTGTGGCATTCCTTGGGGGAGGCCTATGTTCAGCAGTGGATTTATGAAAGGCTGTAAGGATGATGATGATGATGATTACAAAGAGTCCTAATGTGCGATTTCCAATTCAATTTTTGTTTTTAATTGTGATCTAGCCATATTATAATTGCATAATAGTATTATTAGTGTACTTATTGTAAAAGCTAGTAGGTACTTACTAACGTAAGGCACGGTGTTGCACTGCCTGCGTGACGAGAAAATAATAAATGTGTTATTTAAAATGAATAGGTAGGTAAAAAATTTAAATCTTTCGTGGACCATATTTAAGCTCTTGCGGACCACTGGTGGTCCGCGGACCACAGCTTGGGAATCACTGCTCTATATCTATTCTCTATATATTTTCTACCGGTACGTAACGAAACATGATGTTGTGCCTTACGAATTGTCGGACAGCCAAAATAAGAAAGTAAAAGTGGAATTCGAGAACATCAAATCTGCAGTAGTAGTAGTAGAGACTTGGAAGACTAAATAGATAAATAGATAGAAATAACAGTAAAAACTCCATAAGAGCACTACTTTTTGCTTAATTGTTCATTGTTGACAGTTGAAAGAAAAATTACTAACCGTCATATTGAATTGTTTGCAATAGCAGCTCCGAAAACAGCTTTGTATTTGTATTTTTTTTAAATGGAACAACTCATTGCTGCCATGACGCGTAGATAAATATCGGTCGTGTACTGTTAAAAACATGTTTATTATATTTCCCCGACAGTAAAAAGTTAGTAGTATAGTATAGTTTTATATTATATTTCTTACTCCAATACAATTTCCTAACTAAAATACCGCACTCATAGCACCACAATAAATGAAGTAAGTAGGAACTAGGTCTGATAAGACCGCGGCGTAAGGTACTTAATGAAAGAAAATATATGGTTTCTATTTTTTATTTTTCAATCTAATCTCCTTCAAGTGAAATACATTTCTCACATCTCGCATACAATACCTTTAACCCACCCAAAAAATATTCTGTATCTTTCTCTTCAAAACAACGATCGATCGCAGCTTTAATTTCGTTGTTATCTGCAAATCTCTGGCCCCGTAAGTAGTTTTCCAAATTGGAAAACAAGAAAATATCGCTAGGTGCTAGGACTGGGCATCTCTCAGAACCCCGTGTCTTTCAGGACTTGCCTCGCAACATGTGCGGTGTGAACGGGCGCGTTGTCTTGCAGAAAGAGCACTCCGCGCGTCAGTTTACCACGTCGTTTCTATACAATAGCCTCGCAATCCTGAGTCAATAAATTGGCGTAATATTGGACATTCATCGTGGTTACCTGGGTAGGTAGTCGATAAGCAAAATATCTATCTATCTCGCTATATATATATATATATATATATATATATATATATATATAAATATATCTCGCTATCTCAGAAAACAGTCGCCATTAGCTTGGACACCGACTTATTCAGCTTGAATTTCTTCGGCGGCCTTTCTCCTTTTTTATCCATTGCATGGACACTTGTTTGGACTCCGGATCATTTTGGCGAATTCATGTTTTATCTAGTAACTATCCGTTGCGAAATGTCTTCCTTGTTATCACCGACTAGTTCCAAAAATCTTTGCAATTTGCGAGCCGACGTTACTTGTGCTGCTAATTTTTCTCATATTCAAATGTTCATGTAATATTTCTCCAACTCGTTTGCTAATCTGCATTTCTTCAGCAATCAGCCACAATTTAATTCTTCGGTCAGCCAGAACGATTTTTTGACTTCTCGGACGTTTTCTTCGGTCAGTACCGTGACAGGGCGGCCCGGGCGAGGGTCGTCTTCACAACTCTCTCGTTCTTGTTGAAATATGCGGGACAATTTTTTCACCATGGTATATGAAGGCGACTGAAGAACCGACGAAATCTTTTAAAAATGGCTTTCGGTGTATTTCCCATATTTACGAGTAATTTTATCACGGCGCGGTTTTCAAAATTCCGAGAATTTCGGCTGACATGTTGATGTTTGTTGTTCATTAATTGAACTATGAGTGCAATCTAATAAATCTAAATATTTACAATCATACAATAACATAGTTACAGAATGATCACAAGACAAAATAAAGATTTAATAAAAGTTTTTTTTTATAGGATAAGGGTGACAAACGAGCACACAGTCCACCTGATGGTAAGTGGTTGCTGCAGCCCATAGACATCTACATCTATCCTCGTTTGCGAATCAAAATGCAGATGCGTTGTCACCCGTGAGGACTAAGACGGAATGCCTCATTTACAGTAAAAAGGGCCTCCGGCCACCTGCACTCACCAAGCGAAACGCAGAGGTAAACCTCTACTTCACGCTGGTATTCTGTGAGGTCGTGGTACCACCCCGGTTCGAGCCGGCCCATCCGTGCGACAGCAAAAGCTGCCGCGTGTCTCTACCACTGTTAATTATGTTAATTATGTTATTTACATTCGCCTTGTTGTGCGGCGACAGC
This sequence comes from Parnassius glacialis, assembly GCA_033319125.1. NCBI lineage: Eukaryota > Metazoa > Arthropoda > Insecta > Lepidoptera > Papilionidae > Parnassius > Parnassius glacialis. Next base: position 12,627,271 of record JAVANC010000016.1, read on the forward strand.
GTCGCCACATCACCTGCTTAGACCGGAGGTCGATAGTGCAGTCTAGATGTCGACGAATTTGCAAGTGCCAGGGAATTGCCTTGTAAGTCTGCGGTGAGTCGAGAAGAAGGCAACTTATCTGCGAGAGTGCCGTGAAGCAGAGGCGAGCAGTAAGGCTCAGAGAGCCGTGCCGAACACTGTAGCGCAGAGTGTAGCTTGAAGGAACAGGAAGCATTATTATTCCAGTGCTGCGTTGACCCTTCGTAAAGCTAGATGGCTTACAGAATGTGAAGACTGCAGACAATATCAGCTCGGGAGCGAATTAATGGGGTACTTGAGGACGATGACGAAGGTTTGAAGTTGTAGTTTCTGAAGGTTGTTGGTTGCGTGTTCATATCACGTCGGTTGGTCACCAGTGTAGCTGGTGGAAGGAAAAGGGGAGATCTCCTGCCGGGCAAGGTGTTCTGCCCGGGGAGCGGCCAACGCCAAAGGGGGGGGGGGGAGTGATGTAGCCTACTTATTGTATATCATACGTACATATACATATTATACACTTCTAATTTATTTTATATATATTTACTAAATTATACTATACCGATATAAACTTACATATTTATTTCTATCTAAATATTTACAATCATACAATAACATAAATAACATAGTTACAGAATGATCACAAGACAAAATAAAGATTTAATAAAAGATTATTTACATTCGCCTTGTTGTGCGGCGACAGCGTCGCCACACAAACTTAATTAGTCATTGCTTTTATACACTGATTGTTGCAACTAGTGACATGAGTAACAAGCTAATTACTCGTTAAGAACCCTAGGCCGCGAACTTTTCAGTCGAACTGGTACTTGGCTTAATGCTGCAATTTTTATAATATTAGGCTTAGGCCCAAGGATTAGTGAGTTATTCGGAACTTGTCTTTTTATATTTATTGACTGATTAATCTCTGTACTACGAGTAACTCTGAACTAATATCTGTTTACGAAAGCATGCCATTATTATTATCTGCATTCTTATCTTATATTAATGTGTTGTTTGTACGTAAATTTAAGTGTTTATTCAACGTAGATTGGATTATTGACTTTAGGCTTTTCATAATTAGTGTAAATAAAATAATAATGTCGTGCTAGTTATTTTATCTATACCACTCTGGCAAACGCTAAATTATAGTATTATATCGAATAGCAAGAATACCATCCAATGGGTTATGGGGAACTGAATTGCCTGTGCATTAGTCGGTTCTGCACTCCGAGTTGACAATACCTCGTTGGTATCATTTTTTATTTTAGTACACCCTACCCATTATTGTTTTTCTTATTTTTATATTTAATTCTTCTTCTGGGTTGTCTGGAAGAGATTGCTATGTACATAGCAATAAGATCGCGTTTTGTCTTTCCCCCAATATTTGTTTATATTTTTGTTTTGTTTATCTTTTCTTGTTGTACAATAAGGAGTATTGTATTGTATTGTATCCCCAACTTAGCTATGTGAGTGAGGGCAATTCTTCGAAGAATGGATGCGCCAATCGGGCATTATTGAAATGCTAATGCCCAACATTGCTTTAAGAAAAACTTATCAGAAGTAAGGTATGGTAACAAAGTCCACCTTCAGTCCAACACAGTCCACATGATCGGAAGTGGATGCTGTTGTCCATAGATAATTCAGGCTGATATTCTGTAAGAGTCTATTTCCTATTAGTTTCGGCTTCAAATGCTGTACACGTCAATTTATTTTCATGAATAAAGCAACAAACTATATCCTCGTTGTTATCAGCTTTGCATCAGGCACGGGTATGTTATAATAAGTGAATACCTTTCTGTTTGCGCTTACAGTTCGGGGCTATAATATATCAGGAGCATAATATAATAGTGGTGGTGTGTTAATGCTAAAGAGATATTATCATTATTTTGCAATTTTCTTATACTAATTAACAAACACGTTTACAATTTTCATTTTCTAAAAACAATATGAAACTGTTCTTTACCATAAATTTATAATGGTTGAAGTTACTAAGATACGATATAAAGTTTCGAAAGATGCATTTTCATCCAAACTTTAAAACATTTAATGGAGCTGCAGTGGTCGCACTAGTTCAGGAAGTTTATCGTTGTATTTTAGCTGAAGATCGGATATGAATATTAAATTGCAAATCCTAACTAGCATTTTGGGGCAAGCGTTAATCTACTCCATATTACATTAAATTTATACTTTATTAGTAGGACTAGATTAACACCTATTCTGCTCTTCGGTTCAGTGAGCAGTCTGGCTTATGGCTCTGGGGCAAAGCGCAAGTTGTGTTGATCCCCAGGGCAAGTCCGAGGAGTTCTTCCTTCACGTGGTTGCCGTCTGCTATTTGCTCTGGTTCAATAGGAAACAGATAGAACAGAAACACTAAGACGATCCTCTTTTTCTTTTCTTTTTATCCCATACCCTTTTTCTTATCCTAACCCAATCCAAGGTGTTAAGCGTACCGTGCCGATAAATGCGTGGCGGGGGGGGGGGGGGGGGGGGAGTCTAGCTGCAAACGGTACCTACCTGAGACCAGGGCGATTCGGGTAGTATTTTAGCCCTTTCCTCGGCATGGTGGACTCTGCCGGGGGTGACCGAATATTTCCTTAGCTAATCATGGAACCAAAATCTATGAAGATCGATATTTTTAAAACTTAATTCTCCTTAATGGAACTGGGTGTAGATTTGGAAGAGAGTATTTTAGCCTCATCAACACCCTGCAACATAACGCCCCAACCTGGAACGAGCTGTGAAGTTGAGGGCACGTCTGCAGCCGAACCAAAATCGGAAACGAACCAGGGAAGGGACAAGAAAAAGTTCTCTAGGCCTCATAACCTCAGTCGGCAGCACGGAAGCGGTATAGGGGGTCGATAGCAGCTGAGATAGGAGCAGAAGAGGCTCTCTCTCTCTCTCTCTGCTAGAAGGCGAAAAAACCCAGTCGGTTGAAGGAGGAGTCTCCCAAAGATCAGTCCAGGAAATCTATGCAGCTAGCAAAGGGAGAGAACGCGCGTGTAGGAATTCGCAATTCTCGATTGAGGTTGCAACTACAACAGTTTGCCCACAAGGAGGTGTATTATCACCCCTTCTTTGGACTCTTGCGGTTGACTAATTATTGTAGAAGATGGTAGACATTTTTTGCATTGACACACTGGGTTATGCTGATGACCTTGTGGTCATTGCGAGGAGTTTTTGCCAAAGTAATTTTTATATAGAATAAGGGTGACAAATGAGCACACAGTCCACGTGATGGTAAGTGCATCTATCTTATACCAGAGGACTTAAAACATTTAAAAACCTTAATCCAGGCTTATGACCGTAAATTCGGCTTCAGAAGTCCTGGGATTTGGTAAGAATAAACTGCGTCTTCTGGCCAGAATCCTGACTGGGCACTGTTGTCTTAAAAAGATGTGCTGGTTCTGTTCCTTAACGGAAGAAACGCCTCTGCGCATACTAACAGATTGTGTATATTGTTATATTTTTTATCACCAATATTATGTTTTACTCAATCGTCCAACAAATTACAAACCGAATAAAGAAGCACCTTTTTTCCTAAAAAAGGTTAACTACATATTAAAAAAAATCCACTAAATGCACGTCCAATAAAAAGATTTAACAACTTTAAAGGCTCAACAACTTTAGTGTTATTACTACAATATCAGTGTCGCTGAAAATGAATTGCATGTATTTGCCGCTGTTTCATATTGGCTGTTATGCTAGCTTGCGCATTTTGCCGGTATTTCTCGCCAGTATCCGGATTAGTATTTGGCATTAGAAATGTCTGGCTGTTTACGTGCCAAAACATTTTCAGCTTACTGTGGAAAAATAAAACTGTTTTGTTTACTCCGACAAGATTATCGTATAAACAGATACGTTTGTTGATTCCGTAGCGACACAACTCCTCGTAATTAACTGTGTTAACTGAACACCTTTATTTTTTCGAGGAATATGGAAGCTATAACAAAATATGTATTAGCAAATAGCTTACGAGCTCTTTGGAAATAATTAGATATTTGCAGTGGACAAGATATTTTGGGTATCCACTATTTTTTAAATATAGATTGAGACCACAAATGTTAATGTTGATGCTCTGTACTTTCTGACGAAATGATATCACAAATATAATTTCTATGTGAAGATTTTTTTTGATATCATTAAATTATATATTATGGGTGAAAATGGTTGAATCATACATAATATGCCTTAGTATTCCAATTTACACTTTAAATTAAAATTTAACAAATAATTTGGACTATTGTTTGCTTTTGATACTTTCACTGTAAAGTATTGTTACTATACATTCAATCGCCATAAATAAAAAAGAGTGTAAGGCCATATTTATGTATATATTAAAATTTCTATTATTTCTTCCATCATCATTAGTACAGACCATCACAAGTCCACTGCTGAACATAGGCCTCTCCCAAGGAACGCCACAAAGCAAGGTCCTTGGAAAACAGCATCCAACGGCATCCTGCATCTCTTATCAGGTCGTCATCACATTTCGCTTACCGATACGAGGCTGCCACTCGAGAATCTTTGTTCACACATTGTTCCACCTTTATGTACCACTAGCTGTGCCCCGCGGTTTCACCCGCGTCATCACGTGTCCGAGGTGCGTGACATGACCTAGTTCAAGCATTCTATAACGGCTAGGGTTTAAGCGTCGTTCGCGCGGCCAGCCAAATATTGGCTGGTCGCAATTTTAATTTTACATTATTTCTAAAACTATGCGCCCAAATAACATGGGTTAAAGAACAAAGTTTATCTTCATAAAATTGTCTTGATGATGAAGTAACTTTCGTTCGTAAGGATAAATAAGCCATGGCTAATAATAACGCCCATAAATCACTTTTAAATTTTCAATATTTTTTTGTCACAAAATACCAAATTATGGCTTATGTATAAGAAATAGACATAATTATGGTATTGCGGACTTTTTTTTAGAAGGAGTAAAGGTCTATATTTTTCTAGAACATTGTATTTACGTATCCCTAACGATAACACCAGCGTACGCGGATAAATCATTTCGGGAGTGCTTTTTCTTCTAACTTGCTTAACAAATATCCATATTTAAGGCTAGCTGAGTAATATAGCTTAATGCTAGATAGCCTATACTATTCCACATGAATGTGGCTATAATATAGTAAAATAATTTTTCAAATCGGACTGGCAGTTCCAGAGATTAGCGCGTTTAAACAAACAAAAAACACAAAAACTCTTCCGCTTAATTATATTAGTATAGATTAACAACATTAAAAAAATTTACGATCGAACGTAAATCCAGTGGACGCCAATTACACTTAAGGGTCAACCAGATAGTAATATCTCGCAACTCAAATAAGTCAGAATATAATTTTTTGTTTTGTTTTTGACTTCGTATAAGAAGGCATGCTACAACAATAAATAGTCAACTCGCCAGGCAAAAGTAAAGTAAAGTTACAGCCTATATACGTCCCACTGTTGGCCACAGACCTCCTCTTATATCTGAGAAGTTTTTAGGGCGTTGCCTCAATGCGTGTTGGAGAACATCACATGTCTTCGAAATATTTTTTTCTTATTTTTTTAAGACATGCATTTTAATAATTTCATTGGTGCCGACGGAGATCGAATCCGGCTTGCCCGTGTGTTCGCGCAAAAGCGTTAGTGTCAATAATAGACGTCAGAGGGCGTGCATGCCTCTACGATACCGGTTTTGGACGTCCGGTCGTTTCGAGGGCACGCTAGGACGAGTAGGCCTTTTCATCGCGTCGAGAGAGCACGCGTTCTTGGTCGGGAGGTCGGAGGCGGAATATGTTAGGCGCGTATAGTAAATATACCACTGCGAATTGTAACGCGCATTCCTGTTTTGTTAGCTTCATCCCGGGACTTAGGGTCTAATTCAGAATCTGTATAAGTGGATTCGACCGTATTAGTTACTAGTGCGGTAGTTGATATTCTAGAAATAACGGTGACCTTTGATCCGTACGTTCTGTGTTCATTTTCGCGAGTCAAGCGTTATAACAAACGAGGGTTGGTGGCTTCTGTGAGGTAGTTAATCGTACGACAGAGTTAAAGAACTGTTATCGTAGAAAACGAAGAAAGTGACTGCGGAAGGAGACCGTAGTTTGGAGAGGAGCTGAGGGCCGAACTGCTGCAGAGGGAACGGTCTAATAAGGTCAATAACACTACCAGCCACACCCAAATACACATCACTGACCCTTACTTTCCTAGCACTACACATCTACACGTGACCTGACCGAATCCTGAGAGACCAATCGCCTTGGATAGAGGTAAGTAAGCTCTGTTCAATAATTGTAACGCTCCCCCCTGATCGTTTAATGTAATTAGAAACTTAACCCTTGGCGTTAGGACGCCCGACCTGTACCTGCTTGTAGGTTCTTCCGTTCATGGGCCGCGGAGGATCCTACTCCTGGGATAGGCAGTTGCAGGCCGTAATATTTGGTAGCAGAACGTGGTTCTGGGATCGATTCCCGGTCGATCCACCGACCGTAGTGTTTGATAAAAATTAAACAATTTTGATGGCAGGGAGCGTTAGGTTGATTGGTTTAATTTGTGTCTACAATCACGCCCGTCCGTAATACGTAAAAATATATTTTTTTATTATATACGTAATAATAAAATCCCTTTCTTTGGTGGCTTGCTTTTTTTGTTGTTAGCGGGTAAATTTGAAAAGCCGCGCCCGGCTAGCGCACAAGCGGGTGTTTGCGTCATGTAGGTAGATGGTTATTTTTACGTAATCGGTTAATTATCGTTGTTGGATAGTTGTAGTGGATTACTTATCGAAGGGTCGATTTCCGAGATAGGCATTTTTTGTTGATAATTTTTTGTTGATGTGTATCTTTGTTATGTATCTTTCGTATTGTAATTTGTATTTGAACTAAAGAGTAGTAATTTGTATTTACGTAATTTGAATTTAACTTGATTTGATCGCACTAGTATTTGTAATTGTTAATTTGATTTGTCTTTTCTTTTGTACTAACTTGTATTTGATTTGATAAATAGCGGTTCTTAGTTGTTTAATTTCTATTCAACTCGATTTGATAGGAACTGCATTTGTTAGCTGTTAATTTTTTTTGTATTTGTTATTTGTTATTTTTGTAATTGTGCTCGAGCCGCGTCGTAATTTGTATTTAGTAGTGATGTCCTCGCCCAAGATGCTAATCCGTTGCCTGCGGACTGAGTTACGCTGGGCCACCAGCGCCCATGCTTTGATAGGTCGACCGGATAGGGTCCATAACTTTATGAAGCGGTTCGAGCAGGTCGATGCTCGAAGGGCTGCAGTGGAGGAGGCTTACGCTGAGCTCGAGGATTCGGATGTGGAAAAGGGAGTCCTGGACTCCAGCTTCGCAGACTATGAGCAGTTCCTTTCGCTCACGGACGAGTTGATCGAGGCTGAAGGCAGGTATGCCGAGGAGGCGCGTGAAGCTCGAACGAGTGGCCTGCCCGAGTCCTTTCGGAAGCAGCCTCAGCCGGAGCTGTTGGGACGACTCCCAACTCTGGACTTGCCAAGGTTCTCCGGGGTCCTTTCCGAATGGCTGACCTTCGTTAGTCTTTTCGACGGCCTAGTGGACGCCCGGAGTGACTTGACCCCGAGCCAGAAGATGGCATACCTCCTGGCCTCACTGGAGGGGGAGGCCCTGGGCGTTGTCAGCCATTTGAGCTTGTCGGACGACGCCTACCAGACTGCTCGGGACCTCCTAGCCAGAAGATACGCCAACGTCCGGGGAATTGCGGACGAACATGTTAAGCAGCTTTTGAGCCTCCCGCTGCTTAGTGACCGGGCCAGACTACGTCTGGACCTGTTGCATCCAGTCTTGGTGGCCTGTAATACGTTGAGGCGGCTGGATTTACCAGTGGGCGAATGGGCCTTTTTGTTGCTCCGGATCGTGCTGTCCCGCCTACTTCTCGACCTTAGAATACTTTTTGAGGAGAGGTACGGCGGGGACGAGGCCTCCTATATTCCGCCCTTCTGTGACCTGCTGTGATTTTTGGAGGAGCAGTGCCGGCAGATTGAGAACGCGGCGGTCACCGTTGACGACTTACGAGCCGTGCCCAGTGAGAGGCGGAATCCGCCGGGCAAGTCGTCGTCAACCCCCCCTCCCCCCCCTGCTCCTATTGTCGAGCATCTGATCACCGGGTAACGTCTTGCCCGAAATTATTAAGTAAGCCGGTTCCGGCGAGGCGAACTATCGCCAAGGAGCGCCGCTGGTGCTACTCATGTGTGGAAGGGCACCTCCAGCGAGACTGTCCGCACCGGCGTCCCTGTTTGCATTGCCAGGGCAATCACCATGCCGTACTGTGCCTGGGTGCGAACGGCGTCTCCTCTCGGGGCGCTGCCAGGCCCTCGACACCCACGGGCGGGGGCGCTCCGCCACGCCCTCTGACGGGCGACGCTCGGCGCCCGCCGGCTAGCCAACAGACCCCTAGGTTTGAAAGGGGTCCCTCCCCCGACCAGTCGGGGAGTAATTCCCCCAGGGGCGGGGGTATCATCGCCCCCCCTCAGCGTGCGAAGAGGAACTTCACGGCCACTCATCGGTCCGCTGGACCCTTCTCACTCCCGTTAGCTGAGTGGCCGCGACTGGTGTACCACTGTATCCCATTTGACGGAGGCGGCCCTAGCTAGCTGCCGCCTTAGCTCCCACCATGGCTGCCTCTACTGAGCCTTAAGCCGTCAAGAGTCCACTTACTTGTCAAGCTGTTCTGTTGCCGACGGCCTCAGTGAGGGCGTACAACCCGAGTGGCGACTGTTAGCGGTTGCGCTCTGTTAGTCTCGGGTTCACGCGGTGTGGCCTCCACTTGGTGGTGGGAGAATTGGGGCCCCCTGGAGCGTTGAATCACGCTCTCGAGGGGTATTGGATTTGGTTTGGTCGAGCACTTGGTTAAGAATTCTTTGAATTAAAATTAAAATTTTTGCGTTTTCCGCGAAATTCATACTGTAGCGGTTGTGATTAAAAGAATTGAATTTAAAATACTCCTTTAAATGCTGTTGCATATGTTTTGTAAATACATTTGATCATTGCGTTTGTTGAGACGGAAAACGGCACGGAAAATTGAGATTTAATTGTTTGCCCTTTTTTAATGCTTGTGCGTATGCTTTGTAAATGTATTTGATTGTCGCGCCTGTGCTGAAGGGAAGTTTGAATTCATTTGAAATTTGAATGGCGCGCTATTTTGAAAATTATGTATATGTTTGTGATAGTGTTTGATCATTTTGCTTTGTGATAGGGAAGGTTGAAATTAGATAACCCTGTTGTTGCCGAAGGAAATAAGAGTCAATTCTCTTTTGGTTTAGATTTTGTTGGCACTGTCTAAGATATTTATTTGAAATAAGAAATAGGCTGTCTCTTACGTTTATTGTTTTGTTTACTTTGCCAAGTTGACCTATGGGCATCGGTGATTACTTGTTTTAATTAATTCTGTAATTGAACATTGATGCTTTTGAAAAATTAGTTGAAATATGAGCATAGGATTACCTGCCTAAAGGGCTATCTGGTTTGTAGATTATCAGATGGAAATCAGCTGTTTGCATTTGGTAAATGATTATAGGATGGCTTGGTTATGCCTACTTGTTTGAAAATTCAAAATTCTAGGGACTATCTGTGCGTTTCGTTCAGCTCTCCACAGACGACGTTCATGGGGAATTTGGGGGTGCTCTCTGCACTGAAGCTTGGAAGGTCCCTTTGGGCCGCTTCGTGTCGCGTCGCTGTTTGCAGACCTGATCCGGTCGGATTGCGGAGCTAATCATAGGAGCGCAGATAGGTGTTTGAAGGAGGTCGTCGGACTTCTGTCTAGGAATAGGACTTATTTATGTGCTGCGATGTCCAGGAAGGGCATCCAGTTCAACTCTCCGGCTAGCCCACGTTGGGGCTGTAATTTTGAGGCGTTGGTTAGGGTTGCAAGATCTGATGGGGTGCGTAAGGTGGCCTAGTTTGGTTGTAGATTCGGTCTTGCAACTTGCCGTCGCGACCCTGTCCCGCTGACCGGTTTGCTCGCGGACCTAAATCCTTATGTCCGGGACGGGGCTTTGTTCGCGCAAAAGCGTTAGTGTCAATAATAGACGTCAGAAGGCGTGCGTGCCTTTACGATACCGGTTTTGGACGTCCGGTCGTTTCGAGGGCACGCTAGGACGAGTAGGCCTTTTCATCGCGTCGAGAGAGCACGCGTTCTTGGTCGGGAGGTCGGAGGCGGAATATGTTAGGCGCGTATAGTAAATATACCACTGCGAATTGTAACGCGCATTCCTGTTTTGTTAGCTTCATCCCGGGACTTAGGGTCTAATTCAGAATCTGTATAAGTGGATTCGACCGTATTAGTTACTAGTGCGGTAGTTGATATTCTAGAAATAACGGTGACCTTTGATCCGTACGTTCTGTGTTCATTTTCGCGAGTCAAGCGTTATAACAAACGAGGGTTGGTGGCTTCTGTGAGGTAGTTAATCGTACGACAGAGTTAAAGAACTGTTATCGTAGAAAACGAAGAAAGTGACTGCGGAAGGAGACCGTAGTTTGGAGAGGAGCTGAGGGCCGAACTGCTGCAGAGGGAACGGTCTAATAAGGTCAATAACACTACCAGCCACACCCAAATACACATCACTGACCCTTACTTTCCTAGCACTACACATCTACACGTGACCTGACCGAATCCTGAGGGACCAGTCGCCTTGGATAGAGGTAAGTAAGCTCTGTTCAATAATTGTAACGCTCCCCCCTGATCGTTTAATGTAATTAGAAACTTAACCCTTGGCGTTAGGACGCCCGACCTGTACCTGCTTGTAGGTTCTTCCGTTCATGGGCCGCGGAGGATCCTACTCCTGGGATAGGCAGTTGCAGGCCGTAATAAGCTCTGCTACCAAATGGTACGGCCTGCAACTGCCTATCCCAGGAGTAGGATCCTCCGCGGCCCATGAACGGAAGAACCTACAAGCAGGTACAGGTCGGGCGTCCTAACGCCAAGGGTTAAGTCTCTAATTACATTAAACGATCAGGGGGGAGCGTTACAATTATTGAACAGAGCTTACTTACCTCTATCCAAGGCGACTGGTCCCTCAGGATTCGGTCAGGTCGCGTGTAGATGTGTAGTGCTAGGAAAGTAAGGGTCAGTGATGTGTATTTTGGTGTGGCTGGTAGTGTTATTGACCTTAGTAGACCGTTCCCTCTGCAGCAGTCAGTATACTGTGAAATTAACTAGTTAATTTAATATAATCTCATATGAAAACGTGCAAGGGTTTTGTAATGTAGCTGTTTTTCGTCAAAATACAAAAAAATTGTGTCCGATTTTCTATTAAAAGTCATAGCTCGGGTTGCTCCATTTCAGTCTCACGAACACGTATTTATTGTTTGAGCAATCAACGTAAAAGCTTTCTTTAGATGGTAATGCATGTGTATAGTGAAAGCATAGCTAATGTGTGATTTAAAATTTACATGTCTGTTTTTAAAAACGTTATTATTTTGTATTCTCTAACATACGATCGTAGCTTTATTTATTTTTATGAAACTGAAGTGACAATCCACCTGATGGTACCTACGTGAATTGCAGCCATCTTTAAACAACGAAGGCTCAGATACGTTTTTACCTCAGAGGAATAAGGTGGAATGCCGGAGACCAAGATGGAATACATACAGAAACGTTGTCACCTCTGAAAACTAAGGTGGAATAGGGGTTGAAATTTCTTAGAGCCTCCATCAACTGGAATTAACTGGCCCTGGATTGAATCAACCGCCCATAGGCGATTAATTGAGTCCAGGACCAAAGCAACCGCAAATATACTAGTCCTAGCAAGAGTGCAGCGGTAACTTCACACCGGGGCAGCTACCTTATATAATGTGCAAGTCCGGTCGTACTTCAAGGGGAGCCATATGCTCGTCTGCGTCTACTGCGAGTACTGTCATATTTGGCCTATTGCTGCAAAATGCCACCTAGCAGCTTTGGACTAACTTGATATACGTGCTAAGAGGCTTATTGGTAACTTCGATTTGATGAAAATCAATCTTGTCAGCCCCTTGTGAGTCGTGGTAGCTCAGGGGCTAAGCACTCGCTGTAAATTTCACAATATAGGCGAGCAACCCGGGTTCGATCCCGCCGGCAGCAATGAAATTGTTAATTGCAATTTTAAGTGCCGATTTACCACGTGCTCAACGGTGAAGGAAAACATTGTGAGAAAACCTGCATGTCTGTGAAATAAGAAAAAAGAAACGATTGGTAAATCCAATTGTGCATGCCCTAAGTGCATTAAAAAAATTACATATAACATGATTATACCTGTTTTATTGAAGTAGTTTAAATACACCGAAGTCTTCACTAATAACGTTATTACTATACTTCCAATTTTCCGATAATTTTATGTCAAACTTCAATAAAAAAAAGGTTTGCAAAATCCAAAAGCGCACGACTCATAATGCTCATATGATAGTGAAAAAAATAAAAAAATGTAAATATACGAGTGTACTTGTGACTGCTATTGGAACTCCTCATCAAAGAGTTCCAGTAGCAGTCATCAAAGTACACTTCCAAGTCACTCTATCAAGTCCAGAGGTAAGGTCTCATCATAACTAACAAAACGAGGTCAAACTCGGCACATCTAGTTCTTCCTGTCGAGGAGTTCCAGTAGCAGATATCAAAATACAGTTTCAAGTCACTCTATCAAGTCTGGAGGTAAGGTTTCATCATTAATAACAAAACGAGGCCAAACTCGGCACATCTAGTTCTCCTAGTCGAGGGGTTCCAGTAGCAGTCATCAAAGTACACTTTCAAGTCACTCTATCAAGTCCGGAGATAAAGTCTCATCGTAACTAACAAAACGAGATCAAACACGGCACATCTGGTTCTCCCCGTCGAAGAGTTCCAGTAGCAGTCATCAAAGTACATTTTCAAGTCACTCTATCAAGTCCGGAGGTAAGGTCTCATCATAACTAACGAAACGAGACCAAACACGACATATTATCTAGTTCTCCTCGTCGAGGAGTTGCAGTAGCAGATACCGAAGTACACTTTCAGGTCTGCATAAAGTCCATGACGTATTATATATATATTATTAGAAGCGTCAGTAGCCTAATGGCAGGTCGCGGACCGCGAACTCGAAAGGTCGTGGGTTCGAATCCGCCATTCTACTACTGTCGAAATAATAAATAATATATATATTTAATTTATATATAAATCCTGCGTACTTTTAGCGAAACAAAATATTGTAATAAAAATATATGATTATAAAAATAAAAATAATATCTTACCTTGGTCAAGTTTAAAATTATCAGATTTGGTTTTTGGAATATTTTATATTTCTACAACGATCGATATTTTTCAGCACGAATCGCTGTAAACAAACGATCACTAACGACCTCGGCTGAGCTCGGAGTAAAAAAGTATTCTGTGACTCCGAGTAAGGCAAAGTGTATTTAGTAAAATAAATTAATATATATTGGTAAATCCAATTGGGCATACCTTAAGCGCATTAAAAAAATTACGTATAACATGATTATACGGAATTTTTAAAGTAGTTTAAATACATTTCGACAGCACTATCGGCTTCAACACCCTCGAAAACCATGAAAATGACACCCATGATGAAAAAATTGATACCTATTGCAGCCGCCATCTTGGATTTACATTTCGACAGCACTATCGGATTCAACACCCTCGAAAAGCATGAAAATGACACCTAAGATGAAAAACTTGATATCTATTGCAGCCGCCACCTTGGATTTACATTTCGACAGCACTATCGGCATCAGCACCCAAGAAGACCATGAAAATGACACCAATGATGAAAAAATTTATATCTATTGCAGCCGCCATATCGGATTTACATTTCGATAGCACTATCGGCTTCAACACCCTCGAAAACCATGAAAATGACACCCATGATGAAAAAATTGGTACCTACTTCAGCCGCCATCTTGGATTTACATTTCGACAGCACTATCGGCTTCAACTCTCTCGAAAACCATGAAAATGACACCCATGATGAAAAAACTTGATACCTATTGCAGCCGCCATCTTGGATTTACATTTCGACAGCACTATCGGTTTCAACACCCTCGAAAACCATGAAAATGACACCCAAGATGAAAAAATTTATATATTTTGCAGCCGCCATCTTGGATTTACATTTTGACAGCACTATCGGCTTCAACACCCTCGAAAACCATGAAAATGACACCCATGATGAATAAATTGGTACCTAATTCAGCCGCCATATTGGATTTACATTTCGACAGCACTATCAGCTTCAACACTCTCGAAAACCATGAAAATGACACCTATGATGAAAAATTTTATACCTATTGCAGCCTCCACCTTGGATTTACATTTCGACGGCACTATCGGCTTCAGCACCCTCGAATACCATGAAAATGATACCCATGATGAAAAAATTGATACCTATTGCGGCCGCCATCTTGGACTTACATTTCGACAACCCTATCGGTTTCGACACCCTCGAAAAGCATGAAAATGTCACCCATGACAAAAAAAATTATACTATTTACTTTTAGTACGTACTACTATTATTTATTCTGTGCTTTTAAATATTGCAATAAAAAAATCTCTTATTATTATTATAATCAAGTATTTAAGAAATTTGGTTATTCGAATATTGTGTATTTGTACAGCGATCTTTTTGAACCGCTGAAAACAACCGAAACAATGTCCACTCACGACGGCGACTGAGTATATAGTGTATTATCTATGGCGACTAAAGCCCAACTAAACTTAATACAAAGGTACTCTGTGAACTAAACTACTCTGTGGCTGTAGATCCCCATTTACAGAAACAATTTATATACGAGGCAACCAAATCAACGAAAATTTCACCATTTTGGAGCCGAAAATAATTAATTATAGCTAAACAAAACAAAATTACACTTCCATTTACATTCAGTGGCTTCCCACATGATAGATGAAGAGATTAAAAAATAGATTGAGTTAAACAATTGATATTTTCAAAAGTTATAGTGTTTACAAGCCACAGGGACATGATAAATCAACACCATAAGCCACTAAAACCCTTTTTTTATTTAAAAATAGCAATTAATCGATTTAAAAAAATTATTAATAAGTTCAACAATCATTTATCTTTCTAACAATGTGCTTTTTATATCATTTATATGTATAATATGATTGCTAGATACGATTTTATTCGATAAAATGTTGGAATTTTAATTTTTAGGCGATAGTAGAACATAAACTTGCGCTTTCGCTTAAGGTATGCAATAAGGCAGCTCAAATCACGGAAAATTTCGCTATTTCTCAACCGAAAAAAATTAATTATAAATAAACAAAACAAAATGAAACTGCCATTTACATTCCATGGCTTCCCACATGATAGATTAAGAGTTTAGAAAATAGATTGAGTTGAACAATTGATATTTTCAAAAGTTATCGTGTTTACACCACCATGCGGACTTGATAAATTCACACTACACACTTTTTTATATAAAAATAGCAATTCATCGATTTGAAAAAAAAATTAATAAGTTCAACAATAATTTAACTTTCTGACAATGTGCTTTTTATATCATTTATATGTATAATATGATTGTTAGATACGATTTCATGCGACAAAATGTTGGAAATTTAATTTTTAGGCGCTAGTAAACCATATATACGCGCTTCGCGATTAAGGCATGCAATATTTGGAAGTCATGTGAAGTTCGCCAACACGCATTGGGGCAGCGCGGCGGACATTTTTTTCTTGCCCCAAAACCCTTATCAGAAATGAGAGGAGGCCTGTGCCCAGCTGTAGGACGTTATATATAGGCTGTAACTTTGACTTTAATTTTAATCTTGTCAGACTAGATTACAAGCTCAGAGTAGCCAGCCTCTTGGTATTCTATAGGATGCATTTCGAAGAGTGTGTAGGAATTTAATTAATTACTCACTCTCATTTCCACCACCGGACAACCAGGCCGTCAGCGGGTCTTCACTCCTTTGTTGTCGACATTCCACACGTTACAACCAAATGGTTTGCTTCGTCTTTCGTAATGCGTCCAGCAAAGGATCGGAATGAATTATTTGTCGCCGTATGTCTTTGCTATTTAGCGGCACAAATAAATAAAAGGGTGGTACTACATACTACTTATCATACTACTTAAAAATATTTAGCTACATATTACACTAAGTTATGAGGGTGTAACGTAATTAATATTAATTAGTAGCTTAATTATAAATAGCTTACAATCGTCTGAGCTCTGCGTACAGGCCGCCTCGCTTTTCTGAAATGGTGATCGAGAAGGAAAGTCTACCGTGCTGTTGCAATGTGTTAGCGTAGGTACTTTACATGTTCTCGAGATATTGTGAAGTTCTTAGACGAGCAGGTTTCATGAGAATGTTTTCTTCATCACCGATATGGTAGATCAACAGATAAACTTACCACTGACAATTTTTGTGGTGCTGGTGAGGACCGGACTCGGGTTGCTTGCATGTAATGATATTTAAGGCGAGTGATATTTTAATTTAATAATATATAAATGAAATAAAATAAACTAAAGAACTAAGTTTGAGTGTATTAAAATACGATCACGTAGTCTTCTGCACTCAATGAAAAAAAATGAAATATATTTATTTTATCGACGTAAGAAAATAAATATCCTTTTTAAGCTTTCTTAATCCATTACCGAAATCAAGTTCTTCTGACCGGAGAAGAAAGGGCGAAAGAAACTGCGCTGAATTTAAACCACCTATGTCGTGGGTACTGGTCCTGCAACCCTCAAAAAGCGAAAAAAATATGATTGTTATTTTTTGTTGTATCCATATTTCTATTTATAGCTATATATATAGGGTAACGATTAGTTTATTAGAACGAGTAAGTGACACAGTAGTATTGCGAAGAATAAGAGGGTGGCAGATATACAAATAAATTGAGGGGCAGGGTAGGGTAGGTAGGTAGGTGGGGCAGTCCACGGGGGTGATCCCTTGCCATGTAAAGCTTGTACGATGAACGTGCACGAGGTTCCTACTGGAACCAACATAAATTAGGGAAAAGAGCTTTGGCTAGCGTCATTAAAAACCGGCAAAGTGCGAGTCGGAGTCGCGCACGAATTAATTTTTAATTTATTTCTATTTAAATTTTTTGTTCTTATAGCGGCAATAGAAATACACATTCTGTGAAAATTTCAACTGTCTGTCTATTATGGATCATGAGATACAGCCCGCTGACAGACAGACGGACGGACGGACGGACGGAGCGGAGACTTAGTAATAGGGTCCCGTTGGTTACCTCTCGCGTACGGAACCCTAAAAGAGCCTATTATGGCTTATGCATATTATATATATATATATATATATATATATATATATATATATATATATATATATATATATATATATATATTATTAAAAGCGTCAGTAGCCTAATGGCAGGGTACGGACCGCGAACTCGTAAGGTCGTGGGTTCGAATCCGCCATTCGATTTACAAGCTTACCAGATGTGGTTAAAGGGAATATTAGTAATGTTTAATAGCATTACTAGTATTTTAAATATATATATATATATATATATATATATATATATATATATATATAAATATATTTATATATATGTATATATATAAAAATAAGATATTAAAAGATATTACTTGTAGTCAAAAACAGTCCACAATAAAAATTATAGTTTATTAATATTAATTCAAAATTTTATTCATTATAATTAATTGGTAGAAAACAGATGTTATAAAATGGCAATATTTGTCACAGTTACCACGCTTAGCAGGCGATTTGGCACCGCAGTTTTTATATTACTATTGAGTTGTTATCAGGAAGATGCTGCACATTACCTGTATCAATTTCTCTCTGCCGACTTTTACGACACTCACTCAATTCTTACCTACACCACCCTCTTACTTTTCTTTTTTTTCTTTTTGATGTTCTTCAAACCGATTCGAACTACAGATGATCATTTCGTTACGTGGTCGGAAGTTCGTTAATGGGGAAGTGGATTAATAGGGTATATCTGCGCCGAGGGAACGATTGGTCATGCCAGCCTTCTTCTCTATCCCGCAAAAGTACAAAGGGTTTTTTTTATCTTCACGCTTAGTAGTTAGACCTTAGAGTATTTAAAATACTCAACGAGTTAGATAGTTAAACGTACTAGATGTCACGCACCTATGATGCTGATCCCCCCGTCTCTGTAAAGGATATTTTAAGCCGTGCAAACATGAGATGGTTATACTTGACTAAAGAACTCCTGACTACCTCATTGGATAGTTGTCGTAAGCGCGATTGTTGATTAGATGGCCCCGGCTTCAAATCCGGGGCCGGGCCACAATTAGTTATTGGATTTTTCTATCAAAATATTCTCAGTGCCCCGTGTAGTGGCGGGTAAGAATACTTACTACCCCATATCTTTCTTGGGTGTCGTAAAAGGCGACAGAGGGAAACAAAGGCAGAAGATGGCAAAAAAACCTGCGATCGCGAACCCGCTCGCCATGTGTTCCAACTATGGCAATATACCTCTCATAAGTAATGACACTAAAAAACGGCACCCAGTCCCTTGCGGCCCCGCTATTCCTATATACGGTGGCGACCATGGTAACGGCGTGCCAGAGGGTGCTAAGAATCTCCGGTGGAAGTTAGGTTGCCAACTACGACGACTCGATCTGGCAACTTATAACGCACACAACCTGAGGACTGACGAGAAGATTCTGGATCTGTCAGAAGAGATAGAAAAGTTGCGCTGGAATATTATAGAATTATCCGAGGTCCGAAGAGAGATGGAGGGCACGGTAAACATCGAAGCCGACAACTTGTTTTATCACCAGGAGGGTGACCATCTATCCCAAGGACGTGTCGGATTTATCGTCCCCAAGTCTTTCATTAACAACGTTGAAAAGATTAAGAGCGTGTCGACGCGGGTTGCGTACCTTATACTAAGAAACGCACCGACCTCGGCACATCCTGGGAGGAGGTGGAGTGTATGAGGATATCTCTAGAGCCATGCATTCCTCCAAAACGCACTATACGGTGTTAATGGGTGACTTCAAAGCAAAACTAAGCCCAAGAAAGAACGGTGAGCCGAAAGTAGGGAAATTCGGAATAGAGCAACGAAACACATGGGGCCAGCAGCTGGCCGACTTCATGGAGAAAGAGGGACTCTTTATGATGAACTCTTTCTTCCAAAAGCGGCCCCACAGGAAGTGGACCTGGTCGAGCCCCGACAGAGCGACAAAAATGAGATTGACTTCATTATGACGACTAGACGGCAACTGTTCAGTGTTGTCTCAGTGATCGCGAGGGTGAAAACTGGTAGCGATCACCGAATGGTTAGAGGCACACTGAACCTAAATGTTAAGTTCTAGAAGTGTATGTGTGGATGATCATCTGTAGTTCGAATCGATTTGAAGAACATCAAAAAGAAAAAAAAGAAAAGTAAGAGGGTGGTGTAGGTAAGAATTGAGTGAGTGTCGTAAAAGTCGGCAGAGAGAAATTGATACAGGTAATGTGCAGCATCTTCCTGATAACAACTCAATAGTAATATAAAAACTGCGGTGCCAAATCGCCTGCTAAGCGTGGTAACTGTGACAAATATTGCCATTTTATAACATCTGTTTTCTGCCAATTAATTATAATGAATAAAATTTTGAATTAATATTAATAAACTAATTTTTTTATTGTGGGCTGTTTTTGACTACAAGTAATTGTTATGTGTTTTGTGCCATATATGGTAGTATCTTAGAATATTATTTCTAAGATCCTAGCATATTCACTGACAGTAATATAAATATATTACAAAGTTCTTTTTAGTTTTTATGTTTAATTAAAGAAACAAATAATTCAAGAAGGCTTAATAAAAATTAAAACAAAATAGCAAAAGTCACTCTTTAATTATTTTCTATTAAGGGCTTTCCAGTTTGATTACTTACAAAGTTTTAATACCGTGCACGAAATACGAGTAGCTCTTGATGCGAACAACAGTTCTGTTTTCTGACACAGCGTAAAATTTATTTTATGAACATACATTAATCACACGCTAAGGTAACTTGTTGGTAAAGCGTTACATCCTTTCCTCTGTTATGTTTTTGTACTTTGATAGCCATGGCTAATGAGTCAACGAAGAAGATAAGCGCTGTTGATGGATATAAATATTTCTGCAGTTCATGGTACATGTGATTTATCTGGCCCGACAAACAAAACGTTTTTATTATTGTATTTCTGTCAGAAAATATAATTTGACGGTGTCATTCTCGTGGCGTGTTAAAGTGAAGATGTTTTAAATAGCAACCTAGGATCACGCCACCCGCTACCTTCCTACTTCCCCACTACGGAATTGTTTTGTAGTCATAAAAATTTCGGCTTCTCGTACCACAGGCTATTTCCTATCGTAGATATTTAGTACTGCTTTATTAGTAGTAGTGTAGACTTTAGTAGATAAGTTACTGTCAAAATTCATAACCGGTCAAAACCAATTTTGACTGCAAAAAATCAGGCAAAAGTATTTGACTAGGTTCGTTGGTACATATCACCTTTTACTGATTTTTGCAGTCAAAACTAGTTTTGACTAAGGACGTAAGGGGTAATGAGATGTTGACAAAATTATATCGGTTAAAAGTGGTTTTGATAAAAATTGTTAGTGAAAACTACTTTTGACTTTATACTTCTTGAAATTTTTAAATTAAAAAAAGTTCAATAAATCTTTTAATATTATATTTTTCTAGCTACTCCGCACGACTTCACCCGCATGTAATTTAGGGTTTTAATTATGTTGCGCGGAATCCATATTACTCGTATTTTTAATAATTGCAAATACACCTTATAACGTCAGCTATCTGCCAGTGAAAGTCCCGTCGAAATCGGTCCATCTGCTTAGGAGATTAGCCGGAACAAACAGAAAGACAGACATACAAACATTTTAAAAATTGTGTTTTTGTTATAAATACCGTATATGCTTTCATATGCATTTAGTAAAAAGCTGTTATTTTGACATTACAAACAGACACTTTATTTATCTGTATAGATATCATTGTAATGTAGGCGGCGTTAGTCTTTAATTCCGACCTTAATCCCTTCAAACCTGAATTTTTAAAACACGCCAGAATTTTTTTTTTGTTGATTTACTTAGTGTTTAGATAATAATTATTGAATTCTAATATAAAAAATGTTTATACATTTTTAGTTTTTTTGAAAATTGTATGTCCATTCACATGGACACCAGGTCTCTAGTGTAGTTTCACATGCAATTTTCAGTTACCTCCAATTGTTTTTTTACACAATAATAGATTATAATAATAATATAAAAGCTTAGTAATGGTGGTTTATTTTTTTAATAAAATACAAATATTTTTAATTCTTTAGATCTACAGAATCATATTGAACTTCACTCGCAGTTCTAATTTCAGCACAGCTGCGAGGCCGTCGTTTTGGTGTACTGGTTGGGGTATTTACCGGACTACTAGGACCAAAAGAAGGGCATCCTCCAAGAGTTTCGCTGTCTGAAGTGCAACAGGTCTAGATCATCCTTTTTTGGAATGTGAAGGTTTTGCAATCTTCTTGATATTTTAAACTGGCCAACTATTCTTAGTGCCAAGTCACTTCAATGTTCATATTTAGTTTATATAAACTATGATCCATGATACATGCATTATAGAAGTATGTCCATTGAGATGGACACCAGGAATGAAGGAGTTAACCTACTTTCACTGATATGCGAGTTTTGACCGATAGTCTAAACTTTAAATTAGGCAAAATTACTTTTGACAAGAACGTTGATCAGAACCACTTTTGAGTAAAAAAATCAGTCAAAACTGTTTTCGACCAAGGGCATCGGTCAAAACCATTTTTGCCGGATTTTTGCAGTTAAAAGTGGTTTTCACCGGTTATGAGTTTTGACTGTGACAATTATACTTTTTGGCCATTCCGCTGATGTCATTCGATCGGTTATCTTGTTTGTCCCGATTCTGTTATATTTTGCTATTCCACTTCATCCAATCGTTTATTTTGTATTTATTATAAACTGCTTACTGTATTTCCTGTTTTGTAATGTTAAGCCATTATCAGGAAATATTTTTTTTATTTAATTATTTTAGAAGAGAAATTCCCGACATGTTCATGTACGTATTTTGTGTTAGATGTATATGTAGATGACGATTTCTTCGTCCTGAAGTTTCAAGAAGAAGAAATATATTGAAGAAAATTTACTTGAATTACGGGGAATTAAGAAAATCCATCACCTCATCTTATCCTGTGGTTATAGTAAGAGGTGTCATTAAAGCAAATGTCAAAAGAACCTTGGAGCCTCCAAGAGATGGCGGTAGAACTGTCACTTTACTAGATCTATAATTATTATATCATTATAAGTGTGTAACATTTTGTTGATGCAATGGGCCACACCAACATGTGCTAATTTGATAATAAAACCTATATAGCTTTAAAGTTATGTTTATGAAAATAACAATAGTTTTTGTTTCATCCAACTTGGTGCAGAAATACGAAAGTTAGAACGTTTTAAATTTTCGCAATTTTTTTTTTAATTTTTACCCGCTCGTTCTCTGTGACGTGACGTCACAATTCAACGCGACGCGAACGCGCAGTCGGTACTTGCTAAGTTCAGTACTAACCGCGCGCTCGGAAGTATACGGTCGTTTACCTACATAGTATTATATCGAATGTCAGAGTTAATGTCCGGTTGACTGTATTACATGACATAATATAATAAACCCAACGACTAATAATTTTGAACTAATAATTTATGAATAATCTAATCCAATATAATCAATATTATTTAAGATGAATAATTCAATCTAATAATCTAATCTATTATTAATAATGTTATCAATGAACTATTAATAATATTTAACATTTGTATGCCCATGAGGCTGATCACAGCACAGACTGAACTTTATTTGTATTTAAATAAGACCTTTTAACCTTTTAATCTGTGTATCACAAATAAACTATTTGATTTGATTTATAAACTAACATATTAAACATTTAGCTTTTATATGATTATATTTATATGTATAGTCACGGAGTGTAATGCTGTAAAAAGAAAATGGAAGCGGGCTTCGAAAAAGGACAGTCAGATGATCTGCCAAAAGTGGATATTTTTATGGTTGCGCAGTATTGTTCAGAAAATAATGATTTTTT
Organism: Parnassius glacialis; assembly: GCA_033319125.1. Taxonomy (NCBI): domain Eukaryota; kingdom Metazoa; phylum Arthropoda; class Insecta; order Lepidoptera; family Papilionidae; genus Parnassius; species Parnassius glacialis. The sequence goes on from JAVANC010000016.1 coordinate 12,650,344, forward strand.
ATCATCAGAAATGCGTGGAATAAAGCTCCAAAGATAAGTTACTAATAAAACATTACGATAATTTAAAATTAAAAAAATTTGTACAGCCGACTTCAAAATAAGTTACTAAAAATAACTCAATAACTACTGCTTTGACCGTGATCAAATTCATATGGAACTACAAGAAAAGCATCAGCTTTCAAATAAAAAAGAATCATCGAGATCAGTTCATCCAGTAAAAAGTTATGAGGTAACACACATAAAAAAAAACATACAGTCGAATTGAGTACCGTCTCCTATTTGGAAGTCGGCAGAAAAGTATACAGCTTTACCATTGATTAGTAAGTAGGAAGTAATACATAGGTAGGTATTAATTGACCGAACCACGAAATTGCACATGATTTATAAATATAATGACATATTACTATATAATATACGCCATAAAATGAAAAAACTTACTTAAACTTACTAATGCAATGAGTATTAATCAACTCGTACTATTATTTAGTACCGAGTGACACGTGAAGACATTTTGATAGTTACGTAGTTCGTCAGTGGTTGCAAACATTATGTCCTAGTTTTACTTTTGAATAAACTGATTGCAGTATTACGTTGGTAGTTAGTACCTATTGTGTTTTGAAAATGCAATGGTCGCAAACATTCAATGCGTGTAATACTAAACTGATTTGGATGAAATTTTGCATAAAAGTATAACACGATCTACAGGATTTTATCTTCTCATATCAGACTTTTATTTCTAAATTTGAACGTGTTCCTTGAGGAGCGTGATATAACAGAAATAAAAAAAAAACACAGAAAATAAAGGTAACTGATAAATAAACAAATAACATGACACGAAAAAAATTATGATAAAACATAATATGGCAAGTGGGACTCGATTCCACGATCTCAACGATTTTTATGGCTGTTCGATACGAAAACCCGTTTAGGTTTATAGTGTGTCATCCGGCAAGTTAATAATATATATCATTGTTACTTAACTTTAACGTATTGCTATTGTATGTAGGTCAACAAAGAGCCAAAGGTTCACTATCCCTCATTCACTATTGCTTCTATTCTTGGATTTTCTTTAACACATACTGTCACAGCAGTTTGTCCCGGATCCTTGATCAATCGCACTCGTCTTATCAGCGCACATATCACACGCACACAGGCTCACTACGCCGTGTGGTGTATTGCATATCGATCTTGACCTTGCAAATAGCGATACGAACGTATTATGCTTTAAGCTTACACGGCACACGCATCTATTAGTATACCTTTACGTACCTTCACATACCTTTACGTACCTTTACATACTAAAGGTATATTACGATACTTTACACACACATAAACAGATAAGGAGGTTAAGTTGTAGGTATAGGTTGTGCCACGAGAGTTATGTATAAGTTATGAGCGTTGCCCTTGAGTTGAATATACAGAGTAACAATTTAGGTAATTTTGTGCCTTATACAAACGACGTAAGATGGGCAGACACCTCGACGACTTAGCCAAGCGCTCCTATTTCATAAACAGTTAAGTACGCTTATAAAACCCAAATAGTGATTAACTCTAGTGTGTTGTGTTGTGTGTAGCTGGTAAACATTTTGTAGGTAACAATAGGTATACATATATGTAAACAAACAATAATGAAACTTACATCAAAATGATCTTCACAACAATAAACACTACTGGTGGCTTCGACGTGTCGAATTGTGACGTCACATCGCGATGCGGAGCAAAGCGGTAGCCCTTACCATAAAATCACTTTACTCATCAATATTTCAGTCATTTCAAAGGTAGAAAAAATAATAAAAATACCGTTGAATTCGTAATTTTTTATACAATTTTTTGATTTCCTTAACAAAATTGGGATCCCAGGTCCATTATCAATCCGCCTGCGTTGCGATTTTGGAAAATTCTCCCTACAATCATACTCTTTTTCTTTTTTTTAAATACAATCAATGTATGATTATAATTATTTATAATCGACACTAGCCTATTTGCAGGATGCGGACCGTGAACTCAGCACGTTGTGGGTTTGAATACTCAATTCGACTAGTCGTGAACATACCGTGAGTGGTCAAAGGGAATATTAGTAATGTTAATAGCATTACCAGTTGTTCTATAGTTAAAAATATTGCCGTGTGCAGGTCGGCTTAAGAGAATTCATCACACCACTTCGTTTAATTGGTGTCATAAGAGGCGACTATGGAAAATGTCAAAAGGTTATACCTTTCGATATTTCGATTGGGGTGGATTGGGGGCGACTAAATCTAGTCCAGTTTAATCCTCAGAAGACACAAGTTTGCGCGTTTACCGCTAAAAAGAACCCCTTTGTCGTATCTCCTCAGTTCCAGGTCACTCCCCTTGTTGCCTCTACCAGTATCAGAATGCTTGGCGTCGACATATCGAATAACGTGCAGTTTCGTGGTCACTTGGAAGAAAAGGCCAAATTGGCCTCTAAAATGCTTGGCGTGCTCAGCAGAGTGGGACAGTATCTCATGCCAGCACACCGCCTGTAATTTTATAAGGTGCAGATTCGGCCGCATATGGAATATCGTTCTCATCATTGGGTCAGCGCTCCCCAGTGCCAGCTCCTTCCATTTGATCGAATCTAACACAGAGCGGTTCGAATTGCCAGCGACCGGGCTCTTTCTGAACAGCTTGACTCACTGGCACTGCAAAGAGATGTTGCATCTCTTTGCGTATTCTATCGTATCTACCACGGGGAGTGCTTAGGGGAATTGTTTGGACTAGTTCCAGCCGCTCAATTTGACCATCACAAATCGCGACAGAACTCGAGATACCCCATCCATACCATCTGGATGATTGGCGGTCCACTACGGTTGGATTTACAAGAGGTTTTCTTCCTCGTATAACTTCCATGTGGAGTCGAGTACTACCGGCGATTTTTCCGGACCGCTACGACTTAGGAAACTTCAAATTCCCTGGTGTTGCAGTTTTTCATGGGCGGCGGTAGTCACTTACCATCAGGTGAGCCGTATGCTCGTTTGCCCCTAACACAAAAAAAAACAAAAATTATAATATACGAGGTAGAACAACTCTGCAGCTATATTATGGTTGTAGCACAAATTGGTCGGCTCGACTGGGGAAGGACCACGCTCTTATACAATACCAGCATAAAATAGCAGCTCAATGCTACTGTATTTCATATGGTGAGTGTAGAGAACGGAGACCCTTTTTATTGAAAACGGGCATTCCATTTCACTCCTCAGGGGTGATAACGGATCTGCATTTCGATTCTTAATTGAGGATAAATATAAACTTCATAAATATAGAGCCACAGCATTATCTTACCATCAGGTGAACAGTCTGCTCGTTAGACACCATTATTCTATTCTAAAAAAATATTCTAAAAAAATAGCTTCATGCCTGTAAGCGCATCTAAGGTAAGTGGCTCACTGCTCTTTGTACTCACAAAGAGCAGCGAACCACTTGTAACCCATATAACCAAAGAATATGGGCTTAGAAATGGTATATGGTGAAAAAAATTATAAGCTAGCTCATCGCCTTCACAACCCTAATAGTAAAGTAAAGTAGTAGCAAGTAACAGAGTTGGCACATAATTTTTCCATCATAAAAAATGGGACCTATAACTCCCAGACAAACTGTCGAGGCCGAGCATGATGATTAAAATAAATCCTAACTACGGAGGCACATTTTTCATTTTAAGTAATTAAAATTTATGTTTTCTCTGTTTGTTGTATGATAACTTTGTATAGAAATATTTTTTCAATTAAGTTTCCCATGTTTTACCCTATAAACTATAAAAGCTAAGAAAACAATTATGTACTCAAAAAATAATGGATTCAGATGTAAAGTATGATTTAACGAATACTTCAGTAACATAACTATTCAAAGCTGTGGAAAGTAGTTGAGGCGGAAAAAAACGCATGGAAAAGCAGAACACGTTGAAGCACACTTGTGGATGTGCTCTAGCGTGAAAGCGTGAAAACGTTTTACGTTTCACCCCGTGAAAGCCGTCAAACAAAATGTATGGAAACTTCACAATCCAGGATTTGTTTTATATAGTACAAGGTTGTGAAACGAACACGCAGGACACCTGATGGTAAGTTGAGATTGTGGCCCATAGACATCTTCATTTATCCTCGATTAAGAATCAAAATTCAGATGAGTTGTCACCTCTGAGCACTAAGATAGAATGCCTCGTTTCCGGTAAAAAGGGCCAGCCTTAACTGTTATTCACAGAGTACCAGCGTAAGATATTTGGCGTATACATTGGCGCCGGCGGGGATCGAACCCGAGTTGCACGCTTACTGTGAAAGTTACAGCGAGCGTTAACCATCTGAGCTACCACGGCTCTTGATATTCGGTTGAAATTTAATTTTTTTAATTATAGGATCTCAAGCAGATGGTAGCATCCAGCCATCTTCTCTATTGAAATTAGGATGTTTTTTTTTTGATTTCAATAGCCTCGCGAATCATCCTTGGAAGGAATCGGTGTTCTTTAGCGAGGATTTGTGGTCTATCATATCTAATGTAGTGACGGAGGCGTTCCTGTACGTGTTCACAGACTGCAGACTTTGTGTGAAGAATCGACGCTCCGGGATCCCATAATCAATAAAATTAAATCCCAACATAAGCATACAACTGCAAGACTTCAAGATACTGTAAGTTCCTACTGCGTAGATCGGAATAAAAATTAATATATTGGATCTGGAGGTAGCCGTGGTCAACTATGAGATTGGGACGTCGTACACCTCAGTCCCCCCCCCCCCCCCCCGTGACCTAGGTGCTGTAAAGTACTCGAGACGTCGGGAATATAAAATAAGTTAATATACGCGATAAAATCCATAAAACAAGTTTTATTTAAAAGCTTTATTCAGCTTTCAACTGTACATTAATATATAAAACATAGATGTCTGCTACACAAAATATAACACGAATATTGAAAAAGGAACTGTTTCGTTGGTCTAGTTGTCGTGAAGGCATTTGCTGATCATGAGGTTGGAATCCTGGGTTCGAATCGCGGGTCGGGGCAAAATGAGTAATTGGGGCTTTCTTGTTAAGAAATCCTCAGTAGCAGCCCGAAATAAGGGAAGTTGGCTCGTACGCAAAGCCGTTGGTTCTGCGCCTGATCTCTCTCTGGTCGTGTCGAATTACTGTCCCATCGGAGTGAGAGAGGAGAGTGAAGGAATAGAGAGTGCGTCTATGCTTGCGCATACTTCGGCACTAACTGCAGTTCTATTATTTTAAGCTGTTATCAAGGGCATCTCCTTGATGTCGCTGATCTCCTGTTTCATTTCCCTCTGTATTAATAACTTCGAGCTTAATGTTCATACGGTAGAATCTAATTAGTTTGTCAATTATTTATTTAAATACATAACACATAACAGAAAATATGTTAAAATATAAAATTATTATGTCTGTTATTTACTGTATTAACAGTATCTCAGTATCAGTGGCAGGGACGAAAAACAGCGTTAAGGGTGTGAGACTTACACTACTACAATCGCGAATCCGCCTGCTAATTGTGGCAATTATGGCATTAAGACCGTGCATTATGGAAACAATGGGCGAAGCTTACATTTAGCGTTAGCTTTGCGTTGCTCCGAGTTGATAATATAGATGAAGTATATTGTAAACCAATTTCAGAATTCTAAAAATAATGTAATTGTGGCTTAAAATATCATTCTTAAAGAGTGCGACATAAAAGAACTCTCAAATTGTTACACATAATTTAAAATAAAAAAATTTGTACAACCGACTTCAATATAAGCGACTTCAATATAAGTTATTTAAGAATAACTCAATATAAGTTATTTAAGAATAACTCAAAAAACAGTGGTAGAGCCACGCGGCAGCGTTTGCTATCGCATGGATGGGCCGGCTCGAACCGGGGTGGTACCACGACCTCACAGAAAACCAGCGTGAAGTAGAGGTTTACCTCTGCGTTTCGCTTGGTAAGTGCAGGTGGCTGGAGGCCCTTTTTACTGGAAATGAGGCATTCCATCTTAGTCCTCACGGGTGACAACGCATCTACATTTTGAATTGTAATAGAGGATAGATGTAGATGTCTATGGGCCGCAGCAACCACTTACCATCAGGTGGACTGTATGCTCGTTTGTCACTCTTATCCTATAAAAAAAACCATTGCTCTGACCTTGATCAAATTCATATAGGACCACACGAGAACTATCAGCTTTCATATAAAAAAAGAATCATCGAAATCGGTTCACCCAGTACAAAGTTATGAGGTAACACACATAAAAAAAAACATACTGTCGAATTGAGTACCGTCTCCTTTTTGGAAGTCGGCAGAAAATGATCACCTATGTAGGATGTGAAGTATCATTTTGTAATCGTTTCTTTTATCTTCATTAACATCATCCTCATGCTATGTCACGTAACACGTATGTGGACACTCATAAGTGTCGTATTGTTTTATTGCTGTTTGCACAGATCTCGGCGTACGTGATGCGTAATCAGCAGAAAAGCTTTTAAATGTAGATTTAATTAATCGTTGTACGAAAAGGGTAAATTATAGCATTTTAATTGTGACATTATTATCTTCACTTGTATACATTGTATTTTTAACTATTAAGCCATTGCTTGACTACTATCCTATCTGATGGTAAGTGGTGATGAAGACTAAGATAGTAAAGTGCACTATAAGTCAGACTGCTTAACAAAATCGTAATCACATTTACTTTGAAGACATAGTTATGGAATGAATAGATAGATTCTGGCAAATTATTCCACTCTTTTGCTGAACATATTATTAACGTAAACGACGAAGTAGAACTTTTGGTTCGAATGTGTGATATCGACAACACAGTATTGGTAACCCACTGAGCATCTGGTAGTCATGCACTTAAATCATGCAATTCCTGCGCACACTCTTTGAAATTAATCCTGTAAAACACCGATAAATGTCTACTTTGCGCCTGTGCTCTATAGACTAGTAAGATTGGTTTTAATCATATTAATGTCCCACGAGCATGAGCAGCGCTAGTAGCTGCGCGGTGAGCCGACGCTAGCACCGGCGTCATATGATTGACTGGTCACTTTTTGGTGGTCTAACGCCAGTGTGACTCATCACATCTTCTTACCAAGCGGGATGAGCATTACTGCAGATGTGTACTGTAAATAACTGAACACAATTATGTAGAAGCTTTTAACAGTGGTAGGGCCACCCGGCAGCTTTTGATTTTGCACGTATGGGCTCGGCTCGAGCCCGGGTGTTACCACGACCTCACAGAATACCAGCGTGAAATAGAAGCTCTGCTTCTGCGTTTCGTCTGGTGAAAGCAGGTGGCCGGAGGAACTTCAGACAGAATACGACCATCAATGTAATATGTTGTTGCAAGAGATGTTTTCTTTCTAGAACATTTTATAACTTGTCAGCATTTAGTATCATACCATTGTTACGACACCATAATGTCAACAAACATATGCCATACCATAATGTCATAAGCATTATGGTCTGACACAACTGGTTACTTCACCTACGTGGATTCCAGATGTGGAGGATTATGCAACTTCCCTGTTGAATCTTTTATTGACCTCTTATTCGGACGGATATCAGGTCTCGGATGACGCTCGCACGATTATCTAGTCCGGAGTGTAGTGGTGGCACCGCAATGTTAGCATGAGTGGTCATGCTAACATCGCGGTTGCAGGCTGCCACAGTGCTTGGCTTTATAGGTCAGCCGATTGGGATACGATGCGGTCTTTGGGTTACCTTCTCGTGGGATGATCCCAACGTTGTTGCTAATTCTTTAGCTGATGTGTTACTTCAGGATATGGAACTTTTTATTATTCCGTCAATGATGCACATCGAAGGCAGATCACAGCCATGGTTTGGTCGCTCTTGTAAAATAGCATCACGCTATAAGCAGGAGTGCTACCGGGCCTGGGGTTGACGCATCAACGATCCGGGATGTAAACACCAGCGCCCTTAAAAAGAAGTATAATACCGACTCCAGTACAAGTAAGTTTCTATGAAGGGGATCACTGGTCTGACGTAGGGGCGAAGTCCAAGCGATGTTCCCTCAGAGTCGTATTTCTATATTATTTTATATCTATATTATATTTATATTACTATTTATTTAAGATAAATTAATTATAACTATTTGTACAGGGTTACAGTATTCAGATGCACCGTTACAGTATAATTCCGCCTCCAGGTCCTTCAAAAGAGTCATTGCCACGGCAAAGTGGCAGAATTGGCGAGAAACTAGTTTGATATTCATCGGTAACACGTGCATTCTGGGCTTTCAAGGCTATCCAAGGGAACTTTTGTGAGCCATCTTTTCCATCTATTCACAGGGACGACGACTCACTGGCCCATGCCGCAAAGGAGAAAGCTGATCTGCTAGGCTCATTTTGCGTCCAAATCAACTCTCGATGACAGGGGGAGCACATCGCCGACCAGCTCGTGGTGCGAGTGCTCCATTCCGGATGTTGTGCGCTTCACACAGCATTCGGTTCGTACAAGCACTCCTTCCCTGGACATGCACAAGTCGAGTGGACCTGACGGAATCCACCCAATTGTGCTGAGAACGTGTGCTCCGGAGTTGTCACCGGTTCTAACGCGTCTTTTCCGGTACTCCTACTCCATATGCGTAGTACCCAATACATGAAAGACAGCTGTCGTCCAACCGATTCCTCAAAAAGTTGACCGCTCAGATCCGTCTAACTACAGGTCTATCGCCATCATCTCCTTGTTTTCCAAAATAATGGAATCCATTATAAACTGCCAGCTCATGTGGTACCTTGAGAATCACGAGCTGATTAGAGACAGCGAATACGTTTTTCGTCGGGGTCGACCAGCTGGTGGTCTTCTGGTCTACGTGACTCATAATGGGCGGAGGCAGTAAAGTCCAAGGGGATGGCATTGGCCGTTAGTTTGGACATTGCGGAGGCCTTCGATCGGGTTAGGCACAAAGCACTTCTTTAGAAGCTCCCTTCTTATGGGCTTCCCGAGAAATTGTGCAATTGGATCACTTGTTTTCTGTCTATTGTCTTGTTTTCTCTCTATATTTTTTTTATAGGATAAGGGTGACAAACGAGCATACAGTCCACCTGATGGTAAGTGGTTGCTGCGGCCCATAGACATCTACATCTATCCTCGTTTGCGAATCAAAATGCAGATGCGTTGTCACCCGTGAGGACTAAGATGGAATGCCTCATTTCTAGTAAAAAGGGCCTCCGGCCACCTGCACTCACCAAGCGAAACGCAGAGGTAAACCTCTATTTCACGCTGGTATTTTGTGAGGTCGTGGTACCACCCCGGTTCGAGCCGGCCCATCCGTGCGACAGCAAAAGCTGCCGCGTTGCTCTACCACTGTTTATATGTCTATTTATTTTAAACTTTCACGCATTTTTGTAATCAATGCTACTGTCATCATCAGGTGAGATTGAGGTCAAGCACTGGCTTATAATGAGTAAAAAAAATTGAATAACACCCGATCGGAGATCCGAATTTTACTAATTAAATACTCTTTTGCTAATGAAACTTATATTTTTTAACACATTTGTCATACGTTGCAGTTACAATTTTTTTGTGGTCAATCCATCTCATTATTTTCTCAACTATGTTAATAATTAAAAATATTATGCTTATAGTATCTTCAATCTGGCATTATATCATACCAAGATTTTTACATTTTAATTCTTACTGTGAAAATGTTGCTGAGATCTGAAACAAGAGAGTAATGCACACTTTCAAGTTTATGAAAAATAGCTGTGGAAACTTGAACGGTAAATCTTGGTGTACTAAAATTCTACACCATTAAGCATTTTAAAGTTTTGATCGAAATGGAAAAATATATTTGATCGTAAAAGAAAATTTGGCATCCCATCTTACGAAATACTCAATACTTGCTTTTTCCCGTGGCTTTGATTACGTCGCCATCGTTTTATTAACATCATTATTGTTCTATACCGAAATTCGTATTTTCGGGTCCCTGCCTTGTTCTATTTGTCTGTCTGTGCGTCTGTCTCTGTGAAAACGTTTTCTCTGAAAATATTTCAAGTAGATAATTTGGCATAGTTAGAATATGCAATTACTCAAATACGGACATGAAGAAAATATTTCAAGTAGATAATTTGGCATAGTTAGAATATGCAATTACTCAAATACGGACATGAAGATTAAATTCGAGTTATCTACTTAAGAGATTAGTTTTGGGAAGTAAAATGGGAAATTGTTACAATATAACAAAATATTTAACAAATTAAATATAGATGTTTTTATTGTGAATTAAAAATATGAAATGTAAACTCACGAACACGATCGATCAATAATTCATCTCTATATATTAAAATCAATTGCTGTCCGTTTATCTCGCTAAAACTCGAAAATCGGTCAACTGATTTTGATGAAATTTTTTGTGTGTGTTTTATATGCAGACTGTTATGACTGACAGTAAATTATACTTTCATAAATGTATTATATCTTATTTACATAAGTGTTTTACTCAGTTCAAAATTTAAAAAAATATATGTTTGATGATTTCCAGAGTAATAAATAAAAGCAAAGAAAACTGCTTTACAAAATTTCAATAGGCAAGACACGAAGGCACTGAAACAACAGATTTGATGTAAAAATTTGTCGCATTTTGTTTGTCTCTTTCTTGTTTATTAATCATTTTATTAGATACGTTCTTGAGTAATCTGAACATTCGAATATTTGCATTAAAAATAAGCTCGTATATAGTTTGTCTGGCTTTTGTAACAATTGTTTCATTTATAGCGTTACAGAAACTTTTGATACGTACGCGGAAGGAATTATTTAAGCAAATTAATATTTGGCTTTTACAAGTAAGCTCACGTTTCACGTTTTCGTACTTACAGAATCATTATGTTAGTAAACAGAAAAAGAATCTCCTTTGGCAATTAGTAATGGTAGACATAATAGTGAATTGAGAAATAGTAATAAGGTTCTTTATGGTAAAAAAATCCTTATGGGTCAATGTACACATAATATGACTTTCAGAAACAAAATTTATAAATTATATTGAAAAGATTGGTAAATCCAATTGGGCATGCCTAAAGCGCATTAAAAAATTACGTATAACATGATTATACAGAATTTTTTAAAGTAGTTTAAATACATTTCGACGGCACTATCGGCTTCAATACCCTCGAAAACCATGAAAATGACACCCATGATGAAAAAATTGATACCTATTGCAGCCACCACCTTGGATTAACATTTCGACAGCACTATCGGCTTCAAAACCAGCGAAAACCATGAAAATGACACCCATGATGAAAAATTGATATCTATTGCAGCCGCCATCTTGGATTTACATTTCAACAGCACTATCGGCTTTAATACCCTCGAAAACCATGAAAATGACACCCATGATGAAAATGTTTAAACCTACTTCAGCCGCCATCTTGGATTTACATTTCGACAGTACTATCGGCTTCAACACCCGCGAAAACCATGAGAATGACACCCATGATGAAAAAAACTATATCTATTGCAGCCGCCATCTTGGATTTACATTTCGACAACCCTATCGGTTTCAACACGCTCGAAAACCATGAAAATGACACCCATGTTGAAAAAATTGGTACCTAATTCAACCGCCATCTTGAATTTACATTTAGACAGCACTATCGGCTTTAACACCCTCGAAAACCATGAAAATGTCACCCATGACAAAAAAATTGATACTACTTACTTTTAGTACGTACTACTATTATTTATTCTGTACTTTTTTCCATTTTTTTTTCCATACGATGGAACCAATCATTGAAGCGACTATTCCATTCGGAAGTTGGAGTCTCCAAAATGGCCGTTTTGTAGGCGTCCACAGCTTCTTTAGGTGATGAAAATCTCTGTCCACGCAATTTATTCTTTATTTTAGGGAAATTATAGAAATCATTAGGGCTTAGGTCGGGGCTGTAGGGCGGATGGTCTAATAAATTCTATGTTTTCTTGCTCTAAAAACTCTTTTGTTCTGTGTGCGGTGTGAGAACTCGCATTGTCGTGATGGAGGATGATGCGGCGGTTGCAGTTCTCTTTACGGAGTTGAGAAACGACCTGTGGCAAACAAATGCTAGCATACCATTCTGCATTAACCGTTCTTTGTCCCTCAAGGGGAATAGTCGTAACATGGCCGGTTTTGGAGACAAACGTGGCCACCATTTTTTTTTGCAACACTCCATGAATGAACAATTTTTGTTGGCTTTAACTCATTTTCGAACACCCAAACTCGTGACTGGTTTTTTGTTTCGGGTTCGTACGCGTATATCCAGGATTCGTCACCTGATACAATGTTGTATACATCATCTGAGTTTCCTGCGTGGAATCTTTCGAGAGTTCTGACGTAACAAGTATCGCGAGCCGCTTTTTGCTCTTCACAGAGCGAATGCGGTATCCATCGGGAAAACAACTTTTTTACACCTAATTGTCCATGCAAGACTATTTGTATTTGACTCATGCCAATGTCCAAAGTTGTCTGAATTTCGCGGTATGTCACATGTCAATCTTTCTCAATCAGCTTACGCACAGCATCAACGTTTTCTAGGGTGACTGCAGTTTTTGGACGATCTTAACGGAGATCATCACTGAGCTTGACACGTCCACGTTGAAATTCAGCAAACCAGCGATAAATTGTGGTTTTAGATGGGGCTTCATCACCAAATGCAGAAATCATCCGGTCAACACACTGTTTTTGTGTTAAACCACTTCGAAAGCATTGAGTTATATGTACTACGTACTAGAGAAGCTATTACAAACAAAAAATGTGCGCTACTCTATGTCTTCGCGCATACGCGGGAGATAGGAGAGTCACGCATGCGCAGTTGATATAAGCGCGTTACGCCTGCGCGGTCAGTTTTTGTCATCATAGATTAGGTATACGAATAACATATAGTAGAATATAATTAAGTATAATTAAATTAAATTGAAATGTATAATTAATGTTAATAATGTTTGTGCATAATGTATGGAAGGGACTAGTTCCTGACATACAGGATTCCTAGTTCAGGAGTTAGGGCTCAATCGGAACAAGTGTAACATTTATTTGAGTTCTAATAAAATTTATTATTATTATGGGGTATTTGTATAGTTTTTACATCTGGTTGGGTTGTATAAATATATAATTGAAAATGAAAATGATAAACTTACATAAATATGAATAAAATAAAATAAGTACATAAAAATTACATAAATATATAAAAACCCAACCAGATGGAAGCCCTCGGCAGGGGAGACCAAACGGCCGAGGGTTAGGGGGAAAGGGAAAGAAACCGGCGGACGATGCGGGCGGTATCGAGGAGCACCGCCTTCTGCCTTTGAGCTTGGAGCGGTCCGTCACGGAGTCCCAGTCGCCTCAGATGACCCGAGAGGCTAACTGGGATTAACCCGTTCGCAGAAACGACCACAGGAATAATTTCGGCCGGCAGACCACCCCACATGTCGGTCACCTCGTGAGCCAGGTCCAGATATTTTGTCAGCTTATCTGTTTCGGCTTTCACGAGGTTCTCGTCATAAGGAATGGTAATGTCGACCAAAAATATCCTTGACTGTGCCCGGTCCATCAGCACAATATCAGGCTTATTCGCAAGAATAGTCCTATCTGTGATGATGGCCCGGTCCCAGTAGAGTCTGGCGCGGTCATTTTCGAGCACGGCTTCCGGCAAGTACTTATAATATGGCAGTTTCCGATCCACGAGACCGTATTTCAGAGCGAGCTCCTGGTGTAGAATCCTGGCTACTAGGTTGTGTCTGTGCAAATACTCAGTTAGAAAGCGCCGACCAACCGGAGAAGACATGCCTAAGTGACTCACCGGGATGGCGACAAGCTCGACAGATGTCAACGGTGCCATCCTTTAGGATGTATCTCCGATAATTGTTGGTCTTAATAACCTGATCCTGTATCGCACAGACAAAACCCTCGGTTTCCCCAAAGAGGTCACCGAAACGTAGCCAGTGGAGGGAGGAGACTGTGTCTACGAAAGGCTCATGTAGAGCCTTGTAGAACCTCCCGTGGTGCTCTTTCTCCTTCCATACGGTCTCCCGGTCGAAAATGCTCTGTACTGCCGGGTCTTGCCATTGCTCGTTGGCTAAGGATAGAGGGGTAAGTCCTTTATCACAACAAATAACGTCCCTATAGTATGGATCATCCGCTCTCGTCAGAAAGTAATTACGGAGGCTGCACACTTCGCGATTATGCATGGTAAGCGCGCTTAAAAAGCCGCGTCCACCATGCTTCCGCGGCAAGTACAGCCTCATTACTGACGATCTCGGATGATGCACCCTGTGGGACATCATTATAGTGCGGACTTTTCTGTCCAGAGCGTTCAGTTCGGTCTGAGTCCACCTGAGCATGCCAAAGGTATACATAAGAACAGGCATGACCCAACCGTTATATGCGTGCGTCTTATTCACACCGGACAAAAGGCTGTTAAGCACTTTGGTCAAGCGTGCATAAAACACATCGCAAACTGACTGTTTCATACCCGCCTCATCTACACCGATGTTCTGTGACATACCCAGGTATCGGTATGTTTCAGCCTCGGAAAGGGTCCTTATGTTGATGGGCATAGATAAGTCTATGCCCTCAGAGTTAGAAACCCTTCCCCTTTCCACATGGAGGACCGCACACTTATCCGTCCCCAGCTCCATTCTAATAGAATTGCTAAAATCACAAGTGATGTTTAGCAATTCCATAAGATGAGAGCGACTGGAGGCGAATAACTTGAGATCATCCATATAGAAAAGGTGGGTCACTTTTGTACCTCCTCTCCGAAGCTGAAATCCCCTCCCGGAGCCCCCCAGTAAGGTACTGAGAGGGTTCAGAGAGAGGCAGAACCAGACTGGACTCAAACAATCGCCCTGGAAGATACCCCTTCTTATCCTTATGTGGTTCTCCGCAGCCGTCATCCGCTCGCCTAGATGACAAAGGATCGTACTCCATTGCCCCATACACTCCCTGAGGAAGTCTCGAACTGTACAATTGATCTTATACAGCTCGAGGACCCTCTTAAGCCATGTATGAGGCACCGAGTCGAATGCCTTTTTATAGTCTATCCAGGCGGCGGAGAGGTTCCGACGGTTGCGTTTAACCACCTTGCCAATGACCGCGTCAATGAGGAGTGGTTCCTTGGTTCCACGACCACCGCCCCGACATCCATTTTGAGCGCGCGACATCACCTGATTTAAGTTCAGGTGACGAGTGATTCTCGCGCTCAAAATGGATGTTAGTGTTTTGTATATGGTAGTTAGACACGTTATGGGGCGGTATTTGCTCGGGTCTGTGGAATCCCGGTCTTTAGGAACCAAATGAGTGATCCCAGTAGTGAAGAGGCTCGGGAGCGACTTTTGGTCGAGAGCCTCTTGAAACTGTCGGGCGAGCACAGCGTGACACACCACGAACCCCTTCAGCCAATAGTGATGCAGCCCGTCAAGCCCCGGCCTTTTCCAGTTCGGGGCCCTACGGACCGCCTCAGCTACGTCATCCGGCGTTATGATGACGGGGTCCATGGGCGTAACATTCGCACACTGACTCGCCACAACTTCCATCCAAGGGCCCTCGCTGTGGTTTACGGGCTCTGACCACAGGCCGCGCCAGAATTCGATACTGTCGGCCTGATTCGGTGCTGGGCCCGTTCCACGTAGCATTGGTCGCTCCAATGATTCATAGAGCCTCTTCTGATCACTCTGGAAGAGACGATTCTGGTTGAACCGTGTCGACCTCTCGGTATATCGCCGAATCCGCTTCCCCCAAGCAACGATTCTCTGCTTCAGGTCGTCTATGCGCTCCGTCAGTTTTTGCGTTATATCCGGCTGGGACAAACTGATGTTTGTCCCAGCAAACGCCATCCTGACGGTGCGCACAATTCTCGGCCTGTTATTGCCCGACCTGAAGCTTATCAGCCTGCCGATGAGGGCCCTTGCCTTTGCGACACGGTCCTCAATCCTTCTTCTCCAGGCTGGGATGGCGTTACTTTGTCTAGTAGCGCGTCCAGCCGTGGGAAGTTTGGCGCCAACAATGCGGCAGACTGCCAGTGCGGCGCCAAAAAGAATTGAGTCCGTGTCGCAAAGGTCCCGGCTGGCTTCCAAATAGGTCACCAGCATTGGGTTGAGAGCCCTCACGACAGCCCGATTCCGCTTGCTTAGGGGTATGCGCGGGAGTCGCGGTCGATTTTCGAGAGGCGTACTGCGCGTTTCCACAATCGCCTCATCCAATTTACTCCTCATCTGCTCTAGTTCTTGGGTGACCATTCCATCATCGCCTGAACCAACCAGAGCGGGGAGATCCATGGCGCCCTCTATATGTGGCTGCTGGTCTGTGGCCTGAGGAGCCGCATCCCCAGCTATAGCCGGTTCATTCGATGAGGGAATAGCCTCACGCCGTAGTCGTTCGAGTTCGGCATCATCAAATATTTTTGAGCGTATGATGTACCGAACTCGGTCTGCCAGGTTTTGCTCTGTGACGGGAACTGACGGCTCAAGCTCAGCAAAAAAGCGATGCATCCGAGCCCGATACGCTATCCCTCCAGTTTCTTCCCCTTTCGCCCTATAGTACGCCCGCAATGCGTTTATGTTCATATTTTTTGTCCAACGCATGCGGCGTACTCCACCAGTGGCGGGTGCCGCTTGCCGAGTCCGGGAGGACCCCGCCGACACCAAGCCGTCTGGTGGGGATGATGGACGCGAGGGGCTGCTAGGTGGTCTTGCAGCACCTCGCGATCGGCTGGCGGCTCGCATGCTGTCGCGTCCAGCGCCAGCTCCAGACGCGCCCCGGCGACCCCCAGGCAGCGGTCCTATTCGCGTTCTATTTCTATCCATCAACCATTCAAATGGGCGTCAATTAACGGGAGACGCCCAGACCCGGCACCGTTTCATGAAGAGGCCATGTGAACAAGCGGGCCTTTGCACCTTCAATTTTGCCGAGGCACGGTGCTAACACCTCTTGGCAAGGTGCTGACTGATTGCGCTGACGTAGCAGTTTTGTCACATAACCGTTACGTCAGCGGGCGATGGGGTCGTCACTTCCCTACGCCTTATTATTATTATTATTATTAACATGGCTCAGGTTGTGTGGTTGTGAAATTTATTGCAAGCCCCTGTCCCTGTTGCCGCGGCTCTTCAATTCAATTCGAATTCAAAATAGCATAAGATCGTATCGCATATACATACTCTTTTATTTCTATCGATGCAAAACGACATGGTTTATAGCAGGTTCAATTTAGTACGAGGGAACAAATTACACATATTTATGATTCAGCTAAGTTTGGAACACAGAGAAGTCTACGACTTTGAGAGCAGGTGCGCGTAATTATATCAATAAAACAATTCAGTAATTTGTTGCATTCCTCTTAAAACAAATTTCAGACCAGTTTTGAACGATAACGGAATACCTACCCGATGTTTGTTTCCAATTATCGGTTCAGTGAAATAGTAGACTTTGCAGGCAGACCGTGGCTTACATTTTTATCGTAAATTCCATTTGCTTCTACATTGTAAATTTTTGGAGTGTTATTATAAAAGTTTAGTGGAGTGGAATGCCTATTATGCTTCTAAATTGTGTTTCAAATAATTGTTGTTTTATCTATAGAAGACACAACACCTAAGTTTTTATCTTAGCGTTCCTACCCCATATCCAAATATATAATACATCTAATATAAAAGTACTATTTAAATACATAAACTGAATAGAATACTAAATTAATTTCGGGAGTAAGCAGAAAGGTTGGTTTCATACAATCCCGTGCATCCTTCGATCATTGTTGATCGAAGCGTGCATCATAATAATTAGTTCCCATTTAACTTGTGCTTGTTTGTTAATTTTAATTGCATTTAGTTCTTTTATAAATATTCATTTATTTAATTGAAATATAAATTCATTCGATGAAAACATTTTAACAAAACTGAAATTCATTTAAAATATTAATCATAATCTGAAAATTGATCAAAGGCTCAAATTTTATTATTGTTGGAAGTCATCGAGCCCTTTCAAACTTTTTAAATATTCTGAAAATAATGTAAAAAAGAGGTTGACGATGGGCTATAATACCACGTGAGAAAAGGACAATTTTGTCACATTACGTCGCAACAAATTCTTCGCTTAGTTTTTATAGAATAAGGGTTACAAACGAGCACACAGTTCACCTGATAGTAAGTGGATGCTATGTCCTATAGACAGATACATCTATCCTCGATTAAGAATCAAAATACAGATGCGTTGTCACCCCTGAAGACTAAGATGGAGTGCCTCGTTTCAAGTAAAAAGGGTCTGCGGAACTCTACACTCACCATACGAAACACAGTAGTGTTAAGCTTAAATTTTAATAAAGTTAAAGTAATTTTACACTGGTATTCTGTGAGAGCGTGGTCCTCCCGGTCGAGCCGACCCATGCGTGCTACAACAATAATATAGATGCAATATGGCTCTACCACGTAGCAAGCAACAAGTACTGCAAGACAAATTGCGAAATAATATAGTGTTGACAAGGTGAAAGTGCGGAATACTAAAAATCCAAATGAAACCGTTTCATATTATCTAATAAATATAAAGCACATACATATATGTAGCACGAATGGGTCGGCTAGACCGCGGAAGGACCACGCTCTCACAGAATACCAGCGTAAAATGGCAGCTTAACAGTACTGTGTTTCATATGGTGAGTGTAGAGAATCGGAGACCCTTTTTACTGGAAACGATGCATTCCATCTTAGTCCTCACGGGTGACATCACATCTGCATTTTGATTCGCAAACGAGGATAAATGTAGATGTTCATGGGCTATAGCAACCACTTACCATAAGGTGGACTGTGTGCTCGTTTGTCACCCTATCCTATAAAAAAGGAAGAAATCAGCCATTGTTTGGTCACTCTTGTGAAATTGCATCATGCCATAAGCGTTACGGAATGCAAACACCAGCACTCTTAAAAATAAGTATAATTCCGCCTCCAGGTCCTTTAAAAGTGTCATTGCCAAGGTAAAGCACATCGGCAAAATTGACGAGAAACTAGTTTGAGTTCCGTCGGGAACACGTGCATTCTGGTCTGTCAAGACTATCTAAGGCTATCCTAGGGAACTTCTGTCAGCCATCTCTGCCATCTGAGTACAGGGAGGATGACTCAATGGCCCATGCCGTAAAGGAGAAAGCCAATCTGCTAGGCTCTCTCTTTGCGTCCAACTCGATCCAATCCAAGTCCCAAATTGAAGGAAGATTGCTTTCGTGCACCCAATTCCTAAAAACGGTAACCGCTCTTGATTTGTCCAACGACAGAACTATCGCCATCACCTCCTTGGTCTCGAAAATAATGCAGTCCATTATTAACTGCCAGCTCATGCGGTATCTTGTCCTCAAGCTAATTACGTCCTCTTCGTTCTCAAGCTATTACGGTTTCCGTTGGGGTCGCTCAGCTGGTGGTCTTCTTGTTTACCTAAAACACCGATGGGCGCAGGCGATCGCGTGATTTGGCGGTCGACAGCTTTGGCGCTTAATTTGGAAATAGGGAATGCCTTCGATTGGGCTTGCCACAAATGAAGTTTCCTTCCTATGGGCTTACCGAGAAATTGTGTGATTGAATCACCAGTTTTCAGGCTGATCGTAACATCAAGGTAGTAGTAGTACGTAGTAGACGATGCATGCTTCGATTACAATCAAGCCTATTAACGTTGGTGTTCCACAAAGCTGCGTGCTATCACCAACGCTGTTTCTTCTACATATTGTAGCACTCCCACCCCCCTCTTTATTTATTTCTTTAGAATTTATATCTATAAGATATATAAAAAGGTATCAAATTTACGTGACCAGTATATTAACCATATATTGATCTTTCTAAAGGTTTAAATACAGGCCGTTTAATAAATTTATGGCGTGATCGTCTTGAGAAAGAAAACTCCTAGTAAAACGCACAGTTGTGGACCGCCAAGCATTTCAACAGTGGTAGAGCCACGCGGCAGCTTTTGCTGTCGCACGGATGGGCCGGCTCGAACCGGGGTGGTACCACGACCTCACAGAATACCAGCGTGAAGTAGAGGTTTACCTCTGCGTTTCGCTTGGTGAGTGCAGGTGGCCGGAGGCCCTTTTTACTGGAAATGAGGCATTCCATCTTAGTCCTCACGGGTGACAACGCATCTACATTTTGACTTGTAATTGATATATGGGCCGCAGCAACCACTTACCATCAGGTGGACTGTGTGCTCGTTTGTCACCCTTATCCTATAAAAAAAAAAAATCCAGATGGTGAGGATGGTATCGTGAATTTCAATGCGATGTGTGTTCGTGAAATTTGGCGGCTGGGAACTCCTCCGAACAATTCCTCAGAGCACTCCCCGTGGTAGATGCGAAAGAAAATGCAAATAGATGCAATATTTCTTCGCAGCGCCAGTGAATCGAGCCGATCGGAAAGGATTCGGCCGTTGAGTATTCGAGCCGCCCTGCACTGGATACGTTCAAGTGGAAGGAGCTGGCACTCGGGAGCTCTTGCCCAGAGATGGGAACAGTATTCGATGTGAGGTCGAACCTGCGCCTTGTAAAGTTGCAGGCGGTGTGCCGGCATGAAATACTGTCCCGCTTTGCTGGCTCAGTCAGACATTTTATATGCGATTAAAAATTGGACACCCGCAGCCAAAATTCTATTTATAATCTATATTGAATCTAAACGTTTCTGTTTCTGTTTGATACAATAGCGTGAAAATAGCAAGAAATTCTAAGGTTGGCATTTCACATTACAAGAGAAAATAAATTGTTTGTCAATGTTAAAAAAATCTTAAGGCATCCAAACACTAATCAACGTTTTGTAAAAAACAAACCTCCGTCCAGGCATCAGTACAAACTTATTAGCGCAATCTAATATATAAGAATGAATTTTTTTCGTTCGTATATAATGCGCTGTCATACCGTTCATCAGATTGCACTAAAACTTTTTTAACTTATTGCTTGCACTTGCGCGAAGGTTACAAGCATAGTACAATTAACGTACAGTTGGCTGGCTGGCTGAGGCAACAAGGGAGGTTCTTTTTAGCGGTAAACGTACAACCTTGTGTCTTCTTGGGATTGAACTAAACTAGATTTACTCACCCTTAATCCGAGTCTTTGTGTAACAAAGATTCGACTTCAGACACAACCCTGTCGCCAATCTCCATATTTTACATCTGGTGTAAACGAGATGGTAATTCGGTAATATGACATAAACCATGAGGACTTTATGGCATATTCCATATCTTACGCTATGACCACACGACAATTCTTTATACGCTTACTTATTCGGTTCTTATTGCAACTAGAGAAACAATTTACAGCGACAAAAATTATTGCTACTTATTGCTCGTATATACATGATTTTTTTGGCTAACTTAATATTACAATTGTATTTTTGAAATAAATAAAAATGACATTGCATTCATATATCTATTAATCATAAATAGAAATATGAATGAAAATAGTAAATCGGACATGAAATCGTCTTGAATACGATTTCTCACATGTTAGGTAAAAAAATATTCTACCTAATTCTTCTTTTAACTATTATTTATTCTGTGCTAATTCTCTAATTTGAAGATATGCCAACGCCCGACTACGTAGCCTTTTAATTTTGTCTAGACTGCTTTAAGCGCAGTAAATGTTCAAAGTGTGTCTGCAACTTTTATTAAGCCTAAATTGTATTTTCCTTCGAAAGAAAAACTGATTACTAATTCTCAATGAAAATTTTAAATTTAAAGTGTTTTAATTGAGATATTACTAATAACTCATCTGCAACATATCAAAACCCGGTAGAAACATTAAAAATGTTTTGTTCAAAATTTTAATAAGGAACAAAGTAATCTCTCCAGAGAGTTTGAAACTTTAAAAATAATCAGATTTTTTTTATTCTCTTACAATTTTTGATTGTTTATATCTTAAATTCCTTAATAAATTAATAATCCAAAACTTTTTAAGAAATACCGGTTTATACTTCGGCTTTCTTCTGTAATACTAGTTTTATTGTTATATGGTTTTAAAATGAGACTGCTCAATTATTAAGTACGTAATAATGTTTTTCAAAGATTTTAGAAGTCTTTTTCTATTTCCTACTAAAATCCAATTAATTAAAGTAATTTTTGCGCTCATATTGTGTTTTTTGGTTTTGTAATGAAATAGATGGGTTTTTAATGTACATAGTACGATGCAAAGGAACTCAAAGCGAAAGCGAAACGGCGCGAAATCTTCAAACAGTTGCTAAATTTTGATACAACCGTGTGGCGTATGGTGAATGGGAGGAAGGAAACAAAACAACTAGTATCAGTTTCTTGTGGTAGTGCTACTCTGAAAGGATCACGCTCGCATAGTATAAAAAGCTGCCGTTTCGTTTAAGTATGTGACGTGATTCAGAGACTGTTTTTACTGATCTTACTTCTCAGGGTTGACAAAACATGTGCATTTCGATTCTCAAATTCGATATCTCCCAGATTCTTTCACGATGTATTTCATAACCGCCGAGTGGAGTAAATCAGCACTGAAAATTGTAATAAAAGATTTCATTCGTGCCAGAGGTGATCGGACTCGGTTTGATTGCGTACCGCTAAACGCAAATAAAACAGCGTAATACGAAGTTTTAAAACTACCGTATCTATTATTAATGATTTCTTGATATTTTTCACTTTCTAATGTGCCGTCACAAACGTGCACGGCACATAAACAATTAAAGGATAATCGATTCTATTATTCATTTCCCACATTCAATAAAAAATATTTTCTTTTTAGCTAAAATCTAATATCCACCCTTCAAAGCAATGCTTAATGTCCACCATATTTGTAATATTTGTTTGTATTCATCAAGCTTTGAACAATTATGTTTGGTCTTAACCGTTTCATCTCAAATTTGTAAACAGATTATAGTTTTTGTCTCTTTACTTTGCATGCGTAATGTGTATTCTCGAATACACTAATACTATCTTTCCCAAATATGCTAAGCATACGCATAGAATAGAATAGAATAGAATCAATTCAGAAATTCTGCATTAAAATTAATACAAAACGAACCTAGTTCGTTATGTACTCGTATTAATTTTTTAGGATAAATCAAAAATAGGCGTAAAATAATGGTGTAAACACACACTATTATTTTATGCCGCAAGCAAATTACTAAAAAAAATTTATTTTATGTCTATCTTTGAATTGTTCAAAACTATAATACCTAAGTTTTAAGTACGCAAACTTGGATATTTATCTGAGAGCTGCATAATAATTAGTCATTAAAAAGTGTGAAATCTATTGGGTAATATATTTTGTAATATAAATAGGATAAAAACGTTGTATGATTTTCTAAATAAAATAAAAGTAAAATGTTCTTCTTATTGTAATTTAATTTATTAACTATTCTGCCTTTGTTTATTGCTTTTATGGATTGAATTTTAAATAACTACGTTATTTATTGTCTGGTTTTGTATTTGTAAAAAACTAACCTTGTTCAATATTGTGTATCTAATAAATCTTTTAACACATAATAAATAAAAGATATTACAATGTGAAGGAACTTATATAAATATAATTTATATAAGTTTCTGAAATTAAAGCATGTGGTACATTTAATTTAATATTAAAATGATCATTTATTAAAACTATTTTTTATAATCTATTTTAAGCTTTGGTATTTTAAAAGAAGTTAAAACTATTATTATATGTTTTGAAACAATTGGTATAAAATTGATTATTCAATCGCCAGTTAAATGTTGTCCGTCGAATAAAATAACCTGACTGAATAGAAAACTGAAACAATTGAACCATTTTAGTCATACAACTGTAAGTTTTAATTTGTATATATTGTATTTTATTCTGTGGATAAATTATATCTAAAGAATGAAAAATCGGTCCCAAAAAATTCAAAATGTTATTTTCACTAACTAACGAGTATAATAGAAGATAAAGACAATATTTATCAATGTAAAATATTACTTTAAAACAAATGGTAAAATTATTTTTTTTTATAGGAGGAACGAGCTTGCGGCTCACCTGATGGTAAGTGACTACCGCCGCCCATGAACAACTGCAACACCAGGGAGGGAATTGCAGATGCGTTGCCGGCCTTTTAAAAAGGAGTAGGCTCTTTTCTTGAAGGTCCCTAAGTCGTATCGGTCCGGAAAAATCGCTGTACTTGTACAACCGACTTCAATATAAAAAATGAGAACATCATCAATGTAGTCGAAGTCAATTAAATTAAATACAAATTATTAAGGATAACTCAAAAACTACTACTAGTCAAATCTTGATCAAATTTATGAGACTACATGAGAAGCACCAGCTTTCAAATAAAAAATAATAATCAAAATAGGTTCATCTAGAAAAAAGTTCTAAAGTAACCCACATAAAAAACTGGAACTGCCCGCTTATTTTCGAGCGCACCGCTCAAAAATCTATTTACTTTTAGTTTTTTTGGTTTTTATTTTTTGAAAATTTTTGAAACGGCTTGACCGATTGACTTGAAAATCTGATCAGCTCGAAGTCTCAATGAACACTTTCGAACGCCGTGACGTCCATCTCGATCGGTTGGTCCGTTGTAAGGATATCGCACGACAAAATTTTATTCATCACGCACTCACACACACACACACACACACACACACACACACACACACACACACACACGGCGATTTATTTTTCATTTTGTTAGTTCCGACTTTTCTTTCCTTATTTTCGAGAATATAGTCGGAACGGTTTCCTAGGAGTCAAAACGTGGAAGTTCTGATGAAAACTCGCATTCTCAAAATCGGACCGAAATTTTAGAAAAAAACATTAGAAAATTATTAATTTTCAAAGCGGGAAGTTAAACATACAGTCGAATTGAAAAACCTAATCCTTTTTTGAAGTCTGTTGAAAACAATACTGGGTGTTTGCACATCCTTTCTAGGACAAATGTATATTAGGTATTTATATGAATATAATGTTGGCATGTATAAAAAATTTTAGTTAACTACATCCGTCAGGATGTAGTCAAAATAAGTCTATTAAATTCTTTCCTTATAAAACGATAAACTTTGTGTTGGCATTCGAATACAGAATTCGTACAGAATCAACAACAAATCGTAAGAAAGTCAGTGTATACTTACACTGACTTTCGTTTACCCCTTAACCTGTTATAAATTTCATAACTCTCATTCCAAAAAATGCATTTAAGTTGTTATACCTTGGAAAAACTGTTGTTGAATATAATACGAGAGGGGATTTAAGTTTATATCAAAATAGAACACTTTTTTATTGCTAAGTCAATCGATTAATAATTTAAAATAGACATCGTATGCAGAAACGGGCATTGATAGAGTAGCTTACCACTAGACAACCCATTCATTCCTCTGATGTTGCAGTTGTTCATAGGCGGCGGTCGACACTAACCATCAGGTGAGCTGCATGTCCATTTGTCTTCTATAAAATCCCTAAGAATCGCAGTCGCATTATTTATGTATATATTGTATGAATATATTGTTGCAAATGACTCAATCAAATAATCGTGAATGCGTTGTGCGGGTGAAGTTTGTGTGTTTTTGGTCAAATTAAATTTGCGAACGACTGTGGAATTTACCTTATGCTATGTACTCCTGTAAGTGACATGAAACTTTAAGCCTATATCCCCACGTGTGAAAAGCTTTTGTGGCGATGCTAATAAATATACTAATACGATCCTAATAAATATACTAATACTAAGGCCCCCCGTGCACTAGGCAGCCTGGCTGCGGGACCCAGGCTGCGGCAGCCAGTCGAACATATGACGGTGTATGGGAGCCCGCGCACCTAAGCAGCCACGAACTCCCGGCTGCGGCAGCCATAAAAGCGCGCCAGATTGCACGGCAGCCTGTTGGCTGCGCGCAGCCAGAGCGAGCAGGGCAAATGTATGTGGCTGCGGTCAGTCACCGCGCACTTGTCGTAGCAGCCAGGCATATTTTGTGTTCCGAAACCACAAAATGACGTAGAAAGAGTCACAACTGGCCGCCCATTGGCTGTTTAGAAGTGGCTGCTCAAATATTTCGGCCGCCGCAGCCTGGCTGCCGCAGCCAGGCTGCCTAGTGCGCGAGGGTTGTAAGTGTCACCATAATCTTCCGTCAAGCGTTTTAAATTGCATTAACATTGAATTAATGATTACATTTGTGTAAACTAATTTTAACTTGCTTTTTAAATCCTAGGTTTTTTTCTTCATTCATTTATTACCGCCTTACAAAACTCTACTGCCGAACATAGGCCTCTTCCACAGTTTTAGGGGGAATAGTTGCCATATTTGCAACGCTTGGCAAGCGGGTTGGAAATTGCATTTTTTATTATTTTTTAGTTGTTATCGTAAATATGATGCCACCCATCGTCTGTTCATATGCCCCCGTCGCCTTTTACAACACCCACGGCGATCCTAGCCTTGATCCTAGGTTTACTTTATTTAATAAATTACATTAAAAAAATGATTTTTGCAAGATTTAAACATTTAAAAGGTTTATTTATCTTATCTTCAAGTCATTGTACTTTCATATTTTAATGCATGAAACATGAGAAGACGCTGGTAGGTACTAACTGGATAGTGACAATGTTGCTACTTTGTTTTAACGTACTCTTTGAGTATTTAAGAGATAGATTATTTCATTTGAAAGATAACGACTAGTGGTACTTATAAATTAGTGATTCGTAATGATTCGATGATGATGTGATCGATGAATCCTTCGACTTCCAGAAATAAAAAAGGTAATTTTTATTAAAAAAAACTTTTATAAAAAGCTGTCTTCGATGAACTTAAGAATAGATTCTTTAATTTTTCTAAACACTACTATGTCTTAGTATCGATAGTGAAATACAGAATGTGAAATTATTTTATTTTATTAATTTTTTAAATTTAGTTTTTACTTTTTATTAAAAATTAATTTTATTGATTGTTTTGTTATTACTTATTCAAAAAATATCACAATCTCAGTGTTGTCTAAATACTTACATTAAAATTTTAATCTTCTGTTATTCCATAGCATTCCCTAGCTCTTCTCTCTCCCACTTACCAAATTCCCTCTTTGTCTAATATAACACAAAAGACAGCAGGTAGTAAATATGAAGGTCACACGACCCATTTCACGCTAGTAAAGTAACCATTTTAACATTTAAATTGGTTATTTTATTACATTTAAATAAGTTAATTTCTAATACTTAATTTGGTTTCAATTTGTTTAAAAATAGCTGTTTTCATTTATGATCAACTCCTGATGTGTTTTTATTAATTCCCAATGATCAGAGACAATTCAATTTAAAAAATGTTCCCATATTACAAATTTTGTTACTTAGTCAAATTTTCTCCTTTTCTCCATTAATGGCAATAAGTCACTATTTATGGAAGATACATTTATAAATTATACCATTATAAAATCTACACGAAACCGACATTATTGTAAAATTATTGGTCACCCATACATTCATACATTTTTTTCATACCCAAGAGGTTTGAACTTCGCTTAAATAATATTTTTTGCATGTTTTTCAGAAATAAATTAATTTGTGAATTTTTTAAATAAAAACTGCAAAAGCTATTCATACTGTTTACTTTTTATCTATCAGCACAGTTATTGTATAATAATAAAACAACAAAAAACCAATAGAAATCATTCGTTTTTGGTCATAGTGTTCAAGGCAGTAAAATAAGATAGAAAAAAATCGACTTTTCTTTAAAAAAAATATATCAAAGATACTACTTGTGATATATTTTGTTTCGTATTTTTTTCAGAACGGCCATAAGTTGTACTATAAGACATTTCAAGGTTATCCATTCATTACCGGACACCCGATATATATATATATATATATATATATATATATATATATATATATCGCCTTGTTTACACCCAGTTCAACAGTTTCCTTTGTGAAAATGCTCTTCTTAATCCTTTACAGTCAGGACCTGGACACAGTACTACCACAGCATTGGTGAACATCACCGATGATATCCGACTAGGAATGGAAAACGGTGAAGTGACTGTTCTTTGATTATTAGATTTCAGTAATGCTTTTAGTACCGTTGACCATGATGTCCTACTCGGCATAATGCGCTCTCTTAATGTATCTCCAACGGCGATTAGTTGCTTTCGGAGTTACCTGTCTGGTTGCTAGCAACGTATACGTATATCGATACGTATCGATGATACATTATGATCTTGGTGTGATGTATGTGTTGATGTGCCGCAGGGAGGTGTTTTATGTTCTTTACTTTTTGCAGTTTTTATAAACTCAATATCCAATAATTTAACTTCTTCCTACCACCTTTATGCAGATGATCTACAAATATATACAAAGCTTGTCCCAACGATATTCCCAATGCTATTAATGTCATTAATGCAGATCTCGATCGAATTCTTGAGAGGAGTTATGCATACGGCCTTCACGTTAACCCAGCAAAATCGCAAGGCATTAACGTGGGCAGGCCGCAAATGTTGGCTAAGTCGAGCCTAGATTACCTCCCTCTTATAGTATTTGGTAAAACTATTATTCATTACAGAGATTCAGTAAAGAACTTAGGTATCCACACAGATATAAATCTGTCGTGGGGACAGCACATCAAAGAAATTAATCGTAAAGTTTATGCCTCGGCAGCCTCCTTGCGTAGGTTACGTAAATTTCTTACCATTTCCACCAAAACTATGCTTGCAAAGTCTCTTCTCTTCCCTATTTTTGATTACCCAGACGTCAATGGGAGTTCATTCCATAAATGAACGGTCTGTACAGTAAAAGACTTGTTCATAAATTTTCTAGAGCATAGTGGCAAATTCAACTTCAAGCCGTGTATTGACTTGATTGATTGACTGTAATCGGCCGTGTATTGACCGTGCTTCGTGACAAGGTTACAAGAGGAAACAAAAATAAGATCAAGGAGAGAGGGAGTCGAGTTTAGAAAATGATCCGTGGCATTTAGCGGTAAAATAGAGAGATTACTAGAATATAAGATTGACTGAAGAGAAGAATCCCTGGCATCTTGTTTAAGGAGGCAAGTGTTAACACCCATTACAATCGTATGTGGGAGGTATGTGAGGTGAAAGTAAGTTTATCTAAGATATTTTGGAATGAGTTGAAGAAGTCAATACGCATAAAAAGTGTGACTTCAATAAAAATATGCTCACCGGCATCAGGCGACGGTGGTTGAGCTGATACATCGACAATAGTGAAAGGAATGATGTGTGAACGTAGATAAATGGCGACACCTCCACCGCCACGTACCGAGCGATCGTTTCGTATTAATAAGCCAGGAAGATTGTAACAGGTAGAGGGAAGACAGGGCTTCATACACGATTCAGAAATAAGAACAGCGTGTATATTTTTACAAGTAAAAGTTGTCAACATATAGGGGAAGTGGGCCGAAATGCTCTGTGCATTTATATGCACAACGTTGAAAATACTCTGTGAAAGCAGTGGAAATAGAACTTCCACTATCACTTACTATAGAACTAAAACTGTCATCATCAGCAGTGAAAAACATCTCACTTTCGCCATTTGTATCATTAATAGCAATTACAATATATATACTTATAATATATTTAAATTAAAAGTCTAAAAAGAAGAAAGTAAGAAAGTAAAATAAGATTAACTACTAAATTAATGTACTTCTTACAACAAGGCAATCATGCCCACCAGTCGAGTGTTATTATAAATTATAATAGAACAAATAAAACAAAAAAAAAAACAATATTTCAATATAACAATATGAAGAAAACATACAATTTTGGTAATATCGCTACACAAATACAAACTATTTTAATATTATACATGACTGTTTTAATAAATCTATGGTGGCAAAGTTTATAACACTTTTTGGGGCGTTACTCACCGGCTACGGTCATCGGAGAGTTATGAGACTCGAGTATCAAAATAAAAGTATCCCAGGGCGCCTGTTGTTGGATGATTAGTAAATGAAAATTCAAAGATACATATTCAGACAAAAAGTAGTTTATTTCCTTCTAAAGTTCATACGGATAGCTCCAAATATCAAGTTGTCACTTTAAAATACCCTGGGAACGGAGGTTTTGACTAACCTGGTGGATTACACAATATTACACTGTTTATGGTCAATCCCGCGAAGCAGTGAGGTAACAGATGTCCTCCAGGTGTACTCCGGTCGCGGTCTCCAGGCCGCCCAGTCCCAATATAGCCACTAGTTGAAGCTGCCTCACCTCGTTCACATAGTTAAACTTGATATTGGACCATACTCAAAGTAAGGACTAAGGACCCCTATGATAAGACAAAAGAATCTATGAAATACCATGTACCGTTAATTAGAGCACATGTACTTTTAAGAAGACAAAAACATTAAGTACTTACAATTTATGGGATGAAGTTTTTCAACACATTAAACTGCCTGTAGACATTGTGTTTAAGGGGCCGTACGCCCAAGTACTCGTCACTTTAAATTCATGTTCCGGCGTTTTCAAAATTATATATGTGCGTGTCCGATCATTACAACGACTCGCTCAAAAAGACTAGGCCTCCCTTGGGCTACGCGCCACCGTCGATCCGTGGTAGGATTTCGAACTAACACGAAAGGTCAATTGCATGCAATTAGCTAGCTCGATTCGTCAATATACGTTTCTAGTTACTTCGGACTAATGACGTTAGATGGCGCACTGATGTCTTTTTTTTATAGGATAAGGGTGACAAACGAGCACACAGTCCACCTGATGGTAAGTGGTTGCTGCAGCCCATAGCCATCTACATCTATCCTCTGTTACAAATCAAAATGTAGATGCGTTGTCACCCGTGAGGACTAAGATGGAATGCCTCATTTCCAGTAAAAAGGGCCTCCGGCCACCTGCAATCACCAAGCGAAACGCAGAGGTAAACCTCTATTTCACGCTGGTTTTCTGTGTGGTCGTGGTACCACCCCGGTTCGAGCCGGCCCATCCGTGCGACAGCAAAAGCTGCCGCGTGGCTCTACCACTGTTAAAAAGTCTGTTCATCGAAAGTAATAATATAAATATGCTAAAATAATGTACACGAAAATTTTCGTGTTACAAGTTTAAAATATTAAAGTTGTTGTTGTACTACAATTTTTGGCTGACGGACTTGTAGCCGATGCGACAATAACTTAAAGGAAGAAATAAAGAATAAAAATAAAAATAGCTGCTACATTGCTACATTTTACGTGGTAGAGCCATGCCGCAGCTATATTTATAGTATAGTTGTAGTACGACAGGGTCGGGTCGAACGGGGAAGGACCACACTCTCACAGAATACCAGCGTAAAGTAGCAGCTTAACGCTGCTGTATTTAGTATGGTGAGTGTAGAGAACCGGAGACCCATTTTACTGGAAAAGAGGCAATCGATCTTAGTCCTCACGGCTGACAACGCATCTGCATTTTAATTCGCAAACGAAGATAGATGTCGATGTCTATGGGCCATAGCAACCACTTACCATCAGGTGGACTGTGTGCTCGTTTGTCACCCTTATTCTATTAAAAAAAATGTTTAATAATCTGTGAAAAAATTGAACCAGCATCCAGCACTAGTTTATATACAGTAATCTATGGGTGAACATAAAAGGTATTAATATTGTTATAAAATTAAATCACTTTTACCCGCACAAGATTAAAATCGTAGCAATTAATAATCAAGATAAAAACATATATTAAACAATTGCTACACGTAATCGAGTCAACGTAAAAGTCAATTAATAACGTGCTAAGATTCAGAATAAAATTACCTAGTTTCAAATGGTGTAAATTAATTGTAGCGAGACTTATCTAAATTACATAAAGTTTAGAATAAAAATTGCATATACTATATTAAAGAGGGGATAAAGTAATAAAGCACACTCACAATCATTTCTTAACTTAACTTAACTGACCCTTTCTTGGTCTTTGTTGATGCTGGCTTCTTTTCAATCACTTTAGCTGAAGCATCTTGGCATTGGTCAGTCTTATGAACTTCGCTCACTGTAAGGACCCGAAGACGAGAACCAATTAGGCCTGAGAATTTAAAGAGAATCCATCCTTAGTCCAGCAATTCGAAATTCCAAACTTACCTCGAGTAGCCATGAATGCATCATGTCTTGATTTAATAAGAAATTCAGAAACTGTGACACCTGATCCCTTAAACTGAGTCT
Source organism: Parnassius glacialis (assembly GCA_033319125.1). Classification (NCBI taxonomy): domain Eukaryota; kingdom Metazoa; phylum Arthropoda; class Insecta; order Lepidoptera; family Papilionidae; genus Parnassius; species Parnassius glacialis. Next base: position 12,682,370 of record JAVANC010000016.1, read on the forward strand.
TGGAGTACCATATTTTATCCCGTAATATCAGGTTCTGCAATTTTACAGGAATTGGTCGTGGTTTGTTTGCGGTAGCTTGACGGCCCATCCGATGGCACCTTCGTATATCACTGGTTGGGCAATCACATATCTTCAGCTGATCATTGAGAACTCTTGTAACAACCAGTGCAGTTCTTTTGAGGTCTCTAGTACATCATGAAATAAAAGCATTTTCCTGCGACTTCTTCTAACTGATCGACAGTATAAGCCAGGAGCTCCAATTGCTGCTGTAGACTGCTCAGTGCTCCGCAGCAAGTGATGCCGTGTTGGATATTGAATGGGGAGATTTAAGTAACTGTTCTTCAAAGTTTGTCATTCTCTTATGGAATACCTTCTTTAGGTTGGCCATGCTATCCTTAATTGAGGACTCCATTTACGTTATAAATTGACACTGATGAAGAGAAAATAAAAGATCTTGCTAGTGGTGATATATGCTATTATGTACAAGTGTGTATATGAACTTGGATAAACACTCATGAGGTGGGTGGTACTAATTATTGATTATAGTTTATCAAGAAAATTACACAAATGTCACAGAAACCATTAAACTATAAAATTAAATAGGAGAAAAATTTAAACGTGTTGTTTAGCCAACTACCTACATATAATCCTTAATGACCGAATTTCTACAGGATTTATTTTACTTTCGTGCTTCTTTTCACCCACACACAACTTTCTCTACCATACATTTAGGTAGGGAAAAACACAGCATTACGAATTGCCGTACGCTTGGGCTCTGTAGACTCTGGACGTGTCTGTCGAGTTCACTCCCGTCACTCCACTCTCTTAGCTCACGCGCAAGATTAACCACTGTTATAAAATATATCGCTATACTTGGTGCTCTGTGTTTGGTTTCTGCCTTGGTGTTCTCACTGTGCGCGAAACGCGCTGTACCGGGAGGTCCTTGCACTGCCCATCGATCGACGCTCCCCTGTCAACTAACACAGAAGTTTCTATATGTAAAGTAGCCCTCTCTGGCCATCCGCCACTCACTATAGTTTCGGCGTATCTACCGCCACTTAAACGTGTAATTGAATCTGACAGAATTACTCAACCTAGGCTCCAGTGTCACAACAGCTGGAGACCTTAAGAGTAAGCATTCCTACTGAAACTCGCTTACCAATGATTGGGGGTAGACGAGTTCCAGGCGATTTCAATGGGAATGCATTGTTCGATCTCTCGGAGCGACTAAACTTCGATGTTATCGCATCTGATACTCCGACCCGCTATTCATTTGCTACAAGTCAACAACCGGACATCCTTGACGTAGCATTACTCAACGATATCATTTTGTCGATGGCATCGGTCGAAACTATCTTAGATCTCAACTCGGACCATAGACCAGTCCTATTGCAGTTGGGCCAGCCCGCATTCAGGTCCTTCAAACCAAAACCATCGTGGACTGGTGTAAGCTCGAGGTCAAACTCGAGTCCTACGACCTCCCAGCACTCAGAAAATATCTCAGACAAAATAGACACGCCAGAGAAGGCCAATGTGGTGATTAGCGCCCTACCAACCCACCTCACCTTTACAGTTGAAGATTGCTCTCGTAAGGTTCGTGTACACGAGTAATCGATAATATTCGGCAGCTAATCAGAGCAAAAAAGGCGGCCCTAAGTCAATATGATCACTATCGTACTGTAGACAACAAATCTCGACAGCGCAACCTCCAAAATTATGTGAAACAGCGCATTAGCGAATTAAGACATTATAAGAGGAATAATCTGCTACAGGATATCTAGCCATCTCAGACTGCTTTCTGGCAGTTGACCCGAGCTCTGACAGCAGAACAATCTCGTCGTTCAAATCGAATCACCTATGCCACGATCTCGCCTTTGATGACTCTGAAATGGCCGAATGCCTCGCGGAATTGGCTCTCTAACCTGAGAGCCAATTTACTCCACCTAACGAACCTATAGATCCCGCTCACCTTGAAGAGGTCGAAGCGGAGGTTAAGCGTAAGTGCACACTTAGCATAAGTATGGTTTTTTAAGACAGATTGTTTTGTAAAATATACATTATTATTGATGTTTTTTATTGCTTTTGCACATAATATTTCCGCGATTGTTAGATATATAACACATATTGTTGTCAGAGAATTATTCTTCACAGAACATTAACGTAAATTTAAATCAGCTAAATTCTCACGGTGAAAACTTAACTCAGCCCAAATACGTGATCTGAAACAGATACAACTCGAGTCAATATAGTAGTAATAATCCCTACAAATAATGGTTCAAAATGTTTATACACTTACCACAATATATATCATCAAGTTACAATCAAGTTTTTCTTTTCCTATTCCTATTATAGGAAACCTGCAGAAAGTGATCAGATGATTTGTGCTTTTTATTTGCACAATACTTAACTTACTTTCGATGATGATCACACACTGTGCATAAAATTTTCAAATAAGGAATTCATTTATAGTCAATATCTTATGCAGAGTTAACCTCTCACAAAAAATCTTTACTGTATCTTCACGACGATGTTATGATTATGTATTCGTCTACAATAGAAAATAAAGTATTCTGAGCCCACAATAACTGAATTTAAGCGAAAATCAATAATAAATATTAAAATATAAACCTATGAAATAAATTTGAATAAATTACAGAAAATATTTTAAATATGGAAGACGTCGACAAACAAATGCCATTTTTTCTTTTTTTAATTCATAGCTTCTTTCGATAGACTTCTGCAAATATTTAATAATAATTTTAAATCAATTAATAGGTAAATTAATTGTGCAAATCTCAGAGTAATATGTATGTAATTATACTTTAAAGAGCAAACGAAAAAAAGTTTAACACAGAATTATCATTTTTAGTTTCTTCCGATATAATATGAATTTTTGTATCTAATTTTTAAAATGGCAGTCTAAAACAACAAGAAGGAAAGAAACAGCGATATTTTTTTCTCGCTTTATTTTTACAAGCCCAACACAAACATTGACTAAATAATGATTGTGTGCAGATTTCTCAACTTTCATACAAAGTTGCATCACCCTAGCTATAACGTTCTAACCACGAAGCAAATTGCTCCGTGGTTCTTCCTAACTACCAGTGTCATTGACGTGCTAGTTAAGGACAGGAACAGATTAGTCGTTTCGCCTCTTCACTAACGATCAATCTGGAACCGTCTGTGAATTTTTAGTAAAGTAAAGGTCATTTAAATAACTGTAGTGTATGTAAGTGTGTATTAGCTGGAGTTTTGTGTTATGAACTTAAACATTTATTTGTAAACAATAAAAAGAAGGCAAAACAAGTGTTAGAATTAAATATTTTGTACAACCGACTTAATTATAAACTATTAAAGATAACTCAAAAACTACTTGTCAGATCTTGATCAAATCCAACAACATACAATGGATCAAATGAGAAGCACCAACTTTCATATAAAAAGAGAAAAGAGAAAAACAAAAATCGGTTCACTTAGAAAAAAGTTATGAGGTAACACATATAAAAAAAAGCAGTCATAAGGACTGCCGACAGAACCACAGAACAAAAAATACTCGTAGTACTACGTAACAGAACCGAAAATTCAATGATATATATGTATACATATAAGTTTTTCGCCTATCAAAAATCGCTCAACGCGGTTAATGATTTCACTTCAAAAAACATACAGTCGAATAGAGTACCTCCTTCTTTTTGAAGTTGGTTACAAAATCAACCGCAACTATTACTTTCCAATAGATTTATTCATTCACTTACTATGTCACAATTTAAAGGCCTTACGTTTCAGACTTCAATTTTCCAATGGGTAACTCTGGCCTTATCATAATTATCGTTATGATAAGGCCAATAAGTTTAAGGTAAATTTATAGTGGCTAATCATAATTCCCGTGTAGTGGCGGGTAAGAATACTCACTACCCCATATCTTCCCGTGGGTCTCGTAAAAGGCGACAGAGGGAAACTGAGGCAGAGGATGGGTAGCACCATCTTTCTGATAACAGCAAAACAACAATAAAAAAACTGCGGTTGCCAAACCGCTTGCCAAGCGTAGCAACTATGGCAATATACCCCCCATGAAAGTAACGAAGAGACGGCCGCCAGTCCCCGGCGGCCCCACTATTCCGGGCTACGGTGGCGACCACGGTAACGGCGGGGCAGGGGGGGCTAAGAATCTCCGGTGAAGGTTCGGTTGCCACCTACGACGACTCGACCTGGCAACATATAACGCACGCACCCTGAGGACTGACGAGAAGATTCAGGAGATGGAAGAAGAGATAGACAAGTTGCGCTGGAATGTCATAGGATTATCCGAAGTCTGAAGAGAGGGGGAGGCCACGGTAATTCTCGAATCCGGCGATTTGTTCTATCACCGGGAGGGCGACCATCTGTCCCAAGGAGGTGTCGGATTTATCGTCCACAAGTCTCTCGTTAACAACGTTGTAAAGATTGGGAGTGTGTCGACGAGGCTTGCGTACCTTATACTCAGAATCACCAAACGGTATTAGCTGAAGGTTATACAGGTTTACGCACCAACCTCGGCACACCCCGATGAGGAGGTGGAGGAAATGTATGAGGATATCTCTAGAGCCATGCATTCCTCCAAAAACCACTATACGGTGATAATGGGAGACTTCAACGCAAAACTAGGCACAAGAGAGAACGGTGAGCTGAAAGTAGGGAATTTCGGAATAGGGCAACGGAACCCAAAGGGCCAGCAGCTGGCCGACTTCATGGAGAAAGAGGGACTCTTTATGATGAACTATTTCTTCCAGAAACGGCTCCACAGGAAGTGCACCTGGTCGAACCCCGACGGCTCGACAAAAAATGAGATTGACTTCATTATGAAGACCAGATAACAACTGTTCAGTGATGTCTCAGTGATCGCGAGGGTGAAAACCGGCAGCGATCACCGAATGGTGAGAGGCACACTGAATCTAAACGTTAAGTTAGAGAGGTCACGTCTAATGAAGTCAAGCTCCGTCCCCCTCGTGCTCTAATCCAAAGTCCCGAAACCTTTCAGCTCGAGCTACAAAACCGTTTTATGTGCCTAGAAGATTGCAATGCAGTGGACGATATGAATGACAAGCTCGTGGAAACTATACATGCGGCCGGAGCTAAGTTTTGCAAGAGTAACGATCAAGAGCGAGTCTTATCCGACACTAATCCGATGATATCCCGGACGTCAGTCTGAGCGAGATTAGAATGGCTCTCCAGCACCTTAAAAACGGCAAGGCCCCGGGCGAGGATGGAATTACAGCGGAGCTTCTGAAAGTGGGTGGAAAACCGGTACTAGAAATCCTTCAGGAGCTCTTTAATTCCGTCCTCCATGGTAGCACTACACCGGAGGCGTGGAGCAGAAATTCGGTGGTCTTATTCTTCAAGAAAGCTGCCAATGCTCTCTTGAATAACTACAGACCGATTTCCCTTCTGAGCCGCGTCTACGTGCTGTTTTCGAGACTCATTACGAATCGCTGCGCGCGCAGGCTTGATGACTTCCAGCCTCCCTAACAAGCCGGTTTCCGAAAAGGCTTTAGCACCATAGACCACATACATATCCTTTGGAAAATTGTACAGAAGTCCGAGGAGTACAATTTGCCACTATGTCTGGCGTATGTGGACTATGAGAAAGCCTTTGATTCCGTTAAGTTTGGGCGGTGCTGCAGTCCCGTCAGCGATGCCAAGTTGACTGTCGGTATATAGAAGTGCTGAAGTGTACGATGTCTATCCGAGTACAGAACCAGAGTACGAAACCTATCCAATTGCAGAGAGGTGTAAGACAGGGTGCCGTGATATCCCCGAAACTCTTCACCGCTGCATTAAAGACGTTTTCAAGCTTCTGGACTGGAAAGGATACGGTATTAACATCAATGGCGAGTACATCACTCACCTTCGATTTGCCGATGATATAGTCCTTATGGCAGAATCGCTGGAGGACCTAAGCACTATGCTCCATGACCTCAATAGTGTTTCCCGACAGAGAGGTCTTAAGATGAATATGGACAAAACAAAAATCATGTTTAATGTCCATGTCACACCTATGCCGGTAGATGTATGGGACACTAAGCTCGAAGTTGTTGACGAGTATGTTTACCTGGGACAAATAGTCCGACTAGGTAAGTCCAACTTCGAACGAGAGGTCAATCAGCGGATTCAACTCGGTTGGGCAGCGTTCGGGAAATTACGGCACATCTTCTCGTCAGGTATACCTCAAAACTTGAAAACAAGACTGTACAACCAGTGCGTGTTGCCAGTGATGACCTATGGTACTGAGACGTGGTCCTTCACTGCTGGCCGGATGAGGAAGCTTAAGGTCGCTCAGCGAGCTATGGAGAGGGCTATGCTCGGAGTTTTTCTGCGTGATAAACTTAGAAATGAGGATATCCGCAATAGAACCAGAGTGACCGACATAGCCCAACGGATTAGTAACTGAAGTGGCAATGGGCCGGCCATATAGCTCGAAGAACCGACAACCGTTGGGGAAAAAAGGTTCTCGAGTGGCGGCCTCGTACCGGCGGGCGAAGTGTAGGGCGTCACCCCACTAGATGGAGTGACGACCTGGTAAGATATGCAGGAAGTCGATGGATGCAGGTGGCTCAGGACCGTGCTTTGTGGCATTCTTTGGGGGAGGCCTATGTTCAGCAGTGGACTTGTGAAGGGCTGTAATGATGATAATGATGAATAATATGCAAATTAATAAAATTAATAATTCGCTAATATGCAAAAACATTTTTTTTAAATAAAGGTAAAAGTCGTCTTTTGTTGCTTAGAACTCGGTGCAGACATAATTTTTAGAAGAATTGATGCCCCGACTTCTGAAGCTATTATGCGGGAATCACTTTTTTTTAATATTTTGAAGTAGGTTTTTTTTGCATTTTATTAAAAGTCAAATTTTCGACACTGCTATGGTCGCAGGTATTATCACATCTTCTAGAATTACCAGACTTAGAGTGGAATTTTCTGAATTTTTATATATGTATTTTATTAAAACTAATTTTAAAATAAGTTCGAAGAAACCATAAATAAGTGTCTAAATTATATCAATTACGATATTTTTAAATTTAAACTTTTGATCCGCTACATGAGAATACGACTTATTATCTATCTATATCTTATCTACATATATCATGACAAATATAAATCTTACGACGGTTCAACACGAACCTATTGATGCTCACATAACTATTTTAACATTGAGGCGGAGAACAGTGTTGTATTGTTAGAAGTCAGATAGCATAAGACGTAACAGTTATGTTTGAGGTTAAAGATAAAGTGTTTTTAATTACGGGAGCTGTAGGTGGGATAGGTTCTGCTTTAGTGAAAGCTGCCTTGCAAGATGAAGCTAAGGTATATAATGTGCAATTTAATTGTCGAAAAATATTACAAAAAATATAAATTTACTAACTAAAATTACTTTTGAATGCTATAATTCGAAATTAAGAATATTAGAGTTTAGTAAAATTTGATATTATATCTTAACCGTGTACTATATATATTTCTATAAATTTCTGATATATACTATACGATATAGTATATCAGAAATGAAAATAAAATTAAAACTATACAAATTAAAAAGTATTTTAATTTTTTTTAAATTATGTATTAATTCTCGTAATATGAAATGTAATTTATATACTTCTTTATATATTGCAAACTTGGAAACCATTTCAAGCGGGCTATGGTAAACTTACAATTATTATTTTTATTAGTCCTTCAAAACTTAGAGTAGGTAATTGAAGAGTGACTGATTAACGAACAATAATTGATGTAAAAATTATTTATTTTATGCTAATTTAAAATTACATTGTCATTTTTAGCATGTGATAGCTTTAGATATCGACGTAAACCAAGGTAAGGCGTTAGAAAGCGAATTAAAAGAAGTTTATGGGCAAAATAAAATCAAATTTATTAAATGTGACGTCACGAGTGATTTGGAAAATGCATACGATTTAGCGATTAAGGAATTCGGATATATTGACGTGGTAATAAATAACGCTGGAATTATGAATGATAGTCCGAATGTGTATTTAAAAGAGATCGCTGTTAATGTGGTAAGTTAGCTATTTATATTAAATAAAAATAAAAATTATATTACAACTAAAATAAAATAAAAAATAAATAAATACATATTGAGAATTATTGGGTTGAAAAAATAACTATTGTTGAATACGTCCGTTTTAAGAAAATAGTTTTGAATACCTACATAATATTTTATTTACTTACCGTTACCGTTACAGCCTATCAAAGTCCACTGCTAAACATAGGCCGTCCCTATAGATTGCTTCACAGGGGGGGTATTTGCCATAGTTGCCACGCTTGGCAAGGGGGTTGACACATTTTTTATTTATAGTCGGTATTAAGAAGATGCTGCCGCCCATATCCTGATTTGTTTCATTTTGTCCTCTCTTACGATACCCACGGGATCATATGGGGTAGTGAATATTCTTACACTGCGACTGCACTATAAATATTAGGAGGATGGAGCTAGGAAGCAAGACCCCCTGACATCCCCGGAACAGACGAGATTTTATAAACTTACTAAGTATAAGTTATAAATGGAAACTATTCATGTTCCAAGCATTCTCATATATTTTTTTTATTATAAAATATTATTATATTTTAGTTTTCTGAACTAGTTTTATGAACAGACGAACAATAGTGTTAAAAGGATTCAAAGGTCAAAAAATAAAAAGTTTTTTCTCTATTCAAATGCTAATAATTAAGTATTGTAATTTATTCTTTACGTCAACTTTCAGACTGCGCTGATAACGAGTTCCCTTAAAGCATTTGACCTTATGCGCAAAGATCGAGGTGGGAAAGGAGGCACCATAATAAACATATCATCTATAGTTGGACTGATGCAGACACCACTATTACCAATTTACAGCGCCACAAAGAGCGCGGTTTTGCAGTTTAGTAATTGTCTTGGGGTAAGGATGTTTATAACCCATATCGTCCCGATGGTGTCGTAAGAGGTGACAGAGGAAAAATGAAACGGATGGGCAGCAGCGCCTTAATGATAACAACTCGAAATAATAAAAAAAACTGCGGTTCCCAAACCGCTTGCCAAGCGTGTCAACTATAGCAAAAAGTCAGGCCTACGTTCACTAGTAGACCTTTATAGGCTGTAATGGAAGGACGAAGGATGGTCATAAGTGGCAGAGCCATGCTGTTAGTCACTTAGAATACTAGATTAGCAGCATAATATTGTTGTGTTTTGGATGGTGAAAGATCAGCATTGGAGAACCTTGACACTGCAAACTGCCTGTTGACAACGCATCGGCATTTTGATTTGTAATTGAGAATAGGTGTAGGTGTCAATGGGAAACAGCATCCACGCCAGCCACGTGGACTGTGTACGTGTAATTTTGATAAGTTAAATATTCATTTGTCTTTCAAATTTTCTTGCCAACTAGCCTGCACCACAATCGTCGTCCTCGGCGATATCTGAAACAGAAAACACCGATTAAAGCGAAAATTCGTTTTTTATATAGAACCGAGGTATAGTGGTTAATACATATAAAATCACAACATAAAATCACAATATCTTTCTTAATTCGTGTCCCAAAATAATAATTTATGTCTTAAATTTTAGTTTTCAATTAATTCTATTATATTATAAGTATTTCCAGGCACTTTTTAAAGCAACTTATAGTTTTAAAACACAATATTAGTATTTTAGTTTACGTAATTTTAATTAATTTCAAAGTTTCTCAAATTTTAATTTTTCTTTCAAAATTTCTTGCCGTCTACTCCCCCTGCACGTCTATAAAAAGAACCAGTTTATATCATCACATAATTTATCAGTCCATAAAACTCCACAGCTGGACAAGGGTCTCACTCAGGAGGTCATGCTTGGTAGGCGGATTGCTGATTGCAGTATTCATGCAGCGCCAGACAAATTAGATAATATAGAAATAACTCAAAATTGCTTCATACGACTTATGGGATGAAATGAGTTATGTATTCTCATGCGCCGCAACCGCACGGCACATACTCGTATAAGCGGAATCATTGATTAATGTACAAAAACATTTTCCAGTTGTTTCCATTTTTGGTCATATGCTATTTTATGAAATGTTTATTACCGTTACGGTTACAGCATATTGAAGTCCACTGTAAATATCGGTCTCCCCATAGATAATTTCATAGGGAGATATTTGCCACAGTTGTCACGACGAGATGATAATGAGGTACCTAGTGGATATTCTTATACCGCCAGTACACGGTAAAAATTTCTTATGAAAACATTTTAAAAATAATAAACCGTGTCATTGACTGATAATATGCAATGTTCATCACTGTTAAAGATAAAATAAACGTAGGTAATATTTACTTGCTTTTTGTGTATAACATTTGTGTGCATTTCATAATAAGTATAGTAATGTAGTTGACTGGTAAAATTTAAAGCAATAGATAAAATGATCACATTGTGTAACATGTAATCACGTTGTTTGGCTTACCCGACAGTAGGTGATAACCATGATATAGGTAGTATTATTTGCGGATGACACTTCTTTAATTTTTAAATTAAGATGACAATTACTAAAATATGACGAAGTAAATAATGCTATATCTAAAATACTAAATTGGTTCAATGTTAATAATTTGCATTTAAATGGCACTAAAACGAAATTTAAGAAATCCATGACTCTAAATATCAAACAATTAATACTAATGTAATTTTAAATGGGCAGGAACTGAGTCTTGTCGATACCCTCATTTTTCTTGGAATCACACTAGACGCGAAGCTTCAATGGAGCCTCCATATATCAAAACTAGCAAGCAGACTTAGTTCTGCAACATTTGGTGTAAAAAAGATTAGATATTTTACCTGTGTTGAAATAGCTAGACTAGTTTACTTAAGCCATTTCCATAGCATAATGTCGTGTGGTATTTTGCTATGGGGATACACATCTGAAACTGAAATTACATTTGTTTTACAGAAGAGGGCCATAAGAGCAATTTATGATTTAAATCCTAAAGATAACCGCTCCGATAAAAATTTAAGGAAATTAATATATTAACTTTGGCCTCTCAATACATTTATGAAAATGTAATGTAACACAAAAATAAAGATAGTTATACAAAAATAAGTGATATTCATTGTGTAAATACTAAGAACAGACACAAGCTAGTAGTACCAGTTACTCGACTCCACCGAGTCGGTAATTCGTTCTTGGGGCGATGTAAACGCTTTTACAACAAAATCCCAGAAAATATACAAAATTTGTCCTGCTCAAAGTTAAAAAACTTTATTAAAGAAAGTTTGTATAAATACGGTTATTATAATATTAAGGAATTTATGGATGATAATAACCTCTGGGAATGAGGTGATCGTTACCAAGATGTTTCTATTTTGTTTTATGTGATTAATTTTGATAACATGATTGTAAGCTGTTATTTAAAAAAAAGTTCCGCTGGATTCCTTGCTGGTTCTTCCCAGAACAGAGGCTTTTTTTGAACTAGCGGTAATCAAACAATAGAGTGACTTCCAATAAGTATTATTAATAATCAAATATTGGATTAAAAAGTTTCTGTTTCTGTAAATAATGTTAAGAGGAATGCAAATAAAGATTACATAATTCATAATTAAAAAAAACAAAGCGTTTTTTTAACCAATTTTAAACCAAATTGTTAATAGAATTGGGTGACAAAGAACCACACAGTCCACCAGATGGTAAGTAGATGCTGTGCCCCATAGACATCTACATCTATCCTCGATTAAGGATCAACATGCAGATGCGTTGCCAACCCTGAGGACTATAATGGAATGCCTCGTTTCCGGTAAAAAGGGTCTCCGGTTCTGAAATGAAATGAAATGAAATGAAATATTTATTTGCATTTGGTTAAGGTACATTGAAGATGGTCACAGTAATTAAACATCCGCTTAATCAGCCATTATTAATAGCATGCAAATCTTAAAACTATAAAATATCGAGATAATAATATTTAAGAGTATTGATTATAACAAAATGTCAACAGGTAGTTAATAAATAGAAAATAATTAACAAACATTTCACAATTGGTCCCTTAACTTTGTCAAGTTCCTATTACCTATCGTACTCGTAGTTCAAATATTCCTGTACAGTGTAAAAAGACTTTTTACTGAGAAAGTTGTATAAATCTCTTTTAAATTGAATGAAAGGTAGGTCTCGAATTACTTGTGGTATCTTGTTATATATTGTCATACACATCCAGTAGCAATTTTTATGTAATCTCGCACTCTTAGGAATTATAGCGGAAACTGTACACTCACCGTACGAAACACAGCAGCATTAAGCTGCTACTTTATGCTGGTATACTGTGAGTGCATGGACCAAGCACTTACAGAATGAGTGCGTGGTCCTTCTTCGGTCGAGCCAACCCATTTGTGCTACAACCATAATATAGCCACGTAAAATTATGAGAACTTCCGCCATTAGTGTAGAAGTAAAAATAGAGGCGGTCGTATGTAAGGACAAATGCCTCTATTTTAAGGAGTGTAAACAAAATATTCAGAAGTAAATCTATATTTATTTCAGATGGAACAGAACTTCTCTTGGTCAGGTGTACGAGTATTGACTGTGTGCTTCGGTAGCACGGATACTCCTCTTCTAAGTCTGCAAAAATTAGGCGGTTTTACCAAAGAGTTTGATGAAAAAATACATGTTGGCATTAACAAGATGCCACAGCAAAGGTACTAATTTTAAACACATCAAATGAAATGATTATTCCAATGTCTATAGGAGTACCTACAAAAGTTTTTATTATAATCATTCTTATGTTGACGCAAACACATAATAAAATAAAACTAGTTTTGCCATGCCGTCCCATGACCATGGGTGCTGTGAAATGCTCTAAACTTCGGAAATATAAAATAAATAGAGAGTTTTTTTTTGTATTTTTAAAGTTGAGTTCGACAAAGCCCATTAGACGATTATGAATTATTTCAATCAATAATGTTCAATGCTTTAGTTGTGTGTGTTAAGAAATAGGCACCTACATAAATTTTATCAACGGTACTCAATTTTAAGATGTCGTTAAGTCTCATGGTATCACAGTCACTTTGATTTTAAGTGATAGAGACAGCATGAGACTTATAGGAATCTTAATATTGAGCAACGTTTGAGTATTTGCGCATTTGGTAAATAATACTATCTAGCTTCAAGGTCCCTAGCATGGTATCTAGCCAATTATTTATTGCCTATTCATGCATACAAGTTGAATAGTTTGATAAATTAAAAAAAAATATTTACTAACATAATATTATTATACTCACAGTGCGCAGTCTGCGGCTCAAGGTCTTCTAACAGCATACAGAAACGGTGACAGCGGAAGCACTTGGCTTGTGACCTCTAACAGACCGGCCGAGGAAATTACAGAAAACGTAAAAAACGCTTACAAAACTCTAAGTCAAGGCATATATGAATAATGATCAATCATTTGTACCTAAATTTATTAATGTGTAAAAAAATCGTAAATTCATTCCAAAGGTTTTAAATATGTTAGGAAATGAAAATGCTTGTTTGTGTAAGAAAAGGCACGATCTTATTTTTAAATAATAGTTAAATTTTAAGGAAAAGGAAGTTTATAGATACACGAATGTAATAGTTACATGGAAGAGAATAAATAATTTTTTATTTTGAGTGATTAAAACTTGATTTCTTTGATTTCCTGACGAGAAGATGTGTCGTAATTTCCCGAACGCTGCCCAGCCGAGTTGAATCTGTTGAATGACCTCTCGGTCGAAGTTGCACTTACCTAGTTGGACTATTCGTCCCAGGTAAACGTACTCGTCAACACTCGAAGAACTTCGAGCTTAGTGGTCCCAATAAATACTGGCATAGGTGTAACGATTTGTTGTCGTCGGGTTCGATCAGCTGGTGATCTTCTGGTCTACCTGATTCATAGATGGGCGGAGGCAGTAGTGTCCAAGGGGGTGGAATTAGCCGTTAGTTTGGACATTGCGAAGGCCTTTGATCGGGTTTGGCACAAAGTGCTTCTTTCGAAGCTCCCTAGCTATGGGCTTCCCAAAAAATTGTGCATATTGATCAGCAGATTTTTTGCAGATCGGAGCATCAAGGTTGTTGTAGATGGTACATGCTCCGACTACAAGCCTATTAATGCTGGTGTTACACAAGGCTGTGTGCTATCGCCAACGCTGTTTCTTCTGCATATCAATGATATGTTGCGAAGCGGTAACATTCATTGCTATGCGGATGACAGCACTGGTGATGCTCTATACACCGGCCGTGCCAATATTTCTCGGGAAAACGTCGCCGAGTACCGGAACAAACTTGTGTCTGAAGTCGAGTCTTTGCTGAACAAAGTCCTGGATTGGGGACGACTAAATCTAGTCCAGTTTAATCCCCAGAAGACACAAGTTTGCGCGTTTACCGCTAAAAAGAACCCCTTTGTCGTATCTACTCAGTTTCAAGGCACTCCCCTCCTTGCCTCAGCCAGTATCGGAATCCTCGGAGTCGACATATCGAATGACGTGAAGTTTCGTGGTAACTTGGAAAAAAGGGCCAAATGGGCCGCTAAAAATTTTGGCGTGCTTAGCAGAGCGGCACAGTATTTCAGCCGGCACACCGCCTGCTACTTTACAAGGCGTAAGTTCGGTCTCACATGGAATACTGATCATTTTATTATGATGCTGAATCGATTTTTAATGTTTGTTTTCTTTAGCTCCATTTTATAACAAAACTTTGAGTGTTAATTGATAAGGTGATAAGACCATTTTAGACGTGAAATTAATAGATCTTTAATATATATTTAAAAAAAATCATATCGAACGTAGTATACTCGATAATAGCAATAAATTGAGTTTTAAGTGGCATTTCGATAACTGAACTAATTGCCCAAAGATAACTATTGTTGTGGTAGCTCAGGAGAGCCGTGGTAACTCAGGGGTTAAGCACTCGCTGTTAATTTCACAGTACGCGAGCAACCCGGGTTCGATCCCCGCCGGCACCAATGAAATTGTTAGTTGGAATTTTATGTGATGATTTACGATGTTTGGCGGCGAAGGAAAACATCGCGAGGAAACCTACACGACTGATAAATAAGGAAAAAATATTTCGAAGACATGTGAAGTTCGCCAACACGCATAACGGACACTTCCTTGCCCTAAAGCTCTCTTAAACATGAGAGGAGGCCTGTGCACAGCAAGTCCAAGCAAAGGCAGGCCTTTCACAAGTCCTCTGCTGAACATAGGACTCCCCCAAGTTATGCCACAAAGCACGGTCCTGAGCCGCCGTACCAGGTCGTCACTCCATCTAGTGGGTGGTCGCCCCACACTTCGCCTGTCGGTACGAGGCTGCCACTCGAGAACCTTTTACTAACATTGATATTATATTACCCGGATATTGTTCCATTTGTGAAATATGTGTCAAGATATCCACTACCCCAAATCATCACGTGGATGACGTGAGAGGCGACAGGGAGAAACTAAAACAGAATTTTCTAGATAACAAGTTAAATATAATAAAAAATTGTTGTTCCATGTTGGTCTGGGACTTATAGGTGTTACGTTTATGTGGGACGCAGTTTAACGTATATAGGCTATAATTTTAACTTTTAACTTTTACTATTGTTCTGAGATGCATAATTTTTAGTTTGTTCTACGCAGACGATGACGTCGCGGGTTAAAGCTAGTTATAAAAAAATAAGAATATTAGTATCCGATCAGAACAGGATTTTCAACCGAAACCGAAACCGAAAACGAACCTTCAGTTTGTGTGTCAGTTTCGACCGAAACCGAAACCGAAACCGAAACTTATTTATACATGTAATTTTTTATTGTATACTGAAATCTGGTATATTTTTTATACATATGGGTGTTTCTCTATTAATTGGAAACTGGCCTATATAAAACTGTTTCCAAGCATGTTTTTGTTAAATATTTAAAAAATATATAAATAAAATGAAAGGCATTAATAAATGAAATATGGGTTGCAGAAAACTCACACATTTTACTCTTAATTTGTGAGTTATGACCAATTTTATGAAAAATCACGATAGGGGACTGTTAAATAATTCAGAAGAATACTTATACAAAATAAAAAAAAAAACATATTTCCAATGAATATAAGCCTTTATTTTTATTCATTACTTCCCATCACAATATTGTATGAACGAATAAATCAACAAAAACTGAACAAATGAAACAAACTGTAAATAATTTTCTTAATTCTATAAAACACTTGTATAAGGATACTTTTCCACTAGAGATGTGCTATGCTACGTTGCTATGGATGCGTTTGATATCCACCAATCATATTCATTGGTCCATATAGCTTAGCACTGGTAGAAACAGGTTCAACTAAGCTATTTTTATATGGATGGATGAGTGCTATGGATGGTCGAGAGTGGTATAGCTATGTGCAGAGTAAAGCTCTCCGCGCCTTCCCTACTGTCGAAACATCGCATAGCTCGATCTGCGCATCTTCCTCGCTCAGCTACAACGCGGCTTTGCATCTTCATAGCACGTCTTACTCGCCTCGCTACATAGCTTAGCATCAATGGGAACGGTCACATAGTTTTATAGCTTAGCTTTCACGTCCTCGCAGCATAGCTCCATAGCACACCTCTGGTGGAAAAGCACCCTTAAACTTTTCAAAATCAACTTCTCTTCTTAATTGAAGTAATATCGCATCATACTTTCAAAAACAAAAACAATATTGCGTTACCATCTTATCTCACAATTAACAATTCGACATGAAATTAGTAATTTAAAATATTTAACTTCTAATAATAACTACTTATAAATATTATAAGCAGCTTAAAACAAAATCAGACCATTGCACTTTAGGAAATTATTAAAATTAGCTTATTTTTCAAACTCCTCTTCTTTATAAACTTGGCAGCGCCAGGCGGCGATCACAATGGACATCATGATACCCTTAAATTGATATATTTTGAGGGCACCACTGAAAGTTGTTAAATAAATTATTATTTTACACGAATTAAGAAAAATATTGTAACCAATATACCTCGGTTATATACAAAACAACGAATTTTCGTTCTGTTCGGTGTTTTCTGTTTCAGATATCGCCGGGGACGAAGATTGTGGCGCAGGGTAGTGTAGATAGCAAGAAAATTTGAAAGCCAAAGAATGTTTGAGAAACTTTAAAATTTATTAAAATTACACACGTACACAGGCCACCTGATGCTGGTGTGGATGCTGTTGCCCATAGACACCTACATCTATTCTCAATTAAGAATCAAAATGCAGATGCGTTGTCAACAGGCGGGTTGCAGTGTTAAGGCTCTCCATTTCTAATCTTTCACCATCCAAAACACAACAGTATTATGCTGCTATTAAGCTGGTATTGAATTTTTTTTTCTTATTAAAAAAATAGACACAACAGGGGACGGTTGAATGCGGTGTTTGAAGTGAATCTGATTGAATATTCTAATATTATATTACTATTTTTGGATATGGTGTGTCAATAATAATATATTGTAGTAAAATAAATTGCCTGGGACAGCGATTTTCCAATTAGTAGAGAAATGCCCATATACAGATAGATAATGCATGTTAATGAAAAACAGTAATTGTAATAGTCATGTTGCAATATATTTATTTATTTTAAAGCTAAAATTCAACAATCAAATGCTAAGAAATCCTTTTTTAAGTAAATTTTGTAAAAAATCAACAGTTACATCCATAAAAAGTTACTCGCTAATTGAGAACATATTTTAGTGTGTTCACAATATTGTTAAAACGAATATATTATTCACTGAGAACATTAACCTAACATAATTATGAGTAACGAACTCATCCGAACGACGCACGATCCATGAACAATAAGTTTCGGTGGCGCCGAAAGTTCGGCAGATTTTTAGCCGAAACCGAAAATATTACCGAAACTAGATTTTTTGCCGAAAGCGAAACCGAATCTTCGGTCGGTCACTAAAGAATATATATATATATAGAGTCTATCTGCGGAATCTTCGTTTCTTCAAAAGACAGAGGTGGACCCATAGAAAAACGTTGCAGGTTCCAAATATTTGACAGGTATAGTGGTGTCCAATAGTAAAGACCTTGAGCTTGTAACAACCAAACTGTCAGTAAGTATATATTCAGATCTTGAGCAACGTCTACCCGCCACCATGCCAGCGAGGTACTACTATTGATGTGTGCCCTAGATTTTATAACAATAGCGTACATTTATTTACATGACATAACAGATATGTACAAAATAGCATTTAATAAGTATTTGAATCTGTAATTATTCAAACAAGAAATATCTTCCGAAATCCTTATCCGGTTTTGGCGACTGTCCCTGTGTCTACACTACTGAATCTAGTCTGTTTTAGAACATTTTATATAAGCCTTATAGATATAGTCGACATCAATAAATGAGAACATGATTGAGTACCTCTGTGTACGCGTGTTTTTTTTAAATATAATAATGGTGATAAGTGGATGCTGTGACTCATAGACATCTACATTTATCATCAATTAAGAATCAAAATGTAGATGAGTTGTCACCCCTGAGGACTGAGATGGAATGCCTCGTTTCCACTAAAAAGGTTCTCCGGTTCTCTAAACTCACCATAAGAAACACAGCAGCATTAAGCTGCTATTTTACGCTGGTATTCTGTGAGTGCGTGGTCCTACCTCAGTCGAGTCGACCCATTCTAGCTGCAACCACAATATAGCTGCAGCATGCCTCCCCCACGTACAAACGCGTGTCTTTGTCTAGTGCTATAATATCTTGTAGTGTTACCTACACTATGGCGAAGCAATGTAACTGGAATATTAATTGATATCCTTCATATGTGGAGTGCACGTGTTTACATGAAATTTAGAAATAATATCTAATTAAGTTAGTAATATCACCTGGAACCACGTAACACTAACCCTATCTATGTACCTACGTTATAATTACTATATTGTAGGGAATGAGGCAAAAAAAAAATTAAAAGAAATACGAACACATCTTCATTTCCTTCGTAGAACATTAATCTCCCACTTGTTTTAGCAGTATAAAGTTTTTTTTAAATTTAATTCTTTATTTGCGCAATATGGGTACAGATGGTGTTACAGTGGTCAATTTACATTGTTGATCGCCATATTTAGGCTCATGCCATGCAAAAATTCTCAATTACATGCTATAGTTTAAATTAAAATTATTACATATCAAATTACAGTGTCTAAATAATTATTAAAATAATGTCAAATGAGATTACCTAATTAACACACAATTTCAACTTTGTAAAATAAATGTCATATAAAATGTCTAATTAATGTCACAGTACCACTAAGCCGGTTACAATACTACATCTAATAATTTGTCTTCAAGAAATTCCCTTACCGAATAATATGATTTTTTTAAAAGTAGTGTCTTCACTTTTTTTTAATAAATTATTATTTGAAATTTCAAGCAGAAAGTTGGGTAAATGATTATACACTCTAGGAAAATACAAAATACACTGCTGTTTAAAAGTTTAGTTTTGTTAGACATGAAGCTTATTTGGAAAGGGTATCTCTTGCTTTTTAATTTAACAAATAAGTTACTATTATTTCTTACAAATAGTACCATATCGAGTATATAAATACACGGTAGTGTCAATATTTTAATTTTTGGAAATATCGACCTACAGCTCTCGGTTTGTTTCATTCTGTATATAGCCCGAACGCATCTCTTTTGCGCTCTAAAGACCAACTCTTTTCCTACAGAGTTGCCCCAAAACATAACACCATACATTAAAAGAGGAGTAACATGTCCATGGTAAGCCGTTAAAACTGTGGATGTACTGGCAGTTTTGGACAACATGTAGATCGCATATGAATATTGATTAAGTTTCGAATACAACATCTCTGTATGTGACTTCCACTTTAGTTGAGAGTCAATGTTCAGTCCCAAGAATTTTGTTGTCTCTACTTCTTCAATTTTTGTTTGTGTATAGTAGATTTTCATGTCCGTTAATTTGTGAACTCTGTTTCAATACGTCATTAATTTAGTTTTTTCTAAATTTATTTTTAAATGATTTAAAGTCAACCATTTAATAATATTGTCTAAGGTATTGTTTATCTCCAATTCTATTTGAGTTTTTTCTTTTCCTGTAAATATAATTGTACTGTCGTCAGCAAATAAAATAGTGTCATTGCTTGTTACTTTCGGGAGATCATTTATGTATATAATAAATAATAATGGACCCAGTACACTGCCTTGTGGCACAACATAGTTATTGATTTTGTACTCTGATTCATAGTCACATACAATTTTTTTGTGAGGACACAATCTCGTTATGTGTGTAGACTGTTTTCTGTTACCAAGATAGCTCTTAATAAGATCATGCGTATTTCCCCTGACTCCATGGGCAAATAACTTATCTAGCAATATATTATGGTCAACATAGTCAAATGCCTTTGTTAGGTCCATATAAAGGGCGCAGGCATGATTTTTATTATCCATGTTTACTATAACACTCTTTAAAAATGAGAAAATTGCCATATTTATAGTTTTGTTCTTTCTGAAACCTACCTGCTCTTTTGAAAATAAATTATTTGTTTCGAAATAATTATTTAATCTTTGATGAATTACTTTTTCAAAAACTTTGGATAGAACCGGTACTAATGCTATCGGTCTATAACAGCTCATGTCATTTCTGTCGTTTTTCTTAAAAATAGGTTTGATTATGGTAAACTTTAATTTGTCAGGAAAAAGGCCATGATAAATGCATTGATTGTTAATATGACTCAGTACATGTGATAATTTGATAGAAACATATTTTAATACTTTGGTTGAAGTATTGAAAGTATTGAGCAGGCCATTAAAAAATCAATCTGTAATTCTAAGAAAATTTTTGGGACTCTTAAGTCCCACTGTCGTTATTATGCCCGTTGGGGTATTCTACTAGTGCACGCAATGAAGGTCGTGTTGCTGAGTAGCTGTCCTGTCTACATTGAGAAGGGTAGTGATGCTGTTGGTTTGCATACTTTGGTGTTATCATGTATTTGGAGTCCTGATAGTAAGCAGGGTTTGTTACCGCGTGGTGTTCTTTTATTTATATACTTTTATAATTTCTAATATCAGAAGTGGAATAGTTTCTTACAATATATAAGTTTCCTTCAATTCAATAAAGGGAGAGAGTTGTTAAACTGCATCAGTGGGTTTAATTTCTTGCCTTGCTCTCCACATCGCAATCTCTCAGGCAGAGTTTTCAATCGCATTTGGAGGTTGTTGGCGTTAAAATCATGTACTTGTTGGTATGACTCCTTTTCTGCCTTGTAATCGGTATGGGTAGGTACCACAACCTTAACTATTTCTGCCGCCAAATTGTAGTGTTTGCACTGCTGCTTACTAATCTGAAGGATATAAGGAACCAGTAAAGTTACAGGCCGTCAGGCATTCCGTCTCAGGCCTAAGTGGTAACGAACGCATCTGTAGTTTTCTTTGTTTGATGTCGGATGCAGACATCATTGGACTTCAGTAGCCACTTACCATTTGGTGACCAGTTAAAAAGATTTAATGAATATTCATTGTCACCATTAGAGCCCTACAAGTCGACTGCTAAACATTTGCCTCCTCCAAGGAATGCCACGTAACACGCTACTGAACCACAACCTGTAACCATTTACTTCGCGCATATCTTACAAGGTTGACTACATTACTTGACGGTACGAGGCTAGCACTCGGGAAAAATAATAAAATAGGTATGCTACAAATTTAATGAGTGGTAATATCATAAAGTAGCAGCAAGGAATTTAGTGGCTGTTTAATTAATTAAACAGCCACTAAATTCCTTGCTGCTACTGCTAGTAAAAATAATTACGATTGATTGTGTATTAATACACAATCAATCGTAATTATTTTTACTTAGATACCATATTTAAATAAAATATAAACCATTAGTTTTTAGAACAACGATAAATTTTGCACAACATTTTATAGTAAAATTATACACATGTGGTAAAAAACTTTTAATCTCAGTTACTGAATGTAATAGATTGTCTTGGAGATTACTACCATCAATTTTTCCCAGTAAAGGAAGAAAATGTTTATTAGTACAAAGAATTAAAATACCTTTTTTACAAGGAGTTTAGTTTTGTACTACAACAACATGCAAATTTTATTTACGGTTGCATTTTCTGCAATATTTTGGGTGGTTTCGACAGTAACGGTACCTTATAAAAAATTAAGGTTATGAAAAGGAACAGGAAATCTTCATCGCCCGCCCTGCAGAAGAGATAAACCAATTATTGACCTTCTATTCAAAGGCTCATACTACACCACGTTGGGTTCAGGAACAACGAGTTGGGCGTTATCCCTGAGCAGACGTTCAATTCAGAATCTCCCTCTTCTCTCTCAAAAGAAAGGTTTGACGACTAAGATTACGGGTTATTAAGAAATGGAAATGTCTTGTATTAACTTGGTTAGATGCTCGGTGACTTAAATAAAACTTCTATTTAAACGGTAATTAAACCCCCTTTGGAAATGCAATATTGAAAATTTCACCACTTTATAACTTTCCCCATCACTTTCCCTAATAGCTTTTCTTTCTTGATTTAAAACTGGAAACTGTAGCCGGACCCGAATTAATTGCCAATATTTTAGCCTCCTTTTGTACCACGACAGCTATGAACACCAACCAACAACCAACTTCTCCGGCGGATTGTCGGGCCCTTTAACCGACTTTCTTAATCTTTTAATTTTTTCTACTGCCTGCAATGTGCGCGCAGTTGCTCTAAGGAACCTTCAAAACTTACTAAATCGTCCGTAGTAGTGTAAATTCAACGATTCTTTTTTCTTTAGCGTGTTTACGCTTTTCGGTGATTTTTCTTCTCCCCTTTCTAAACTTTTGTGTCCACTTGCGTGAACCATAAATCAGGACTTAGCCAGAGAAATGTCCCTTGCTGACGTTATCAGCAACGAGTCTAAGTACTTCTCAATGGGTTATAAGTTCTTTTAATTTTATTTGTAATTATAATTGTTGTATACTTAGTAATATTCAAAAATGAGAAATTATCATGCAATTCAAGATGCTGTCGACGTGTATTTTAAGGCATAAGAATATGCGTCCATTTTTTTTATCGCACGCTTAAGATTTTGAAATGTAATAAGAGACAGATTTCGGTAATTAGTAACACCCAAGCTGTAACTGTGAATTATTTACTTCTATTATTCTTTGTATAAATAGGGATTATAAACGATAAATAATAAAAGCGCACAGTTCGCTTGGTGTGATGTGGAGACAAATGAGTTGTCACACCTAAGGATTAAATATGGTCACATCTGATAAAATAACTCTCGACCAAGTGTAAAAGACACAATTTGTTTCAATAATGAAAATTGTGGAACAAGCATTCTTTCACCAAATAGAAATAAAACCATATATATTATATATTACAACCAAAATATTATTTGTAATTTTTATGATTTAGTCTTTTCTCATTTAATTGATTAGTGAACTCAGTGATTACTAATAAATGCTATTAATGGCTAAATATTTACTTTTTTCATTAAGGTTTTCGAAACATGAATTAAAACCTTCACAAAATTACTTTGTTAGTATCTAAC
This sequence comes from Parnassius glacialis, assembly GCA_033319125.1. Classification (NCBI taxonomy): domain Eukaryota; kingdom Metazoa; phylum Arthropoda; class Insecta; order Lepidoptera; family Papilionidae; genus Parnassius; species Parnassius glacialis. Next base: position 12,705,880 of record JAVANC010000016.1, read on the forward strand.
CAGATGCACAATAAGTCAAAAAATTTTGTAACACAACGTATTTCGCTCTATAATCACGACTTTGATAGTTTTCAAAGAAATATGGAGCAATTAGCCTTTTGCAGAAAGCACGCTGTAGCTCTCAAGTAACTAATAAGGCCATTACCTATGAAATTGCTGTTCTGCAGTACTGGTTATTTCAAATAAAAATAAATTTTGTTTGGCTAAGAATTATAATGCCATCAAAAACATAACTTGTAATAAAGCCAAGTCTCGCAACTCAGTTCTTCTACCGTAAAAAGTTGTGAGATCCATGTAATACCAAGTCGGTTAATTTATTCAGTCCATAGATTGATCTATGTGAAGAACTAAACACAGTGATGGAGAAGCTCGCACATCTCCAACCAGCTTTGGTCAATCGCTCGTCCCCGCTACTCCTGCACGACAACGCGCGACCTCATAATGCACAACAGATGGTCTCCAAGTTACAACTTCAAAGGTCTTCCAAGTTCAGACTTCAATTTTTTCCAGAATTCGGACAAGTTTTGTTGGAAAAAAAAATTAAATACCCGAGAGGCAGTACAAATGTCTGTGAAGAATTTGTTGTCTTCCTTCCAGCTGATTTTTTCAAGAAAGGCTGTCATATGAACTGCCACTGCATTGGAAAAGATGCATTAATTGCATGGGCGATTACTTTGATAAATAAAAATAAACCAATATAGAAAAAAAGTTACGTTAATTTATCTCATAAAAAACGGCAAATTCATAAGTAAAGACCTAATATCACGCCTCCGTCTTAAATAGGATTGTGTGACTAGACTCATGATTTTCTGCCATGTGAAAATCCTTTCTTTTAGGGTTATCGGGGAAATTATCTAGGTAATGCACAACCGTTTCAGTTTTGCACATGGATTTTAGCAAGTCAATTTCCTAGTTTCAAAATAACAAGTTTCCAAAGTAACCTCTGAATCTTTTAATTATCTCCATTTATGGTTATATTTGATCAATATATGCTTATTAATTTTAATTAATATAATATTATTACAAAATACCATTGTATATAAAAGTGCCAAAGCAACACCGCTACTGAACGAGTATAAGCTCTACCACGAATAGCTTCGGTGAAGCGTAGAAGTACCACGCTCTCAAATAACTCCAGCGTAAATGGCAGTATCACATACTGAAGACCAGACACTCAACCCTATTTGCCGGTAACCACAAATTCCATCGTATTGTTCAGGGTTGACACCGCATTTGATTTTAATTATTATTCGAGAATATGTGAAGGTGTATAGAGCATAGTCATACTGGGGATGTGCCCACGTATTTATTTACAATCAGGATCAGAATGTCTTTATTTTTAATTATCACTAGATTACTAGCGTAAGTCGTTAAAAATAATGTTCGTTTATTTAATATATTTTTACATTTGACATCTCAGTAGAGCAGTGATTAAACGTTAAGGCGGTGTTACAAAAATTATATGTAAAACCCACAAATGTTATTCGGGTCTGTCTGTTTGTCACTTTGAAATTTATATGTATACAAAACGACTTTACAATTCTTTTTTTTAATTCTTTACACCAAAATACAAAATAACGAGTACAGTTAAATCTAAAGTAGTATATGTACAGCAGGCGGTCTTATCACTCTGAAAGTGATCTCTTCCAGACAACCTTAGCGTAGAGCACTGATGCAAACAACAGTTAAAAATAGATGGGGGCGTACAAAATAAATGGATTTTTAATATTGTTATTAAATATTTCTAGATTTCGTTCCGTTTGTTAAAATAGTTATAGCCAAGGAATAAAGGAGATGTATGAAATTGGGTTGTTGACATCGTTCGTAACAGTTATACGAAAATATGTAGGTAATATAACGATAAATTATAAGCAAAAATAAATGGTTATTATTTCTGTAGGCCTTGGGACAATCATAAAACATTTTTTTTAAATTGAAATAGAACGCTAATGCTTTTGCTTAAGCAAAAACGAAACGTTTTTAAATATCTTTCTGTTTTGTCTATGGCAATAAATAATGAAGGCTATTTTTATAATAAAATAACCTTCCTTACCAAAAAAATCATAATATTGAAACATTGACGCGAATTTAAACAGTGGTAGAGCTAAGCGGTGGCTTTTGCTGTCGCTCGGATGGGCCAGCTCGAACCGGGGTGGTACCACGACCTCACAGAATACCAGCGTGAAGTAGAGGTTTACCTCTGCGTTGCGCTTGGTGAGTGCAGGTGGCCGGAGGCCCAATTCCCCCCCCCCCCATCAACATGGTAGTGGAATTAAATAAAAGACTACCCCAGGAGGGTACCAGCACACCTGGAGAATCCCTCGCTGAGCATCCATGACCATACTACTCCACTCCTGGGCGTGGGTGCTCAGGCTGCCCCGCGTATTCTGGGGGGGGCGAAATTCCGCTCAAGACGAAACCTGCTCGGGGCAAGCGGAGCAAGAAGACAAAGGCAACCCCTGCCACGCTTACCGTGGATTTCTGCAATATCAGGGGACTTCATTCAAACCTTAACGCCGTCCACTACCATCTGGAGATAGCTAAGCCGGCCTTGCTCTTTCTTACCGAGACACAGGTGTCCTCTCCGGCTGATACTTCGTATCTCTCCTACCCGGGGTACAAATTAGAACACTCGTTTGTGCCCCGGGCTGGAGTTTGCGTGTATGTCAGAGAGGACATCTGTTTTCGACGCCTCGACAGCCTTGAAGGTACGGACCTGTCCATCCTATGGCTGCGCGTAGACAGCGACGACCATCCCCGCGTCTACGGGTGCCTCTATAGGTCCCATAGCGGTAATGCCGACACAGACCGACTCATAGACCACGTCCAAATGGCTGCAGACTCCGTGCTACAACAGGTCCCATCCGCAGAGATCGTGATACTCGGTGATTTCAACGCCCACCACGCTGAATGGCTTGGTTCTCGTTTAACCGATCATGCGGGTAGATCTGTCTATGACTTTGCTTTGGCATATGGTCTAACACAACTGGTTACTTCGCCTACGCGGATCCCAGATGTGGAAGACCATGTACCTTCCCTGTTGGACCTTCTGCTGACCTCTCATCCGGACGGATATCAGGTCTCCGTCGATGCCCCTCTGGGCTCTTCGGACCATTGTCTGATCCGGAGTACGGTGCCACTCACGTTCCAATCGCAGTTGCGATCTACAGCTTGCCGCCGTGTTTGGCACTATAGGTCAGCTGATTGGGACGGGATGCGGTCTTTTTTTGCATCCTACCCTTGGGGGCGGGTTTGCTTCTCGCCGGAAGATCCCAGCGTTGTTGCCGATTCTGTTGCTGATGTGGTACTTCAGGGTATGGAACTTTTTATTCCATCCTCTGTGGTGCCCATCGGAGGCAGATCCCAGCCATGGTTTGGTCGCTCCTGTAAAATAGCATCACGCTATAAGCAGGAGTGCTACCAGGCCTGGGCTGACGCATCAACGTCTCGGGATGTAAACACCAGCGCATTAAAAAAGAAGTATAATTCCGCCTCCAGGTCCTTCAAAAGTGTCATTGCTAAGGCAAGGTCTGAGCACATCGGCAGAATTGGCGAGAAGCTAGTTCGCCTTCCTTCGGGAACCCGTGCATTCTGGTCTCTCGCCAAGGCTGTCCAAGGGAACTTCTGTCAGCCATCTCTTCCATCTCTGCACAGAGAGGACGACTCACTGGCCCATGCCGCAAAGGAGAAAGCCGATCTGTTGAGCTCTCTTTTTGCGTCCAACTCGACTCTAGATGACGGGGGGAACACACCGCCGACCATCCCGCGATGTGAGTGCTCCATGCCGGATGTGCGATTTACACAGCGCTCGGTCCGCAAAGCACTCTTCTCCCTGGACGTCAACAAGTCGAGTGGGCCCGATGGAGTCCCTCCCATTGTGCTGAAGACGTGTGCTCCGGAGTTGGCACCGGTTTTAACGCGTCTTTTCCGGTACTCCTACTCCCAAGGCGTAGTCCCGAACTCATGGAAGACAGCTTTGGTGCACCCGATCCTTAAAAAAGGCGACCGCTCAGACCCGTCCAACTACAGGCCTATCGCCATCACCTCCTTGTTCTCCAAAATAATGGAAGCCATTATAAACTGCCAGCTCATGAGGTACCTTGAGGATCACCAGCTGATTAGTGACCGCCAGTACGGTTTTCGTCGGGGTCGATCAGCTGGTGATCTTCTAGTCTACTTAACTCATAGATGGGCGGAGGCAGTAGAGTCCAAGGGGGAGGCATTAGCCGTTAGTTTGGACGTAGCGAAGGCCTTTGATCGGGTCTGGCACAAAGCGCTTCTTTCGAAGCTTCCTTCCTATGGGCTTCCCGAGAAATTGTGCAAATGGATCACCAGTTTCCTTGCTGATCGGAGCATCAAGGTCGTAGTAGACGGTGAATGCTCTGATTTCAAGCCTATCAACGCTGGTGTTCCACAAGGCTGCGTGCTATCACCAACGCTGTTTCTCCTGCATATCAATGATATGTTGCTAACTGGCAGCATTCATTGCTATGCGGACGACAGCACTGGTGATGCCTTATATACCGGCCGTGCCAATATTTCTCGGGAAAACGTCGCCGAGTACCGGGACAAACTTGTGTCTGAAGTCGAGTCTTTGCTTAACAAAGTCTCGGATTGGGGGCGACTAAATCTAGTCCAGTTCAATCCCCAGAAGACACAAGTTTGCGCGTTTACCGCTAAAAAGAACCCCTTTGTCGTATCTCCTCAGTTTCAAGGCACTCCCCTTACTGCCTCAGCCAGTATCGGAATCCTTGGCGTCGACATATCGAATAGTGTGCAGTTTCGTGGTCACTTGGAAGGGAAGGCCAAATTGGCCTCTAAAAAGCTTGGCGTGCTCAGCAGAGCGAGACAGTATTTCATGTCGGCACATCGCTTGCAACTTTACAAAGCGCAAGTTCGGCCCCACATGGAATACTGTTCTCATCTCTGGGCCGGGGCACCCCAGTGCCAGCTCCTTCCACTTGACCGCATCCAGCGCAGAGCGGTTCGAATCGTCGACGACCGAGTTCTTTCTGATCGGCTCGATACACTGGCACTGCGTAGAGATGTTGCATCTCTTTGCGTATTTTATCGCATTTATCACGGGGAGTGCTCTGAGGAATTGTTCGGACTAATTCCAGCCGCTCAATTTCACCATCGCACATCGCGACAAAACTCGCGTTACCATCCATACCATCTGGATGATTGGCGGTCCACCACTGTGCGATTCAGAAGAAGTTTTCTCCCTCGCACGACTTCCTTGTGGAATCAATTACCACCAGCGAATTTTCCGGACCGATACGACTTAGGAACCTTCAAGAAAAGAGCTTACACCTTTCTAAAAGGTCGGCAACGCATCTGCAATTCCCCTGGTGTTGCGGTTGTTCATGGGCGGCGGTAGTCACTTACCATCAGGTGAGCCGCATGCTCGTTTGCCCCCTATTCTATAAAAAAAAAAAATCTGTAGATATTAATATTGAATAAAATAATATATTTAGAAAACGATTGGAATAGGCTATGTCATTAAATAAAAAAACATTTGAATATTATCCTACACGACTGAATAGGCTGTATGGTTATTGATCATTGCATATTCCGAAGGAGACTCAACTTAGTAACTTCAAGTTTCAGCTTGTCATACGGCATGCGCATTTGGCATTGTAGCTGTTTTCTTGGATAGATTTCGTGTTTTTACTTTCGTGGATTTATTTAACTTGACTCTTGGATTTTCTCTCGGATCACAGGACAGTAGTGTGTTGCGCCTATATAATGAAAATAATGTGATACTTAAGTTTTGAGAGGAATAGAACAGACAATGTACAGCCTCCGTCTGTTTTTTTAGATGACATTTTATTGATAATTGCAGAAAATAGTTAAACAATTAAAAAATGTTGAGTTTTATTTTACTTTATATAATAATTAACTACAAAACTGCATTCTTTTGTGTTTTTTCAATTTATTCAAACAACCTATTACAAGAACGGCTGATTTTACTACATAACCTACAAATCATAAAAACATAAAATAAAAAAAAACCCCCAGCCCGGCAAAAATATGATATTTGGATATAAGTAGCAAATATTTAAATATTCAAACTAGCACATATTTTAAGTTTGTTCACGCTGGGCCCAAGCTTGTATGGAATCAAGTTCATCTCCTTTTGTTACGATATTAGTTGAACGGTACGAATTATCGTTACTGGAACTACGTATATAACGTTATTTTGAGTAACGTTTCAAGTCCCGGCGTACAAGTAAATTTAAATATCCTTTTTTGTTTATTGCGGCTGTTTTTAGTATTTTATCATTATTTATTTATCTCTTTTTTATCCATCACACTAATTCTCTTAACAGACTTTGTTAGAATAATTTTACTAATAGTCAAATTTAATATCGTCTTCAAATAATATCACGTTTTTTAATATTAAAATCTTCAAGCACTGGGGCCTTTATGGGCTGTTACTGTGTTACTATTACTTTACTTTTTTTAATATAACCGTTCTCTGCCTAAACAAAACTTATAAACGGCCATTGTTAAAATATAACAAAGTGGATAATGCTATTTCAAAGATCACTGTTTACGCCTAAATTTGGTCATGTTTAACGTCATCAATCACGTTCGACTTTGCCAATCGCCCGATCGTACCAGGTGTCACGCGTGTGTCGGGGAGGGGGCAGCGGAAGGGAGCTTCCCAGCGTCTTGGCGTGGTCGGGCGAGACAGTAGGTGAGAGTGACTTGCTAGCACCGCGACCGGGTTAATCCGGGTTTTTGGGCTAGCGCTGCAGAAGTTCGCGCGAGACCGGATTTTGTTTGATTAGGGTCTAGAATCTGAATTTGGGCGCGTGTTTCTTCGTCACGTAGATATGTGAATTGTGTTAACTCGTGCGAGAGTGCGGAATGGTGTACGCGCGTGGAGGAGATATACGATCTAGGATTCGAGCCGTGCATTCCTTATTTGTGAGCTTCTCCCGGTTAATTGTCAGGATATCGTTATAATTTGTGATAAGTGAATCCGGGACGTTGAAAGTTGAACTTTGAACTACTGTCCGTTGCCGTGTCGGGTATCACGTGTTCGATTCTGCGATGAGCGTGGAATTATGCGAAGTGAAGTTAATCAAACGTACAATGAAGCTAAGAGACTGAATCACTGACAGTGAAGAAAGAAGTGGTCCGGCGCTGAAGCTGTCTGGAGCGATGCAGCATTTTGGAGCAGCCTGGAACTCGGCCGCTGCTGGTCGCCTATGCTTGCCAAGCCCCACACATTCACACATCACTGTACACGCCTCTCTATCTACCATTACACACACTCACGGCCTACCCAAGCCTTGGAGCGAAGTCGGCTCCTGAAACAGGTAAGTACTTTTGCTTTCTAGTTAGCTCCCATATAGTTTATTGTAATTAGATACATTTCACGCGGTCATATCGAGACCCGACCTGCGTCTGTTCGTTGAATCTTCGCTAATGGGCCCCGAAGATTGAATCTTTGTAGGAACAGCCGTAGGCCGTAACATACACCATTTTATCGTCAACAATTTTCTTTGGAAGGATTACCGTTTTTGAAGTATATGCATATTTCTAGCAGAAAACGGCCTTTGCTGGCGCTGTCGACCCCCGCCACACCATTCCCTTTGCCACTTTTTATTACTCAGATATTCAGGAGCTGTTTAAGTCATTATTCTAAACTTAAACTGCTTTCATGAATTATTTCGTAATACCAATGATGAACAATTTTAAATTGAGGGCTTAAACTGCTAGAAAGTTTAAGCGGTCAACGAGTTAAGCTGTAATTTAGAGTTAATCTGTTTTTAAGTCATAATGGCCGCTCTTACAATAGCTGTTTGTTTATATGTATGGCTTCATATTCTTCGTCGTTTTCGTGCTGAATGGTGGTTTAACTAAATAAATAGTCTTTTAAGATGACTGTTTGCGATTGTACAAATTCCCTTTATTGACATTTTAGAAATTCATTACATTTTTGTAATAAAGGTGATTGAGAGGTACAAAATAAGTAATTAAATACATTTCTACCATTTTTAGATTTTTCTGTCTGTCTATCTGTCTCTCTGTTTGTTTGTTAACGTATCACGTATATAGTACTAATTTATATCATAAGAATCGTTAAGGAAATTATTAAGTGTATCTTCGGGTTACATTTAGTCTTTATTTCTTTAAAATCAGTTTATTCCATCAAAAGTTATGACAAATATTCTGAAGTATGGGTACTAAGTATAGGTACGAATTTGTTCAATAGTGGCGTTGAATGAGTCTTCAAGTACATTTTAAATTAATATCATATTACAAATCATAATTAAATGAGGTAAAATAATGTTCTATAATGATATAATTATAATATCTAAAACGCAGTAAACAAAAGTATTACATAAAGAACGTAATAAATATATACAAAAATATATTAACCTTATTATCTACATCTAAAGTACAATAGTTAACCAATTTCATCGATAGATGGCGGTGTGGCACAAATGTGATACAGGCAGGTTAAGGTTTTTTCCTGTAGATGAGTTTCATATTTGCTTCCAATCTTTGTATTTGTATTACACGCTGCCCTACTGCGTGTTGACAATCTCATTTATTTTTACCGCCGAGTACTCTATGAGGTACATCAAATTTTAAAAGAGCTATTAACAATTTCGTTTTTCGGCGAGGATCAAACTTTCTTTTTTACTTACTATGCAGGTACTGATTTATAACTTCTTTTATGTTTGTTATTGTATCAATCGCGTCAATTAATCTCTTATTTTTAGAATTGATGTTAACAGCGCCATCTCTCTTTAAATCTAAACATATACATATAATAAAAATGGTGATAGAATGTTGTGACTGTTTCTGTACATTGTATAGTATGTTAATTTGTGACTAAAATCATTATGGGACTGAAAATCATTAAATAAGTAAATTTTTATAATTTTTAGAATTGTACTGTCTGACGGTCTGTCTGTTTGTTTATGAATGCATGATGTTTTCAGTAAACGTCTTTTTTTTCAATTATATCCTTAAGAAAATCATAAAGCATATTATCGAGTTCATTTAATCTTTGTTTTATTAAAATTGGTTAATTCTATCGAAAGTTATGATTATTATTTTGAAATGTAGGTTCGAATTTGTTTAGTGGTGCCATAAAATCTCAATAATAGTAATAAAAAGATTCGTGTGTAAAAAAAACGTTCTATTATAATATATTTATACTTAAAACACAGTAAAAAAATATGTTATACTATTTTATGTTTCCTTAAATTAATAAAAAAGAGGTTTTCTCACAAAGAACGTAATAGATGACGTTGTACAAATTACAAGCTTTTCTGAATTGCGGAATTAAGATTTTTCGTCGGTGAATCGTATTTAGACTAACTGAAGAACTTTATGTCCATGAGTCCGAAGAAGCTGTAAGCCTCTAAGAGCCGTGTAGGCTAACATCACAAACATCATCAGAAGAAAAAAGATACGTACGTCCAAATTATTCAACAAAACTCGACTAAAAGTAGCAAAATTGAAATAAAATGTCGTTATATTGTTTTATACCCAGAATCCCTCTAATACCAAATAAATAACTTTCCTTTCATTTTTAAGATAGGGTTGATCGATGTTGCAGAAACATCGATGTTGGCATCGATAGCTCAACATCGATGTTCGATGTTTAGCCTACTCTAAACATCAATGACCATTATCGGTGTTTTTTGTATATGTGTAGATACTTACACACTGTTTCAAAATTATGTGGGTATACACATCAAGGGAAGAGTAACAAATAACTTGAATATCAATTTACGTAGAATAGTTATTATGCGACAACCGACAACGACACTAGAAAATAAAGCGAAAGCAGTGACCATTATGACATTACAGGTGACACTTGACAATTAAGTTTGACACACCATACTGACATTTTTTTAGGTTAACGATGCGTTCAGAAATTCTGAATCATTCAAAATTTTTAATCTTCAGAGCAGATGCAAGATTAGTTGATATTGATTTTGCGGGTTCGCATTGTTTGCAAGTTCCCAATTATCGATTATGGGTTCATTGACGACGATGTTTCGATGTTTGAAATGTGTCAACATCGATGTTAAAACATTGAACATTTCTGTACGCCCCGGCTAAGTCTACTTCTAACGTCGTTTACACAGAAGCTCTATCATAAACGACTTAGAACTTTGAGCATATCGATTTATTTTGTTACGACTTATTCATACAGTAATGATATAAATCGATTCATATTCTCTTTCCCTAAACATCAAATTCTTTAAGTAAAACCTATGTACGCGAGCTACGCCGCAGGCACAGCTAGTATATATAATATATTTCTTGAAAGAAACGCCCAAAAACAAAAGAAAATCATGCGTGAGTGTCGTGGAACACTGTTGGAACGAAGTTTTCTCGAAGTATATTATTATTTATAGAAGTATTATATTATTGATTAACAAATACAAATATATGAATTACTAGCGTCTATTAAAATGAAGCGTCATTTAAAATAATATTTCTTTCATGGCAAGATAAGAAAAAGTGCGAGGGAGCTTCCATCTCGCTTCAAGGCCATCTACACTACAGAAAGGGTCGGAAATTCTTACACTTCTTTTTTCGCCTAGCCCCCATTCGCCAAGTCCGTACCGTGCGATAAGGAACTTCGTTCCAAAACAAATGAACGATATTATGCTGAATATTTCCACATTTAAAAAATTATGTTTTTTTTAATTTAATTAATTGGAGAGGTGGCAGCCCCCGGCTCTGACGATTAACTGGTATAATTCGATGTTTTGGGCGTCGAGATCCACCCAGGGACGTGGGTGTACGGTGAATACGTGGTGTGAAGGAGTATGCAGTGCACTCGTCTCCCGACTTGCTGAGTCCCATCCGTTGTCCTAACTGTGTTTAAGCTACTTCGGATGTGTCTCGACCGTAGTAAATAGTAAAAAGTAGTGCTGAGACATTTCCTTCAAATATTTAGAGATCGTCGGAATTTGGCAATCTCTGTGTAAGTAGGAGTTACAGTGCACTCTTTATTCCTTCACTCTTATAGTGCAATGAGACGGCAATGCGACACACCCGAGGACAGATTAGCTCACAAACGGCTTATTGTGCTTTCCGAGGCATTAGGGTAAAATACCGCCAACTTTCTGACTCCGTGCTGTGCTGTAAATTTCTCGACAGAAAAACTCAAAACTTTTTTTATAGAACATAAGTAACAATCGGGAAGTTCACCTGATGGTATGTATGTTGTGGGCCCATAGACGTATACATCTGTTTTGGATAAAAATTAAAATGCATATGCGTTTCGACTCCTGGGGACTGAGATGGAATGTCTCGTATCCAGTAAAACGGCGCTACGGATCTCTACACATGTCATACGAAACACAGCAGCATTTCGTTGCTGTTTTATGCTCGAGATTTTTTTTTATATAGGATAAGGGTGACAAACGAGCACACAGTCTACCTGATGGTAAGTGGTTCCTGCGGCCCATAGACATCTACATCTATCCTCTATTACAAATCAAAATGTAGATGCGTTGTCACCCGTGAGGACTAAGATGGAATGTCTCATTTCCAGTAAAAAGGGCCTCCGGCCACCTGCACTCACCAAGCGAATCGCAGAGGTAAACCTCTACTTCACGCTGGTTTTCTGTGAGGTCGTGGTACCACCCCGGTTCGAGCCGGTCCATCCGTGCGACAGCAAAAGCTGCCGCGTGGCTCTACCACTGTTACGAATGAAAATCATATCATAAAAGAATGTTCATAGTGTAAAACTATGAACATTCTTACTGCTTCTCAAGACATTGATATATTTTTAGACAACGTTTACATTGATAGACAATTATCCATGCACACCGATTTTCGCAATTTTATTTTCTCAGATGTAATAAGGTTTTTGGAATGCAAATGACGATAAAATACAAAGAATACATAGATTACAAGAATAAAATTTATTTGATTAATAATAGTTATATATATTAACTTGGTTGTAATAATTGATGCAATATAAAATATAAGGAAATAAATTTAAATGTATAGACTATATCAGAACTTACCCTGAGTAACAAGTATGAACATTCACTTTTATGTTTCTTTCTATTTGAAAAAGGTGCAGCTGTATAAGAATTTCAATTTAACTTATAATAAGTTACGAAACTTTTCGAGTTCAGCCGCTGATAAATTTACCAGTCTTACTAGACTAACAATTTTGATGTGAAATTATTTATGAATTCTAACTTTATTCAGTAATTTAATACGTGAATCCCCATAACGACCTTTCTTATATTTTTTTAGATATTATAATATGCCAGTGTCTATTATTCTGAATAATTTCTAAGGTAGCCAGCCGAAAATAGGGAAGCGCATTGACTTAAGTCTATTCATTCTTGCTTTGAAAACAACCTTATCATTTAGAATGGCAAGGCTTCCTTCCTTGCACTCATTTCTTGTGGAGTCTGTTACCATCAGCAATTATTCTCGACTGATGTGTCCGGGTGCGCGTGTGCGCGTGTGTGCGTGTGTGTGTGCGTGTGTGTGTGAGTGTGTGTGTGAGTGTGTGTGTGTGTGAGTGTGTGTGTGTGAGTGTGTGTGTGTGTGTGAGTGTGGGTGTGGGTAAGGGTGTGGGTGTGGGTGTGGGTGTGGGTGTGGCTGTGGGTGTGGGTGTGGGTGTGGGTGTGGGTGTGGGTGCGGGTGCTGGTGTGGGTGTGGGTTTGGGTGTGGGTGTAGGTATGGGTGTGGTTGTGGGTGGGGGTGTGGGTGGGGGTGTGCATGTGGGTGTGGGTATGGGGATGTGGGTGTGAGTGTGGGTGTGTGGGTGTAGGTGTGGGTGTGGGTGTGTGGGCGTGGGTGTGGCTGTGGGTGTGGGATGGGTGTGGGTGTGGGTGTGTGTGAGTGTTTGTGAGTGTGTGTGAGTGTGTGATAGTGTGTGTGAGTGTGTGTTAGTGTATGTGAGTGTTTGTGAGTGTGTGTGAGTGTGTGTGAGTGTGTGAGTGTGTGTGAGTGTGTGTGTGAGTGTGTGTGAGAGTGTGTGTTTGAGTGTGTGAGTGTGTGTGTGTGTGTCTGCGTGTGTGTGTGTGCGTGTGTGCGTGTGTGTGTGTGTGCGGGTGTGCGTGTATGCGCGTGTGCATGTGTGCGCGTGTGCGCGTGTGCGAGTGGCGCGTGTGCGCGTGTGCGCGTGTGCTCGTGTGCGCGTGTGCGCGTGTGCGCGTGCGCGCTTGTGCGCGTGTGCCCGTGTGCGCGTGTGCGCGTGTGCGAATGTGCGAGTGTGCGCGTGTGCGCGTGCGCGCGTGCGCGCGTGTGCGCGTGTGTGCGTGTGTGTGTGCGTGTTTGCGAGTGTGTGTGTGTGTGAGTGTGTGAGTGTGGGTGTGGGTGTGGGAGTGGGTGTTGGAGTGGAGGTGGGTGTGGGTGTGGGTGTGGGTGTATGGTTGTGGATGTGTGGGTGTGTGGGTGAGGGCGTGGGTGTGTGGGTGTGGGAGTGGGTGTGGCTGTGGCTGTGGAAGTGGGAGTGGGTGTGAGTGTGAGTTGTGAGTGAGAGTGTGATTGTGAGTGTGAGTGTGTGAGTGTGTGAGTGTGTGAGTGTGTGAGCGTGCGTTCGTGCGTGCGTGCGTGCGTGCGAGCGTGCGTGCGCGCGTGCGTGCGTGCTTGCGTGCGTGCGTGCGTGCATGCGTGCGTGCGTGCGTGCGTGCTTGCTTGCGTGCGTGCGTGCGTGCGTGCGTGTGTGTGTGTGTGTGTGTGTGAACATTCTGAATGTATAAGTATATGTTTAAGAAATTATTCTCTTCCGTACTACTTCAATGTATGTTGGCGGATTTTAAATATATCCTGCAAATATTTAATGTTATGTCACTTCATATTCCTTCACCACCGAGAACGTGTCAAATCAGTATTTTAAATAGCAAAATAACAATTTCATTGGTACCAGTGAGACCTATTTACGATATGCACTTAGCCTCCGAGCTTTTGCGGCTATTACGGTCAAGGAAGTGTAAATAAATAAATGAATAAACTTCTGTGCAGTTATTAACGAAGCACTTTAGTAGAAAATATGAATGTTTTCTTTGTAAACATTTTCAGCATAAGCTTTGTGAGCAATAAAACAGAAAGTCTGGCTTCAAGAACTAAGGGCGTGACTTGAGCACTAATGGTGCATCCATGGCGCTTTCCATTGAAAATTTGCGGGCATTGAGCCAAATGTACAATTTCTTGTTTTTATGAGTGTTTTTAATTTGTTCTTCAATTTAAAATAAAAATGTTATTATAGAGCTTGAAGCAATAATAATAAGTCTTATCCGAAATTGTTTGCAATAATCAAGAATATTATTGTTTCGAAATTAGGTAGTTTGTAATTAATCAATTAATTAAAGTATATATACAGTAAAACTTGGTTAAGTGGGACCCGGATAAGTAAGAAACCACCATAGCTGGAACTCATGCTTAGATCCCGACACTTTAGTGCTGAATTACCTCTGTTAGTGGGATAAAACAAACCTCTGTAGCTGGGATTAGTTTTTTCGATTTTATCTTCATAATTACCTCTATAATTGAGACAGTGATAATATTTTACCTCTTTTACTGATACTATATTTTGTGTACCGTTTTGTTTACTAATTCTTATTCTACCCGCAAATTCCGCACTTAGATAATTGTGTAAGAGTGACCTCCAGTTTTAGTTTGGTTTTGCTACCGTCAGGATGTTTATGTATTATGTTTACAAACTATATAACTATAAACTATACATACATACATACATATAATCACGCCTCTTTCCCGTAGGGGTAGGCAGAGACCACTTATTTCCACTTGCTACGATCCTTACATACTTGTTTCGCTTCGTCCACTTTCATTATTCCGTTCATACATGCTCTACGGTTTAGGGTACTCTTGACCTGGCCTTTATTCAAGACGTCCCTGATTTGGTCTAGAAATGTCCGCCTAGGTCCGCCCTTCCGACACTTTCATTCACACTCGCCTTATACACTTTTTTCGTCAATCGTTCTTCATTCATTCTCTCGACATGACCAAACCATCTCAGCATACCTTTCTCAATTTTTGTCACTACATCTTCTTTCAGACTACAACGTTTCCTTATCTCACTATTTCTTATCCTGTCACTCAGTTTAACTCTTATCATACTTCTTAATGCTCTCATCTCAACTGCATTTACTCTGCTTTCATGTTTCTTCTGCCATACCCAACTTTCACTTCCGTACATGAGTGTCGGAACCAACACCCCCTCATGCACAGCCGAACGAGCCTTGTTAGACACCAAGCCCATGTCGTCAGCACAGATTGAAAAGGCGGTACAGCTGACTAGCCACCAGGCCCTGTCCAGCCCTCAGCATCTCGGCGGTAATCCTGTCATACCCTGCAGCCTTACCTAGTCTCATACTTTTCAACGCTTTCACTATTTCATCCATGCTTATCTCATTTTCATCAACATTTATATTATTTTCCGTGGAAGGTGGCAGATGCTGTACCTGCACTTCCTCTCTTTCAAACAAACTTTCAAAATACTCTTTCCATCTCTTTAACACACATTCTTCTCCTTTTATAATGCTTCCATCTTGACTCCTGATTGTACTCAGCTCCGAGGTAGAAGTTTTTCCTCTGGCTGTTTTGATGGTTTTCCAGAAAAACTTAATGTTTGACTGGAAATCTTCAGTGAGCCTCCTATCGAAATCATCCTTTTGTTCTTCTTTATTTCTAGACACAATTTTTTTCGCTGCTGTTTTCAATCTTTTATACTTCGTTTTTGCTTCCTTTATCTCGTCATCCGTTGCCTTTTGAACTTTTTGGTTAGCTTTTGTTGCTAACCAATCCAACCACGCTTTCTTCTTTTCTTGCACAACCCTTTGTACATCTTTATCCATCCACACGTTATCATTCTTTCTTCCTTTCCTTCTTTTAGCTACCCCGCATACCTCAATAGCAACATTTACGACCCCTTTCTTAAATGTCTCCCACAAATCTTCAATCACTCCTATCTCTTCTATCCCTTTAAAACTTTCTTTCAGTTTCTCTACATACTCGTCTTTCTTTTCTTTTTCATGTAGATTTTCCACTTTTACTCTGTCCAAAACACTCGTAGGCTCGACCACTCGGTGTCGCCACCGTTTAAAGAGGCCACGCATTCGGGCTATGACCAGGAAGTGGTCTGTGTCGAGGCCTACACCGCGGTATGCCCGAGTGTCTAGCACTTTCTTCCTCAGTCTTTCATCCACAATTACAAAATCAATCATACTTCTAGACTCACTCTCATCTCTTGTATACAAATGGATATTTTTGTGGTCAAACATTGTGTTGGCCACTCACAGATTCCATTCCAAGCATACTTCAAGCAGGCTTCTCCCATTGTCATTCACTCTCTCGTCCCCAAACGTACCCAGAACTCCTTCATACCCATCACGCTTTACTCCAACCCATCCATTAAAGTCCCCTAACATCACGATCCGTTCATTTTCTCCGCATTTATTCAAGACCTCTCTCATGCTATCCCAAAATTCCTCTCTCTCTTGTTGTGATCTTAATGACCCACCTCCACGCAGATCCGTCGGTGCATAGACCCCAAGGATAAACAAGCGAGTGAGTCCGACTTTTAACCTAATCCACAGGAGTCTTGGGCTTACACATTCATGCTCCATCACACATTCAACCATTCGAGATGAAAGAATCACACCAACTCCCTGACAGCCTCGGCTGGTTTGGGGGACTCCCGACCAGTATGCCGTGTAGGGGCCATGAACCGTGGTGTCACATCCTTTCCTCTTGGTTTCGTTCACGCACAGAATATCAATGCAACGTTCATCCATCATCTGATATACTTCATCTACCTTACTATCCATTCCTCCTCTTACATTCAACGTAGCGAAGCGGCTCTCCGTGGGCCGCTTTTCGCCCCCGCGAGAAACGAGACGTGATGGGTGGCGAACCACATCGCCGCCATTTTGGTTAATTAAATTATTTTTATGATTATCCATTGCGTTCCCACGAATAGCGAGGGAAAGGTTTGTCCCCCCCAGCAGAGCCCCGCATGCCAGGGTAAGGCTAGCCTAATTCTGGGCTCGCCCGGTCCCAGGGCATTGTGGCACGCTAACGACTAGGCTCGCCCCTAGCCATGCATCCATCCGCGCGGCCGACGTTGGATTGGCGGAGGGTAGGAATAGGAAAAGGGGAAAGATAGGTGGTGTGAAAAGGAAGAGTAAGGTAAATTAGGGTAGGAAATAGGAAATGTAGGATATTACCGTCCAGGAGGGCAAGGGATAGGACAGTAATAGCTAGGGAAGCCGGGGTCGCATACCCGTATACCATACCACAACTACCGGACAGGTAATTTGGGATGAGTATCCCTTGACTAAAAACTATAAACTATATAACTGAAATAACCTCTATTCTCACCCCTATTAATGGAACCCTCTGTAAATGAGATAGATTTTTATTTATACCTGGATATCTGAGACACTGGGTAAGTGGAGTGGATACCTCCTTAAATGAAACTAATTTGCAGGTCCTTTAAGGTCCCAGTTATCCAGGTTTCACTGTAGTAATTACAGTATATTATATAGTAATTGAACTATTATAACAACTCCAATTTTAAGAAATTACTATTGTCTCCAAACTTAGTTGGTATTTTGTTTTGCAAACATGAATATCTGGTTTTTGGATAAGTATATTAATTATCGGAAAACCTATTTAAGCTCAGTTCCTTGCTTTAATCTCAAAAACTATATGACATATTTTTTCGTTAAACGTGGTCCGAGCATCTTGCTGCTGTTTGGTCTCTACCTACTCCCTCGGGGATTACACGTGTTTGTACTACGTGATGCGATTTTTTTAAAACAATAACTGAACAACCATAAATTTCACTAATGAAATTCTTATTACATTAATCTTTTATTTTCGCAGTACCAGAGAGGTAGGGATCAGTCATTCCGTTTGTAACTAATAGCTGGAATATTGCCTCTATCTTACTTATGTTCCTATATATTATGTGTTCAGCAGTGGTTTTATATAGGCTAAAATGGATGGATATATTGTATGGATTATCTTCCATATTATAGTTTTATGGTAATGTTTTTCATGTACTTTTTTCTTGCCTGTTACTTTATAAAATTTCTTCACTATTCGACTTCTAGTCGTAAGTAAATATATAATTTTATATAGGTACTTGTGATTAGTTCCAATAACACACGTACTTTGGACCTACAAACTGAGACACATTAAAGTATCAGCTTTAATAATAAGTTTTAATAACTTTATAAATATTAATTATTTTTTATTTTTTTTAATTTGATTGATTATTAAAAATAAAGTAAGTAGAAAAGTACTAAGTGGGTGATTGTTTTTGATAAATTATATTGTTAAGAAGATTCATGAATAGCATAGAATAGAATAGAATAATTTTTATTCAATATTGATTACATGTAATTCTTATTGAATGTCATTTTTAACTTTTAATAAAATTGTGTTTAAATAGGTTTGTGATGAAATTATATTAATTATATATAATTCATATGGTGTCAAATGAACTTTTAGTGACAGAATGGTAAGTGGATACAATGCCATGGCCTTTATATACCTACATCTGCCGTCGAATGAGAATCAAAACTGTATTTTATATATTCTTATATGGTTTTTTACATCAGCGCCGTAGCTCTACAACGTACATAATAGATGTAATAAATCTGTTTTACAATTACGTACACACGTATGCACACTCGTACATACACATGTGAGCATTCATGTACGCACGCACAAATGCATGCATACGCGCAGTTTACACTAGTAGGTAGGTAGGCGTAGTAGGCGCGATTATTTAATTGTTTGGATGTTTGTATGTTTATGGCTCAATATATCAAATACTACTGAATGGATTTTGATGAAACTTGACATGAACATAGACAACATAGAAGACATAGGTTAAAGTTTTTATAAAAAAATCCTATCCTAAATTACAGTATTTTTAATCCGTTGCTAAAAATCACCAATAAAATTTATCTCTTGGCGCTCCTTAAGGATAAAAATATAGAATTCCGTTAGTACAAATTATTTTTTTAATAAAAAGAGCAGTGGAAGCTATTGCGTAAAAAAAGGGATGACAATGAAAAGGAAATAATAAATATAATTTCTAAAAATAAATGAGCTAAAAAGTAATATTATTAAGTTGCAAAAAGAATATACTTTTGTTATAAAAGAAAATAGAAGAACTGAGTGGAAAGACGGTTTTTCTTTACAAGTTATGTTTTTGATGGCATCTTATTTCTTTTTGTAGATAGTTATATCTAGGCATCTATCTACACCTATTATTCCATTATATTATACATATATAGGTACACTGATTCATTCATTGCAAATATAACTTTGTAATCTTATATATTTATATGGTATTATAACGTTATTTATGCAGTTGGTGCATCTCGAAAACTGGACCGAAATTGCTTATTTTAAAATATAATAAATATTTTAATTTTCCCTTGATTTAAATGCTAAACAATAATTGTATTCCAATTTTGAAGTTTCTATGTCTGCTAGAAGTTCCTTACAGTTTTGAGATGAGATGATCGGTCAGTGAGTGAGTGACAAAATTAAGAAACTTTGACTAGTTATAATTCTTAAGCTACTGGTTCAAATTGAATGAAATTTGAAATATACCGAGTTTATACAATGCCTACTTGGTTACTGAAATTCAGGCTTTTAGTTTTATCTTTAACGAAGTTATAGGGGTTCGAAAATGGCCTAAACTGCTTCGAGAAAAGGATAGTACGGCCGTGCCACTTTTTTACTCGACTTAGCGGGGGCATTGCCGTGCCCCCGATTCTGGTGATGTGTGGTTAATTAAATAGCTAACAGACATTGAAACCACTAAATTAGTTTACTTTTCATTTTCTACGTTAAAATATGGATTATGTTTAATAACTGTTTTCAATTGAGTTGAGAAAAAAAACGCCTCATCATTTATTTTACAACTTTATTAAAAATCCCCATACTCTTGGAGTAGTAACTCGGGTAATTTTATTACTGAAACACTGCAAAAATGGAGCTAAATATTTTATTTTATTTTTCATCAAGAAATAATAATAAACATATATTAAGAACAAACTTAATACATCATACATCATGGCTGAAAAATCATGCCTTAGTCGAAATTTTCAATTTAAATAAACACCACTCTTGAAGTTACATTTTCATAACCAAATAATTTCACGTACGACTTGTCACTAATGAAACGGTGAAACTTATTTGAAGTTACTCCGCGCCTTGTGCACAATAACAAAATAGGTACACGCCAACCTCATCCACGAGAATTGTAATAAAGTTTCTTACATTTACATTGTATATTCATTGCAAGAGGTGTTCAGAACGTGATTCGGTTACAAGATAGTATCGACTGATAGGAAAATGGTGTCTCGGGATTTGTTGTTGTTACTACATCTTATTGTTACTCTATATTAGTTATTTCTTTACTTACATTTTCTTTCAAACATTTATCAATGTTAAATAATGTTTTCTGTTTTATGCTAGATATAAAAAAGAAGGTCTAGAGTCTAGACCTTCTTTTTTTACGTTAGACGTTCGTTTAAAAGAACGTCTAATCTTTTAAACGTTAACGTCTAGACTCTAGACGTTAACGTTTCTCTTCCTTAATAGTATTGTTATAGACATCGAAGTAGTCTATATATATATATATATATATATATATATATATATATATATATATATATATACTGGCACAACTAGAAATGTTTTGCATCATTTTTGTTGATTTTATCGATTTAACAAGAGTAATAAAAAGGTACATATCAAATTCTGAAAGCAAATCTTGCATTTTCAAATCGTTTAAACTGTGCATTTCAAAAGCTACATTTTAGTGACTGAATTAGAGCAACAGAAAATAACATTTGCTTCATAAATATGGCAAGACGGTTATGTTTGAGCGAAATTCGACTACACCACAGTAACGTACAGATCAGGATTTGTAAAATAAAAATTTAAGCGGAATATCACTTGGTTGTTGTATTGACAGGGGAATGAAAGGGCAAACATTAAATCAACACGACGATCCTTATACCTTACACAGATTTCTCGTCTAATTTTGGGTATTTAACGAGTCTTTTTAACAAGATGGTTTCCATACGTAAGCAGCTGTGAATATAATGCTGTGTTCCGTCGAATGGTAAGAGGGTCAATATAATTTCTGGTACTGGGAGCATTTCATTCAATTTATGGGGGTAACAATGTATATTTAGCATTCTTTGCTTGAAGTTGGTTATACTCGTAGGTGTCCATGAGTTGTTTGTTACTTATCGGAATTTGGACCGTTATCTTGTATGATGTCTTTCGAAAAAATATGCAAGTTTTACTTAAAATTATTATTATTATTATTACAAAAATACAAAGACAAACATTATAGGTAGCGGGGGACTGAAGTACTCCAGTACTTTGTTTCTGCCATATATGTTATTTGTTTGTACCTACGTTATGTGTTTGCTTGTAGCTAATGCCCTGGTCCAGTGCTAATTCGTAAATCTGTAATAGCGTCTCAAAATAGTCTTGCCATTATGAAAAATATCTCTCAAATGTGAAAATGTATATAGGACAATCTTATAAACACATGGATAAAGCCGAGTGTGAAAGTTAATTTATCATAAACACAAGAAAAATAAAGATAATAGAAAAAATGTGTGCAGTTCACACGCGGTAGAAGTGAAACCTTCAAAGAAAATTAAATATAAAATATAAATATCTCACAGCAAATGGTTTATTAAGATAAATTTATTCAATATAGTTAATTTAAACTAATTAATAAATTTGTTAATTTTTAACTGTTTATTTTAACAGTTAAAATTTTATATTAACTATCTCTAAAGCACCGCACAAAGAGGAGACCGATATAATAGGAAAGACAATTTAAAAAAATACCAGCAATACTATTAACATTACTAAAATTCACTTTAACCGCTATTATTAATAGTAATAATATGGCGTAGGGAAGTGACGACCCTATCGCCCGCTGTGTGTTATGTGACAAAGCTGCTACGTCAGCGCAGTCAGTCAGCACCTTCCCAAGAGGTGTTAGCGACGTGCCTCGGCAAAATTGAAGGTGCAAAGGTCCGCTTACGCACATGACCTAACCATGAAACGGTGCCGGGTCTGGGCGTCTCCAGTTAACTGACGCCCATTAAATGAATGATGGAAAACAGAAGAACGCGAAAAGGAGCGCTGCCTGGAGGTTGCTAGGGTGCGTCTGGAGCTGGCGCTGGATGCGACAGCATGCAAACCGCCAGCCGAGCGCGAGGTGCTGTATGAACACCCAGCAGCCCCTCGCATCCATCATCTCCTACAGCTAGCTTGATGACGGCAGGATCTCCGCGGGCCCAGCAATCGACACCCGTCACTGGTGGAGTACGCCGCATGCATTGGAGAATACAGGTGAATAGCAACGCATTGCGGGCGTACTTAAGGGCGAAAGGGGGAGAAATTGGAGGTTTTGCGTACCGGGCTAGGATGCATCAACTTTTTGCTGAGCTGGACCCATTTATAACCGTCACCAAGCAAAACCTGGTAGACCGAGTTCAGTATATATTGCGCTCAAACATATTTGATGGCACCGAACTCAAACGACTACGACGTGAGCCTGTACCTTTATCGGATGAAAATACTACGGCTGAGGATGCGGCGCCACAAGTTACAGAGCAATCAGCACACGTGGATGCCGCCGTGAATCCCCGAGTTGTATTTGATTCAGACGATAATAGAACAGTCCACCAGGAACTAGAACTAGAGCAAATGAGGAGTATATTGGAAGAGGCGACTGAGGAATCGCACAGTACCGAATCAAGCCGACATTGTCGCATTCTGGGGCGGCCTGTGGACAGAGTAAACCACAGCGAAGGACCTTGAACGAAAGTTGTGACGAGTCAGTGTGCGAGTGTTACGCCCATGGACCCCGTCATCATAACGCCGGATGACGTAGCTTAGGCAGTCCGTAAGAACCCAAACTGGAAAAGTCCAGGATTCGACGGACTGCATCACTAATGGCTGAAGGGTTTCATGGTGTCACGCTGTACTCATCCGACAGTTTCAAGAGTCTCTCGAACAAAAGTCGCTCCCGAGCCTCTTCACTACTGGGATCACTAATTTGGTTTCTAAAGACCATGATTCCACAGACTGTAGCAAGTGTAGTTTCAACAGTGGTAGAGCCAGGCAGCAGCTTTTGCTGTCGCACGGATGGGCCGGCTCGAACCGGGGTGGTACCACGACCTCAAAGAATACCAGCGTGAAGTAGAGGTTTACCTCTGCATTTCGCTTGGTGAGTGCAGGTGGCCGGAGGTCCTTTTTACTGGAAATGAGGCATTCCATCCTAGTCCTTACGGGTGAAAACGCATTTGCATTTTGATTTGTAATAGAGGATATATGTAGATGTCTATGGGCCGCAGCAACCACTTACCATCAGATGGACTGTGTGCTCGTTTTTCACCCTTATCCTATAAAAAAATACCGCCCCATTACGTGTCTACCCACCATATATAAGACACTGACATCCATTTTGAGTCCGTGACTCATTCGTCATCTGGGTTTAAATCAGGTGATGTCGCGTAATCCAAATGGATGTTGAGCGATTTTCGTGGAAAGAACGACTCCTCATTGACGCGGTCATTGGCAAAGTGGTTAAACGCAACCGTCGCAACTTGTCCGCCGCTTGGATAGACTATAGAAAGGCATTCGACTCGGTGACCCACACATAGCTAAAGAGGCTCCTCAAGCTGTACAAGGTTGACTGTACCCTTAGAGACTTCCTCGGGCAGTGTATAGGGCAGTGGAGTACAATTCTTTGTCATCTAGGCGAGCGGATGACAGATGCGAAAACCAACATAAGGATAAGTAGGGGTATCTTCCAGGGCGATTGTTTGAGTCCAATCTGGAGGACTCCGTGTGGTGATTTCAGCTTCGGAAAGGAGGTAAAAAAGTGACTCACCTTTTCTTAATGGATAATCTCAAATTATTTGCCTCAAATTAGTCGCTCCCATCTTATGAAAATGTTAAACATAACTTGTGATTTTAGTAATTCTATTAGAATGAGCTGGGGATGGATAAGTGTGCGATCCTCCATGTTGAAAGGGGAAGGGTTGCTAATTCTGAGGGCATAGGGTTATCTTTGCCCATCAACATAAGGACTCTTTCCGAGGCTGAAACATACCGATACCTGGGTATGTCACAGGTATCGATGAGGCGGGTATGACGCAGTCAGTTTGCGATGTGTTTTATACCTTTGACCAAAGTTTAATGACAGCCTTTTGTCCAGTGTCAATAAGACACACGCATACAACGGTTGGGCCATGTCTGTTCTCATATATACGTTTGACATACTTAGGTGGACTCAAACTGAACTTAACGCCCTGAATAAAAAAGTCCGCACTACTATGACGTCCCATGGGATGCATCACCCGAGATCGTCGATAATGAGGCTGAACTTGCCGCAGAAACATGGGCGTGGCCTTTTAAGCGCGCTCATCATGCATAATCGCGAAGTGCAGCCACCGTAATAAAGGTTGTGATAAAGGACTTCTCCCTCTATCCTTAGCCAACGAGCAATGGCAAGACCCGGCAGTACAGAGCATTTCCGACCGGGAGACCGTATGGAAGGAGAAAGAGCTCCACGGGAGGTTTTAGAAAGCTCTATGTCGCTACGTTTTGGTGACTTCTTTGGGGAAACCGAGGATTTTGTCTGTGCGGTACAGGATCAAGTTATTAAGACCAACACATCGCTAGTTGAGATACATCCTAAAGGATGGCGCCGTCGACGACTGTCGAGCTTGTCGCCATCCCGGTGAGTCCCAGTGAGCCACTTAGGCATGTGTCCGATTGTTCGGCTCTTTCTAACTTTGAGTACTTGCACAGACATAATCTAGTAGCCGGGATTTTACACTAGGAGCTCGCTCCGAAATACTGTCTCGTGCAATTCCGGAATCCATAACCCGATTTTTACAGATGAAGAAGTGTGGATTAGATAAAAACAAAGTAGCTAAGAACTTTGTGTTACAATACAAACACTACAAAACTTGTTTATTACGACCAAAGGCACACACAAAATTCAAAAAATTTCACAAAAATATTTGTAATGCCACTTTAGATAAATAAATAATGAGCAGAAATATTTCTTGAATTTATATTTCAATGAAAAACTGTAATAAGTTGTGGAAATAATTTGCAAAAAAGGGCTAGTGACTGTATTCCACTTTATTGAGAGATTTGCATTAGAGCTATTTGCTATTTTGATTATCACCCAAAATGGATCCAATTATCCTAATTTAAATCCAAATAGTTCAAAGACATCATATAATATAATATATTAAAGAAAGGGGCTACGGGCAATAAATAACTGAGTCAATAATCTGTAAGGAATCTTTTTAGCTCCGAACCCTTTATAGAAAAATGGAGACGATATTTAGACCCTTACTTTTTTGTTATTTTGCTTTTTATATTGATTTATATCATACAAGTATTAAGAATTTATAAAAGGCTACAACTCTAAAATGCGTTGATTTTAAGTTTATCAAAAAATCTTTAAGAGGCAACGTCACTTCTTTTATTTTAGTAGAATATAAAATTAATATTACTTATTTCATTGACATATGGTAAAGACTTGAGAGAATTTATTATCCCATTTCGTATAGTAACGCATCCACACACAGGCCACAGCAACCACTTACCATCAGGTGGAATGTAAGTTCGTTTGTCTCCCTCATTCTATAAAAAAATGTATTGTAAGTGTCGTAAGAGGCGACTGTGGGAAACGCCACAAACATCTCATGCGTATGCTAAAGAATTAGAATTATTTGCGAGAATTCTGTCTTTCCATCGGATTAAAATGTGGATGTCTTCAAAGCAAGTATGAATAGGCTTAATCTTCGGTTGCATCACTACTTATGATCAGCTGGGATAGTAGTCATGTACTGTATATAGTTGTTATAAAATAAGTTTTATTACATAACCTTACTCGTTAACAACTTCGAGCTTGGTGTTCCCAACAAGTACCGGCATAGGTGTGACATGGACGTTAAACATGATTTTTGTTTTGTCCATGTTCATCTCAAATCCTATTCGTTGGGAGACACTATTGAGGTCATTGAGCATAGTGCTTAGGTCCTCCAGCGATTCTGCCATAAGGACTATATCGTCAGCAAATCGAAGGTGAGTGATATACTCGCCTTTGACGTTAATACCCCATCCTTTCCAGTCCAGTAGCTTGAAAACATCTTCCAAAGCAGCAGTGAAGAGTTTCGGAGATATAACGTCACACTGTCTTACACCTCTCTGCGGTTGGATAGGTTTCGTTCTCTGATTCTGTACTTGGATAGCCAACGTAGCTCTACTGTACAAACTCTTCAGCACTTCGATATGCCGACAGTCAACTTGGCACCGCTGAAGAGACTGCAGCACCGCCCAAATTTCGACGGAATCATAAGCTTTCTCATAGTCCACACACGCCAGACATAGTGATAAATTGTACTCCTCGGACTTCTGTACAATTGGCCGAAGGGTGTATATGTGGTTCATGGTACTAAAGCCTTTTCGGAAACCGGCTTGTTCGAGAGGCTGGAAGTCGTCAAGTCTGTGTGCGAGACGATTCGTAACGACTCTCGAAAACAGCACGTAGACACGGCTCAGAAGGGAAATCGGTCTGTAGTTCTTCAAGAGAGCATTGTCGACTTTCTTGAAGAATAAGACCACCGCACTTCTGCTCCACGTCTCCGGAGTAGTGCCACCATGGACGACTGAATTAAAGAGCTTCTGAAGGACTTCAAGTATTGGTCTTCCACCCGCTTTCAGAAGCTCCGTTGTAACTCCATCCTCGCCTGGGGCCTTGCCGTTTTTAAGGTGCTGGAGAGCCATTCTAATCTCGCTCAGACTGTTGTCCGGAATATCATCGGAATAATGTCGGATAAGACTCGCTCTTGGATCGGTACACACACTTGCGTGTGGCTCCAACGATGATGTGTACAGCTGCACATAGAACCTCTCAATCTCAGGTGTCCCGGAAATGATGCTGCCCCATTCGGTCTTCAGCTTTGACAGTTGGCGCTTTCTGGCAAAGACTTTGGAGCCCTGGTTCTGCTCGATCGCTTCTTCAATACAAGCTGTATTGAAGTTGCGTAAGTCCCGCCGTATGCATTTAGAGATCTGTCTGTTCACTTGTCTGTATGCTGTCAAATCTGTTGAAGAATGTAGCTTCATCTCCCGTCTAACAGCCATAAATATAAGAGTGTGATCGGAGAGTTTTTGTGTTCTTCTGCGGCGGGTCTTGCAAAACTTAGCTCCGACCGCATGGACAGTTTCCACGAGCTTGTCGTTCATATCGTCCACTTCAGTGCAGTCTTCAATGCACTGAAAATGGTTTTGTTACTCGAGCTGAAAGGTTTCGGGACTCTGGAACAGAGCACGAGAGGGACGGAGCGTTGACTTCATTAGACGTGACCTCTCCAACTTAACGTCTAGGTTTAGTGTGCCTCTAACCATTCGGTGATCGCTACCAGTTTTCACCCTCGCGATCACGGAGATATCACTGAACAGTTGTCGTCTGGTCGTCATAATGAAGTTAATCTCTTTTTTTGTCGAACCTTCGAGGCTCGACCAGGTCCACTTCCTGTGGGGCCACTTCTGGAAGAAAGAGTTCACCATAAAGAGTCCCTCTTTTTCCATGAAGTCGGCCGACTGCTGTTCCCTTGGGTTCCGTTGCCATATTCCAAATTTCCCTACTTTCAGCTCACCGTTCTCTCTTGTGCCTAGTTTTGCATTGAAGTCACCCATTAACACCGTATATCGGGTTTTGGAGGAATTAATACATTTCCTTCACCTCCTCATCGGGGTGTGCCAAGGTTGGTGCGTAAACCTGTATGACCTTCAGTGAATACCGTTTGGTGATTCTGAGTATAAGGTACGCAACCCTCGTCGGCACACTCTCAATCTTTACAACGTTGTTAACGAGAGACTTGTGGACGATAAATCTGACACCTCCTTGGGACAGATGGTCGCCCTCCCGGTGATAGAGCAAGTTGCCGGATTCGAGGATAACCGTGTCCTCCTCCTCTCTTCGGACCTCCGATAATCCTATAATATGCCAGCGTAACTTGTCTATCTCGTCTTCCAGCTCCACGATCTTCTCGTCAGTCCTCAGGTTGCGTGCGTTGTATGTTGTCATGTCGAGTCGTCTTAGGTGGCAACCGAACCTCCACCGGAGATTCTTAGCACCCCCTGCCCCGACGTTACCATGGTCGCCACCGTAGCCAGGAATAGCGGGGCCGCCGGGGTCTGGGGGCCGTCTCTTTGTTACTCTCATAATTGAGGGGTATTTGCCATAGTTGCCACGCTTGGCGAGCGGGTTGGCAACCGCAGTTTTTTTAATTATAATTTTCTGTTACCAGGAAGATGCTGCTGCCCATCTCCTGCCTGTTTCCCTTTGTCGCCTTTTGCGACACCCACGGGAAGATATGGGGTAGTGGATATTGTTAACCGCCATTACACGGCAAAAGTCCGATTAGGTAAGTCCAAATTCGACTGAGAGGTCAATCGACGGATTCAACTTGGCTGGGCAGCGTTCGGGAAACTACGACACATCTTCTCGTTAGACATACCTCAAAACCTGAAAACGAAACTATACAACCAGTACGTGTTGCCAGTGATGACTTACGGATCTGAGACGTGGTCCTTCACTGCTGGTGACGTTATATCCCCGAAACTCTTCACCGCTGCATTGGAAGACGTTTTCAAGCTTCTGGACTGGAAAGGATACGGAATTAACATCAATGGCGAGTACATCACTCACCTTCGATTTGCCGACGATATAGTCCTCATGGCAGAATCGCTGGAGGAACTAAGCACTATGCTCAATGACCTCAATAGTGTCTCTTAACGGATAGGTCTTAAGATGAACATGGACAAAACAAAGATTATGTTTAATGTCCATGTCACACCTATGCCGGTAGTTGTTGGGAGCACTAAGCTCGAAGTTGTTGACGAGTATGTTTACCTGGGACAAATAGTCCGACTAGGTAAGTCCAACTTCGACCGAGAGGTCAATCGACGGATTCAACTCGGCTGGGCAGCGTTCGGGAAGCTACGAAACATCTTCTCGTCAGAAATACCTCAAAACCTTAAAACAAAATTGTACAACCAGTGCGTGTTGCCAGTGATGACTTACGGAACTGAGACGTGGTCCTTCACTGCTGGCCGTATGAGGAAGCTCAAGGTCGCTCAGCGAGCTATGGAGAGGGCTATGCTCGGAGTTTCACTGCGTGATAAACTTAGGAATGAGGATATCCGCAGTAGAACCAGAGTAACCGACATAGCCCAACGGATTAGTAAGCTGAAGTGGCAGTGGGCCGGCCATATAGCTCGAAGAACCGACAACCGATGGGGAAGAAAGGTTCTCGAGTGGTAGCCTCGTATCGGTAGGCGAAGTGTAGGACGACCCCCCACTAGATGGAGTGACGACCTGTTAAGACATGCAGGAAGTCGATGGATGCAGGTGGCTCAGGACGGTGCTTTGTGGCATTCTTTGGGGGAGGCCTATGTTCAGTAGTGGACTTCTGAAAGATGATGATGATCTGATGATGATGATGATGAAACATTACCTTTAACTGAACTTGTAATTAAGCTAAAAAGCCTGCAGCTTTGACAATTCTTCTGATTGCATGGAACTGTTTCTTGTTAGATTTGCTTAAATACCAACTTAAAAACAAAACAAAAACACCGAGACAGAAACAGGAAAAATAAAAGTGTTGCTTTATATGTAAAAAAAAAATAAGATATTACAGATCTTATATTTCCATTAAATAATTAATATAACATTTTCCAGAAGTGATATATGTATAGTGGAAGACCAAATTCCAATATGGCTGTTTCTGTGAAATACTCATTTTAGCGTCTCCATTGTATTAATGTATTGTAAACGTGCCTTCGGTTGAGAAACAGAGGCATTTCCGAGACAGGAAATTTTATGCTCTGCAGCCAAGTTATTAAAATAAATATTTCTAAAATAAAGGTACCTTTTGATGTTTCCAATAGTTAATGTGGCTAATGATATGAAATATTAAATATGTTTTAATTTATTTAAATTGTATAATTTATAGTTTTGGATTTTTTTTAATAAAATACGTCAAGTGAATATTTTGTTTTCTGCTTAACTTGTGTTATATAAAACGAATGAAAGAGTTTTAAAGGGAAATAAATTTAGTTGGTTAAAAAGCGAAATACAACAGGGAAAATTAAAAACAGGCAAATTGCGAGGGGCGTGCGACTCTATGTTTTAGCTTCCGCAGTAGAATAGTAACACGCCCAAATTTTAATTCGCCCGGTATTTCGGAAAGTGCTGCTACATTCAGCCAATCCCATGAAAAGGTACAAGGAAAAAGCAAATGGGTCAATAACCATTCGAATTTTGCGGAAAATGTGAATGTTTTTGAAATTTACCTTTTAGTAGCAGAAATAATACAGTCCACATCACAACCAGTCTTCAAAGCGATCATTGCACATACGACAGGTGTTAAAATCGGGATCGTTAAGGCGAGACACGAAATTAAGTCTTCCACTCTAGACTGAAGTAATGCATTAAATCCCCACTACTTTCACGCACGCCCGCACACCTCGATATCCGAACTCAACGTAGTATGGTGTTGGTCTGTTGCTATTGGTCGGAAGACACGAATCAACTAGACCTATTTACTTTCTATTTAAGTTCCTTTGCCTCAATAGTTAGACTTCAGCTTATATATCAAGTTAAACATCAGGATCAAGTCCGAGAATTGATCGCCAGAATGACGTATAAATTAATACATAAATAATGTTATCTTTAATAACAGCAATAGAATTAGAACTTAAAAGATTCCATTTCGTGTTATTTTTCCGATTTTATGTCTTACTGTCCCAAGATGTACAACAACACCTATTTATATTTTTCTCTCGTAGTTGTGAATAAAGGTTGTCACACATTTGTGCACCTGACCACCACTACACCGATCGGCATCCACGGTCAACTGGTGGTCGACTATGGGGAAGGCATTATGTCCTCGCAGTAACGACATCATCGACACGAAATCCACTGCGGTAGCCGCGGGTTGGATGCCAAGTGTGGCAACTATGGCAAAATCTTTGGAACAGGCCTATGCTCAGCAGTGAACTTTTATAGTGTGGAATGGATGTATGTATGGATGGATCCTAATGATACGCCATTGGGAACTTGAAGCCACGTGATCGGTAAGTGGACGCTGCGTTACAACTCGACTTTGGTGAATTGTTTTTATCAACGATTAAGTTCGTAAAAGACATGAAAAATAGCACAATAAATTATTATATGGGAGATATTCACTGCACGCATGTGTTTACAATAACGGAAGCTGGTTAATAAATAAAATAATTTATATTTAAATAACAGTAGGTACTTTATTATAGGTCTTAAAAAACTTAACCTGTGCTTGTTTCATATTAAGGATTAGTAATAATTACTCTAAATACTACGTTTACTTAACTATGTTCCCCGGGAACAGGTGTACTTTAGTATGAAAATATTCATTTTACGCCCTACACATAATCACGAGTATTTAAGTGGGTACAACATTATACGTTACTACTCTTAATACATTGCCGCTCCAGTCGCCTATCAAAAAAAAATCAGTTATTGAGTTTTTCCATCAAGAAATTCTCAGTAGCTGCCCGGAGTCAGGAAGTTGGCGGTGCCTCAACCCCGTGCCTCGGAAAGCACGTAAAGCCGTTGGACCTGCGCCTGATCTCTCTCCGGTCGTGCCCCATCGGACTTTGAGAGTGAGAGAATACAGAGTGCACCTGTGCTTGCGCATACACTTGGGCACTAAAATCCTGTCCTGCGCCGATGGCTAGTCTCCGTTGGGGCTGGCCGCCGTGACCGAAATTCGGTCTGGAGGACATTATTATTATCCGCAGTAGAATCATTAAGCTGAAGAGGCTTTGGGCCGACCGTACGGTCAGCTCGAAAAGCTGACAACCGATGAGGAAAAACAGTTATCAAATGGAAGCCTCGTACCGGTAAGCGAAGTGTATAGCGGCTCCCCACTAGATGAAGTAACACCTGGTATGACATGCAGGTAATCAATGGATGCAGGTGGCTCAGGACCGTGATTAGTATGCCTTGGGGAAGTCTGTGTTCAGCAGTGGGCTTGTGACCGGCTATAATAATGGTGGTGATGATCATTCTACTTTAGTCAAAGCATCTGTAGCTTTCTTTGTATGAAGTTGGATAAACTGCAGTAGCCACTTACCATCAGGTGGATTGTAAGTTCGATTGCTACTTTGTTTTATAAACGGAGAAATGAACTTTATCGGTACATAAATAAAGTTGAATATTAAAGCTAGCATAATCTTTATGCTTTCCGCCGTAGAAATTCAAATTTTAATATCTGTTATTACGATCTCGCATCGGTGGCTTTATTGTAATTCACTCTCAAATTTTATATATCTGTTGTGTCATATTTTTTTTAAATATTACAGTTTTCTTGTAACTCAACATTCATTGTTTCAATTTTGTTAATATTTTATGCCGGTGCCTTCACACTGGTAATGCTGCTTCACATCATCCACCTGGGAGATTTGAGTTTGATTATTTTATAGAAAAGGAAGAAAACGAGAATGCGGCTCGCCTGATGGTTAATATTAACCGCCACCCGTGAACAGTTGCAACACCAGGGGAATCGCAGGATTTTCGAAGGGATATTCTTAGAATATGTCATATGTGTGATTTCAGATTCTAGGTCATTAATTCATACTCTCTACTGTACGGAGCACTCGCATAGGTGAAGTTAGCATTTGGAAATAATGAAACTGAACAGTGAACACAAGAGATCTGTGGTGGCGCGGAAGAGAATAGTTTTCAATTCAATTATGTTTTTTTGCTACGCAATGTCTGTAATGACTCTTTCTATTAAATCTTTTTTTTAAAGTAGAGGGGGCAAACGAGCATGCGGCTCACCTGATGGTAAGTGACTACCGCCGCCCATGAACAACTGCAACACCAGGGAGGGAATTGCAGATGCGTTGCCGGCCTTTTAAAAAGGAGTACGCTCTTTTCTTGAAGGCCCCTAAGTCGTATCGGTCCGGAAAAATCGCTGATGGTAATCGATTCCACAAGGAAGTCGTGCGAGGAAGAAAACATCTTCTAAATTGCACAGTGGTGGACCGCCAATCATCCAGATGGTGTGGATGGTATTGGGAGTTCTGCCGCGATGTGCGTTCGTGAAATTTGGCGGCTGGGATTAATCCGAAGAATTCCTCAGAGCACTCCCCATGGTAGATGCGAAAGAAAATGCAAAGAGATGCAACATCTCTTCGCAGCGACAATGAGTTGAGCCGATCGGAAAGGACTCGGTCGTCGACGATTCGAGCCGCTCTGCGCTGGATGCGGTCAAGTGGAAGGAGCTGGCACTGGGGAGCCCCTGCCCAGAGATGGGAACAGTATTCCATGTGAGGCCGAACCTGCGCCTTGTAAAGTTGCAGGCGGTGTGCCGGCATGAAATACTGTCCCGCTCTGCTGGCTGCTGGCGTGCTGCCAAGCTTTTTAGAGGCCAATTTGGCCTTCTCTTCCAAGTGACCACGAAACTGCACGTCACTCGATGTGTCGACGCCGAGGATTCCGATACTGGCTGAGGCAACCAGGGGAGTGCCTTGAAACTGAGGAGATACGACAAAGGGGTTCTTTTTAGCGGTAAATGCGCAAACTTGTGTCTTCTGAGGATTAAACTGGACTAGATTTAGTCGCCCCCAGTTCGAGACTTTGTCCAGCAAAGACTCGACTTCAGACACAAGTTTGTTCCGGTACTCGGAGACGTTTTCCCGAGAAATATTAGCACGGCCGGTGTATAGAGCATCACCAGTGCTGTCATCCGCATAGCAATGAATGTTACCAGTTAGCAACATATCATTGATATGCAGAAGAAACAGCGTTGGTGATAGCACACAGCCTTGTGGAACACCAGCGTTAAAAGGCTTGTAGTCAGAAGATGCACCGTCTACAACGACATTGATGCTCCGATCTGCAAGGAAGCTGGTGATCTAATTGCACAATTTCTCGGGAAGCCCATAGGAAGGGAGCTTCGAAAGAAGCGTTTTGTGCCAAACCCGATCGAAGGCCTTCGCAATGTCCAGACTAACGGCCAACGCCTCCCCCTTGGACAATACTGCCTCCGCCCATCTATGGGTCAGGTAGACCAGAAGATTACCAGCTGATCGACCCCGACGAAAACCGTATTGGTGGTCACTAATCAGCTGGTGATCCTCAAGGTAGCGGATGAGCTGGCAGTTGATAATGGATTCCATTATTTTGGAGAACAAGGAGGTGATCGCGATAGGCCTATAGTTGGACGGGTCTGAGCGGTCGCCTTTTTAGGGATCGGGTGGACAAAAGCTGTCTTCCATGAATTCAGGACTACGCCTTGGGAGTAGGAGTACCGGAAAAGACGCGTTAGGACCGGTGCCAACTCCGGAGCACACGTCCTCCGCACAATTGGGGGGATTCCGTCAGGCCCACTCGACTTCTGGATGTCCAGGGAGAGAAGTGCTTTGCAAATCGAGCGCTATGAGAACAGCACATTCGGCATGGAGCACTCACACCGCGGGATGGTCGGCGGTGTTTTCTCCCCGTCATCAAGAGTCGAGTTGGACTCAAAAAGGGAGCCTAAAAGGTCGGCTTTGTCTTTTGCGTCATGGGCCAGTGAGTCGTCCTCCCTGTGTAGAGATGGTAGTGATGGCTTACAGAAATTCCCTTGGACAGCCTTGGCGAGAGACCAGAATGCACGGGTTCCCGAAGGAAGGCGAACTAGTTTCTCGCCAATTCTGCCTATGTGCTCTGACTTTGCCTTGGCAATAAATCTTTTGAAGGACCTGGAGGCGAAGTTATACTTTTTTTTAAGTATGCTGGTGTTTACATCCCGAGTCGCCAAAGCCGCAGCCCAGGCTTGATAACACTCCTGCTTACTGCGTAATGCAGTTTTATAGGAGCGACCAAACCAAGGCTGAGATCTGCCTCCGATGGGTACCACAGATGATGGAATAAATAGTTCCATTCCCTGTAGCACTACATCAGTGACAGAGTCAGCAACAGCACTGGGATCATCCGGCGAGAAGCAAACCCACCCCCATGGGTAGGATGCAAAGAAAGACCGCATTCCGTCCCAATCCGCCGACCTGTAATGCCAAACACGGCGGCAACCTGCAGAACGCAACCGCGAAGGGAGCGTGAGTGGCACTATACTCCGGATCAGACAGTGATCCGAAGAGCCGAGAGGGGCATCAACGGAAACCTGATATCCGTCCAGATGAGAGGTCAGCAGAAGGTCCAACAGGGAAGGTGTATGATTCTCCACATCTGGAATCCGCGTAGGCGAAGTAACCAGTTGTGTCAGACCATATGCCAAGGCAAAGTCATAAACAGATCTCCCCGTATGATCGGTTAAACGTGAACCGAGCCATTCGGCATGGTGGGCGTTAAAATCGCCAAGGATCACGATCTCTGCGGATGTGACCTGTTGTAGCAAGGAATCTGTAGTCATTTGGACGTGGTCGATGAGTCGGTCTGTTTCTGCATTACCGCTATGGGACCTATAGAGGCACCCGTAGACGCACGGATGGTCGTCGCTTTCTACGCGTAGCCAAAGGATGGACAGTTTCGAACCTTCAAGACTGCCGAGGCGTCGAGAACAGATGTCCTCTCTGACATACACGCAAACTCCAGCCCGAGGTACAAAGGAGTGCTCCAATTTGTACCCCGGGCAGGAGAGATACGAAATATCAGCCGGAGAGGAAACCTGCGTCTCGTTCAGGAAGAGCAAGGCCGGCTTCGCCGTCTCGAGATGGTAGTGGATAGCGTTTAGGTTAGAGTGAAGTCCCCTGATGTTGCAGAAATTCACGGATAGCGTGGCAGGGGTCGCCTTGGTATTGTTGCTCAGTTTGCCCCGAGCAGTTATGTTTTTGAGCGGAATTTTGCCCCCCCCCCCCCCAGAATACGCGGGGCAGCCTGAGCACCCACGCTCAGGATTGGAATAACATGGTCGTGGAGGCTCAGCGAGGGATTCTCCAGGGGTACTGGTATCCTCCTGGGGTAGTCTTATGTGTAATTCCGCTACCATGTTGAAGGGGGGGGGGGGGGGGGATCGGGCCTCCGGCCACCTGCACTCACCAGACGAAACGCATGCAAACGCGTCGTGGTGCCAACCCGGCTCGAGCCGGTCCATACGTGCAACAGCAAAAACTGCTGCGTGGCTCTACCACCGTTATCTCTATAACTATCTCACAGGATATTCCATTTAAATTTTAAAACACACTTCTAAAATAGTCTAGTGCATTTTCTGCCAAGTCTATTCGTGGGTCGGGTCAACTAATTCTAAATTTAAATGATGCTTGCGATGCTTCGTATGAACTGAAAAGTAAAAAATCTGCGGGTAAGGTGAAAGTTACATTGACCAATTTATTTAAATCCTATTTGCGCTGACTTTGAAAAAAGATATTTAGGAACGCACTTGTACGATTTTTTGAATCCTAAGATTCTTCGCTCGCTAGTACTAGAAATGCGATCGCCAAAACGATAAAATTTTATGCAAGATATACGAGTATGTAATATGTATGTATAGTGATCATCATACCAAATTGAAAAAGTGCTTTTATTTTTGGATTAGCTATTGTTAGGAATGACGGTAAAATAATAATAGAAAATAAGAAATATTGAAGGTAGAACTAAATCTCCCACTTGTTCTAGCAGTATAAAGTATCACGCAGTCGACTAAGCGGGATCAATCAGTCTGTAATTCTACGAGTCTCATATCGTTATTATGCCCGTTGGGCTAAAACATGACTTCTACACAGAGATTCTTCCCAAGTAAGAGAAAAGACTTGGAGATGGTGACAGAAAATAGTCTCCCAATTTCTTCTGCATGCCTTTTTAAGAATTGATAACTAATCCTAAAATATGAAAGATAGAGGGGTTACTAGCCTTTGCGCGCTTGCACGTCATAAAGAAAATGGCTTCTCTTTGTGTAAAGAATTTTAGTATTTTTCCGTGACATTATATTGCATGCCTTTGTAATATAACGTAGTTGGAACAAATTTAAGCTATAATAATTGATGGCATGCAATTCGCAACGGCCGACGGGGCTCAGAGGGTTACGTAGAAATGAAAAAAAAAAAATAGAACATTTCCGTGTTTACAAATTGCGTGCAAGCGCGCAAGGGCTCGTAACCCCTCTATCTTTCATATTTTAGGGTTAGTTATCAATTCTTAAAAACGAATGCAGGAGAAAATGGGAGACTATTTTCTGTCACCATCTCCTAGTCTACAAGCGATGCGGTTCTATTCGTGTAGTAATTCTTCTAGCGGAAGCAAGGAAGATCGTGTTGCTGAGAGGCTGCCCGGTGTTACATCGAGAAGAGTAGTGTAGCTGTTGCTTTGCATACTTTGGTGTTGTCATGTAATTGTGTCCTTCACATTACACCAATGTATGATTGTGTCTGGTACAAATTACGGTTGGTCGAACTGTAATTGCTCTATACTGAATGTACTCGTATAGTGCTGTACGCTGTTTTATTCCTGATAATGATCAATTGTGTAAGCAAGAGAGCAAGTTGAACATCCGCTCTCACACTTTTATTATTTTTAACAATTAACCTTCAGAGTAAATTCTAATACGAGTAACATTATTTTATTTAAATCATTTTGAGAATAATTTCTAAAAACAAAAGTGGGATAGTTTCTAAAATTAGAAGTGGGATATTGTCCCTATTGCCGACCATGTATAACCTTTGAATATCTGCGCCCTCTTCTCCCAAACTGCGCCCTCTTCTCTGAAAAGAGGGTCGCTTCCGATCCGGCAAAGAGGCTTAATCAGCAATTGCCAGTCCCTAAAGTGGAGTTTAGCGGGTATCACTTTGGGTCCCCGTAGGATAGTCACAGTGAGTCCCGCATAACCACGACAGGCCGGCTGTCATGGTATGCATAAAGCATTCTCCACTTCCTCGCGTATCGGGGTAGCCCTTTTCAATTGCTTCTGGGCGCAAAAAAAACCTTTGAATATTGTGAGGGTTGTTACGTTGGTGAAAGAATATGACGCGCCTCATGTCTTGTTTTTATGTTCAATTTCTTAAATCAAGTTAGTTATTTTTTTCTATATGATAAGGGTGACAAAAAAACACAGTTCATGTGATGGTAAGTGGTTGCTGCGGCCCATAGACATCTACATCTATCCTCTATTACAAATCAAAATGTAGATGCGTTGTCACCCGTGAGGACTAAGATGGAATGCCTCATTTCCAGTAAAAAGGGCCTCCGGCCACCTGCACTCACCAAGCGAAACGCAGAGGTAAACCTCTACTTCACGCTGGTTTTCTGTGAGGTCGTGGTACCACCCCGGTTCGAGCCGGCCCATCCGTCCGACAGCAAAAGCTTCCGCGTGGCTTTACCACTGTTAAAATATCTTTAATGATTCGTCAATGTCGTAAATATGTCATATTTACGACATTGACGAATCATTAAAGTGTAGAGTGAAAGATAACAAGTGAAATGTTTTAAGCTAAAAGTTAAATCCTTTTGTTTAATTTTATAACGTTCGTGAAAAACTATAATGCGCTTCGCATTGAATTTTTTTTATTTATGTTTAATGTAGTAATTAAATTTGCTGTCCTACGTACTACATTGACGTACCACTTAAGTGTAAAGTAAAAACTTAAAGTCAAATGTTTTGAGCAATAAGTTTAACCACTTTTTTCGATTAGTCGATTTATATAAGAGGTACCCGCTTTTGTTATTCCTTAACGTACCCAAATATGTTAACAAATGTTGAAAGAAATATTGGAAAGAGGTGTTAACTAAGGGAGTTATAGTTGCATCCAGTGAAAACTTAACTTGTTTGAGTTTTGTTATAATTGATAGTTCATGCGAAATCATCATCATCATCATCATTACAGACTTTCATAAGTCCACTGCTGAATACAGGCCTTCCCCAAGGAATGCCACAAAGTACGGTCCTGAGCCACCTGCATCCATCTACTTCCTGCATGTCTTACCAGGTCGTCACTCCATCTCGTGGGGGGTCGCCCTACACTTCGCCTACCGGTACGAGGCTGCCACTCAAGAACCTTTCTTCTCCATCGGTTGTCGGTTCTTCCAGCTATATGGCCGGCCCACTGTCACTTCAGCTTACTAATCCTTTGGGCTATGTCGGTTACTCTGGTTCTACTGCGGATATCCTCATTCCTAAGTTTATCACGCAGAGAAACTCCGAGCATAGCCCTCTCCATAGGTCGCTGAGCGACCATGAGCTTCCTCATACGGCCAGTAGTGAAGGACCACGTCTCAGATCCGTAAGTCATCACTATCAACACGCACTGGTTGTACAATTTCGTTTTAAGGTATGTCTGACGAGAAGATGCGTCGTAGCTTCCCGAACGCTGCCCAGCCGAGTTGAATCCGTCGATTGACCTCTCGTTCGAAGTTGGACTTACCTAGTCGGACTATTTGTCCCAGGTAAACATACTCGTCAAAAACTTCGAGCTTAGTTCTCCCAACAACTACCTGCATAGGTGTGACATGAATCCGTTGGGAGACACTATTGAGGTCATTGAGCATAGTGCTTAGGTCCTCCAGTGATTCTGCCATAAGGACTATATCGTCGGCAAATCGAAGGTGAGTGATGTACTCGCCATTGATGTTAATACCGTATCCTTTCCAGTCCAGAAGCTTGAAAACATCTTTCAATGCAGCGGTGAAGAGTTTCGGGGATATAACGTCACCCTGTGTTACACCTCTCTGCAATTGGATAGGTTTTGTACTCTGGTTCTGTACTCGGATAGCCATCGTAGCTCTACTGTACAAGCACTTCAGCACTTCGATATACCGACAGTCAACTTGGCACCGCTAAAGGGACTGCAGCACCGCCCAAATTTCGACGGAATCAAAGGCTTTCTCATAGTCCACATACGCCAGGCATAGTGGCAAATTGTACTCCTCGGACTTCTGTACAACTTGCCGAAGGGTATATATGTGGTCTATGGTGCTAAAGCCATTTCGGAAACCGGCTTGTTCGGGAGGCTGGAAGTCGTCAACTCTGCGTGCGAGACGATTCGTAATGACTCTCGAAAACAGCACGTAGACGCGGCTCAGAAGGGAAATCGGTCTGTAGTTTTTCAAGAGAGCATTGGCAGCTTTTTTGAAGAATAAGACCACCGAATTTCTGCTCCACGCCTCCGGTGTAGTGCTACCATGGAGGACGGAATTAAAGAGCTCCTGAAGGATTTCTAGTACCGGTTTTCCACCCACTTTCAGAAGCTCCGCTGTAATTCCATCCTCGCCCGGGGCCTTGCCGTTTTTAAGGTGCTGGAGAGCCATTCTAATCTCGCTCAGACTGACGTCCGGGATATCATCGGATTAGTGTCGGATAAGACTAGCTCTTGGATCGTTTCTCACACTTGCGTGTGGCTCCAACGATGACGTGTACAGCTGTCCATAGAACCTCTCAATCTCACTCAAAATCTCAGGTGCCTCGGCAACGATGCTGCCACACTCGGTCTTCAGCTTTGATAGTTGGCTCTTTTTGGCAGACAGATCTCTGGCAAAGACTTTGTAGCCTTGGTTCCGCTCGATTGCTTCTTCAATACAAGCTGTATTGAAGTTGCGTAAGTTCCGCCGCATGCATTTGGAGATCTGGGGTGCGAAGTCAGAAGTCCTCCACGTGTGCCTGGTAGTTGCGGGTCCCTCTCGATACGTCTGGAGGGAAGAGCAGCTACTGGGCCGGTGCACCCTGGGCGCGGCAGTAATCTTCCTCGAGAAATGAGAAGAAATTCTTACTCCTTGGGGAAGGTTACTGCCGCGGCTAATTATTCTGACAAGGGTGGGGTCCGTCCCGGACCAACGGTGCGTTCCACTGCGTGACCCTCTGATCAGCAGAGGGCATAGCAGAGGAGTGAGGGCGGGCTCGGTGTGCACTTACCCTGCCTCCGGGCAGACAGTGAAG